>JAZDUH010000135.1:5412500-6047500 GCA_036419115.1 Scarus forsteni
AGCACCATGTTGTAGTTACATAATCACCTTTTTGTCCTTGTTGGTAGAGGATAGAAATGAGAGTCCTCATGCCAGTGAGAAGGTTCTGTACCAACCACTTCAGTTTTTTTTTTACTTCAGTCAGTTTGACTGAACAAATTTCATGTGCACTGGAACAATATTTAATCTCAAGGATGTTCCCTTTAGCCAAGTAGTAAAGTTGTGAAGTGTGTTCAACACTCACATGATTATCATTATCATCTGTTAAAATTTTCATTTAACTGATTCTCCTCTTCTTTAAAGTTAGGACTGGCCTCTGTTGTAACAACCACTAAGTAAGAGGAAGATGATTCCTGAGCCATAGACTTTAAAGACATTTAGAAAGATGACAATTAGTCATCAAGTTAACTTGTTAAAATCAATGTAAAAATGAGGAGACTAATGTTAACTCTTTAAGGCCCAAGACCTCAGATTATGGCCAGAAAATTCTAATTTTTTGGATCTGAAATGTTTGTTTCACTTTCTACTAAAATCCATAAAAATCAAAATGTCCCTTAAATTCAACATATAGATTTTTCATATCTCATTTGATACATTAGGTGTTTTTTGCAACTGATAATCCATTTGAGGACATTTTTATCTTTTATCTGATTGTATTCAGATGTTTTTTTTGTAATTTGTTGATCATATTGAGTAGAAAGAGGTATTATAAAAGTATGTATCAAATATAATACAATTGGCTTTATAGGATTAAACTAGTCTCCTCTTTTTCAGTGTGTAAAATCGAAAGAAAAAGAGAAAAGTTTAAGGTTTTCTTGAAGTGAATGAAGGAAACAATCTGCCTCCTGCCTGACCCTATTTGATAGAAATCACAGAAACTAGGACAGTGTGAGTTACACACACTGACATGTAGGTGAAAAAGATAGCTGACAAAGAAATAAGTGCTGACAGTAAGACGAATGATTATCTTCACTGATCTGTTTGTGCATCTTCAAAAATCAGAACCAGTCATAACGGAAACAAAAGACAGATCTTGGCAACACACTCTGTCACAGTAAACAAAAAGGCAGTGGAGTCAACAGGACAGCAGAGCAGCTTCTCACACTTTAAGATCAACTCTGCAGGCGAGACCACACAATAATGCAGCGGGTGAGTTTTACTGATCAGATTATCCGCTACAGGATTTTATAATCAGATTATTTCTCACAAACTGGCTTCACCCTTCATTTCATTTTGTTGTCCATGTAATAACAACTATTTATGATATATTCTAGCATTTTTCTGTTGTTTTGACATGAAAAGTTCAAGTTTTTACTTTGAAAGATGAAGAAATAATGTTATCAGATAAAAGAGAGACCCTGCTTAGACCTTAGTTCACAACTGAGGCTGTCCTGATGTTTCCATCTATTAATATTCAAGGAAAAAAATCCTTTAAGTGCACACCATCAGATTTATGCTAACATGCAGTTTTCATCATATAAACCACTTGAGACATAAAATTGAATTTGTATTCACTTAAGTGTATTGAATATATTGGACTGTAATTGACTTTAATAGCACAAAACTACTCTAGGAACATTTTAACAACTTAGATTTTTAATTTGAAATGCTAAAGAAGACGAGATATCTATCTATCTATCTATCTATCTATCTATCTATCTATCTATCTATCTATCTATCTATCTATCTATCTATCTATCTATCTATCTATCTATCTATCTATCTATCTATTACATTTTTTAACAATAACAAATCATCTAAACTGTAGGAATTTGATTTCACTCACACTACATACTACATACACACTACATACTCTTCATTTTGCACTTGTTTTAAAGTGTGATCAGTTTGTTTCTTTACCTTTATCCACATATATGCAGTCTAGTTTTACCTCTGGTACATGTTAACAAGAGCATTTTATATTAATTGCTGCAGGTTTTTCATGACAATCTTCATGAACGACCTTAACCCTCACAAGATTTTATGCATAAATATAATCAGGTGCATTTAACATTGCAGAGTAAAATATTAAATTCTCATATACACATGCTCATCATAGACCTTATATCAGGTATAAATATTCCCAAAAAGTAATTCTAAAATCCCAATAAACTTTCCACTGTGGAACCAATAAGGCTAAAATGCTAATACAAACAAAGCAACCTATTTTTAAAAAACATTTTGGGTCCTCAAATTTGATAATTTGTACTTTTGCTTGTAAGACAAACAGTTAGGATTTCTAAGGGTCTGACTTTTGGCCTCAGTGGAGGATGTTATATGCTTGTTGGAAACAGCTCAGGTAGGATGATAAAAGCAATTTAGCAACGTCCGTGGAGGCTGTCTAGTTCCCATAACTATTGATATATCACCTGTCAATTTTTCTTTTTTTCTTTTTTGGTCGCCATGATTTACAATAGTACTCTTGATCTCCTGCTTCGCAATACTGCCATTACCTACATATATATATTATGTATTATATTTGAATTACGCACTCACACACTCACAAACTCACACACACATTCCTTCAAACACACACAGGGAACAACAATTTCCTCTTTCATTTCCTTTTGACTTATTTAGTATTGTTTTTTTGTCTTTATTTTTTCCTACGTTCTGTTCTCTGCTTTTATTCCCTGTTATATAAACCATCATTATTAGTCATTAACAATTATAATTGTTATTTTCTTAGTTTTGCAATATTTATTATTTTCTCCTAAACTGTAAAATTGTTTAACTGACCTGCTTGTATGTCTTTTATGTACACTTTTGTTCTATTTTTTTTTTTTTAAATGTATATTTTTGGGCATTTTGTGCCTTTATTGATAGGAGAGAGACAGTGGATAGGCTTGTGAGAGGGGGAGAGAGAGTAGGGGAAGACACTCTGCAAACTGGTCACAGGCGGGATTCGAACCTGGACCGGCAGAAGCATGTACGTGGGGTGCCTGGTTGCTAACCACTCCGCCAAACCAGCACCCTGTTCTATTTTTTTATGTCATTTGCATTGTCTGTTTTTTTTTTGTCATGCAATTAAAAAAAAAAAAAAAAGTTAAAAAAAAAATGTTAATGTACTTTTGCTTGTTAGACAAACAGGATTTCTAAGGCTCTGACTTTTAGCCACAGTGGAGGATGTTATATTCATGTTGGAAATAGCTCAGGTAGGATGATAATAGAAATTAAGAAATTGTAAGAGGCTGATTTTTTTTTATTATCTGAAAAATGTCAGAATTCTGAAAGATATCAGATTTGATTTTACCTTAGTCTACTATATGTATTTTTTAGAATTTCGACTTTATTGCTAGAAATTTGCCCAACAGCAATGCTGTATTCCTCCAGATGGGTCGGACTCCGAGTAAAGTAGACTTAACATAAACATTATACATGATCACAGAGATCTGCTCTGTGTCTCTATACAGAAATAATTTTCAAAGAGTTAGGTAGGCCTTTAATCAAAATTTAAAGAATTTAATGGAAACCAAGACACAAAAACAGCATAAGGCAATTGCATGCTATATCTAATCTAGCAAAATTCAGAATTATGACATTTTATCTCAGGATTTTAAGTTTGAAGTCAAAATTGAAAGAAAAAAGACAGACTTGTTTTTTTTTTGCCCAGAATTATGAGTTTTTTTTGTTTAAACAATTAGTAGTTCTAGTTTTATTTCCTGATATCCAGCCTTAAGAACAAGTATCTCTCTCTGTGTCCTTTCCTGAAGGTGTTCAGAGCGTCTTTGGTGCTGAGCCTGGTCGTGCTGCTGAATGCCTCCGGGAGAGACCGGGCACAGAGGGGAAAGACTGTGAGACTGGAGCTGGACTCCTCAGTGATGCCCCATATTGGAAGCACTATGTCCAGCTCTGTCGCTAACATGTCCCTGTCACCATGGGAGTACAGGTGAGGACTCTTTATGACAAATATTCTTGCATCACCTCGCATGTACTTGGTCATTGTGTTTGCTAAAGTCCCAAACTTCTTGTAGAGAGTCATACGAGCCATCTCGTCTGCCCATGAAGATCTCTCACGCTCACTGCCTGACCTCAGGCTGCCTGAGCCTGCAGGGGGGCGGAGAGGATTCGGGCCTCATGGCTAAACCGATCTACTACGAGATCCTGGTGCTCCACAAGTGAGTTCTTCAAGTGCTTTCATACATCAGGTGTCTGAGCAGTAAAAGTAAATTGTAATAAGGAGAAATTCATTGGAGCAATGTCCATTTGAAATAAGTTTTAAAGTTAGAAAAAACTGCTATAATTGCTGAATGGTGTCAACTTGAAATTAATACATGGTTATTTGAAATTAATTTGAGTTAGAGCTGCTTTTTTGGACATGTTACACCAACAGGGAGACAGTCATCAGGGTTCAGTGGTCAGCATTGCAAAAAAAAGTCATAAGTTAGTGGCAAACATCTTTTTCTGTCCCATCCACATACCCAAATATTCATGCATCTAGACAGATTACTATCAACCAACCAATCAATCAATTACTTTATTGTCATTGCACACATCACAAGTACAGAGCATTTTTCTTTATGGTACAATCCGCCCAAGAACATACAAGGACAGTGACATGCATGGGGAGACAGGATGGGAGAGACCGTCGGGTCGCCAGCAGAGCAGCGCCACGTTTTCTTACATAGGAAAAGGGAGACATCGGGAGAGAGGAGGAGAAAAAAGGCTGGTCACACACTATGCTCTCCAGAGCACAGTTGTGAGATAAGAAAAAACACCTCAACATATAAGCCAAAATGATAAGACATAAAAAAACAAACAAGACGAGCACATATAATGGGGATAGGGAAAGGAAAGGAAAGGGGGTGAGACTGGGGAGGCAGAGGGGGAGCGGCAGCCATCATAGGTGCGTCTCGCCAACAGCACTGCGCAGCTTCATAGGAAGAAAGGCTGGGGGTGGGGGGTGGGGGGGGACCAGCCAGAGGAGGCGTTGAGTTGAAGGGAAAGCCCGCGACCTTGTCTTAATTCAGACCCCACAATGTCTCTACTGTTAATGGAAATTGATACAACCATACATATTTTACAATGTAAAACATTTATCAAGCAGGCATCACTCAAATGCTGATAACACTGATAAGCTAATTATGAAGACCAGTGTTTTTTTCAATGCATAACCTCCCGAGACTGAAACCACTCTCATTAACACATCTCCAACTGCATTGATTTACATCCACGAAAGTCCAACTTAAAGGTATAGTGCTGGATTTTTTGGAAATGGGGTTTTATGAGAAACATTGCAATAGACTGAACATCAGCCACACTGACATAGAAGAACTCTGCCTCTGTACAAAAAGAACCAGCACAGTAGTCAGGGCTTTATTGTCACTGTTGGGCTAAAACCTCCTATTTCCATTTTTAATGGGGAGTGGGGGGTTGCAACACTACTGTGCCGGTGGAAAGACGCATAGCCTGCACTGTGTACCAAAGTACTACCAAAACAAGCCTACATGGTGGTGTATAAGTATATTTTTGTTGGCCCCATCTGCAGCAAGATCTAGCTTCTGTGACAGTTCTTTTTGTACAGAAGCAGACCTTATCGCTGATGCTGTGGCTAATTTTTAGGTTAATGCAATGTAATTCATTCAACCCTCTTTCAAAAATCAGAATTAGAAATACTTAATAAATCTGCAAAGGGGGAAATTATGTTGTTTTAGTTGCTTTATTAGTGGTAGAGAAGAAAAACGAGATATAACATTGAAATAAGATACAAGAACATAAAAGAATAAACAAATCTGTTATGATCCTTTAAATTTTAATGCTGTAAAGTTAATTAAAAATGTATGTTATTATTATTATTATTATTATTATTATCATTATTATTATCATTATTATTATTGTTATTGTTATTATTATTATTACATAAACTGTTCTTAAGCCTCTCTGATCCTGTCCTCTACAGAGTCCAGAGAAAAGGGTCAAAAAATAAGTCGAGGAAGAGGAGTTATGCCTTCAGACTGGGGACGGAGGAGATCGCAGTTGGCTGCACCTGTGTGAGGCCGACTATTGTGCCACAGCAGTAACATACAGGAAAATTCGGCAGTTAGTTTCTGAAGATTATGAAGAAATGTTTTTTTGTAATCTCCTAATCACTTTGTGATATGTTTAAAATAACCTTTTTTTTTAAGTTATTTTTTGGGCTTTTTATGGCCTTTATTGGATAGGACAGTTGAAGTTGTGACAGGAAAGCGGGTGAAGAGAGAGGGGACGTCATGCAGCACAGGGCTGAGGCCAAGATTCGAACCTACAGCCACTGCTGGGGGTTAGCAGCCCTCGTACATGGGGCGGACACTCTACCAACTGAGCTAATGTCCGCCCCTAAAATAACCTTTTTAACTGTTATCATAACCTAAGAGCTTAGTGAGAGCCTTGGTTTAGTTGATGCTATCTAAAAAAATACCCCTCAAACAAAGAGTTTTCTCAGATATTTCTATTTTTTGATTTTTTGTGTCAGTAATATTTTGTATTTGCATGAACTCAAAGTGTGCAGCATGTTTCATATTTTATTGTAAAAAGTTTTGAAGCTTTAATAAAGGCGATGTCCAAACTCTGATGTCCATAAAGTGTGTTTACAAGCTTTGGCCTGCTACAGTGGTTTTCGAAGTGTGAAAGAGTGAGCGTTTCCTATGAGAATGTTATGTCTGCCACCAAAATAGAATGAATGAGTGAATGAATGAATGCTTTATTTCGGTTTAAAAACAAAAAAAAATCATGTTTATAAAAAAAAAAGAAAACAGACAGCAACCGAAAAAGGAATAGGCTGAAGCCCCAGGGCTTATTTTAGCCAATAGTAATGCTATTTCCACCATAGGAATAACTGAATAATTCACAATAAACATTAGTACTTTTACCTTACTTCAAAAAACATGATGGCTTAAACTGAAATCTTGAATTCAATTAAATTTCAATGTAACCTTTGATAATTTTAGATTTTAAAGTCTTCTTAAAAACTAACATAGAAGTACACATCTTTATTTCATTGTTTAGTTCATTCCATGACTTTACACCCAAAACAGACACACATCTGTATTTGAGATCAGTCCTGACTTTGTGGGTTTCAACCATTAGCAACCCCCTTAAGTTATAAATGCCCCAGCCTTAGCTTAAACATTCAAAAATAGAGTTTAAAAAAGGAACATATTAGCAATCAATGAAGGTTTTTTTTTTTAAATTATTATTAATGATAAGACCTCACACTCATAAAATGTCTTGTTTGGATATCTATTTCTCAACTGTCAGCATTGTTTTTCAAGTAAAAAACATTTTTACACAATGTTTAAATCTTTTTAAATAAATATATAAGAGTAAGTAAATCATAACTTTTTTTGTCATGCACCTCTTAGGTAAGAGCCCATTATGCCACACTTTGCTAAAGTCTTACCCTCCCTTTTAGCTGCTGTTTTCAAACAGTAGCAGAATATTTGTTGTCTTTGTGATGAATAGACTGTAGAAAAGCACTTTAATTTTGAGAGATTTCTTCATCAGAGTAAGTGCGAACTTTGATATTAAAGCTGCGACCCGTAACACGGAAATTTCCCAGTTGAAATCTCAGAGTTCTAACCTGAAAGCTTTCCAGGCAAATTACGACTTCGGTTTGAGCGCAAGGAATTCTGTTAAGTAAATTAACCAACATGGCAGGCATTATAAGATTTATGCTTAATCAACTAGCTCATTTGATTGAAACAAAAGTGGCGAAACGGCGCATAAAGTAACAGAAGCTCATACTTTACAGTGTTTGTCATTATTAAGAGGCTGCCATATTGTTTAGGCAGTGATGTGATGTCACAAGTCGTAACTCCGAGTACATCGATCTGGTACGAGTTCACGGGTCAGAATCTATGAGTTCGACTGCCGTTCCAGTGCACTTTCACGTGCTACAGGTGGGCAAATCATGAGTTATGGGTTGCCTGGAAAGCAGCATAAGAAAAGTATGTTCATTCATGTGTAAACATCAGTTAGCATTTAGCACTTCCTGGTTCCCAACCCTTCAGAGTAAAAAGGATTAAAAGTGCTAAGCACCAGAGTACCTCTGTCTGTAAGGGGCTGGGCTGGGGACTGCCGGTTGGCCGGATGGCTGGTTGGCTGGCTCAAGTCCTGATCGAAACATATTTGGCAGTTGGTTTGGTAGCTGGGGAGATGCAAGACAACTTCCTAGGGCACTGCCACTGGTTACAGCAGTTGGTAGCGCAGCTGAAAGGGTTGGCATCCCTGCCTCTGGATCCTCACCTTAACACTCTTAAATTTCATCACACGTAGCCCCACTCTGAATGATTATGGGTTAACGTTGCTGGTGGTGTGGATGAGTCGTCAGGAATGATGATGAATGGCGAAGTGCTGAACCGGCATGTGCTCCCAAACCTGACCTGAGACTATTGCTGGAGCCAACTTGATCAGGTCATTTGGTTATGTGGAAACTCTGATGCAAGATGTTGGAAATATTGTAGTTGCTTCTAAGTGGAAATGCCATGTTGTAGTTTTTCTAGTAGCTTACTGATAGCTTTTCCCTCTTGCTGATTACTTTACGGCTCAATAAATTGTTAAAAGGAAGCTCATTTTTGAAGATTATCACAAAGAACAGAACAAGTGAGATGCGTAACTTTTTTTCCTCTCAAAATGATCTTCTAGGATCCAAAACAAAGAGAAAAAACTACAGGCTTTTGGTGGACTTGCAATCCAGTGAAAACAGGGCAATGCTAACTTCCACGTTCAACTTTAAAATACTTAATCCCTTCATCACTCTATGAGAGGCTAAGGTGACCATACGTACGCTTTTGCCAAGTCATGTCCTCCTTTTTGGTTCTAATATTATGTATTTATTAAATTTCCCTAAAATGTCTGCTCAGCTTGTTCTGCAGACCAACGGTGGCAGAAAAAGACATGCCTTATTCAAACTACTGTAACTCCTCAAATATCTACGCTATCAAAAATAATTTCAACAGATTCCGAAAGCTTTCCAGCAATATATGGCATGTTACAGTAAAGAGTGGATTGCCTGAAGGGGAGGAAATGCGAGCAGAGAGAGGATGCAGAGATAAACATGCGGAATTTATCGGTATGTTCTGTGTAAGTAATGAAAACATGTTATAAATATTAAATAATAATAATAAATAAGTGTTTTCTTGCTGTTCCTTTGCTGTGTTTTCACCTGGTTCATCTTTTTTGTCATCATCTTTTTCATCATAGTTTGTAATTTATGGCTTTAAGAATAGTTAAATAGTATGATATCAATATTTAAAATAATGAATCATTTTAACAAATAATATAAAATAGGATGTGTTTCTGTTTTCTCTTCACATAAGTGTACAAGCCCATTTACGATTGTCTACAAAGAGGGACCTGTTGAAAAATGAAATGTTTTTTTCCTTGTAATGACGGACTGTTAAAAGCATTTACAACTTAATCATGACAAATTCTTGCTCGAAAAGTTTATTGTTACATTAAAAAAGTAAAACAAAAATACTTAAAGGGCATTTTTATTACACTTTTAAGGACAAAAAAGGCAAAAAAAGACCAGCCGACCTTGTGTTGTCATGCTAGTAAAAGGGTTAATATTAATAAAAAAGTGCTGCACTGGAGTAGTTATGTACCTATACTTGTCATGATGCTGAGCGTGCATGCTGCATGCTGCATGATACATGCTGATGAGGGTCCACTTTTGGGTTTTTAGAATATGGTCACCCTATTATAGACTCATTTTATCATGGATATGTAACTGAATGAAATGATTAAAATCACAGTTTTGACCCCACAGCAGTTTAAAAGAAGTGGAAAAATAGCTTTCTTGGCAACAAACTTTGGTGATTTTTGAACATTTTTAGCTGCTGAACTGCGAACAGAGCCACTCGTGGCGACATAAACCCTTAAATAAGGAGAAATAATCAGAAAACACACTTTTGTTCATTCAAGCTGTTTTTACTGACCATGCCAAATAATTACAATCTATCCAGCCTTTTGGATTTACAGCAACACACAATTACAACAAGTACAAATCCCAGGTCAGGACCTTCCAGTTACAGTGCAAACAGTTTAGACGTACAATCAAGTCAGTATGACTCAACAAGCCGAGCAAATTTCACCTTCCTTTCAACTCCAATGTGTTTCACCCTCTTTAAAACCAAAAACTGAAACGTGTGACACATGCCAACTCAAAAAGAGACTGCTGGTTTACCCCCAAAGTGGTCCATTCAGAGCCAGATCCTAACTATCCCGTCACTGTGATAATGTTCAGACTGTATATGTTCCCCTCATGGATGCGTGTGTGCTTCTAAGTTGTGCTCATGAAAAAAGAGTGCAAACAGTGCTCTAAATCTAAATGTGTCACTGATCTACGACTACACTACAAGTTAAAGATTCACAAAGAGCCTGCTGGCAGAATACAGGAAAGCTTTCTCCATTTTAAGCTTTTTCTCTTTTATTTCCCTAAAGCACTGTAGACAGAAACATAAGCTGGATGCTCCATTTTATAGTCATAAACCGTACCGAGAGATTCACTGAGTTTAGCACATAGAGAATCCCAGTCCAAAAATATACATAAACTGTGTGCAGAGGAGTCAGATGAGAGCAGTGGTCTGGGAGATATCTGTCACTTTTTATATTTGGAAAAAGAAGAAGTTATGTTTGTTATGTCTGGTTATGTGTGACTGATAAAACAAGATTCTTAACTTGAGCTTGAATTGGTTTTGAAGGATATGGGCCCCTGGACTACATCTGTGCATCTGTTTTTATTATAAGCGCTTCCCACTTAAGTTTTTCAGGGTAAAAATCTAAATCATGTCTTCCATCTCCATAAAAATGGAAGCCACAATTCCATTTTTACCTCAATCTCCCTGATACATGTGTGATGTCTCTTTAGAAAAATCATTGTCACTCCTCTTTTAAAAAAATGAATGCTTTGTCTTAATGCCAGCCCCCAAACCCAATTTCCCTAAAATCAAAAAGAGACTTTTAAGTCTGACATCAATGTTAGGCCTGACTGCTCACAGCTCGTTCAGAATCATTTCATTAAATATGAAAATTTCCCCCTTTCAAAGTTATTTTTTTAATTTTTAGTCCTGCACTGTTTTGATTTCTTTATCCTTTTAATTGACTGTAAAAGTTCCCAGCAGGCCTTTTCCTCCGTTGTGTTCTCCCGCTGTATTCATTTACCGGCAGGCTTCCTCCTTCATCTCCTTGTTCTTCCTCACTTCTTCTGCGTGTTTGTCCTGCCACACAAGAGCACAGATATAAATCATGTGAGTTATTAGTTATTCATGGATATGTTAGCATGAGAGCGAGGGAAAGACAGCAGAGCAACGCAAGATTTTAGTGAGTGTTCAGAAGGACTTCAGGGAATGAAACAGAGCTGTGAGAATAAAAAAGTTTTATCCTTATCGTCATGCTGGTGAGCAGTTTTTACGTGAAGAAAGGCAAGACATTAAGATGTTATATTGCATTAAAAATATGAAAGTGTAGCCTCATTGAAATTAAAGGTAATATGAAGAGAATCTTGTTCCGGGGACATAAAGACTCTGCTACCCATGAGCACGCGCGTCGACTGTCGTAATGCTGCGTTCCAGTAACCTCAGAACTGGGAGTGACATCATCTCCAACTTATCGGCGTTCCAGTTGAAGTCTGAAAAAAACATGCCGATCTACCAGGCTATTGTTAGCTGTTGTTAGCACGCCCTGCATTGTTGTATGAAGAATGTGATTATCACTATGGCAGCATTTTTGTAAATATAAGTCTAACAATACTATGTATACAGCTGATCTAGAGTGACACACCCCAGTCAGAAGTGCAAATAAAGTGATTATTACAGGAGCTAAATAACTGTTCACACTGGGGGCATCCATCTTTGATTGTCAACTCAGGGTTGGCGAGGTTTCACCGAGGAAATTCCGACTTTGGGGGACATTCCAGTTGCAGTTTCCTACTCAGAACTCAGAAATTCCTACTTCTGACTACAACTGGAACGCACCAAAAGACGTGACAATTTTTGAAAAACTTAGTATCATAGTTTTGTAGCTGGCTATATATCGCTACTTACAGCCCGGTGCTCTAAGACGTGTCCGAATAATATAAATTTGCTCTAGTTTTAATTGTCTTGTTCCCGAAGTTGAGTATCCAGGCCAGTCCAGCCCTGTCTGACCAGACCGCAAAGCTAAGGAATAGCATTTATAGATAACCTATTTTGATGCTATAAAACTCATCTTAAAGTGTGTATTTAGATCAGGCATATATCTAAAAGTGAGACTTTTTTGTAATTACTTAGAAACTCCTCAGAGCATCTTTAAGAAGGTGAACTTGTGAAAGAAACTTGTCCATGTTCTTATTTTAACAAGAGCAATAAGCTCCATACCTTTGTTACATGATAATTGTTTATAACAGGAACAACCTGGTCATGTTTTATCTGCTGATAATTATTAGCTTTGACTTGTCAGTGCAGATTATGATGGAAAAAGACAATGACCATGTTTTGTGTTTGGTTTAAGCGTATGTCTGAGTGCTTGTTTAACAGAGAAGCATAAAAAACTCTTTAGGTTAGATCAACTTAATTGCACAATATGATGATTCATTGATTACAAGTGCTTACTTATCAATCAATCAGCCTTTACTTTTTCCACACAGACAGTAATGTAGTGCAAATGTATATGGACAGAAACTACAAAAGACCATTGAAGACAAACATGAATAAAATCTAGATAAACAAAAACAAGGAAAAACTACTGAAGACCTTCATTTATTAAAACTATGAGAGTAAGAAACTGAGAGAACGCCATCATGAGTTTATAATAAACACTGGAGATGATTTTTAAAACACCAAAACTAGAGATTAAATGGAGATAGTAAAGTATAAATAGTAAAAATCATGATAAAACATAAAAAAGACATTAAAGACAAAGATGAGGATGACAAAAACTACAAACTTCATTAATAAACAAGTAAACAAAAAGCAAGATTAGACACCACTTCACACAATAAACAGATTATGACAAAAGATAAAAAATTGTTAAAATAATAAAAACACTAAGGCATGTTAAATTAAAACTGACCAGTGTTTCACACAATAGAGTAAGATACATATTAAAAATGTTACAAGTGATAAACAAACAGCTGAAATATATAATTAAAATAAACGTCATTTGAAATCACGTACCTTCTCCTGCAGCCTCTCCAACATGGCGGCCAGCAGAGCCTCCCTGTTCTCCTTGTTGG
This sequence comes from Scarus forsteni, assembly GCA_036419115.1. NCBI lineage: Eukaryota > Metazoa > Chordata > Actinopteri > Labriformes > Labridae > Scarus > Scarus forsteni. The sequence continues at coordinate 5,425,672 of JAZDUH010000135.1, forward strand.
CCTCCATCTTCTGCTCCAGCTTTTCCTTGGCGTTCTTGATGAAGTTGTTGTTCTCCTCGAAGGCTTTCTGGATCACCTCCCTCTCGTGCTCCCTCTTCTCGGCCAGGTGCTTCAGCAGCTCAGCTTCTTGGCACTAGAGGGAGACAGAGAGCACTGCAGGTTCATTTCCCTCTCTACAAATGTCAGCTGATGAAGAGAGGGTAGCTGAAGAGCAAGAGCATCGTACGAGGCTGCTGGTTATGTTTGCAGGCTGAAGGCTGTGACTGAATGTTTGCCTTTGCTCTGAAAGATAGAGTCACTGTGTTTAACCATCTCACCTGATACTAAAGGGACAAAATATAGGCTACTAAAAATATCCCCACACCATTACGCAGACATCATCAGCCTGAACTGTTCATACAAGATCCAAAACAAGATCTATACGTCCATGTTGTTCACACCACATTCTGACCCTACCATCTGAATGTGGCAGAACAAATCCTGACTTTACTGACCAGGCAACACTTTTCACTCTCCTTGTTTCCAATTTTGGTGATCCTGTGGGAATCATAGCCTCACTTCCCCTTTCTTTGCTAACAGGAGTAGCAACCGCTGTGATCATCTGCTAGCGCATCTGAGGTGCTGTAGCCTTCCTGTCACCTTAAACCACTCTGACCATTCCCATTAACCTTTGGCATTTACAAGATATGTTTTCACAGAGAAGAGCCGCTCAATGGATATTTTCATTTCCTCAGATAATTGAAGAACCCAAGTAAAGACTGTGTGTGAAAATTACTGTTGTAGAAAGGCCTAGAAAAAAGATAAAATAATTTATTAAAAATATGGAAATGAAAATACTAATGTATTAAATATTAAGGTATACTCATAAAATAAAGCTTTAACTAACATAAGTATATGAATGAAAATGTGAATGATAAGAAGAACAAATTAGTAAGTTTTATAAAATAAAAAGAATACAAATAAAAAAACTCAAACATTTAAAAATTATGACAAAGTATTTAGGACATATTAGATGGATAAAATAACTTTGGGGAAGTTGAGATTAAATTCAAAATTTCAAGAGTAAAGTTGAAATGACGAGAATAAAGTAAAAATGCAATTTTCAGCTAAAATTCAAAATGTTGAGAATTAAGTCAAAATACATTGTCTGACTTTATTCTCGACTTTCCACTTTATTTCTCAACATTTAACTTTAATGTCATCTCATCATTTGGATTTATTCCCGTCATATCGACTTTAATCTCAACCTGCCGAAAACAATGTTTTTTATCTAAAATGGCGCGAATACTCTTCTGTAAAAAACAAGATAAAAGGTTAAAAAGCAAAATATGAAAAAACAAGACAGGAAAAATGAATGATTTAATAAAAATAAGATATTAAAATTAGAATAAGAAACATATTCAATGATGCCTTACCAGCTTATCTGGCACCAACAACAATGGGCTAACTTTATGATGCAGTGTACAGTTATGTGATTTGTTAGGAACTTTAAACCATCATTATGCTGCTGTCTGTCTTTGAAAAGATTTTCATATCAAACACGATCATAACCCCCCCCCAAACACACAATCCTGACATCCCTGCAATGGCTCCACGTTTATTTTAGGATTCATATTCAGATTTATATTGTTGTTTGTATTTAAATCTTTACATGGACCTACACCTTGTTACATTTCCAAACTTTAAAGACAACATCTTTCCAGCTTTTTGCAGCGGGATCAGTCTGATTCAGGGTCTGTAATCAGGCAGATTCATGTTTCCAAACGCCAGTTTACAACAAGAGCAAGGCCCAATCAGAGCCCTGAGCAGGAAAAGAAACAAGCTGCAAGTGAGATGACAGCCGGAAGTGACTGCACTTATAGAGATTAGCACAGAAGCTAACAGCTCCAGTAGCAGTTTTATCAGATTTTTACAGCATTACTTTATTAAATGAAAAACATATATGAACACTACAGGATATTAAGGATATTTTTGCTCCACTTCCAACATGTTTTGATAAGTTTATTTACCAGGTGGCTCATGCTCTGTAGCACAGTAGCTCCTGTCTATAGGCTGCTATCATCTGATTGGCCCGTAATAAACACTGATTGATGGAACGACCGTCCAATCACCTGTCGGATATGCTTTTAAAGAGGTTTGCCCTCACCAAACACTTTGTATGGGATGAACTAGTGAAATATTCTGTCCCATATGTTGTTTCAAGTAATTTATAAGGTCAGTCTAAAAAGCCAAAGTAATTAAGCCTTCTCTATTCTGGCCTCTAAATAACTTGGAATTATGTACCTCCAGAAACCAGAATGTCTCCCCCGCCATCTTTTAGGTATCATCTTATCACCGATATTTGTTTTTTGTGCTTAATTTTTGCATGAGAGTTGTGTGGTCTCTTGTTATTTTTGAGCTTTCTTTATCTCCAATTCAATTCTCTGCTTTTATGTTTTTTAGTGTTACATATTTCTTTCTTTTTGATTTTACAGTGTTTAAGTTTTTCAATGGATTTCATTGTTTGATTTTGTTTTAATTTTACTTCTGATTGTAGTCTCTGTTCAGCACTTCAGTAAACTTAATTATCTTAATGATGTATTTTACAAATAAAGTGGATTGAATTGGATGATCTTCAGATTTAAGGCACAGAGATGAGCCATGCCCGTATCTCTCGCACCACCTGCACGTTATCTGTGAGAAACTGACTGATCAAAATGAAATAATGGGGTCAAAAGGTCCTCATGTTAGCCTTCGGGACTTGATGGATTAATTGTTGAAGAGATAAAATAAACTCAGAGCTTGATATGATTTGGATGATGCCTCCTGAAGGACTCATTAAAAGTGAGATTCAGTTTATTAAATATGTCTCCTGGACCTCGGAGGCACATAAACAAATGTTGATCCCTGCAAACATCTGCTGCTGCAGACGTCCAGATGGAGGAGGACACATTCTCAGTGCTCACCTTTCCCCTCTCCCTTCTCCCCCCCTCCTCGCTCCTCTTTGCTTGATGAATATGAACCATTGTGCGTGCGTCCCTGCATGATTGCCTCTCTACTTTCATGTCTGTCTTTTCATCTTCCTCCTCCCTCCGCTTTTGTTTCCTCCCTTCCCTTCCATCAGCCGCAGACCGTTCCTCCCTCTTCTGTCCCTTTTATCCATTTCCACCCCGTCTCTCCCTGGATTGATAAATCACGGTTTGCACAAAGAGTGTTGTCAGATGTTGACAAAGCCTGAATGAGCCACAAATACCGAGGGCTAGGGTTACATTTAGGGGTTAATGCCTGTCCACTAAGGTTTCTGGTGGGGATGTCTGAACCCACCTTCCGCCTCTCCTCGGCAGCCTCCAGCTTCTTCTGGATCTCCTCCAAGGACGGGTCACGGCGCTGTGGCATGGAGGTATTGAGCTCTGGCACGCCGTCAAAGGAGGGGGGTTTAAGGATGACCTCGAAGGCCTGGCCCGAAGCCCGTTTGTTTATCTCAATCACCTCCACATCTTTGATGACGCACCAGCCCAGGTCCACTGCATCTGTGGAGCAAAATCATGGACATGATTAGAGTCTTTACGTTTCAGTGATGCCTGTATTTTCTACATCAGTAACCGAGTTCACTCATTGTTAGTAACATGTTATTGATTAGTGTTGATTACACATCTGAATATTTAGATAGGTGAATTGATAGATAGACTCACAAATAGACCAAAAAAGTTAGAAAGATAGAAAATTAGAAAGATAGACAGATGACAGATAGATAGATGAATAAATAAACAAAAAAATATTAAAGATAGATAGATTGATAGACCGACAGACAGACGGACAGCTAGATAGATTTATGAAGCTTGTCATGACAAACCTGCACCAGTTTATATAAAATGCTCTTGTTAACATGTACCAGAAGTAAAACTAGATTGCATATATGTGGATAAAAGTAAAGAAACAAATTGATCACACTTTAAAACAAGTGCAAAATGAAGATCATGTTTCTGTTAAACTCTTTGAGTTTTGTGATAAGACAGTCACATTTGTGTGTGAGTGCAATCAAATTCCTACAGATGTAAAAGATTTACAAGTTAAGTCATCTAGATAGATAGATAGATAGATAGATAGATAGATAGATAGAAGGGATGGGACGATACACTTAAACCCACGACACGCTGCACCTCGATATGCTTGGGTCACTATACAATACGTCACGATACAATATCAAAAAAGTAAAAAAGAAAAAATATTACTGTGTAATTATAACTTATTTGTTTTTGTTTGAGTTGCACACAGGAAAACACAAGGCCTAACAGGCCAAACAATAACACTCTCTCTAACCCTAGAGAGGTTAGAGAGAGTGTATGCTAACGAGCGGTAGGCTCGTTTTCGCCGTCTTTGTCTTTTTTAATGAGAAAGCCAAAATACTGCCAGACAGATGACTTGTATCCAGGCGGAGCATCCTCAACTTCGACCTCATTCGACTCCATCATTCGGCTTTTTGGAGGCAAGGTAGTTGGTGCTAATGTTTGCTGTCGTCACTTCTGGTCACATGCGCTTTTACTGGAAGTGACGTCTTTATTTCGCGATCCATTTTTTTCAAACTCAATGCATTTAGTCACGTACTATATCGTGATTCGTGACATATTGCCAAACGATATTTCATCCCATCCCGGATGGATGGATGGATGGATGGATGGATGGATGGATGGATGGATGGATGGATGGATAGATAGATAGATAGATAGATAGATAGATAGATAGATAGATAGACAGATAGATAGATAGATTGACAGACAGACAGACAGACAGATAGATAGATAGATGATGGATAGATAGATAGATGGATAGATACATACATAGATACATACATAGATACATACATAGATATATCAATTGTAAATTGTAGCATAACACAAAAAAACTTTTCCATTATTGAGATTTTCTTCAAACAAAAACAAAAACAAACAAAAAAAATCTTTTTAGACATGTCAGGAAGCTGGAGTGCCTGGAGTAAACAGTCATGGGACCAGTGCAAACTCCACACCAAAGACTAAATGGATTAAGACCATCCATCCTCATTGATCTAGTTCACCACTACTCTCCAGCTAAATCTCTCAGGTCATCCAGCCAGGGGCTTTTGGTGGTTTTTGGTGACTTCCCTTGACTTGACATTAAAGTCGAGGCCAGCAATCTTCTTGCAGGTTGTGAGGCACGCAAAACAACCTGCTGCCATGAGCAAATATATCTGTAATGCTTTATTACCTCTGCCAAGGAGGTTATGTTTTCAGGAGAGTTCGTCTGTCTGTGAACAAAATAACTCAAAAAGTTACGGATGGATTTTGATGAAATTTTCCAGAAATGTTCAGCATGGGAAAAGGAAGAACTGACTGGTGTTGATCTGGGTCACCATCATGACGCCATGATGAAAAATGCGATTTTCGTGAATAAGTACTGAACTAGAATAGATATCATTATGAAACCAATTGCTAATGGTATGTTTTCATGGTCAAGGAATCTAAGTATTTACATGAAATAAAGGTAGGATTAATATTTATGGTAAAAATCACAATATGAGAGAGGACTGTGGTGCTGGCGGAGATCTGCGCTCTCCGAGTGCTTTTCTAGTTGATAACTGGTATGCACTGTTTTTACACTTTATTGAAAATGTCTTCACACTTGTAATAACAGAAAAAAAGCATACATATCACATGTGATGCCGGTTTTCATTTGTGTTTGTGTACAAATAAATATTTATTTTATTTATATGTTGACTTATTTCAGTATACCAGTGAGTGTGATTTGTTACCTTCTGCCTTGTATGTCTTCTTCTCCGCAGTCTGAGGGTTGAGGCAGGCGCAGAACAGAGACACCAGGGGGAGCTCTTTGACCTTCTCTTTGTAGGCTGAGGACCCAAACACACAATCACTTGGTCTGTGATGCCTGACATTGCATTGACTCTAAATGATGAGCAAGCTCTCAGGCCTGTTATGCAATAAATTTCCTTTTCAGTGGCTTTGGCTCGTCATTGTCTCTGTGGTATAAATAAAACGTCATAGCAAGGACAAGACATGTGATTCAGAAACACCATCACTCTCTTGTTGTCATTCTCAATGCATCAGTGTCGGAGCACGCGCTGAAGGTAAAGAGGTGCAGTGAGGTGTTTGACTTTGTGCTGAGTCAGCGTTTACCTGCCAGAGTCATCTTCTCACTGCGTATGTCACCCTGCTGGGATGCTGAAGATCCTGAGTCTGTCAGAGAGAGAGATATGCAAACAGAAAAGAGAGGGGGTGATCAGTGCAGCTCAGAGGGACATTAAATGACTGTGAGGGGGGGAGGCTGAAGGGAAAACGAACAACACTGCAAACTGCAGCATCCTAGAGTTAGCCCCTCCCATTAAGGCTTATTTCAGCCAATGAGAGAGCAGCTCCGTGTCAGGGGATGATGCGGGTCAAAATAGAGGGTAAAGTCTTGCCAGGGACGATTTGTCCAACTGAGTCTCTTCAAAGGCTCAGTCAAGCTAAAGCAGGGAGTTTATAAGGCTGCATAGGTTTTGTTTTAGATCTGTAGTATTTTTACTCAACACAGTCCTATTTTTCACTCTTATTCTGTTTTATGCACCTCCAGGGTTCCCATTGGTCCTGGAAAACCTGGAAAATGATTGCCCAATTTTCCAGTCATGGAAAACATATGGAAAATGAGGAAAAAAGTGAAATGTCCTGGAAAAGCTTAAATTGTCCTGGAAAATTATTTGTCTTCCTTCTAGCTTGATCCATAGAAAATGAAGTCAAAATGTACTTGGTAACTAATGTACTCGCAGCCAGAAAATGTGAGTAGGTAAAATAATGCAAGTTAAGGCATAAAATATAAAAACTCAAAACAATGGGGACAAAAAGATTTAATAAAATAAATGACGAAATAAAATTTAGGCTAAATTAACCAAAACCTATTTATAAAAAAGCGGAGTAAATAAAGATTAAAAAATATGTATAACCATAGCTAAATTTATAATGGTAAGACACATAAAAGCCAGACTAAACAGATAGCTAACAGACAATGTTCATGCTGGAGAGTTAGAAACAAAGACATTTTAAGATCAATATGATGAATAGCTGGAGATGTTGTTCATCAACCTCCAATCTATTTTTTTTTGGAAGGCTAACTAGAATTGAAAACTGCCCACAGCAACAACGTTTCTTCAGTTGGTTGTGTGACACTGGAAAGTCCTGGAAAAGTCCTGGAAAATGATTTCTAGAAAAGAGTGGGAACCCTGGCCTCTGTGCAAAAAGGTTGTTTGTCATTTATGCATTTTATGGCTTTCCCTTTACATGAACATTGTTTTACATCTGTTATCTATATTTCTTTACAAAACTGGTTTGGTACAGCCCAAGAAAATTACCTCATTGGGATAATTAATGGTATTGATCTTCACCACATTCATTCATTTTCCATTCATTTTCTTTACCCCTTTATCCCTTTCGGGGTCGGGGGGGACTGGACCCTATCCCAGCTGTCATTGTGCAAGAAGCGAGGTACACCCTGAACCGATCGCCAGTCGATCACAGGGCCACATAGGGAGACAGACAATCATTCACGCCCACACTCATACCCATGGGCAATTTAAAGTCACCAACTAACCTAATGAGCATGTTTTTGGTCTGTGGGAGGAAGTTGGAGTGCAGAGGGAACCCATGCATGCACAGGAAGAACATGCAAACTTTACACAGGAAGGCCCCTGTCCGACCCGGGAATCAGACTGGGAACCTTCTTGCTGTGAGGCACGTGCACTACCTGCTGCACCACCGTCTTCACTTATTTAACATAATGTGGGACAGTCTGACAGGAGGCCTTCAGCTGTCATCATTCAGTTCAGTTCAACTTAAATATAAGACAACTTCATTTATTCCCAAAAGCCAATCCACAGATGCATAGAGCTGGAGCTCTCAAAGCTGGAAATGAGCTGTCAGTGTGTCACCTGTCCTGCAGAAGGCATTGTTCTCATCATGATTAGGAGCAGAGCTGAGCTGAGGGCCACTGAAATCTCACTGGCCACCCACAAATCCTCAACTTTAATACACTGTGGCCATGTTTACATGGAGACTCTTTGTCTTAAAAAGCAAAGACTTTTCCTATGCATATTCAAACTCGATCTGCGTTCAGATTGAGATGCTGGAGACAATGAAACCACTGTACTGTAGTATGCATGCCAGTTAAGTAGATGGTGATGTAGGTTTAGCGCTGCTACAATACACATACGAAGAAGAAAAACTTTTCACAAAGAACAATGGTGAGTGGACGAACAAAGATGCAGGAGTTTCTTTTCTGGACAACAAATCAGTTCGGACAACAAATCAGTTCGGACAACAAATCTGTCTGGATAGTTTTGTCTGGATAACAAACTGAGCACAGTAAGCACCACATGAGTTACTCTGTGGATGGCCGAATCTGTTGTTGTTCCTGATATGCACACGCAGCCTTCATGTGAAAGAGTACTGTGCGTGCGGTTAAGTCAGTGTTTCACCCTGAAATGCTCTGATTTGGGTTTACATGGCGCTGCATGGAGAGCGTATTTCAGCCTGGTTTCAAAAGTTTCCAGATACAGGCAATCCGCATAGAGTCCCCATGTAAACGCAAGGCCAAAATGGAAAGAAAACTTCTCTGATTTGACCGTTTTAGGCCTCGTGTAAACAGCCCCTTGTATTGGGGAGTTAAAGTGGCCCAGTCATTCTCTTATTTATCTGTATGTGACCTCCAGTTAACAAAGTTCAGACACTCCTGGATGATACAACTTACAGTAACCACTCTGGTCAAAGGTTTCCCACTCTACTTTTACCACTGTCTGTCTAAACCAAGGGTATCTACTATTAACCTGTTTTCAGCAGGCATTGATGCATGGACATGAGAAGCAGTAAGGCTTATCACCTCTCTATATGCCATAAATGGACACTTATGCTTTGCACAAACAGGCCTGTTTTAGCTTACACACAGTTCTGTTATCATGGGTTTTACAACTTTTAGAGGCTGCTGCTTGATGAGGCTGTCATTAGTTTATCAATTATATTATGTATTCATCTATTTATCTATTTATTTACAAGGTCAGCACAACGTTTAAATAATTAAAACCCCTGTACACAGGCCACTTAAGCAGCCTCAAGCAGGACTGTTTGATCAGCACTAATGAAGAGGTTTCAGTGGTGGGGCCTGTGTGAATGTGCCTCTAATGGTTGGGACCTTGGTACCTTGTTCAAGGACTCCTTGACAGAAGTAAGCTGGCACTTAATCATCCACCAGACAGAATTCAGACTTGTTTTGACCATGACATTATTCCAGGTGTCTGCAGCCTGAGCCACCGCTGGCCTCCCCAAACGATGTCGCACCAGAATTCTCAAATAGCTAATTTGCATTTGCTGTCCCCTGGTAGGTAAACAAAAAGATACACGGAAACCCTCATATGTCATTTTAAGTTCAAAACTTATACTCATTACATCTTTGCTGTGTAGGGACACTGCAGTGCATGGAGGTGGGGATCAAACCACCCACCTTATGGCTGACAGCTGATCACCACTGATCCACAATAGTCCTCAATGAGCTCTTTTAATCACATTGATAATACATTTAATGTTTTACAAAGCAGATGATTAAAAAATGGGTTATAAATAATAATTTCTAATAAAGAATAAACTATTCTAAACAAATGACAAGGCATATTAGCAAATGCCATATCAGACACTCTGAATTAAAAATATTAAATAAAATGAGATTAAATAAGACGTAAAGGCATGGACCATCATGAAGCATCTTGATAAACATTTGTTATGCTGTACAACTGAGTTATGCCTCATGTCAAGCAGTCTGGTAGTAAACAGATGTTTTTAGGCAGAATGTGAGTAATTATCATTTCATTTTTTACATTCCAGGGTAATTTAAACCACTGTGAATAAATGTTAAGCCTGATTAGGTTCTTTGAGGATGGAGCAAAGTTGCTGCATCATTTCTGGGTAATGAGATTATTTTTATCCGCGGGAGAATTCAGCAGCAGTCTTTCACAGTTTGTTGACCTTTTCACAGCTGAGCGCGCACACTAATTAAGCTTTGCTTTAATTCTGGGATGCAGTCGCACAAACTCTCACTAAGACGACACCAACAAGAACCAGGGGCCGAAGAGAACGGGCCAGAGAGGGACTTTAGAAATTAAATATAGATGTTTGAACTTTAAGAAGAATACAGTGAGATATTGAGATGTGCCTGTGGCTCCTGGTATGAAGCCAACATGTAACTTACTCTAAATGCCAGGATGGACAAAGTTGCACCGACTCAAACTACAGTACATCCCCTTCATCCTCCCAAACAAACGTATCCAGACCCCAGCCCCGGAGCTTACTGCAGCCTGTGATCTATTTTAAATCTGCCCTCAGCAATTTCTAAAAATAAAGTGAAACAAGACTCAAACTGAAAGATCTTGCTTGACTTGTGATTACACTTCCTTTTTTCACCAAGCAAAATTTGAGCAACAACATAAATGGAATAATCGATGTGAAGGGATGTTTTTGCTGATATCAGATATGTGGATATTTCTGTTCTCATCATAGCCAGAAATGATATCAATACCACTACTGTTTTTGTCAGTAGCATTATGTTTTTACCTTTTGATAATTTACTTTTTTGTTTGTGTTAGTGTATTTGTGTGTGGTGTGGAAGAAAAAACAAGAAAAAACATTTAACTTTTAACTCTTAAAAAACTCTTAAATGCGCCCATGCAGTGATGATGAGATGAAGCATTATGATACCTTTGTGTATTTGGCTGATAGATTTCTGGCTGATGTTTCGGCTGTAAATATTGACAAAATACTGATGTCTATGAGCTCACTGGCTGTGACCGGGGATTAATTTATTTATCTGCTTATTATTACCTCTGCCAAGGAGGTTATGTTTTCGGGAGAGTTTGTTTGTTTGTCTGTCTGTGAACAAAACAACTCAAAAAGTTATGGATGGATTTCGATGAAATTTTCAGGAAATGTTCAGCATGGGAAAAGGAACAACTGATTCAATTTTGGTGATGATCTGGATCAGCGTCTGAATCCGCCATGAAACCAATTACTAATGGTATGTTTTCATGGTCAATGAATCTAAATATTTAGATGAAATAAAGGTAGGACTAATATTAATGGTAAAAATGACAATATGGGAGAGGACTGTGGTGCTGGCTGAGGTCTGCGCTCTCCAAGTGCTTTTCTAGTTTAATTTCACTTTGGATGTTTTATGTTTACTTATTTTTATTTATGTTTGTATTATTTATGTTTATTCTATTGTTTTATTTTCGATCATAATACAACTCCTTGATTTATGTGCTAGATATTGACATTTATCTATACATACACTTTGCCTGTAACTGATGTCCACCTATCCACTATTTCCTGAAAACAACTAAAAAAAGATTTTGATTAATGAAATATCAGCAAAAATGACAATACTGGACGATACTGAACTTTTTAAGCCAACATCTGCTGATACCAAGATCACACCAATAATATTTTGCTTTCCTATCAATAAAAAGAAAATATTATTTTCTTGTAACATTTGTTAATTAAGGTCAAATAGAAAAAGGCAACAAAGTTCCTCAAACTGTGCTTACATTTCCAATATCTGCTCCATTTCAGACTATCAGGCTAGCAAGCAGAATATGTTAGTGGCCAGTGTGTTATTATGACATAATCACATTAACTACCAAAAACCAGCTGCTCAGTTATGGAAAGATTATCATCACAATCATTCTGACTGATTCTGAGATCAGAATTATTAAGTGTCAAACAACAACTCAATGATTTTGACAATAGTGCATACCTATCAAATGATTTCATAAATCATAAAGAATTAAGAAACAGCCACAGCTGTGTAATGTTTATCTACAATTCATTTTCATTGTCCTTAAAATGTTTACATTTTCTGATCTTAAGGTTAGAGAGGTAAGATTGATGTGCCTAACTAAATCATGATTATTATATCTGATAGTCGTATTAATCACTTTTTTCAGGTTGTTTGAGAAATAGGCTGTAAAATGAGTGAAAGGGTTTACATATTCGAGAGAGAGATAATTAAATGAGCAGAATTCAAGCACTCTGTTTCTATAAAGTGATCCCATCAACATTATGTTTGCTTAAACAACATGCCGATAAAATATATGCACGCTGAGAAAAGCAAAGCGGGTGGGATAAAAGACATTAATTTGATGGTATGAATCATAATGTTGTTATACTGCCAGGCACAAACATCCTATTTTCCATTTTTTTTTTATGACTCATTGTTTTTCATAAATCAGTGCAAATGTTTATCATCCCTGCTGGTGAGGGAGTTTTAAAAACTTTAAACCAAACTAAAATCCAAAAAGATCATTTGTAATGAGGAAAATACAATTTAATTAATTCAGTTAAAGCTTTGTTACTGTCTTGAAAAGCAGCAATTTTGGAGTTAGAGGGTTTGTGTTCAACAGCAATGATGTGATAATAAATGTGTACAAACATCCATGTAAAGCAAAAAGAGACTGGGAAAAGTACTCAGCATCTTTGTTAGTAACACCAATAACTAAATAATTTGCCCAGAAACATATATCAAGAATAAAGCATTGTGTGAAATGTGGTTAGTTACTCCATTAAAGGGGTAAAATCAGGCTTTTATTTTGCCACTCTGAAGTCATTCAAGGCTGTAAAGATGCAAACCGGCTGCAGAGAAAGTGCTTCGTCACACATGGCTTAAAACTGGTGCTACCTCAGGAAGCAAAATTCTTATTTTCTGTCTTGGGAGTGAACAACACTCACATTTAGGTGATAATTCAAAATGATTTGGTTATTCCACTGTTGACTAAAATATGAGCTTGATTCTTCAGTGCATGCTAACTCAACTCTGCAGAGAATCACAGGCTCCGCTTACATGGGTAGTTTTTCCTCAATCTGATTGAAATCGATCCGATTAAGTGAATCTGATTTGATCTGTATACATAAACTTTGAGTAAAGAGATCCACGTTCAATCCGCGTTTGCATGGCCCCAGCTGAATCCGATTGTATTGTTTTTTTTGACATGCGGCAGAAGGTCACTCTGTCACTACCTGCAAATGTGTAAGAGAAGAAGAGGTGCACTTCCTGCTTCCTGTTTACCTGTTGAAAGATGGATCCACGTCGTGTTTTGTTGGGGACACTTATTGTGTTATGGCTACATTTATTTGAGGCTCTGAAGTCATTTTCACTAAACTCTCGCAGGGTTTCTATTAAAAACTTTGTTTCCTCCACCGTTCAGCTCTTCTGCTTGTTCACCATGTTTGTTTGGGCACGCTCTGCGTACGTCACTACGTGCCTCTTACGTACTACGGAGCACCTGCACAGACCGAACAATCCTCTCTATCAACCCAATCCGCTCCACTCAGCCGTTTACATGAAGCATGGAGCGGATTATCAATTGGCGTAGACTACCTCTTACAATCCGATCCGAAATACAATCAGATCTGGGGGAATCAGATTGGCTAAGGTGTTTACATGAGACATTTCTAATCTGATTGACCTTTCAATCTGACAGTAAATAGGATTTTCTGACCCATGTAAACGGGGTCATTGTGAGGGAGGGAGGGGGCACTACACTTGTCACACGTCACAGAGTGAGCACAACAAGGTGTGCGACACTTGACGTCTCATGCTAATTATCTTAAATGTATGATCTAGGTAGGCTTGAATGGTATATGTAATGAAACTCAACCTATCTCCCAGCCCTAGTTCTGGCTGTCACTATCAAACAGCCACTGTTCATGTGCAACAACATCTCTGCTGGTTCATTTGTGTTCACCAAACAAAGGCGGTGGTTTAAATTATTGAGAAAGAGTTACAGCAAATATTTCTCCTTATGCAAAGTGCACAGATTAAAAACATAAAATACATCAGTCTTATAGTTTACTTTAAGAGCTGTTGTTGTATTTTGGAGCACACTAATGCTTTAAGCCAAACTGAGACATCCACCTCAGTGCTCCAGCTTCATGCCACACCCATATAAAATAAAGTCAGACAACTGAAACACAGCCCCATACAGGCATAAAGTTCATTTTCAAGTAAAGCACACACTTGTGATATTTATCATCTTCAACAGTGTTCATCAGCAAGCTGTTCAAATAGCAGCTTGCATCATTAGCTAACGATGTGAGCAGCAGACTAAGTCCTGATCCATCTTTGATGCAGTTTCATGCTCAGTCATTCAGCGCCTTTGAAACGTCTTCATGCGCATTAATGAGACAACCTGTCACTGAGGACAGGAGACTTTAAATCACAGAGCAGATCAGTGTTTGTCTCATTTGCAACAAACATATAGTGAAGCCTCTACACACAGATCTGCTGTCACTTTAAGTTATGATGCTATTGATTTGATTTGATTTGATTTGATTGACATTTATTTCAAACATTAGGTTAAAGTAAAATCATAATCTAATCACATATTTGAAACGGAGTGGGATGAAGTAAAAACTTATTAATTCCCACCCCTTTACCCCTTTACTGTATCTATGCATACAGTATATTATCAGCACTGTTGTCACAGAGGAAGGTGCACTCGTCTGTTTCTCATCTTATGAACCCACCCAGGCTGCAAATCAATGTTCTGCATCCTGCAAGACGAGGAAGCTTCATTATGTGTGCGTCAATACAGAGACACAGAGACAGAAACAACTTATTAAGTCCTCTGCACAAAGAGGGGAAAAGTGGGTCATGTAGGTGGTGCACCAGCAGACAGATAATACTAAAGTTTAATGGATTTTTCATGTGTGAAATAAATGGTGTAGCTTTCCTAGAGGGTCTTCTGAATCGATGTACAAATGATGTTGTTTATCTTTATATTGATTTATCTTGCATTTGTAATAACAAACACAAAATGGTTTGCAGAAAGTAAAAATAATACAAAAGGTTTGCAGTTAAAAACATCAATTACATTAATCTGTCTGATTTGATTATGACATAACATTGCTACAAATCAGAGATTTTCTCAGTTGTTTGTTACTGTGTGTCTGATCAAAAGGTTTAACTTCAGGTCCTGATGCTAAAAATAAAGCTACATGCTGCAGCCTGTTTGCTGAGCTAAAAACAATCAAAGAGAGAATTTAGCTTTGAGCAAACGTGTCATTTTAAAGGCAGTATTACATAAACAAGAAAGACAATCACAGCTCCACATAGACAGACAGCCATACTCACACAAAGGGCAATTTGGAGTCACCAGTCAACCTTAAAAGTGTTCTTGGTCTGTTGGAAGAAGCCGGGGAGCCCCCACACATGCACGGGGAGAACATACATACTCCACACAGGAGGGCCCTGACAGCAGCAGCAGCCTTCTTGCTGTGCCAAAGACAACCATGAGAAGCCTCAAAACACAACTAAAGCTAAAGCTAAATGAAAGCAGACACACTGAGTACTTAAGTAAGGAAACACATTAAGCACATTTTAAAATTCTGGCATACGTCTAAAAACACATTTAGCCTGCTTACATGCATAACAATTGTCTGATTTTATCTGTAACAGCCTGATTACTTCAGCACTCTCGTCAATGGTATAATCTGATTAATTAATTTAGACAAAGGACATCATCTGATTATAAAACATCTGATACACAAATGCCAAATCACCAAATTATTCTGTGCACATATACAGCTCAATTTGATTTCTTTTGTTTTAACATCTGTAAACAGCATGAGCTTTTTAGTGGGTGGAGTGCTGGCTAACAAGTTATTTTGGGCTTGTTCTCTTCAACTACAGGAGGTGTCATGGATATTTGTTAATATGGGACATGGGACATCATTTATAGGAGCAGACAGGCCAAAGTTCTATTTTAGATCCTGATGACTTCCTTCAACACAGACTAACATCCACCTGTGACATTCAGATACCAAGTAGGCTATTCTCAAATGCCTGCAGCCTCACTTTGCATTGTTCCTAAATGTTCAGTGGTGCCCTGTTGTTTATTTACGTCCGTCTAGTCTCCACTTTTACTGTCACTGAGTACTATGAGCACTAAAGTAAAATTAATGAGGCTAGATAGACTCTCTTAACAGCTTTTCTTCTTTGTTTGGCCACAACACACAATAACAAAGTGCTGGTTGGATTTAAAACAGTCAAATTCAGGTGAAAAGTTAAAGCTGGTAGTGATGTGCTGTTTGTGAATGGGCTGTTTCTAAGAGCCCACCCTTTTATGGAGCTGCTTTCTGTTTGAGGGTCATTTTCAATGATTTTCCCTTTTGAGTATATTTATCAATAAAAACTTCAGCCATCATTTTTAAAGTAAAAAGTTGTTTGAAAGAAAAAGACAAGCTGGCTCATGAGACTGAAATGACTCAAATGACCAAGTTGGTGAAAAGAGATGGATTTTTCTATCTATCTATCTATCTATCTATCTATCTATCTATCTATCTATCTATCTATCTATCTATCTATCTATCTATCTATCTATCTATCTATCTATCTATCTATCTATCTATCTATCTACCTACCTACCTACCTACCTACCTACCTACCTACCTACCTATCTATCTATCTATCTATCTATCTATCTATCTATCTATCTATCTATCTATCTATCTATCTATCTATCTATTAGGGATGGGATGAAATATTGTTTGGCAATATATCGCGATACAGTATGTGACATACTTGATTTTTAAAGGATTACTGTGTTTTTAAATGTCAGTTGCTAAAAAACTGGAACAGCAACTTAATTTAATCACTTCTTATTGTTTTTGTCCAAAAATCACTTAAACTTTTCAATCAAATATCGGAGTTACCTTGTAAAACAAATGCACAGAATGTAAAGGAAACTAGTCTGAAGCATTTTCTTGATGACCTTAACTGGAGAAGAAACAACGTCTTTATTTACACCTCTTTAGTTTTATTCTGTTACTTTTCTTTGTGTATTTGAACGTTGCATTTGACAATTGTTTCATCCATCCTAATATTTGATGTTTAAAGTTGATGGTTTAGTGTTTACAGTCAGTTTGTCTCTTGTGTATCTTGTTTGTATACCTGTGTTTGGATAAATAAATGTATTTATTTACAAGAGGTTATAACATTATGCTATACACCGGAAGTGTGGTAGCTGCTTCGGGGATTAATTCCCATGTTGTTGTTCCATCATAGTTTGATAAAAGGTTTTTATTCTCTCTGTTTACATTTAAGCTTCAAAAATTGCTAATTTGTATTGTATGAACAAAAGCATGATCCAAAACTCACTAAAAAATCCCAAAGGCTTTAAGTTAAAAAAAACCAGCAGAATGTTAACTTCCAGATTGGCCCACAAAAATATGTCATCCCTGCACAGAAGAGTAAAATACAGCTGAGGCGGTAAAACAGGAAAAATAAGAATAGACTGCAAACGTGGCCAACAGCTGGTAGAATCACAGGAATAAGCATTTTATAATTAAACTCAAAAGAATTTCTGCTTACACAAGAAAGAACATGAATGTAATTCATCCGGTGAATGGTAAAATAATACTTTTCAATAGAAATGGTCGAGGTGTCTTACCAAGAGGTCTATAATGGATAAATTGCAGCTAAAAATCACTTAAACTATTTAAATACAAAGGGAGGAGAAAAAAACAATAGCTGGTGAAATCAGACCTAAAAAAACAGGCACTGTACATAAACATTTTAAATCAGATTATTATTATAATTGTATTAGTCACAGTTACATGATTAATGTGCATGCAAACAGGCTCAGACACTGTTACCAAATAAGTCAATTTAAGTCAAGTTACCAGCCGTGTTAGGGCTGTAAAATTATAATGTTATACTAAGTCTGTGTCTAAATAATGAGAGAATTTATTTTAGTCTGTGTTTCAGACTTCAGAGTCACTAACAGCAGCCAGAAATTCCTGTGACAAGTTTTCAAAAACAGCTATTTAACTTTCAGTGCTGTAAGCAGTGACATTACTTTTAGTGAAGCATGTGTTTACTTTGCTCTTGAATCATTACACCAGCACACTCATCTTCAGGCTCGTGAATGTTCTGGGGTTTACAAAAAGGAAGAAAAAGAGATTCTCATTTTTGACTCTGTCTCCATGGAAACTGTAGCAGATGCAGTGCATACATGCTCTGTTCATGCATGAATGCCAAACAGGACATTATAAATCTTACATGTACATAAATAGTTAATAATATATATTATGTACATACTGGTTTTTGTTTCTTTTCTTTCTGTTTTAATATAATCACTGCAGGAGTTATATTCTCTACATATATAGTTATTTTTTAAAGATGTGCAACTTTAACCTTTTTGAATCAGATGGTTAAATTCATAAAGATTTCCTTGAAGTAGTTTTTTTTTCTGTTGCTTTTGTAAAGTTCAAATAGTGACTAAAATTTAATAGTCATGAAAAACATTTTATCATCATGAGGTTGTCAAGATCAGTCTGGAGCAGATATCACAATTACATCACAGCAGTTGCACATGTGTACAGGTGGCAAATAGAAAGTGTGCATATATGGGGATAACTTCAGGAATGCAGTTTCAATATGTTCAAAGAGAGGAAATGTCTAATTGTGCCATTTGTATAAGAACACAGAAAAACATTGATATATTTGTGGTTGTATAAATAGTAGCAGAAGTGGCGCTAATGAACTTTGTTTTGACATTTATTAAATTATTACTTCAACAGTTCGATGCTCACGCAATTTACTGTCAGTTTGAAGTTGTGTAGTTTCAATAGTCCATGTCTTGTGAAACTGTGTCATGTCCTTGTTGCTAGGTGTTACGGTGTAAATGGAATCTGTGTAAACTGGTGACTACCAGCCCTAGCAATGTACAGTTGTTGTATTCACAGCAAATATTGAGGACAGAAAGTTTCATAAGTAAATGTCTCAGTGTTGAGGTTTTCATTCAAGCTGATTGTGATGTATTTGTGACTTTGTAATAACAATAAGGATATTACATGTTTTAACGTCCCTGGTGGCAATGAAAACAACACTAGCTGTTTACACTGGGGATGCAGGATATTATGGACCAATGTCGGAATCAACAGTTAATTGCCTTAAAAAATGATTACAGGCATAAGCAAATGTAAAAAAAAAGAAAAAAAAAATTCAGACAATATTTTGACCGCACTAATTGGTCATACACATCCTACACATTGGCTGTATTGGCAAAATGTACAAAATGACAAAAATAAAATATTTTTTTCTTGCTACAGATCTGTTTAACACCTTAAAGGAACAGGTATATTTTAGACTTTGAGCTTGTGAAACTAAATACTAATGTTTATATCAATGTCAATAAGTTTGAATAATAACGGCATGTAAGTGTCTGAGCTGTGGTGTTGATAACTTTTGTCATAAAACTGTCCGGAGTCACCCATGTAGATCTGGATTTCAGATTAGCACTATTAATTTGAATGGAGTGTACTCTTTTGGATCCCTGGTCAAAACTCAAAAAATGTATAAAAATGTTGTATATCATATAGTTTTTCAGTTAACATTGCATGAATCATTACAATTCTTTAACTTTACACAGGCCTAGTTTTCCCCATCTGTTTTACTGATGCACACACAAACGCACACAAATATAACACATATAATTACTGTAAAGAAGTTTAGATAAACACGTTAAATAAATGAAACACTTCTTTTTAGGAAAAAATCTACTCTCTGTGAAGTTTTTAAATGAAAAACTAAAAGTTTTGTTGCAAGAAATTAAAGAAATCCATTCACGCCCAGAATAACTCTAAACTGGCAGATCAACCAGTGGGTTGATCTTCATATCTGCCTCCTGATGGGATAACCTAAATAATAAACTCTAATAACATGGTTTTATAAATAGCTAGAAACACAATTTTACAGACAATTTCTTTTTTTTTTTTTTTTTTTGCAGATGCATTCCTTAGCAAGGGAGTCAAAGGGTTAAGCTGCTCACTCATGTCACACCTGCTCCGTCCTCTGCTGGTTTACATCACGCCAAAACTTTATTTTTCCTCATCGTGATCTGTTTTGATCTCTTCATCACCTTACAGGTTATTAATTAAAAGTTTGTAAAGACTGTTAGTATGAAGAAGTTATTACTCCCTTCTTAAAAATAAAACTGTTATGTCTACATTTACCCATATAGGAGTACTAAGCAATACTCCCTCCCTCTTAAAGTCGAAGTAAAATTAAGCAGACAAAATTACTCCAGAGCTTACTGTTATGTTTTAACTATAAAGGTCCTGCTAAATACATTTTTGGAAATAATTCTTCAACACATGATTTCATTAGTATGCCAACCTGCATATTGTTCATTAATGTACCTTCTCCACCTGTGTGATGCCCCACCAGTGGACAGTTTACTTTTTTTATTTAGTGATATCATAGATTGGACTCAATAGTACCTTATTTATTATTTGAGTAAGAATATAAATGTCCTATGATAGGTATCCCACCCAACTTGTATTTAGCCCACATAAAAAACAATGTATCCTATTATGGACAACCTTGGTTACCACTGTCCTCACTGCCAGGGGACCACATATACATGATTTGAAGGGCACATGATGGGAAATATATATACATTGGTGTCATTCAAGGTTACTTTATCAATGTTAATAGATATTTAAACAGAAATGCAATTAGTAATTATTCATGTAGTAAGAAAAATACACATTCATGCCAGCTCCTTCTGTTACTAATCCAAATAACAGAGCAGTTACTGGTTATTAAAGCCTGTTTCATTTACATCTTCATTTTTTATTTAAAATTTGAGGGCTTTCCACTCAAACAATCACAGTAATAGATTAAAATATAGTTTCTTCTTTAATGCTGTCATGGCAGATTCTGTCAGATTTTCTTTGTGAGTGTACATTTTTATGATCATAACCTGAAAGCTGCATTTAGGGAACAGGAGGGCTGCATGTGCAACCTGGAGCCTCATTGGCTCAAACCTGACGTGGAATATATGCAGCTAAAGGTATATCAGGCTATTCTTGATATATTTTAAAGGTTAAACCGGCCCAATGCTCCAGATCACACTTACATATACTTACGAACACTTCAACTCCAAATTAATGAAACAGACTCCTGCGTTATCTCCCACTCTCTGTCTCTCCGTCCGTCCCAAAAGCAGACACAAAGCTGCATCTGCTCACCAGCAGGATCAATAATAAATGACACGAGCTACACACCATACGGTCTGAAGGTACACTGAGTCCTCTCTCTCGCCTTCTTCCTCCTTCTTGTGTCAGCAGGAACCACCGCATCACCACCATCCTCACCCTCGCCCCATCACCCTCCTCCACTCGTCAGCACATTTAGATTCACATGAGCAATAGGACTTCACCAAGAGGTCCAAGAGAGCCGAAAGTGTAATGTACATGCTTGCAGAGGTGTGTTTTGTGGTGGTACTCACGCCCCCTGTCCTGGTCTTCTCTGCTGCTGATGGTGGACCGCTGACTCCGGTTACCTCTGTCTGGCTGCACAGATTCAGGCGCCGGGCAACAGCATCAGCAACAGCATCAATGCTGCCTCCATGACATCACCATGGAGACGTCTTATTGGTCCAAGACCCTGCCAGCATCCAGGCCGCCCAGCCAATGAGGGAGGGGAGGAAGGATGGGGGGAGGGCTGATGGCTCTTTGTGTGGTGCTGCAGGGTGGGTGGTAGATGTTTCATTATGTGCTGCAGGAGTGTGTGTTTCTGTGTGTGTGTGTGCGTGTGTGAATTATAACTGGAGGAGACCTGGGTGAAGTAGTGTGAGAAATTGGTGGAGATTGGTTGTCTGTGAAGTTGTGTGTGTGTCTGGTGGGAGTGCTGGGGGGTATCTCAGCAGGGTGCCAAGCTAAGAGGCATGCAGTACTCTAAATAATTTAGGTCCTAACTGTAAATAAAGGAACAAGCTGAACCCCCTTTGCAGTGTGAAGCACATGGAGCTCATTGTTTCAAACTTACATTTGCCGGCCGTTTTATTAGGCACGGTAACGCCATGAGAGATTGGATCCCTTTTGCTAGAACTGCCTTGATTTTGCATGGATTCAACAGGGTGCTGGAAAATTCCTCTGAGATTTTCATGCATATTGGTAACAACATCACACAGCTGCTGCAGGTTTGTCGGCTGCACATCCACAATGAGAATTCAATCCAAAAAGTCAGGTGGAAACATATCCATACAGCACATTTAAAAACATTAGTTGACTAAAGTGCTGTACAACAACAAAGAGACAAACAAGATTTAAAAAAAAAACGGCTATGTGAACCATCATAAGGCAACAAACAAACAAATTAAAATGGCCAAATGGGGAAAGAAGGCACAAAGGCTAAGCAAAAAAAACAAAAAACAAATCCATAAAACCAACACGATAATAAATCAATCTAAAAGATATCGAAATACAATCAAACAGAGGGCTTGGGCTAGTTTAATTGAAGGCCACAGAGAAGAAACAGGTCTTTAGCAGTGATGTAAAAGTGATGAGGGACTGGGCAGATCTTATATGGAGAGGGAGCAAGTTACAACGTCAGCCACCAAAAGTTGGCTGGATGAACTGAGAGATCTTTCTGGAGTGTAGTGGTGAACCAGATCAACAAGGTGGGACAGTTCTTATCCATTAAAACAATAAATACAATTTTAAAACTTTGGCTAATGTACTGAAAGCCGATGGAGAGATGCTTAAACTGGTGTTTGTTTTCTTATCATGGTGAGGAGGAAAGCAGCAGAAGGCAGTAAAAAGATTTGTCCAGTACAGTGAGTTCCAGTTCTCAAGCCTGGAGGTTATAAAGGCAGAAAAAACTTTTTCAAGGCAACTTTAATTAAAGAAAGACTTAACTTTTGCAAGTAGTCTCGATAGGAAAAGGCTGGTTTTGACAACAGAAATGATCTGCTTGTCAAATTTTAATGAGCAGTCAGAAATGAAACCAAGATCTTTTTACAGATGAGCTGGAGCTGTCACTTGTTTCGTCAGTCAGGTTTGGCTTTCCAGAAATAAGGACTTCTGTTTTACGTTCATTCATATTCAAGTCCATCCAGATTTGGACAATTTTTAAACAGGTCCACAGTCAATGCATAAATTCTAAAGAATTGGTTCTCAATGACAGATACACGGATATTATCAGCAAAGCAATGAAAACTGCTGCCAGATGCCAATAAATACAATAAAAAGAGGTTGGGGCCCGATGTGGAGCCTTGTGGGACCCCACAGTTAAGAGGAAAGTGCACTATTGGATTGAGATCTAGTGATTGTGGAGGCCAGAGATTAGTCTTAGATGATTTGAGCTTTGTGTAATGGTGAAAGAAGCAATCAGTAAATATGTTCAATGCAGCCGGTAAAGGACGGAGATGGTCAGCAGCAATACGTAGGTTTTGACATTTTAAAAATGCTAAATTGGTACTAAGTGGCACAAACTGTGCCAGTATTACAATACCAACATGATCTGTTAAAACAAGTAAGGATGGATCCATGCTTTCTTGTTATTTTTCACCACATGCTTTTACCACTATTATTGTAGAAATAAAGGCCCATCAGCGTAGGAAGCATTTTTAAATCTTCTCTTTCCAATTTTGGTGAGTCTATGGGAACTGTAGCCTCATTTTCATGTTATTTGCTGACAGGAGTGGCACCCTGTTGATTCTGTTTCCATCTGCTGCAAGATTTGAAGTGCTGTAATTTCAGAAATGGCCTTCAGCATGTCTTGGGTCTTGTGAGTGGTTAAATAAGTTACTGCTACCTTATCATCTCAAACTACTCTGACCATTACCCTTTGGCCTATGATATCAAAAAGGTATATTTACTTTCTGGTTTCAACAGCAAGCAAACAAACTCGTACAACACAATAAACAATAATATCCATGGCAAGTCATTAGTTGAAACAGCAGCACACTGAAAGTCTGGATTCAAGATTTTTCACAAAGGATTTAAAGATAGTTGGGGACATAAAACTTCACAGTTCAAAATCAGACTGTAGATTATTCCAACAAAGGGAGATAAGACTAAAGCTTCTCTCCCAACTATTACTGCTTTCACACTCAAATTAGCGGGTCAACACAGGTTTTTTCCTGTGTTGTTAGCAGGTTAACCCCCTAACAATTGACAAGTGACTCTTTTTCCACTGCCAACACATCAGAGTCTGATCAGCGGCAGGCGAGCTGCGTGGCTGTTTTTTTTCCTCTGGCACATCAAGCTGATTTCATCATGTTGATGACATCATCAGAGCAGCGAAACACGGTTTTGGAAACGATGGAAAGGAGCAGGGAAGACCTGGACATGGTTTCCTGTACTTTTTACTTATGTCCCTCTTCAAAAATGTACAAACTCGTCGCTGATGATACAAAGGCGGACGGAATTTGTTGCTGAGACGGCAAAGAGTCACGTAAGTTACAGACAGAGGGGACCGGCGCGATATTATGCTGTGGGCACATTACACCGACGTCGTCCATAAATCAGCAGATGATATACATACTGTATATATATACCTATTTTCATTATTGTTTTATAACTGTTATGGTTATTACTGTTATTATTATACATCTTATCATTATGAGTCTTATAAAATTGAATTTGTTGACAGCCAAAAACACCTTACCTCCTACAATTCCTTCCCCAGTGAGCTTCTTTTATTTTCTTATTTTCTGATCATTTTGTTAAAAATAAACTCTCCTCTTTTGAGTGCATTTCTTCCCCCTCTCGATCTTCGACCTTTTAACTAATTGCATCACATTATTACTATTATCATACACCCACACACACACTCACATACTGACCATCACCACCTCAACACATAATTCTGCAACTTGTCAACAGCCACTGTGTGACTTGGTCTAGTCTTGTCTCGCTGTTTTTAATATGTACTCAAATTGTCTTGTCTTTTTCCCAGCACCCTGCCTGTCAGTGGTGTTGTATTGCACTGCAGCAAACAAAATAAAAATAAATAAAAAGGATCAAGAGGCAAGCTGATAAAATCCTGTGTCGCTTGCAGGGTCAGTTGAACCAGATCAAAACCCTTTCAATCTGCCAACAGGAGCCGATTGCTGTTTCCCTTTAGGACTGTCTATTTGGCAAGTGTGAAAGGGATATGAAGTCTACACTTTAGAAACAAGGTGGTGAATAAAGTCAAAGAGGAATGGTAGCTTGAGGTATTATCCAGATTGTGTTCATTTATAATGATTTACCAATGTGACAGTCTGCAGGGTCCTGGTTGTTGCCATGGCCCTCTGAATTCTGATTTGATGCCTCAAAATCCTGAACATTATTACACTAAATATAAAGTACAGGGTGGCCTAGTCGTCCTTAAATTTTCTGTTGATAGCCCTCAAAAATCAAAGTTTGTTGAAAACATTATAAATATTCATGATCATACAGCACTTCTGACATACTTAAATGCATTTTAAGAGTGCTCATAATGTGTTGCGATGTGTTAAAGAGGCCACTGCTGCTAAAATCACTTAGAAGACAAAAATGGCTGCAGGATAGAGGAAAACACTGAAGGAAGCTGAGGTGATTTATCAGTTGTTGCCGCCCTTTGATCGTGCACCCAGCTCACGCTCCTGACATGATGTCACCACGCTGCCCACAGGAGCATGGGATGAAAGCGCTACAAGAGCAGAGAGGGGGATATGCATGAGGTCACACTAGGGTGTGTCCCGTTGTCTCTCTTCTCCTCTCCTCCGCAGCTGCCGGTAAACGCACGTGTGACATTAAACATCACACACATCCTGGAAATGAGATCACAGGGGAGAGGGAGACAGGAAAAGAAGAGCGAGGAGAAGGAAGATGAGCTGAGAAGGAGGAAATAAGATCAAACAGATTATTTTAGTGTTTCTGTGAGAACAAAAACTTCACAGTTCAAAATCAGACTGTAGATTATTCCAACAAAGGGAGATAAGACTAAAGCTTCTCTCCCAACTATTACTGCTTTCACACTCAAATTAGCGGGTCAACACAGGTTTTTTCCTGTGTTGTTAGCGGGTTAACCCCCTAACAATTGACAAGTGACTCTTTTTCCACTGCCAACACATCAGAGTCTGATCAGCGGCAGGCGAGCTACGTGGCTGTTTTTTTTCCTCTGGCACATCAAGCTGATTTCATCATGTTGATGACATCATCAGAGCAGCGAAACACGGTTTTGGAAACGATGGAAAGGAGCAGGGAAGACCTGGACATGGTTTCCTGTACTTTTTACTTATGTCCCTCTTCAAAAATGTACAAACTCGTCGCTGATGATACAAAGGCGGACGGAATTTGTTGCTGAGATGGCAAAGAGTCACGTAAGTTACAGACAGAGGGGACCGGCGCGATATTATGCTGTGGGCACATTACACCGACGTCGTCCATAAATCAGCAGATGATATACATACTGTATATATATACCTATTTTCATTATTGTTTTATAACTGTTATGGTTATTACTGTTATTATTATACATCTTATCATTATGAGTCTTATAAAATTGAATTTGTTGACAGCCAAAAACACCTTACCTCCTACAATTCCTTCCCCAGTGAGCTTCTTTTATTTTCTTACTTTCTGATCATTTTGTTAAAAATCAACTCTCCTCTTTTGAGTGCATTTCTTCCCCCTCTCGATCTTCGACCTTTTAACTAATTGCATCACATTATTACTATTATCATACACCCACACACACACTCACATACTGACCATCACCACCTCAACACATAATTCTGCAACTTGTCAACAGCCACTGTGTGACTTGGTCTAGTCTTGTCTCGCTGTTTTTAATATGTACTCAAATTGTCTTGTCTTTTTCCCAGCACCCTGTCAGTGGTCTTGTATTGCACTGCAGCAAACAAAATAAAAATAAATAAAAAGGATCAAGAGGCAAGCTGATAAAACCCTGTGTCGCTTGCAGGGTCAGTTGAACCAGATCAAAATGCCAATTAAACCCTTTCAATCTGCCAACAGGAGCCGATTGCTGTTTCCCTTTAGGACTGTCTATTTGGCAAGTGTGAAAGGGATATGAAGTCTAGACTTTAGAAACAAGGTGATGAATAAAGTCAAAGAGGAATGGTAGCTTGAGGTATTATCCAGATTGTGTTCATTTATAATGATTTACCAATGTGACAGTCTGAATTCTGATTTGATGCCTCAAAATCCGGAACATTATTACACTAAATATAAAGTACAGGGTGGCCTAGTCGTCCTTAAATTTTCCGTTGATAGCCCTCAAAAATCAAAGTTTGTTGAAAACATTATAAATATTCATGATCATACAGCACTTCTGACATACTTAAATGCATTTTAAGAGTGCTCATAATGTGTTGCGATGTGTTAAAGAGGCCACTGCTGCTGAAATCACTTAGAAGACAAAAATGGCTGCAGGATAGAGGAAAACACTGAAGGAAGCTGAGGTGATTTATCAGTTGTTGCCGCCCTTTGATCGTGCACCCAGCTCACGCTCCTGACATGATGTCACCACGCTGCCCACAGGAGCATGGGATGAAAGCGCTACAAGAGCAGAAAGGGGGATATGCATGAGGTCACACTAGGGTGTGTCCCGTTGTCTCCTCTCTTCTCCTCTCCTCCGCAGCTGCCGGTAAACGCACGTGTGACATTAAACATCACACACATCCTGGAAATGAGATCACAGGGGAGAGGGAGACAGGAAAAGAAGAGCGAGGAGAAGGAAGATGAGCTGAGAAGGAGGAAATAAGATCAAACAGATTATTTTAGTGTTTCTGTGAGAACAAAGATTAAAGAGGGAACCAGAGCTGTGGAAAAAATGAGAAGGGAAGACCGAGCCGAACAGGGGAGCGTATCTAACACCCATGGGAGATGATTTGGAAAGAGGGTGGGGAAAAATGCTCCTGGGACGGAGGAATCTTACAACATGAAAGTAGCTGAGTGATGAGGCAGAGAAGGAGATAAATCAGGTCTCTCCGTCTGCAAGGAATAAACCCAACATCTCTGCAGACCCACAAAACAGGAAGGAAACAAAATTAGACACAAAGATGTAAACACAGAAGAAGACTGACGCAGATAAGCTGATGGCCTGGTTAGATTGTCCTTGTAGAGAAGAGTTTGGAGTCAGATCACAACAAGACTGTGTCAGTAGTTGAAGAGAAGTCTTAAGTTTGCTAAAGAACACATTAAAAAGCACTTAGAGCAGAGTATTTCAACTTTGGGCTGTGATCTTTATGCCTCTGCACTGGAAACAGCTGAGAAGGGAGTGACTGTGGCTTCACATTGTTTTTCCATTGGTGTCACACATTCTTCATATCCAAGGAAATCTTCCAAGGATTTCTTTGAACAGTGGTCACATGTTCAAATGGATTCAAGGATGGTTTAGTCAGATCTTGGGGATCATAGGTCAAGAGTTAAAGGAACACTACACCCAAACAACGATTTGGCCTCATTTTCTACTTACCCTCATGTTGAACAACACATTCTGCTGTGAGCAACGGAGTTTTTGGAACACAAGAGGGTCAGCAGAATGGGAGATCTGTGTTCTTGTTTCTTGTTCTACACTCCTAGTTATTGCAGAGTGCGATTCCGTTTGGTCAAGAGCCCCGTGAGGCACCCGTAAGTGTATCATAGAAAATGTCCAAGTAGTACTGTTTAGACTATAAACATGTGCTAAATGATGTCGCTGAGTAAATGGTGGACGCATCGCTCAGAACACTTGGATTACAGCGAGCAGTATGGAGGAATATTGCCGACTTTTTTGTGGCACTTTTTTAGCCTTTTAAGGACACTGTTTGTTCGATTTCTAAGTCATGATATCAAGGGTGCCTAGTGTGACAGCGAGGATTCCCCCAGATCTCCGGCTGCATCCTAGATGTTCCAAAACTACTCCACAGTGTTGTTCAGCATGAGGGTGAGTAGAAAATGAGGCCAAATCGTTGTTTGGGTGTAGTGTTCCTTTAAGGTCATGGGGTCTTGTGGTCATTAAGTGCATTTCCATTACCATTGGATATGCGCAAAATGTAAATAGTGCAATAAAAAACTGGTAATTGTAAAAACTGTTGCAATTCAGGAAGCCAATGCAACGAAATTTAATTCCAAGTGCACTGCTGTGTAGTTTGCGTAATGACAATAAAGGAAGTCTAAGTCTAAGTAATGAAAACACCTGAATTTCGATAAACCACTAAAATATTGCTAAAAAGTTTTTAGGCTTTCATGAGGTGGTTTTTCAGATGTTTCGATACTCAAATATATTGCAAATGCACAATGGAAACACTTTTTCCACAATTATATGTCCCAGGATGTGACGTACCTGGTCACATGATCCCTTCTCTCAGAGTAAACATAACGCGGTACATTTGGACAGAGGAGGAGACAGAGACTTTTCTTGCCATTATTCTCGAGAAAACACAACTGCCATACAAGACAGCAGCAAACATCAGAACAAATACGCCAATTCGCGTCCAGTGTGACCGTAGCATTATAAGGAGATAGAAACGGAAATGAGGGAGAAAGGGTTCGACAAGCCTTGGCATCCGTCTTCCTGCAGTGAAATCTCTCGGGATGATATTTCACTCGAGTTACGAAACTCCTGCCTCGAACAGCCTTCAATGGAAACACGTTCAAAGTGCAAAAATACTTTGTCGAAATTTTAGGATTATCGCTTTTATGTTGCGAAAAACTGTAATGGAAACTCAGCTATTCTTTGTTGTAATCAGAATATCTCAACAAGGTTCCAAGAAACTTCTTTTAAAATTTGCAGAAATGATCATATTCACTGAAGGATGGACTTCTCACACTCAAAGGTCAGTGCCACAAGGCCTTTTTTTAAGTGCAAAAAACTTTATTCATCAT
Source organism: Scarus forsteni (assembly GCA_036419115.1). Lineage (NCBI taxonomy): Eukaryota > Metazoa > Chordata > Actinopteri > Labriformes > Labridae > Scarus > Scarus forsteni. Next base: position 5,455,362 of record JAZDUH010000135.1, read on the forward strand.
TTGCATACTTCAAAAATTTGCAGATCTTTGATACAAATAAGAGTATAGCAATATGCTAAGATTGATTGTTGATCTTGAGCAAAAAAAAACATAAGACATAACTTGTCAGGGGGAATAAGACTACACAAAGATGCCAAAATGTTCACAAATATTCATGGCTTTGATTTGATTAAGTTTTGATTAGGAGAAAACTTTATGGATTCTTTGTACTGCTTGATCTCACTATGAAAAGTAATAAAGAGAGTTTTTTTTATGTGTAAACGTTCACTTTTGAATGTGAAATTTAGCCAAAAGAATGATGAGATTGATAATAAAGTGTGTAGGTTTTGAAGGTCGTAGTAAGTTGTAGAAGATTAATTCTAATAGACATCTTTTTCTTGGAGAAAACAAGATTTCATGACCTGTATGAATTTATAGAGTCATTAGACTGAAAACATAAAAAGATGATCATTTTACAGTTTAGGATTTCTTTTGATTTGCAATATTTTGCAGTAGAAAACCTGTTTATTTGTAAAAAAATATATATATATATATACATATATGGATATATATATATATGTATATATATATATATATATATATACATATATATATATATATATATATATATATATATATATATATATATATCTCAAAACAGTATTTAATTCTGCTTTAATGGTGAAATATTAAATTATAGTTTACTTTGTGAATAGAGTATAACTCTAGACTGTCATTCACAATAGGACACTTGTATTTCACAGTTATGCTGGGTTTTAGTCATTGCAAGCATAAAAATTGTGTTGAAGAGAACTTTTGTTATGATTTAGCCCCATAAAAATAAGGACTGATTAGTTGGCTGATTGACTGATTGTTGTAAAATTACAGTATTGATTAAGAAATCTGAAGAACGAAGAAACTGTAAATAGAGATTTCACAGTGTCCTATTGTGATGTAACAGTCCCTGCTTGTAATTTTGCTGTAAAATAATTTCTGGATAATTTTGTGATAACACAAATGTAACTCGATAAATTTCAGTAAATTACTGTGTAGTAGAAATAGATATGACAGTATGAAACTGTGATTTTCTGATTGTATACTGCAATTATGTCTGAATTTGTGAGAACAAAAACTGAACTATTTTTAATCAAAATATTACGGTACAATCACATTACAGCTTCTAACAGTGTTCTCTTGTAAAAAAAAAAATGACATAGTAACAAGAAAACAAATCAAACCATACAGATAACGACCAAAGTCCACATAGAAAGATCTGAATGTGCAGACACATAATCAAAAGGCAAAGGTTTCACAAACAAACTACAGTAACCAGAGAGAGGAACATGAGAGTTTGGTCTAAACTTTGCAAGTACAACATGACAATATTTTGCCATGTTGTACAAGGATCACAAATGAAGCTGAACCTTAATTCATCTTTGGTAATATCAATTAGAAAAGTGCATTTGACTGAGCTCTTAAATGCTTAAACTCAAAAATGAACACTAACCTCTCAACACTTATACATACATACTGTTCCTGTATAAGCCCCCTTAAACCAAAGACCCTCGTGGTCTGTCAAAACATAAACAGATTCAGAAGCAGAGCAGCAGCCCTGATCTAGTCTGACATCATCTCTGAGTATCTCAGGATGAGATCATCTTTTCTTACTCCAAGCCTTACTCACTCTATTGAAGTGGTCTGTGTGTGTGTGTGTGTGTGTGTGTGTGTGTGTGTGTGTGTGTGTATGCAAAAATATTGTGAAGAGGTTTCCTGATCATGTAGCATAGGTGTCCGCTGCAGCACAATTACATTACGGGTAAAAATCTCTGCAGGGTGATCTAATTGAAGTTGAAAGGCTTTTACTCGCATTGATATTGACAAGTAGTGTATCAAGGGGAAAACGCAGGGAGTGTGCCAACTCCAGAGGAGAGTGAAGAGTAATCCCTTTTCCCCTCAACTATGAGAGATTGGCTTGCAAAGTGCTTAGCTGAGCTAAAGCGAGGATAATTGTTTTACCCGTCACACAAAAACTGACAAATCCAGTCCTGTGGTTCTAAACTGGTCAAAACTCAGGACCCAGTACCAACTCCTTCAGGTGTGACCAACAATTATTATTTATTTTTGTACGATGAAAGCTTCTGTTGAAGGAATTTTCCAGAATCTCATAATTTCAGTCATTAAATTCTCCATGTGACATTAAAATACCCATGATGACTGCTCTCTACCGTCTGAAACCAGTTACCGCAATCAATGAAGATTTAGCTTTAAACTTGGATACTGAAGCTGGAAATTACTTCGCAAATTATGCCAACCTCCAGGGCTGAAAAATTAAGCCAAAGTGGAAGCATAAAATCCAAAGTACATCATGTGCCCGGTTAATGCTGGCTGCAGGAAACCCAAAATGCACAACAGGTATGAGAAGGGAACAAACTTTAAAAGGCTAAATTAACATGTTTACAGCCTGGTTCAATAAACAAACAACAAATGTCAATGTGACGAGGCTCTTACACCGCTGTGGTCAGCTTGGGTTCAATTCCAACCTCTGCCTCTTTCCTGCATGTCTTACCAGCTCTCGCTCCCTTTCCAACTCCAACCACTGTCTCTCCAGTTTCCTTAACGTCCAAAAGGCTGAATATCTTGGGAAAAAGGCCTTTTACAGAGTCATCGGGCCGCCATAATGTCTCAGTCTGTCTTCTGCTTGCAAAGCCTCGTAGATTCTTCATGCTTGTGTAACAGCATTGTGCCAAGTACTAAAAACATGTTGCAGAGAGAGTGAGAGAGAGTGTGTTTTTAACTTCATTTTGCCACATTTCACGATACTGTGAGCATAAATTTTATTCACTTCTAACATGTGGTTTAATCTATGAAAAGGGCCCAGTGTGGTGTTGAAGGTTTTGGTGCAAGGAAAAGAGGGAGAGGTAGACGGATCAAGAAAGAGGGGTCTACTACTGTGATTGCCATTGCATGAAACAGTAAAAAACATGCTGAGTTGACTTAAGTGGATGCAAAAACAAAAAAGTTATTTTGCCTTTGCCAGAGACATAAGAAGGACCATTTTACTATATTTCATTTGTCATTCTGGGCAAGAGCCCATAGAAAGTGTTTGAGAATGGGCAGAGCCTGTCATGACATATCCAGCAGATGATTGGACAATTGTTCTGTCCACTACATCCAGTTGATGATGTAGTGGACAGAACGTGAACCACTTCGTCGAGCAACCTCTCCACAAAACATGACTGCAGCATTTTAGCTCCATCCTGTAGATACAGTTTGGTCCACTCTGTCATGTTTACTTTAATTTTGTTTTATTTCGTATGTTTGACCCTCTTGTTTGTTGTTTTTCTGTTTAATTTCATTACCTCCCTGATCATTGGTGTTTCTTGTTCAGCTCTCATTAACCTGATTGTGTCCACCTTTGTGACTGTCTCACCTGTGCCTTGTCAGTCTCAGGGGCCGTTTACACGAGGCCTAACATGGTCAAATCAGATAAGTTTTCATTGCGTTTCCGCCTCCAGTTTACATGAAAACGATACCTGGAGTGCTTAAATCTGCAAACTTTTGAAACCAGGCTCCAAAGTGGAGAGTTTTCAGCATGCTCTCCGTGCAGCGCCGTGTAAACCCAGATCAGAGCATTTCAAGGTGAAACGCTGACGTCACAGCATGCGCAGTACTTTTTCACATGAAGGCTTCACACGCATCCCAGGAACAACAACAGCTTCGGCCGTCTACCAAGTCACATGTGTACTGCTTACCGTGCTCGGTTGGTTCTCCAGACAAAACTATCCAGACAGATTTGTTGTCCAAACTATTTGTTGTCCAGAAAAGAAACTCCTGCATCTTTGTTTGTCCACTCACCTTTGTTGTTTGTGGAGACCCCATTGTTCTGTCTTATTATTGATACAATTTACTTCATAAATTAAGATAGATGGAAATGAGGTGATAACAAAATACAAATGAAAATAATATAGGACACAAGTAACACAATTGTATATTTAATATTCATCGACTTTGTGGGCAGTTATGGAGACAAAGAAATGCTTTTAAAATGTTATAAATGACTGAAGAAATGAGCTAAGGTTATAATTATGAAAGTACTGACTTTGAAACATCTTTTTCTCGATACCTACCAAAACTGTTAACACAGTACTACATACAACACTTTACTGTCCCACAAAACTCGTCCTTCCTCGTAAGTTTCCATAAACAGCAGGCAGCGTCTTAGGCAGGTATTATGGGGTGTTCCTTTCTCTCTGTCTTTCCTAAATGATAGTTCAGAATTTGCTAAACTAAAGGAGATAATAAAGGAAGCACAAACTTCCTTTCCTTAACTTTTGGAGAATTTAAACAGCTCTCATCATGGCTGACGGTGTAGTACTTCGTGGTCATTTCTTAGTTAGGACGATTCCTTATCAAAAAGGACTACCACAGCCATTGTGTGTCTGCTGCTCTTTGTCGGCTTGTCCTGCACGTGTCCTGTATGTTACCTCCATGTTTTCTGTTACCTCTCCATTGAAAATCCTAACTGAGCTCTTCTCATGTTTTTTAGTTTGATTCCTGTATTTTGGTCCTCTTTTTGAAAACTATCACACACTCAGCCCCTGTTCAGAGGATGTCAAAAAGTCAGACGGCATAAGTCAGTTATTTGGGAACAGTTTCTCCTCATCTGACAGCAAAACCAGTAATTTGCCAGAACAAGCTAAATGGAACTGTTGAAACACAGCTATAAAAAAACTCCCAAGAAAATTGGAGCTGATATCATGTACTGGCAAAGCCCCAAAGATGAGCGGATGTTTGTTTGCTCAGGGCCTTCATGCATCAAAAGCTTTTGCCAGAAAATCTCCACAGAACAAAAAATACAATCACCTGAAAAAGACCTTGAGTTAACAGAAATCATGGTTTGACCAACTTTTTGTTGCTTTCAAGAGGCTATGAGGAATTTCTAAGTAATTACAAGTCTCACTTTTAGATATATGCCTGATCGAAATACTTTAAGATGAGTTTTATAGCATCAAAATAGGTTATCTATAAATGCTATTCCTTAGCTTCGTGGTCAGGTCAGACAGCCAGCTACAAAACTACGATAATAAGTTTTCCAAAAATTGCTTGTTGTCACACATTAAAAACTACCGCTACACAACTAGAAAGAGATACATTACCTCGTCGCTTTGCATCCTGTAAGTTGTTGAAAAAAGAAGACAATGCAGAGTTCTGAGGAAGGTTTCAGCTGCATTCATTAGCATCACAACAAACACATGCTTTGGCTTGGGCAACGTCTTTTGGTGCGTTCCAGTTGTAGTCAGAAGTAGGAATTTCCGAGTTCAGTGTAGGAAACTGCAACTGGAACATTCCCTGAATTCTGAATTTCCTACTGGGAACTTGGTGAAACCTCGCCACCCTTGAGTTGACAATCCAAGATGGATGCCCCCAGTGTGAACAGTTATTTAGCTCCTGTAATAATCAATTTATTTGCACTTCTGACTGGGGTGTGTCGCTCTAGATCAGCTGTATACATAGTCTTGTTAGACTTATATTTACAAAAATCCTGCCATAGTGATAATCACATTCTTCATACAACGCAGGGCGTGCTAACAACAGCTAACAATAGCCTGGTAGATTGGCATGTTTTTTTCCGACTTTAACTGGAATGCCGATAAGTCGGAGATGATGTCACTCCCATTTCCGGGGTTACTGGAACGCAGCATTACGACAGTCGCCCCGTGTGCTCAAAGGTAGCAGAGTCTTTATGTTGCTGGTAATAGATTCTCTTCATTGCACCTTTAAAAAAATGCAATTCGTCTTTTCTTTATTCCAGGCTCACACACACAGCCCTTAGAGAACAGTCGATCACTTAAGAATCACTCACCTGCTGTGTGTGATGCAATATTAGAAATCAACATGGTTTTGCTAAGAACATGATCTCTGTACGAATCTCCTGCAGATTTAAGTTTCTCCCACTTTTCCTTTTTCTTTTGCTGGTGTAACTCTGATGTAAAGTTGTCTTGACCTCCTTTGCTGCTCCTCTGCATGTCTCTCTGGTGAAAGGACGGCCTGTCTGGATCAGTCTGTTTCCATAGCAACAAGGAACTGACAAGTACAGTAGAAGTAATGCATGCTGGGAAACGTCTGTGTGCGCGAAGGAGTTCTCAGTTGGACTGTAAATGTATTCAGTTTGAAGCCAGAATGATCCATGAGACTTCTGATAGTTAATTTTGGATTAATCTAATTTTAACATCATGTTAAAAATGTTACATCTCTGTTTTACTGCGTGCTCTTTTCTTTTTACTTTTGAGTGGGTAAGACAAAGTGGATGATGTTTTCAGTGAATTTTGGTGAGGGCTCAGAGAAGATTTTGGTGGTTATGCAAACAGGATTCAGGAAATATAAGAGGACTAAATCAGTGGATTTGTCAACATTTCAAGGAAGTGTAATTTTCCACTGTTTTGCAAACAGCTCAAAAAGTTCTCAGATGGATTTTAATGACGTTTTCAGGGTGAAGTAAAAATAATTTGTTAGATTTGTGAATGTAGCACTTGGTCAGTTTTCCAGATATTCACTGATAACTTGCAGAACAGTGTTAAAATGCCTTGGCAAAGACTCGAGTTCTTGGATCACTTCTAGTTTATTCTGCCAACATGCAGGTCTGTGCTGATGGCATAACAGGGAGTAAAAACAGGAACAGAGCTATTAAACTTCACAACCACAAAATGAACGCCGATATGAGGCTGTTTTTTGTTCAGAACAAGCTGTGTATATTAACAGAAACTAATATGTTATCTGAGTACTTAAACTGATGGCATTAAGATAAATGTAGGGTTGCAAAATTCAGTGAATTTTCTAAGTTGGAAATTTTCAAGGGGAAAGTCATGACAGCAAGGGGCATCAATGCAGTGGGACAGTGCAAGGGAATGACCTGGAATGACATCTGAAAGGCAGAGCCTCAGAAAATCAAATTTTTGGTCCAAGCTGTCTAAGACATGCCACCAGCTCCAGCTAACTTGCATGCATGGGGAAAGTCTTGTAGTCAGTGCCTGAGACCATCTCCAGTTCAGTGACCAACAACAACTATGCCTCTAGCAAGAGGAAAATACCCGTCCTGAAGGCTGGAGAGGAGCCACCAGCACAGCAAACGGCAGCAGTCAGCCCACTCTCGTCGGCATCAGATTGGGAGCTGCAAATTGATTTGGGCAGACAGCTCAAATTAGCCTTGCAGAATAGACAGACCTGCCTGATTCTGAAATCCTGCATGCATCTCTTGCCAACCTATATTGTCCAACAACTTCACTTGGCTGGATGCTTAATGGCCCAATCAGGAAAGAGAGGCGGCAGCTGCCGATGTGACAACAGGAAGTAACTGCATGTTTGAAAACAATAGCGGCTTCTGAAGCGGTCTCAATGTCAGTGTTTTTTTTTAAATCAGAAAATGATTCAATACATTCTTTAAAGGAGGAGGAAAGAACGTCACTTGAAGCTTGTCTTACAAACAATCATGTTTTTGCTCTTCTCCTGACCGTGGTTCACTGCACGGAAACTGGTCTATGGTTGTCATGGTTACTCAGTGATACTTGGTGAAACCTGCTCTCCTCAGAAGTTTACCGGGAAAACATGGTCGGGATTGTCTTTGACAAGGTTCATGTCACAGGTGTTTAATGATACAACTGTGTGGTATAGTTTAATAGTCTAAAGTAGTTCAAGCTAACAGCCAACAACGACGTGAGCTGCAGCGTCATACATAGCAGCCTTGCTTGATATGGATCGGTCTGTGATGAGGGTCACAAGCCAAACAATCACCCAATCACAAGCTTAAGTTGTTTTTAAAGGTTCTGCCTCTGAAAATCCAGAACAAATGAAATATTTCTGTGGTGGATATATGGAAATGTCTGTCTGGCGTTTTAGGTTAAGCTCAAGTTTCCAGAGCACGTAACACCTACCTCCATGAGAATAAACGTAGTGCTGACATTTGTTCCTTCTAAGAAAGTCCTCTTAGTGGAGCTAACAGTCCAGGAGGACCGCATGGAAGAGGCCAATGAGTGCAAGTGTCTCAAATACCCCGAGCTCATAGAGGAATGTCCGAGGAGAGGCTGGAAAGCCCATGTAGAGCCAATAGATGTGGGATGTCGAGGCTTTGCTGCCTGCTAGTTGTACAAGATCTAGACCCTCCTTGGCATTGTATTAACCGCAAAAAGGAGAGCCACCAAGTCCACCACAGATGCTGCAGAGAGAACCTCTAGGTGGATCTAGATCCAAAGGTCAGAAAAGTGGGCCAATGCTGCTGATCACCCCCGACTGGGTCACCTGAGGGAGAATGTCTGATGTTGAAAGACCCGAAACACCGCATGATCTTAGGAAACAACATCACTGATGATGTGTCCCAATGCATCCACAGATGTGTCTACACACTAATGAAAATTGATGGGTATAAACAGGAATACATGGGAGTGAACCTGGAATTTGCAGAACTGGAGGTTGGTCCTTAACACCATCTACCCAACCCCAGACTCTACATGGACAATATTTTTTGGTGTATGTGCAATGTTTTTATTTTTATCATGGGACACCCCACACTACCTCCTCTGTTTGGTTTAGTGCAATATTTCTTCTATTTATATTATGGTTGATTCTTTATCTCTAACAGTGCAATACACTTCATTCCATGTAAATATTTTGTCAATAGTTATGGGTCACTTTTAACTGACAGCGTTGTTATTTCTTACTTAGCTTTTAATTAAGATTTTATTTATTGCATGTTTCCAGATTCATACTGTTATACTAACCCATTCATTCATTCTCTTGACAATATCACTGTGTGTTGTTACAATCCAGGAAGCCAATGCAACGAAATTTCACCCCAAGTGCACTGCTGTGTAATTTGCGTAATGGCAATAAAGGAAGTCTACGTCTAAACCTTAACAGGGATTTTTTGAGGACACTATTATTTTGGTTAATATTGTTTAAAACAACCAGATTTCACTTAAGTATACTTGTATGAGTATGAGTAGGAATATATAAGCTGTTCCTCAGTAATGTGGACATAACACACTGTTTACTGCTGGTGTGTTGAGGTCGCACCCCTACATGCACTGTTCCTCCATCATGTGCACTAATAATATGAAGAACTCTGAACTACTGAAGCTACACATTTGAGCCTGTAGTCAATTGTTGTTCTATAAAAACAAAGAAAACTTGATAAAGTTCTACTTACAAATTATTCTGTTGAAATGTCATGTTTTTTTTTATTCTTTTAATGGCTGTTGGCCGAAAACAGTTTGCTAAATTATACACAATTTAAAGGTAAATTCCATAAATTTACCATAATTCCTATGGGAACTTCCAGTTAGCAGATTTCCAAAATTTCTCTGATGAAATTTCCATGAAAAGTTCATTAAAGTTTCCAGAAATTTACGAGAAACATATGGAGGTGCTCAGCTAACGTTGGCAGCCTGGGTTTAATGCCAGCCTGCCTGCCCTACGTTCCTTGTCCATATAATCGTCACTCTTCTATAAAATAAAGGCAAAACCCCAAAGAATGCTAAAAAATGAAAAGTTGGAGGGTAGGGTTAGGGTTAGGGTTAGGGGTTCACTTTACAGGGCACAGGATGTTTAAAATGGGTTTAGCACAATCTGACACATGCACCCACTGCTCCCAAAACACTCCAGACACTTACCTTCATGCCACTTGGAACTGCACACCTGTTCAGCACTTTTGGGTTGATATTATCACATCTCTCTCAAACATTCTGGGCTGCCCCATCCCTCTGTCCCCCTCACTGTGCCTGCTAGGGGATTTATCATCATTCAACCATAATATGAAAATAAATAAACCACTTCTCATAGCCCTAACCATCGCTAAGAAAACTATCCTCATGAACTGGAAATCAAAACAAGCGATAAACATTACACACTGGAAAAACCTCCTGGCGGACTACATATCATTGGAAAATCTAACTGAATCAAACATGCAAAGGACAGAAGACCAGGACTCAATTTGGCAACCCTTTTTAGCATATCTATGCTCATAACCAAATATTCCTCTCATGTAAGCTAGTACTGCCCCCTCTTGTTCTGTTCTCTTTGTTTTTTTCTCTCTCTCTCTTTTCTCTACCAGTTTAAAAAGTACAGTTTCCTGGGACACAAGGAAAGTAAATAGCTCAGTTTCGTGGGACCCAAGGAAGGTAAATATACTCTGGTGATGGTGGTCGGAGACATCTTTCCACCTAGGTACCCAGGTTGACCCACTGCCTTGTGGGGCTCGCTGGCCTGGCGGCCTCCTCTGGGGTACTGGGGTGCTCTGTGCCTTCCCTCCTGTTCCCTGTGACTGCTGGGTCCGTGTTCGGTCAGTGGGGCCTGGGGATGGCGCCGTCCTCCTCCCACGTTGGTGCCTTGGCTGGCCTTGGGGCTTGGGTGTGGTGGGCCCCTCTGTGCTGCGCCCGTGCCTTTCCCTTCCTGCTGTCCGCCCTGCGGCCCTTCCCCTCCTCCTTCCCCCTCGCCTGCTCTCCCCCCTCCCCTTGCGGGGGGTTGGGGGCCCCCGGACGCCTTGGGGTCGGCCGCTGGGGCCTGGCCTGCCTCCGGGGGACTGCAGCATCTTGGATGGATCACTGGGTCTGGGTGGGGCGGCTTCAGATCCTGCCATGGGGCAGGAGATAGTGGCGGTGGGTGTCCTCTGGTGCTGGTTCTGCCCCCCCCGGTGGCTCGGGCGGGGGTGGACGCCGGGGACTCCCTGTCCCGGTGCCCTGGGGTCCTCCCCTGGGGGTCGGCGCCCTGGGGGTGGCCCGCCTAAATGGGGTCCTTGGTGGGTGCTGGGTCGGTGGTTCTGGTGCTGCAGTCTGCTGGGGGTGGGTGTTCCTGCTGGGCGCGCCTTCTCACTGGAGCTCGCCTGGGTTGTCGCTTGTGGATCCTGGGGGCCTGCTGTTCGGGGAGCCGTTTGGTGCTGCTTCTGTGCCCCCGCTCTGTTGTGGGTGGTTGGGCCCGGCCCTCACTAGCCCTACCTCTTAATTGCACTTCACCACTCACACATTGCACTTTTGTATATATTTTCACTGTTGGGCACATTCATAACACTTAGAGTTCTGGGGGTCGGGGATGATAGAGGGAGCGACCAGTTCGACCCCTCTGTCTCTTCCGTCCTCCTGTTTTAACTGCACTACATACACTAATTTGGGAGGGGGGGGGGCTGGAGGGTGGGCGCAGTCTGTTTTGGGCTGTGGCCGCTCTCTGTTCCCCTCTTGCCTGCCCCACCTATCCTTTGTTTTTTTTTTTAATGCAACACAACATCCACCTTTCTGGGCCAGGCAGGGACAGGAGGGGTTGGTGGACCCCCACTCGACCTGTTTGTCCCCAGTTTTAATGCACCACATCACACTTAGCTGCACTTAATCACGGTGTAGGGATAATGTATCTTGTCTGGGAGCAAATTGCAGAATAACGAGGGTGGGGCGGTGGTTTGTCACTAGCATAGGCTTGGTGCGGCTGTGGGGGTCGGGCCGCTGGCTATGACTTTGCGGGGGATGGGTGGTGCCGGCGGCTCTCGAGGTGCGGTTGGGCTCCGGTGGCTGCGGGTGGGGGCCTGGCGCGGGCCCTGGGGGGCGGGTGGGCCTCGCTGGGGCATGTGTCCCTTGGTGGGCTGTGGTGCGGGGTCCTTCGGCCTGTTGCTCACTGGGGCCTCGGCATGGCGGGCTGCCTCGGGGTTGCTGTCCTGTGCGGGTGGCTGCGGGGCCTCTTTCCGGCGCTTGGGCAGCGGTCTCCGGCGCTTCCCATGGCCTCGGCTTTTCTGGGGGCAGGCGGCAGCTTCGACCCCACCGCTACACACCCACATCTCGCCCCACCTGACCTAGCTGTGGTTCAGTGGCCCCCTCTGGGGAGGGTCTGGTCCCGGGGTCTGGCTCCTGGGTGGCAGGGCCCCCGGCCTGCAGCGGGGGTGGGGGGTGGCTGGGTGCTGGGGGTGGGGGGGCTTGGGGGCGGGGTGGGCGGGTGGTCGGGAGGCGGGTGCTGTCTCTGCGGAGGGCTGCCGCTCTGGGCCCTGGGTGCTGTCTTTGGTGTCGGCGGGGGGGGCAGGTCTGTGCCCCCTTGGGTCCTGGGGCTGTCCCTGGGCCTGGTAGTGTGGGAGCTGTGTGGGGGTCTCGGTTGCCCTGGTGGCCCGGGGGGCGCCCATGGCCGTGTTTTCCCTGGGTTTGGGCAACTACTCGGGTATTCGGGGACCACCTCACATGCATGCATATACAGATACTCAAGCTCCTGTCGAGACTAACTAAGAGACATGATAGATCCCGTCAGAATATGCTGAGTCAGGTACTCTTACACGTCTTCTCACATACTGGGATGCATGCCACTCCATCTCTTATTCATGTAGGCTCACACGCCCCTACTATCAAGACCCCACATTTCTGGTGTCCCTGGCTCCCTTCCCTCATCCACTACCGAACCAGGGTCTTCATCCCTTTCCTACCCCCCTCCCAAACCCACTACCCGAACCAGGGTCTTCATCCCCTTCCCTCCCACCCCCCCCTCCCCCACCCACTACCCGAACCAGGGTCTTCATCCCATTCCAACCCTCCCTTTCCTAACCCACTACCCGAACCAGGGTCTTTATCCCTTCCCTACCCCCCTCCCACACCCACTACCCGAACCAGGGTCTTCATCCCTCTCCTAACCTCCCCTCCACCTCCACTACCCGAACCAGGGTCTTCATCCCATTCCCCCCCCTCCCCACTCTACACATGAGCCACCCTCTTCATGCACACCACATACTTCCAGTATGGACTTACATCAGCACAGCACTTGAACTACTATCTTAAACTAGCTACAATACCTGTCTGTTCCTCTCCCAGTTGTCTTGTCTTGTCTTGTCTTGTCTTGTCCTGTCTTGTCTGTCACTATTTCCCCTTCTTTCACACTGTGGTGTGGCACGGCCCTCCCCCTCAGCTCCCATCAGGGGTTAAATAAAGTTTTATATGATGGAGTAGCCTACAGGGAGGGCTGGTGATGGTCACTATAGCAGTGAATCATATTCACATATCTCTCACTGCTAGAAAAAAAAAATTGCATTAGTCTTTCCAACGCTGCCACCAGACAGTGCTCAGCTGTAAAGATAATGCAGACAAGGGAAAAAAAAAAAAAAAAAAAAAAAAAAAATTAAAAGTTGGAATGTTTTTATCATGGCAGCTCTGACAGCAGCCACTCAGACAGGTAATCTTAAACAAACTGACTTGATCAATGTTTTTTGTAAAGTGTCGGAAATATTTTTTCTGTGAATGTTTTGTTATAGTTTGGTGCCGAACAAATGAATTCCTAGTAGAACAATGGCAGAGCAAACCATAAAAAGCAGAACAAAACACTCTAAACAGTAAACACTTTTATTGACCCTAAGCTAAAAGCAAGACAGACTCGCCTGACTTTTAAGAGCCATTTTACAGGAAACAGAGCCTGCCGCTGTGGCCTCATAAGACAGCTGCATAGCTCAGAAATGAGCTGCTGTCTGATTTCTTCATCCCAATGAGATTAAGCACATAAGATTAGAAAAGTGGAGCAAAGAGAAATGGCAGAATCTGTCTTGTGTCTGATTAAACAAGGAAACGTGTCGGGTGTTAGTTTCATGCTGACTCAGAGGTAAAACTATGACACAGGAAAAGCATGTAGTCTTGCTGTGTTATGCTTTTTCTGTGTTGTTTTGGTAATATATCATCTGATAAATCATATTCATGTTCCTTTAGGTTAAAACAAAGCAGCCTAAACGGCAAACAGCATCCAGATCATCTCACATTGATGAGTCCCTGAGGTCCTACTCCTGACCCGACCCTCAGTGATGGCTTCCTGAGGTCTGTAAATATATGATGGAGGATCACAAAATATCCCGTTGTGCCTTTTCCATGGCCTCTTTCCTTTGTTTACAGAAACATCCTTAAGACTTCTTAGTTCAGGTGGTCTTTAGAGTCAGACGTGAGGTGAGGTGTCCCAGACATCATCTCTACAGCGTGTGCATGTGTGATGGTTTGGATGCCCTGCTTCATACAGTGCACGTGCAAACACGGGGTCAATGTGTTTCACGTGTGCGTCGGTACACAAACACACACGTCCCAGTACAGCAGGGGTCAGGAGTGTAAAAGTGAAGCCTTCCTGTGATGGGACGCTGTGACAGTTACAACTCTCCAGAGTGTAGAGCGTGATGTACCGGTCAGTAAAGATGAGGCATTCCCTAAAGACAATATTGATTTAATGGTTTCCTGTGAACACAAAGAAGATGTTTCCACCCTAGAAGACTACTGCTTGACCAAATTGGAGTTATTTGAGAAAACAGAAATATAGTCCTGAGGGTATTGTGCACGGTGGCAAGGTTTAATCCATTATTTAAGAACTTAAAAAGGTTTTTACATGAAAGTTTACAGTGTTCACACTTCAAGTTGTAAATGTGTAGATTTCCGAAAAATGGCAATTTTTTTAAACTTTATTACAAGAATGACTTGTTCTGTGTTTTATATGTTAAGTTGACCTCTTGTATGGCTTCACATATTTTCAAGTATTATATAAGGAGAGAAATTCTTAATTGAAGTAGTTGTAGTTGTAGTTGTATGTCTGGTCATGGCATGACTGACCTGCCATGACAGACTCACTTTGTTAATTGTTTTCATGGAAACACGTATTTTACCAGCTAAGAGCCCCCTCTGGCCCACTTCACTTTTCACTTCTCTTTGAACACGGATGACTCAATTCATAAGAACTGCTCTCTGTGAGGTTTATTTTCTGAATGTTAAAACAAGATTCTGATACATAGAAAACAAATAAAAATTCAATTTGTGAGAAATCAAAAATCTTTGCAAACAGCTCACAACCTGAACCAGTAAGTCTGTGTTTCAGAGATAATTTCCATCATAGTTTAAAATCTTTCAATGAAGCAAACACACTGGTTTGCCTCTTTGTAAACACACCGTACTGAGTGGATAGTTACACTGAACAGAGTCCTTAGTTTAAAACAAACAGGCTGACGGGGTAATGATGAGTCACTCTATCTCTCAGCAGTCTCTGGTCTCTACTCATTTCTGGTTTCGGCTGCGTTTACACGGACACTCCTGACTCTGAGATGCAAAGATTTGTCCTTTGCGTTTTAGAATTCTTCTGCGTTCAGACGACGACGCTCGGAGACGAGTTGATCCGCTGTAGTGTGCATGTCGGTTCAGTAGATGGCGGTGTGGGTCTGCAGAGAGGCAGTGCTGCTACAACACACGAATGAAGAAGAAAGCCTTCACAAACAACAATGGCGAATAGACGCATAGACGCAGGAGTTTCTTTTCAACAACAACACCTGAGTCGCCAGGTTGTCAATTCAACACCAATTGACAACAAATCAATTCGGACAACAACTCTTACTCAGCAGACGGCCAAAGCTGTTGTTGTTCCTGTTATGCGCACGCAGCCTTCATGTGAAAGAGTACTGCGCATGCTGTGACGTCAGCGTTTCACCCTGAAACGCTCTGATACGGGTTTACACAGAGCTGCATGGAGAGTGGATTCAAATCTTTCCACTTGGGAGCATGTTTTTAAAAGTTTCCATTTTTGATGCAAATGCAACAGGTTCTCATCTGAACACAAGGCCAAAACACAACGAAACTTATCGGATTTGACCGTTTTCATGTAAACGCAGACTTAGTTTTGGCTGAGAGGTAACTTACAGCAGCTAGACCAGCCTGATTTAATGTTAGTAATCATGCAGACCAAGCTACAATCTACAATGATTGTGAGCGGTCCAAAGCGGCAGAGACTAATCAAAGTCCTTTAGAGCAGGAACAGGTTGGAGCTACGAAATGTGACGACAGCAGAAAGTGACTACCTGTATAGAGATAAACATAGATGCTAAAGGCTTCTGTAGCAGTTTTTATCAGATCTGAGCCACATCTCTATTTCCTGTCACCTGCTGAATGTGCTTTTGAAAACTTCTGCCCTCCCCAAACACTTTCCATGAGCTCTTTCCCAGATGCACTGGTGAAATATACTGAACAGTCCATCTGATGTACCAGGTCAGCTGAGAGGCCCCTGGCAGCACATTTTTACATCCTGTGCATCACAAGGTGAGTTGAAACAGTCTGCAGCCATCATTATGACTCTATGTACTTACTGTGAAAACAGAACAGGGAGGGACTGGTGCAGATATTGACTGACATTTCACTGCAGCCAACAGTAGAAAATGGGCATTAAGACCGCCTCCTTGCCAGTGTTACCCAGCTGTGTGAAACCATGGAAAGCATTTCCAAGGAAAGCCAGTCTGCCTCACTTCATGACCATAACCTGCACCAGCTGTTTTTTTTAACACAACAACACGGGGAAGGAAATGGTTAGGCTGCTTATTCCCATCAGAGCCATGGAGTGCTGTAGTCTCCCTCAGCTGACATTTCAGAGGAGGCAGGTTTCACCTTGGACTAGTTGCCAGATGCTCACATGACATACAGACAACCATTCTCGCACTCACACATAAGAGTAATATAGAGTTTACTTTAACCAGCAGGCCAGATAAGTGCTAGAGTGTGAGTTTAGGTGCAAGGAATTTCCGAGTTCAGAGTAGGAAACTGCAACTGGAACATCCCGAAGTCGGAAATTCCTACTGGGAACTCGGTGAAACCTCGCCACCCCCGAGTTGACAATAGAAGATGGATGCCCCCAGTGTGAACAGTTATTTAGCTCCTGTAATAATCAATTTATTTGCACTTCTAACTGGGGTGTGTCGCTCTGTATCAGCTGTATACATAGTATTGTTAGACTTGTATTTACAAAAATGCTGCCATAGTGATAATCACATTCTTCATACAACAACACAGGACATGCAAACACAGCTAACAATAGCCTGGTAGATCGGCATGTTTTTGTCTGACTTCAACTGGAACGCCGATAAGTTGGAGATGATGTCACTCCCAGTTCCGAGGTTACTGGAATGCAGCATTACAACAGTCGCCCCGTGTGATCATGGGTAGCAGAGTCTTAATGTCTCCGCAAACAGATTCTCCTCATAGCACCTTTAATAATGCATTTATTATTTAACATAAGAATTTTTTGTCTGTGATTATGAGCTTTAAAGGAATTCCTCAGCTCTTCTGAACAATATGAGGCACTACAAACAATGTTTTGAAGCCCTCATCCACTTACCCATTTATCTTGGCTGCTTTACTATGGTGCAAGTGAAGCAGCAGGCCAAGATGATGGCCCCCATCTTTAAAAAGGGGGAGAGTGCTTTAATCACCTATGCATCCCACTACTCAGCCTCTTATGAGAGACTCCAGTCATTCCTGGTCATCTTCACTGCAGCTTGATAACAAAATACAGTTAATTTTATCCAGCAAACAACAAAAGATCCCACCCTCATGTAAGTATGGTTTAAAATAATACAGGAAGCTAAGAGTTTATCTAATTTTAAATACCACTACTACTTATAATAATATAATCGAAAATGTTCAAAAGAAGAAGAGAAAAAACACCATATCTGGTTTTATATTAGTAATAATATCAAATTACAGATTTATGATCAAAGATCCATTTTCACTCCATTTTGAGGATTCACTCTTCATCTTAGTTTATTCTTATAAATGTCTTTATAGGATGTCACCCTTAAGTGCTCTGTGGCTCATTTCCTGTTATGATTATTCCATCTCTACTAAAAACAATGGCATACTTTAAGCAGCTATTAAAGTAGCAGAGCTGATTATGAGGTTAACCATGTTTTATATCAAAATGAAATATTGAGGCTGTGGCTCTCTGTCGCCCTCTGGTGTCTGGAAGAAGAACAATTTTGTTCCTCAGACTGAACTGAGGAATCACAGCTCTGATTCACAGCAGTTATTCAGTATATTCTTATTAAAGTGTTCATGACTGCAGTGGCATCGTTATTATAAAGGCAGCAGATGAACTAAATAAGCAAATTTGAAGCCATTCACAGAAACAACCTGCCACTGAAGGAGCAGGATTTTTCATCCACTGTTTATTAGAGGTGAGGACATGACAACCACAGCAGCAAACGCTGAAGCCAAAGGCATCTTGATTTTCAGGCTGTCCACCCATCAGTCTGTTCAAACATCAGTAAAGACCAAACCTTGCGGACACAATATCTCAGAAAGTCTTCAGAGAATTTCCATTAAACGTCTATCACATGTCCACTTGGGTTTGAAGATAAAGTGACTTCATTTTGGAGGTCATGGGTCAGTGATCAGGGTTATGAAGTATTGTGCTCATCCTTTGCTTAAGAAAACAGTTTTGTGAATGTAGCATCATGAAAACACTTTATTGATTTAACTCAAAGAGCACAGACCTCCGCCGGTACCACAGTTCTCGTTCATATTGACTTTAGTTCAGTAGTTATTCATGAAAATCAGTTTTTGTCATTGCAGATCCAGATGGTGATCCAGATCACTCCCAAAATCTAATCATTTGTTTCTTGTCCCAACATTTCCTGAAAATTTGATCAATATTGTCCATAACTTTTTGACTTATCTTGCCAACAGATAAACAGACTAACTAACTAACTAACTAACTAAATAACTAACTAACTAACAAAAAGACACCAGTGATCACATAACCTCCTGGTGGAAGTAATTATGAAACCAATATTTCATGAATGCTTGAAAGATTTTTATCAGGATTAGTATGACAGTCAACTTTAAGGATCTAAATTCAAGACATTTTATCAAAGTATCTTCTCTGTTTTCTCACAAATGATTTTCATCCAATGTTGATGCAAAATAAAATGTTTTTAATTCAGCAAAAAGGGAAAAAATGCATGTTTATTTTCTCATAGACATAAACCCTGTAATGCTCGGCATTGGCTTGTTTATGTTAGCCATCTTTTTATCATTAAAGTAAAACAATGTCCTTTTGTGTTTTGGTATGGACTGTCAATAAGTTTCACATGCCAGTAGCGCTCATGCTCAGCCTCCAAGTGCTTTTGATTTATGTTGAGCTAAGTACAAAGTACAAATCCACTGCAACAAAAATGGAGCTCATATTGTTTAAAATTAAATCAAGAGCTCTCTTTTCTCATGAGTCTCCATGAGTCTCAGATATGTACACATGGAGTCCTTTAGTGCCCCTGCTGTAAAGATCTGGTTTCAATCTGAAATTCTGCTGAATAGTGCCGACCCAGTGGCCTTGAAATGCAGCACGTTAACCATCACATGGATGCCATATGGACCGAGTCTCTCTGATGTTCTCACAAAATCATCAAATTTCATAATTTATTGTGAAAGCTCAAGAAAACTAACTTTTTAAGACCATTACACAGATTCTGTGCCTGCTTCCAAAAGTTGAAGCCATCAGTGGATTTATCACCTTTAGACTGACAACTGCTGATGCAGTGCATTTCCAAGCATTAAATCCGTAACCGACCAACCATCCAACCAACCAACCAACCAACCAACAAACAAACAGACAGACAAACAGACAAATATGGCCCTTTTCCATTAGCCCTACTCTACTCTACTCGCCTTGTGCTGCTTTTCCATTAGCCCCAGTCGCCTGCCCAATGGGGTGCAGTGTCGCTTTAACAGCTGAACAGCACTGCGGTGACGTCATTTTGAGCACGACACAACAATCTGTGGCTTTCTGAAGCACAAGAAAGTTTTGGAAGCTATACAACAGAATGAAGCTGAGGACGAGAGCAATCTAGCTGCAAAGAAAAGACGTATGAGGGTCAGCTAACGGTAGCTACCGCTAACATGCTAGGTCGTGATGCTCATGACTCATTGATGACGACATTGTCTGACCAATCAGTAGCCGGCAGCAGGTGACGTCATCTTTTAATATCGACTTATGCTGCGTTCCATTAACCTCGGAACTGGGAACTGGGAAATGGGAGTGAAGTCATCTCCAACTTATCTGCATTCCAGTTGAAGTCGGAAAAAAGCATGCCTATCGACCAGGCTATTGTTAGCTGTTGTTAGCACGCCCTCCGTTGTTGTTCACAAATATCACATGAAGAATGTGATTATCACTATGGCAGCATTTTTGTAAATATAAGTCTAACAATACTATGTATACAGCTGATCTAGAGCGACACACCCCAGTCAGAAGTGCAAATAAATTGATTATTACAGGAGCTAAATAACTGTTCACACTGGGGGCTGCCATCTTCGATTGTCAACTCGGGGGTGGCGAGGTTCCCCTGAGTTCCTAGTCGGATATTCCGACCTCGGGGGGCGTTCCAGATAAAATGTCCTACTCGGAACTGGGAAATTCCGACTTCCGACTACAACTGGAACGCACCATTAGCTCGCTTGGATTCAGAGCGGAGTAGGTACTAAAACTAGCTTGTTTTAGGAGGTACCGGGCTAGTGGAAACACGCTGCAAATCGAGTAGGGCTGAGTAGAGTGGGGCCAACGCGTGCTAGTGGAAAAGGGCCATTGGTCTACTGCCGTTCCAAAAGCAAAAACATTTTGTTTTGCTGCCAGAAAGGCTAGAGTGATTTAAGATAATAGAAAAGCAACAGTGACTCAATTAACCACTTGTTACCAAGGCAGAAGACCATTTCTTATCAATTCCAAATATTTGAAATCTTAAAGCAGATTGGCAACAGCAGCAGAGGATCATAACACATGTATTTCCTTCTATCCCTGTTTATGGCCATGCTGCTTGAAATGGATATTGCCCAGGACCCCCTTAACCCGTATACTGTGTTAACTTTCTTTATACACGCTTCACGCTCGGGTCGGTTTTGACCCGTGCCTTAAATCAGCTGTAATTAAATCATTCATCAGTTATCATGCATTTTTCCTTCATTCTTTGCTTACATTTTAAGGCTTCATTATCCATGAAAATAATGCTTTTAATATTTTGTTGTGTGGGCCTTTGGGCCTTTCTTTCTCTATATTCCCCTTGATTGAATTAAAAATGTTTAAATGAACCTCAAGACCTCAGTAATATAAATAAGCAGTTGTATTGGTACCTCACTATTACTAGGGGGTGTTAGAACAAATATTGTAGATACATACATATTTTTCCATTCTAGTATTAACTATAGTAACGTCTATGGTCTATATTTACATATACGTAGAGAAAGCCACAACAGTATTTTTTAGCAAGACAACTTTATGAGCATTAATATTTGTGAACATTAGTGAACATTTATCTGCTTACCTATACAGATGCACCATGATTTCAGTTTTGGCTCTAATTATTGCTTTTTAATATAACTGGGTCAAAACCAACCCTAACAACACCGATGACACATTTTCAACAGAGCACTTATAATTTATTGTTTTTATTTTATATTTATTGTTCTGTTGAATAGAAGTTTCTGACAAAGTCAAAAAGCCTTGATGCAGTAAACAAAAAATAGTTTTTTTAAGCATTGAAAACCTAAAATGGTTTGGTACTGACCCTACCAGTGTGAAGCCCTACAATAGTTTTATTTGAAGTTCAAGCCTCTCTCAACACTTACTTTTTTTTCTTTTTGGGCATTTTGTGCCTTTATTGATAGGAGAGAGACAGCGGGTAGGCTTGTGAAAGGGGGTGAGAGAGATTAGGGGAAGACACTCTGCAAACTGGTCACAGGCTGGATTTGAACCGGCAGAAGCATGTATATGGGATGTGCATGGTTGCTAACCACTCTGCCAAACCAGAATCCCCCTCAAACACTTTCTATGGGTGATTTCTTAGATGTCAAGGCAATAGATGCTGATTAGTAGGCTATATATTCGGTCTTACCAGCCCTGCCAAGTCAGTGTTGGGCACAACATGTTTTATTAGTTTCCCTGAAAAAAGTCCCTTTTTAATAAAATTCTGTTTTTTATGTTTAAATCAGCTTTTGAATTACATAACGGCCATTATCAGACAACATTTTATATCAACGTAAACAAAATAAATGCAAAGTGCTCTTTGGCTGATCCCATTTAGCAAAAAACAAAAAAAGAAAGAAAATCACACATTACTAAAAGCAAACAACCAAACAATCCCAAACAGACTCTGTGTTTTTCTATTTGATAACTGTTTCATAACCACAATTTTTGTGAGACAAAGATGCAGTGACCAAAATGCCTTTTTAATCTGAACCATCAAGTCCTGCATGAATCTCTTGTTTGGAGTGTTTTCAACACTGGGTGGTGTGTACATGACTGTGTTTGTTTTGGGACAGCTACATGTGTACTCCAGGCTTATCAGTCAGGCTAATCAGTTAAGAAGAGAACAACACTCGAGTGTGTCTGCCTGTGCACATGAGTGAGTGTCTGATGACGCTCTCAAGAGGTTTCACGTTTTCAAGATAAACGGTGAGCACAATAGTAAAGAGCTGACAGACACACAGACACGTCCCCGCTGAGATTCTGTCTTTGTTCCCCTCGAAAAACCAAAGGAGTGACGTGTGATCAGCAGGGGGCGGACAGGAAGACAAAAAAACAGGTTTAGACAAAAACTGTGTTAAAAGAGAGAAAGAGGAGCAGTTTGGGAGAGTAACAGGCCGTGACAAAGTGACACACACACACACACACACACACACACACACACACACACACACACACACACACACACACATATGAAAACACACTCTCCTCCAGTCTGTCCCCGATCATCAAACAAGGTTGTCAACTTGTTCACCCCCACCTGTTTAATAAATGACACCAACTTCCTCCTACTGTAACAAAGGCATATTTTAAGTTAGGGTCCACAATTAGAAACAGATCCAGGTGGTGACCCACTGAAAAAACAAAGAGTAAGGGTCATACTGTGGTGACCTCTGACTTCTCTGGCAAATAGGTTTAATGTTTCCTCCTGGGGAATCAGAAGTCCTCTTTTTTTAGGCCGAGCATGTGTTCTGTGGGGCTGCTGTCAAGGCCCATTAAGCACATTTTACCACCCATTTACTGCTACTGTTAACCTCTCGCCTTGTGGATGGGAGAGAATAATGATGTTGAACCTCGGCTGTGAACTATGAGTTTCTAAACAAAGACAATAAACAGGGAGGAAGTTTGGGGATGTAGGAACCATTAAACATGGCCAGTGGATTTTATGACTACAGTATCAACAGTGCCTCGGGCTGGAGATTCTGTCTTGTTCCCTCGAAAAACCAAAGGAGGACGGGTGACTGGCAGGGGTGGACAGGAAGACAAAAAACAGGTTTAGACAAAACTGTGTTAAAAGAGAGAAAGAGGAGCAGTTTGGGAGAGTAACAGGTCATGGGACAAAGTGACACACATTCACACACACACACACACACACACACACACACCACAAATCTACTGATTAATGTACCAAGAAGACCTTTGCTCTCACAGCTTGTGATCTCACATGATCAAATGTGAATTCAATATGAACAAACATTGCAATTTAAATGATCAGCAACTGATTTCATTCACTATGCCGTGCACAATAATATACCCATAATGCACAGCAAAAGTGAGTGTACATACGATGTACCCTTTATTGTACTCCTGTATACCACAATGCAATGCGGTCGTGTTTTTCCATAGAAGAAGAAGAGAACAAAGGCTGTTAGGCTTTGCTTTCATTAATGAATGTAAAAAAACGTTAAAATATATTTTACACGTTCATAGCGTAGCTCTGTTACGTCTTTTAGCTGCTGTAAACAGCTTCAAAATTTGCTACTTATCCTCCTCAGTGCCAAGTTTGTTTACGTGATATTTGGCACATCCACTTCTGTCACAGGAATATCCCGCTCATCTACTGACACTAGGACAAAAATTTCAGTGTAGTGTCCGAAATGTCTTTTGGTCCTTCCCTATGTAGTCCCTTATTTCATTTACACTACATAGAGAATAGTGAGTGAGTGAATGACAATGACAATTTCGAACACAGCTAATGTCAGCAGGCTAAATGTGGCTAACGGTTAGCTTCATGAATCATCCTTGGTGGTTGTAATTTCCTTCTAGCCTGTCTCCTTATCAGTGTTTATTATTTAATTTACAGTTCATCCTGTAAGTTACACAGAAGAAAGTCGTCATTTGACATGGTAACTAAATAAACTGTGATATCCTCTGCCAGTTTCATCAAAATGGAGGTTATAAACAATTTCTGATAATGCCACAACCGTTAAAGCCACACTATGTAAGATTCCAGCTTTCAGCTCTCTGGTGGCCTCTGTGGTCGTTAAGTGTAACTGCACTGTCGTAAAACAGAGCACCTCACACCAACACGCGTTTGTTGACATACAGAGGGAGGAGCAGCGAGCCAACGGAACGTCTCGAGAGACAAATAAATCTTGGGGACTGATAAGGTACAGTAGGATCATGTTTCTATTCGAATAAATCATCATGTACTTGCAAGTCCAACAGTAACAGGGCTAAATCAGCATCGGTCGGACATCGCTCCTCGTCTTTCAGCTCTCGCTTGCAAGTAGTGCTGAGCCAATGTTTATCCCTGTCCAGTGATCTAGCTTGTTACCCTTTTTTCATCTCCTCGGATTAAACATTCTTTCTTTGTTTTTTTGCTGCTTCTGCCATGGTAACAACGCTATATTTAGCTATCTTCTTCTTCTTGTTTAACACCAGCTATCATCCAATGTCAGAGGAGAATTACCACTACCTGCGATGCTGGAGTGTGAGCCAGAGGTCTCTTTTTAAATTTTAATTTCAATTTCCATAAGTGCATATTTACTTTAAACTAAATTCTGTTCATTGAATCAGTTTTAAAAATTCAAAAACTGCTTTATATTCTCCTTTTCCCTCCGTGTATCTTTCGCCTTGAGAGGGAAGTGACATAAACAGTAAAAGCAGTAAAAAATGTGTATTTTTTTAGTGTTGAAGTGTTCCTACCATCCACATTGAAGTTGCATAGTGCCAGTGAAGGTGATACAGACCCCCTCAGACCATGACAGAGGTGTCACTCAACCTGTTTTAAGGTGATGTACTATCACAGTGACTCTAGAAATATTGTGTTAGGGTGGAAAATCTACGTAGTGTTGGTTTAAATATGAGCTGACCATTATCTGCTTGTGGGAACATTATAACACAGGATCCTGCCACTAACTGACTATATACGTTAAATAGACCTGAACTTCCATCACACTTATCTGGTCTGTTAGACGACTCAAATCAGCTACACTTTGACTGCAGGTCTCATCTACTTATTCACACCCATGCACTCACTGATGATTTTAGATTTTCTATATCAGGTGTCCTTCTGTATCAGCTAACACGTGCCTTTTCACAACCGTACATGGCAATAGCTGGGCTTCCATTACAGTTTTTCGCAAAATAAAAGCGATATTCCTAAAATTTCGACAAAGTATATTTACGCTTTGAACGTGTTTCCATTGAAGGTTGTTTGAGGCAGGAGTTTCATAACTCTTCTGAAATATCATCCCACGAGATTTCACTGTAGGAAGATGGATGCCAAGGCTTGTCAACCCCTTTCTCCCTCATTTCTGTTTCTATCTCCTTATCACACTCTGCATTCCTCCGCTGTTTACTGTCTAGTTGTCTAGCAGTTGTGTTTTTCACGAGAATAATGGCAAGTAAAGTCTCCGTCTCCTCCTCTGTCCAAACGTACCGCGCCATGTTTACTGCGAGAGAAGTGATCATGTGACCAGGTACGTCATGTCCTGTGACGTATAACAGCAGAAAAAGTGTTTTCATTGCGCTTTTGCAATATTTTTGAATATCGAAACGTCTGAAAAACCACCTCATGAAACTGTAAGAACTTTTAGCGATACTTTAGTGCTTTTAAGAAGTTCAGGTGTTTCCATTGCCAGTTTTTTATTGCACTATTTACTTGAGAAGTCATGATGATTAAAGCAAATTAAGTAATGTAATTATTCCTGATTAACTACCAAGTACTGACCAAGCGCATTGTCAAAAAGTAATTGTTTAACAGTTCTTTTTCCTAGCATAAGGTATAATTCACAGTGTTCAGTAGTATTTCCCTCAATAGTTTGCTTAATGAGTATTATATACCAAAAGAATGACTTGGAATTGAGTCTCCCCTTACCAGCACTAACTTTGTTTTCCTCTTTCATTGCTGTGAGGGAATGTTATTCGCCATAATAAAAACCATAATAAATCACTTCACAAGAATAACTGCCTAGTTTGGGAAAAAATGCTGTGTTTAGACCTTATTGACTTTAAAATATCATAATTTATCAGTTTTATATCAGCAACTTTCAGTTCTGCCCATCAAGGGTCTTAAAATACATGAATACTTGACACAGTTTCAAGAAAAAGAAATAAAGTAGAAATAGGATCAGGTCCTGGCTGCTGTATGATGGGATTAGAAAGAGGGCAGCGATATATCAGACACTCGATAAAGACAAACATAAAAGAGATTTATCATTCTGACTCCAAAACGTCAGTTTGTTTGGAGTTTAGTCTGTAAAAGAGAGGGGGGGATAAAGCCAAATCCATTAACTGTAAACAGCACAAAAATAAAAAGAACAAAGAAAAATAAAAGCCCCCCACGTCAGTATTTCCCCTCCTCAGCCTGAGTTAAAAGTGTTGTGTTTTCCAGTGGTCCAGCAGGGAATGCTGGGAATTGGATCCATAAAACAAAGTCTGGTTCCCATGTCTTGGCTTCATTTGAATAAGAATCTGTTTGCTCTCCCAGCCATAAGAGGGTGTTTTATTTTTAGATCTAATCCTACTTTTATTAATTAATTGATTCTGTAAAAGCCTACACCTCGTCCTGTCTGCCAAAATCCACTCGCACTGTTTTCCAGGGGCAGGATGATCTTTTTCATTTCATATTCACCACGTGGTTTGGATTAATCGAGCTTCTGTAGCTGGTAGCTAAATGGAACATGTTAACCTGTAATGTCAGGGTATGAAAACACATCTGATACTGTTTCATAATGCTCAAGTCTGCCTGAGTCTACCTTTTTTGGGCCAGTTATGTAAAATCTGTTAAGGTTGGCTCCTGTGATAGAATAAACACAGAGTGCAGATGTTACCGTGGTAGACTTTTAGGGCAGGCTGTCTAAAACGCATGGGGCACAGGGCTTTGGGCCAGGACAGACTACTGTTAGCTTTTTACACAGAGTAGATGCTGTGGCCAAAATGGACTGCAGGGCACCAAGAGAATGGATTAAGTTACCTCATTATACAAATATATGGTTATGGATGTGAGACAACAGTGTCAAACTATGGACATGCGGTCTGCTGTGGCCCACAGTATATGTTAATAGTACATTTAAATTGGCCCACATTAGAGCATGGTGCTTGTACTCATGTGTGACAGATAAATACAGACAAAAGATTTGCTGTTGTTTTGCTTTTTTTCTCTTTTCTTTAGTTCTGATTCACAAAGAGTCCTTTGCTAAACAGGTTGCTGTCTAGCACCAAAAGTCCTTTAAAGTTTGTGTAGTTTGCTCTTGTTTTGTGTCTGAATGTGAAGATGAGCAGTAGTACTGTTCTGATCCTTAGCAGGTGTATTAGCTAACCTTACTTAAACCCAAATCGATCAGCTTTACCAAGGTTGAACTACACAGTAGGGCAGGAATAAGTAGAGAAATGCACTTTGCACCTCCTTTACCAACCCACAGAGTCAGTGAGATTTTTGAATGCTGGATTGGATAAATGCCTGGTACAAAGTTTGTGGTGAACACATGCACATAGGATTTTTAATGTTTAGTGGAAATAATTAACTGCATTTGATGTTATCTGCTTTTGAATTTTCAAGTTGTGTGTTTAAAATGGTTTCTAACAAATGGCTGGGGGCCTGATGACGAGCATTTCTAACTGTTGTTTTTACAATAGACAATGTATCCACTTTTGCCTAAGCCTTGAGGACTATGGTCACTCAACTATGAGAAACAAGATGTCACAATGGGATGTTCTAAAGTAGTAAATGCTTCTAAGTTGAACTGCTATGTTGTAGTTTTAAAGTAGCTTGCTGATAGCTTTTAAATCTTGCTGATTACATTTAAGCTTAAAAGGACTGTGACGAGTTTCTAAGTAATTCCAAAAAAGCCTCACTTTTAGATATACGCCTGATCAAAATACGCACATCGATGAGTTTTATAGCATCAAAATAGGTTATCTGTAAATGCTATTCCTTAGCCTCTCTGTCGGGTCGGACAGGGCTGGACTGGCCTGGATACTCAACTTCAGGAGCAAGACAATTAAAACTAGAGCAAATTTATATTATTGGAACACGTCTTAGAGCACCAGGCTTAAGTAGCGATATATAGCTGGCTACAAAACTACGATACTAAGTTTTCAAAAAATTTCTTGTTGTCACACATCAAAAACTAATGCTACGTAACAAGAAAGAGATACATTACCTCGTTGCCTCGTATCCTGTAAGTTGTTGAAAAAGAAGTTGTAAAGCAATGCAGAGTTCTGAGGAAGGTCCGAGCTGAATTCATTAGCAACAAAACAACAAA
This sequence comes from Scarus forsteni, assembly GCA_036419115.1. Lineage (NCBI taxonomy): Eukaryota > Metazoa > Chordata > Actinopteri > Labriformes > Labridae > Scarus > Scarus forsteni. The sequence goes on from JAZDUH010000135.1 coordinate 5,483,630, forward strand.
CACAAGCTCTGGCATGGGTCACATCTTTTGGTGTGTTCCAGTTGTAGTCAGAAGTAGGAATTTCTGAGTTCCGAGTAGGAAACTACAACTGGAACGTTCCCCGAAGTCTGAATTTCCTACTGGGAACCCTTCCTACTGAAACCTCACCACCCCCGAGTTGACAATCTAAGATGGATGCCCCCAGTGTGAACAGTTATTTAGCTCCTGAAATAATCAATTTATTTGCACTTCTGACTGGGGTGTGTTGCTCTAGATCAGCTGTAGCCTATACATAGTATTGTTCGACTTATATGTACAAAAATGCTGCCATAGTGATAATCACATTCTTCATACAACAACACAGGGCGTGTTAACAACAGCTAACAATAGCCTGGTAGATCAGCATGTTTTTTTCCGACTTCAACTGGAACGCCAATAAGTCGGAGATGATGTCACTCCCATTTCCGTGGTTACTGGAACGCAGCATTACGACAGTGCTCATTGGTAACAGAGTCTTTATGTCGCCAGAAATAGATTCTCCTCATTGCACCTTTAAAACATTGTGAAAGGCAGGTTAATGTTTTAAGATTATCACGAAGATCAGAACGTAAAAGTTTATGATATCTTGTTCTCCACCAGAGCTTATTACCACCAATCAGCCAAAACCATTGTGAAAACACAGTGGGCTTAAGCAAGCTAACAGGGGAGGGCACAATGCTAACTTCTGCAGTGGTCTACAAAAAAACATCATCCCTGCACGTCACTGTATCAGTCATTTGTTTAATGGCCTTGAATCTCAAACTTTAGAACCAACAGCCTGCCATCTCCATCTCCATATGGACAAAGAGCATGGACAGTTTTTTACATAGACATAAACTGGATGATATCTTTTACCATATAATGTCTTCAAATACTGTCTCCTAGAGGGGTACATGATGATTAAAAACATTACTCAATAAGCATTACATTACTGAAAGGGACTGATATAAAAGTAAAGGTGCTGCTTATCTGGTTTTACAAGGTACAGTAATAAAAATCTTATTGTAACCTGAGATCATGCATGTGGGTTCACCTTAAAATTTAAGTGTCCCTTTTTGAGGTCTGAAGATCTGGTCGCTGCAGATAAATAAATAATAAAACACCAACAAACCTTTCCCTCTGATAACAAACAGTCTGTTGGGGGTTCACAGGTCCCCCTGATACAAAGTCTGAACAGATTTCCGTGCATTAGTTTAGCTCATTCATGGTGCCGCACACAGATGTGCGCCTGTGGAAAAGTGAATTCCCCCTTAGATCCTGGCGCCCATCAGCTGACCACCACCACTCTCATAAAGCAGGTCCAGACCTCTGCCACGCCTTTGATCACCTTGCACCTTGGAGAGCTGCCTCCCATTTATCACTGCTTTAAAGGGGCGCTCAAAGATCTGATGATCCGCTGCATTCCTCTCCGGCTCCATCATGGAGTTTTCTTAGAAAGGCTGAGTTTTCCAGAGTGATCCCTGACCAATACAAACACCATATCACACCCCAGTATCAGCTTTTAAAGGAGGAAAAAATCTTGTTGCACAACCACAAAGAATAGCTCAAAACATTGACTGCTGTTGTGTTAATCTATGAGATACAACTTTCAAAGTTGCACTCAATAAAATATTTTTAAAATCAATAAACCAAATTTCATGCCCATTACAGGGTCATAGTAAAACGACAATATGAAACTTTTCCCCTTGAATAATGATCATATAATACAATGTCTTTTTTTTTTTTTTTAATGTATATTTTTGGGCTTTTTGTGCCTTTATTGATAGGAGAGAGACAGTGGATAGGCTTGTGAAAGGGGGAGAGAGAGCAGGGGAAGACACTCTGCAAACTGGTCACAGGTGGGATTCGACCGGCAGAAGCATGTACATGGGGTGCTAACCGCTACGCCAAACCAGCACCCCTAATACAATGTCTTTTAACAGGGAGAGTGGCATCTTTTGGTTGGTCACTCGCTTGTTTTATCCTATCAGCCTCCACTATGGTATCAGTCAATGCAAAGGTTATTGCTTGAAATAAAGATGTGGTTAAATGCCAATAAACAGTATTTTCAGTGCTTTTATGCATTTTTGCCACACCAGATGGACCATTCAAGATTTGTGACTTGTCTACCTGCGAAACAGCCCATAGTAAGTGTTTGGGAATGGGCAGAACCTTTTGAAAGCAAATCCTGCAGGTGATTGGATGATGTTTCTGTCAATCACATTCATTACATGCCAATCATATAATGAAGTGAGTAGGGGCAACTGCTGTGGTCTAAAATACAAACATGAGCCACTTTGTTGAACAAAACCTGTCTAAAGTGGGGCTAAAATAATCTTTCCACAGAGAAAAGCTTTCAGTGTAAGAAATGTGGGCCCGATCTGATAAAACTCCAACTGAAGCTGTTAGCATCCATTAGTGTTGTTACTCAAGACCGGTCTTGGTCTGGAGACCACATTTTAAAGGTCTTGGTCTTGTCTCGGACTGGCCGGACTCTGGATTTTTCGTCAAGACTGACCAAGACCAGTACTGATCTGCTGTTCTTGAACATCATTAATGATAACAAGGAGGAGCACTTGGTAAAACAACAAAAGGCTTCAATTCATGTGTTATTTCCCCTGTGATGACTGCAACCTTTCCAATGTTGTAACTGCATGACACCCCCCATAGTTGTTCAACCTTGTCATGGTTTTGAAAATAGATTTTGATGGTTTTGGTCTTGTCCCAATCTCGTCTTGTCTCGGTCTTGGTCTCAACTTGGTTTCGACTCCCAAGAGCCTCAAAAACCTTGGTCTTGTCTTGGTCTCCGTGCATTCTGGTCTCGGGCAAGTCTTGGTTTCGGATAGTGTGGTCTTGAGCACAACACTAGCATCCATGCTAATCTCTGTGTGAGCAGTCACTTGCTGCTGTGTCTCGCTCGTGGCTCCACCCTCTTCCTGATCCAAAGCACTCTGCTTGGTTCGAGCCACTTTGAGCTGCTCAAAATCATAAATTGGCCAGATGTCCCTGTTTAATCACAGACATTGAATCAAACGATCCAGCTAGACAAATACGTTTTTTGTAATAAAAGGTCTCTTGGATTTTTTTTAAACTTTGGATAAAACATCCATTATTAAAATGCTTAAATTGGTGTGGCCAGAGCCTCAGACAAAGTGAGAATCAGGGGTAATCAGTTTGTAAAAAAGTTTTTGTGACTATCTAAACTGCATAAATGAACCCCAGTTCAAGAACAATCACTTTGAGCAAGGCATGGCATGGTCCCAGTGCAGTAAAAAGAAAAACCTTTTCTTAAACTTTTTTAATCCAGTGGATCAAATTTTATGACTGAATACTGTACCCTGTTCTTGGAGTTACTCGTGTCTTTAAAGGTAACAGACTACCATAAAATAAGCAGCATTCATCATGAACAATAAGAGCTCCTCTTAAATGTATGACCCCACTTCAGCATCCTCTGTAAAACCTCTGGAGTGTGTCTCACAAAAGACCTCAGATCTCACCTTTACAGGTCCCTGCTGATGTCTCCCCAACGGTATGCTTTAAAGCAGGAAGGATGGAGGCCTTCCTCCAGCCACAGCCCCTCCCCTCCTCCTGCTTTTAAATCACAGCAGCAGGACCTGCAGGGGGCAGAGGGGAACATAAAATACTTCAGCCCTGACATGCATGAAGGAGGCTGAGAGAGCCGCTCTGTGCAGGGCGGCTGTTTGGAGCTAAAGCAGCACAGATACCGATGAATACGAGGATGAGAGATGGATAGATGGATACCCTGAACTAATGTCCACCCCCTCTGTCTGGGACACGTGCAGGGGGAAAAGGGCGAACGTGAGGGAGCCTGTTTACGGACCCCCCTTCAACTAACCTACTTTTCTAGAGTTTCATTTAAGCTAAGGCCCCTTTAGAGGCTTTAAAGATAATACTGTTTTAATGTAAGCCCAGACAGGTAGCAGTTCCTCAAGCTTTAGGAGCCGGTATGGCGCAGAGGTCTCAGATATGTGCAGAATTTTAGAGATCAGTTTGTTACTTAACCTGAAATATTATAAAATACTCCCCCCATCTGGCTTTCTAGGAGCATTAAAAAGGAGCACTGTAAGGATTGGCAAACAGCCCTCGCCTGGTTTGAATCACGTTCTTACACACACACACACACACACACACACACACACACACACACACACACAAATAATAACACTTTCAATAATGCCAGTAAGTTAGCAAAGAACACTAGGTGGAAATAAAGTGTACTCAATATTGACAAATAGTCAGAGAACCTTTAAGTGCTAGTGCAGGAAACCAGATTTTTAGTTTTAATGTTTTTGTTAAAGGAACAATGTGTAGTCTTTTAAGTTATTTATGAGCTAAAAACAATACCTACACTGTCCTCATTTGTGTCAAATTGCCTCTGCCAACAATCTGACTTGCCCTCCTGAGTGAATAATTTACTATCTGTATTCACACAGAGCGGACAAGTTTTATAGGAGTTTCAGTGTCCTTCAGTCTGTTAAAAAACTATGAACAGCAGAGAGGGACATAAAGCACTAGCTAGTACTACTGGCTAAGGCTAAGCATGTTTTCGTGACTTTAACAAACAGTTTGTTGTTCGTTTGAAATAACACACCTCTTCACCAGAAAAAAAATAATGTAGAAATTAGAGGTTGCAACGCACATTTCAAAAAGCAGGGCGCTAGAGAGCACTATTTGTTTGAATGCAAAATGCAGTTTCACCACTCGATGGGAGAACAAACTACACAGTGTGGGTTTAAAGCTGAGACCCTCGGTGTGAATGCATTAATTGCTAACAAAAACTAGGCATCAAATTTCTGTGGTTAAGCTAATGTTGTTTTCTATCAGAAATTCCTTATTTCTTTAAAAAATGACAGGTCAGGGGCACAAATAGACTGGTGAGGCGGAGAAAAGCTAATGCCCTTGTTGCTTCGGGACTGAAGTCTAGTCTGTGCCCTTTAGGCCCTATGTTTCCCCCACTTTCTTAGCCCATTTTCAAATGCTATCTAGTGTTTCCATTATAAAGAGGCATAAAAGTCTATTTATAAAACATAGCAACAATGTGACATACCAGATCTACAGTCATATCTCTAAGATATATTTCACTAGTTCAGCGAGACAACAGCCTATAGAAAGTGTTTTGGGAAGACAGTACCTCTCAAAAACACACTGTGATCGGTTTATTTTCCTGGTAATCACATTCTTTATGGGAAATCAGATGATGCAGTTGACAAGCGCTGCTGTAAAGTGCATGACTTGACCCAGTTTGTAAATCAGATTCCTGCTTAACACATTTCATCACTTGGACTTTCTCTTGTTGAACTTTGAAATGACGACACTCAGTCACACTGCTGTACACACAAATACACAGAAATACACAGAAATACATCGCTTTGCAAGAACAGAAAGAATAGAACATATTAATTAGGCTGCTTCAAGGTTTTTTTTATTTTTGGGGGGGATTTGTTGGGGTTGTGAGGGGCAGACGGGAAGGAGCAGGACCAGAGGAGAGGAAAGTTTGACTGTGGGAGAAGGCGGAGTAACATGGGGAGAAAAACAGGCAGACAGTAGACCATGAAAGAGTCCTGACAAACTGAAGAACTAGCTTCAGCATATCAGGACTCTGATGGATCCACTGTGCTGCACTGTGGGGGTGGAGTGGGGAGAAAAACAGGCAGACAGAAGATCATGAAAGAGTCCTGACAAACTGAAGAACTAGCTTCAGCATATCAGGACTCTGATGGATCCACTGTGCTGCACTGTGGGGGGGGGAACAGGCAGACAGAAGATCATGACAGAGTCCTGACAAACTGAAGAACTAGCTTCAGCATATCAGGACTCTGATGGATCCACTGTGCTGCACTGTGGGGGGACAGGGACAGTCAAGCTACTCCAGCTGTGCCAGCTGGGTCTGCAGCTTGTTCTGTCTCCTGTGTTTTGGTGTGAGGAGTTTTTTCACTTTCCTCCACACAGTGACCTTCTCGCTCTGGTAGAACAGCTCTCTGACTCCCTCTAGTCTCTTCTGAAAGTCTTCAGCCCTTGATGTTTGGCGGTCCACCTCCTCATTCACCCCGTCCTCGACAGCCTTGTAGATAGCCTCCTGGACAACAAGCTTGGACATGAGGAGAAGGCTGTTGTCCTTCTGGGCCTGCAGTTCCTCCGCCAGGGTCTTCAGCTGCTCTGTTTTCATCACAGCTTCCCCTGTTAGTTTGTCCTCCAGGTGGTCAAGCCTCTGCTGCAGGGAATGTTCATGTTGTCTGGTGGCATGCAAAGCTGTCTGCAGGTGCTGACGGGCCTTCGTCACAGCTCTGAGCTGTGAGGAAAGGGCACCATTCCTGGAGGTCAGCTCTTTTATCTGCCCACCTAGGAGATCCTCTCTGCTGGAAGCCTCATTCTTTAGGGCCTCAACCTCCAGAATCAGGCTGCTGATTTCAGCTGTGAAATCGTCAGTCAGCTTCAGACCCAGGCGGATTTTATCATTTATCTCCTCCTCCAGTCTGTTGACCATCAAATCCAGCTCTTTACGCTTTTCTCGAGAGTCATCCAGGGCCTTACTGAGTGCCAGATTGGCCTCCTCTGCTGTGGAGAGTTTGGAGGCCAGATCCAGGTTTCTCAGTATGGTTGCTTCAAGCTGTTCCTTAATACCGTCCATCTGCAGATCACCGCTGGAGGCCTCCTCGTGGTTACGTGGTGGCCTCTGCAGGGTCCTGTCTTCTCCAACTTTCTCCTTAAGCTCTTTCTGGAGGTCATCAGCCCGGGTTGTCTGGCGGTCTTTCTCCTTTTCTGACTCCTTCAGCTGTTTCTGGAGGTCATCAGCCCGGGTTGTCTGGCGGTCTTTCTCCTTTTCTGACTCCTTCAGCTGTTTCTGGAGGTCATCAGCCCGGGTTATCTGGCGGTCTTTCTCCTTTTCTGACTCCTTCAGCTGTTTCTGGAGGTCATCAGCCCGAGTTGTCAGGCGGTCTTTCTCCTTTTCTGACTCCTTCAGCTGTTTATGGAGGTCATCAGCCCGGGTTATCTGACGGTGTTTCTCCTTTTCTGTCTCCTCCAGCTGTTTCTGGAGGTCATCAGCCCGGGTTGTCTGATGGTCTTTCTGCTTTTCTTTCTCCTCCAGTTTCATACTGAGAGCCTCGATGTCTTGCTCCAGAGCCTCTATCTTGTAAAAGAGCTCCCTGCTGCTCTTCTTTTTCTTTGCAGGCACTTTTGGCTCAGTTGGTATAAGCTGGCCGCTCTGCAGGGCGCTCTGGAGTTTAAGCTCCTTTTTGAGGCATTCAACCTCCTCCTCACTCTGTTTTCTCTTCTCCTGCTCCTCCTTCAATGTGTTCTTCAGGTTCTTTGCTTCCTCCTTTAGTTTGGCCTCGAAGTGGTCAACAGGAAAGAGCTCTTGTTTGGTTGCATCAAAAGCTTCCTGCAGGCCCTCCTCTTCCATCATCTCACCCCAGGAGAGCGTGCTCTCTGCTGCATCACTGCAGCTCAGCTCTTTGATGCACCTACCAAGGAGATCCTTCAGCTGTTCCACCACCTCCTCACTCTTCAGTCTCTTCTGGTGCTCCTCCTTAAACATGTCCTCCAGCTCCTGGAGTCTGTCTTTCTTGGAGTGTTTGTTCTGCTGATGGGACTGATGGTGAAAGCCATGGGGATGCTTCTGTCCTCTGTTAGTTGAGGGACCACCTGACTGGTCAGGATGCTGCCTGGTGTCGAAGTGGCGGCTCCTGCTGTTGGTCCGGTGGGCCCAGTTGTTAGGTTCATACATGTTATGGGTACGGTTGACGTTCTCCCTCATAACATGTTTTCGATCCATCATTGGTCGATCTATGTGTCTCAATACCAAAAGTGCTCAGGGTCAATGCTGCTGATACAGATGACTTTTGAGCTGCTCAGGGTCGATGCTGCTGCTACAATTAACTCCTGAAGTGCTCAGGGTCAATGCTGCTGCTGCGGTGGACGTATGAGACTGCTGGGTTTAGGCGAGCTCTGCTATTTAAGCTATCAGAAGCTCTCTGTCCTTTGATGAGTTGAATTCCATGGGTGACATCACAGCCAAGTGGTTTTGATGCTTTTCATGACAACACAGAATAGCTCAGAGATTCTTGTCATTTTAAAAATAAACAAAATGGCTGACTTGTCCTTAACATTTAACATCAAACCTCATTTTACTTCAGTGTTTAGTGAGTCTACTAAAACATCTCAAATTTCCCCAGTATTTCCAAAGACTAAAAATGTACATTTGCCAACAGTGGACAAGATTATGTTCATGTTCATGTTGTGCTTCAGAAGACTCAGAAAGAGTTAAACCTCCAATTCCAGCTGAGCTGAGGAAGCCATACTAGGGAACCAGTGTCTGTGCTCAGCTTCAAGCAAGGAGATGGAGATATGAGTCGGGATATTGAACTTCTAGCTGTCGGTCATGCAGAGTTCTCCTACATTGTCGCCCTTGCTGTTTACATTCAAGCATGAGCTGTACCCAAAGTCACGTGTGATAGAATCAGCAAGACTATGAGACGCAGCACCCTGGAGTGCCTGAACAGAACGTTAACATGTAAACTCTACACAGAAAGACCCTAATCGACAGGGGATCGAACCAGCAACCATTTTGCTGGGACAGACATGAACTCCCTTCTGCACCATTGTGCCACCCCAACAATTAACATGACATTGGCCACGGTTAGATGATGTTTTTTTACTCGGAATGAATTAGTCAGAATTACATGAGTTTTGTCCTTCATGTTTACATGGAAATAATAATTCTGAATAAAGGTTTACATGGAAAACACATTTATTCACCTTTATTCAAGGCCTGGTGGTTGGGAATGGTTCTGATTGGACAGGGGCAGACGTGACGCAGTGACAATTTTATGTTTACTGGAAGAAAAATTCCAGTTCAGCGTCTCCAGCGTCTCCGTCAGGGAAACCCCATCCAACTTGGATGCTACAGCTTTTAAAAGGTCTACATTTTATTGCTTAGACCGCGCATAATTTCATTAATTCCAAATTTTCATATTCTGTTTTTTGAATATGAAAACTGATTTTTTTGCAACATGAAAAATGATGTGCAGGTAGTTTCCAAAAAATGTTTTAAGTGAAGACCAGAACTCCAAAGTTAGAAACAAATTTCAGCCTTTATTGGAATGTTACAAGGTATTAAATACAGAAATCCCATTCTTTTAATAATTTGGTATTTATTATTAATAAAAAAAAAAGTCTAATCTAACAATACTGGTCTGACAGTCTCTCTTATATCATCTTTACAACCTCCATAAAAGCCTCTCTCTCTTTCTCCACTCTCCTGCATCACAGAGGTGGTTCCTGATATGATCTGGAGGGAAATCAGAAGTAAATTCATGTACCGGTACTTGTTTAAGGGAAGTAAAGGCAGAATATATGGGGAAAAATCGCAGAAAAACATCAGAGGGAACAACTGAGTATCAAAGCTGCATGGTAGGTTGGAGAGTCTTTACTGAAAATGATATTTTTTAGGTTTCACCCCTGCTTTAACAAGTTTTACATATAAAAACCTTTAGTATGAAATATAAACAAGCTCTGACTGTAATGAACAGACATGTGCATGTGAAGTTTGGAAATAAAGCAGAAAATTAGACAAGAATATGCTTTTTACTGCTCAACGACCTCCTGCTTGGTCTTCTATAAACATTAATATGTTCTGTTGTCAGGAAATTTCTCATTTTGTAACAGCGTTCAACACCATCTGCATTTTAATTAATTATCTTTAACGGCATGTTACTACAAAGATCCAGAGATGTTCCTCTTATTATACATTTCCATCAATTTTCAAATAAAAGGAAAAAAAAAAACATTAAAAGGAACATTCAATTAGAGCCTTCTGCGTTTCTAGCCTTATTCGGGGTGGTGACACAAAAACTAGTTGTGGGTAGATACTCCCAGAATCTCCTGTCCTTTGCCACACTTGTTGCCAGGCGTCAAATCCTGATTAGATGGAAAGACTGTAACCCTCCTACGTTCAAACAGTGGATCAGAGACATGCTTCATTTTATTAAACTAGAAAAGATCAGGTACACAGTTAAGGGGTCAGCTGACAAATTTCAAATAATATGGCAGCCTTTTCTGAGTAATGTTGAGACTTTGAGTTCTGACCACTTTGTGGAGGAATAACCTATATAGATATGACATAAGATGCTCTGGAAGATACAGCTGAAGAGATCCTTGAAATATTAATGCTTCTTTCTCTTTTATGTTTTAATGCTGTCTCTGCACTGGAGTGTTGGATGCCCTGCTGTAGACCCCTAAATCTTTATTACAACACATGTCTTACTTTTCCTCTTTTTTTTAAATATTCAATGCATTTACTGGAGAAACATGTCTTTGTACCCTTAACACTAAGTTGTTGTCAATTTTTGTTTTCTTTTGGACGCTATCTGGGTTTTGGGGGGGGGGAGGGGGCGAGGTTACTTAATATTGTTGTGACACTGTTGCATTATTGTGAGTTGCTGGAAATGCTCTGAGAAAAATGTAAATAAACCTTGTTCAAAAAAAAAAAAAAAAAAAGGAACATTCAAGATAATTTTCAGCCTCTTTAGGTTACCTGACTTCTTTTTATTTTAACATCTGGATCGTCTCCTCTTCTCAAACAGCTGAGAATGATTTTTTTTTCTTTTTAAAGCACAAAGCAGCACCGTCCTCCACCTTCTGAGCCAGTCTGTCATTAACACAGTCTAACATCCACCCCCCCGACTCCCCCAACCTGCAGCCCCCTCCCCACCATCATCTGTCAGGCACCAGAGTTAAGACATGACTCCGAAGACCGGGTTGTGGCGGCAGATGCTCGGTCCGATCTCCTCGTACTCCTTTTTGGTGTGGCAGACCTGGTAGAACTCGGGCTGTGGACACACGGAGGAAGGATAACATGAGAGTCGAGTTTGTCAGAGGCAGTTTTCACACATTTGTTGTTCTGTGTTGAATTTCAATGCCCATTCATTTGCACATATTTAATAGAAAAGTCAAAAAAGTGAATAAAACAAAGTCACGTGCAGGAGAAACCTCACCTCAAGAGATAAATACAGAAAAGTTTCATTGTGTTCACTCGTCCTCTGTGTATGGAAAGCAGTTTATTTCAATGTAAACACATTCATCGGGTTTACTGGACTAAACTCAGACTTTCTCAGTTCTACCCTGATGTCAGTCCTGCCTGTGAGAGATGTCAACAAACATTCACTTTTGTAATTCATGATGAATGACAGCTCACAGGTTTTCAATATCCTATCAAGGGTACAAGTCTCTCTAAATTCAACTTTATTAACAGCTTTTTTGGGATTATATTAAATTAGATTTTTACCTTACTTTATCATTTATTTTTAATTATTTATTAATGTATTTCTTTTGAAACATTTTGATTCATTCACATATGTACCGTCTCACAGTCCTTATGCTGACCTTTAAGATTTAAGGGTTTGAGAATTAAGAGCAGTTTGAGATATTACGTCAAGGTTTTGGTACTTCCAGTGAACAACATTGGGAGAGCTGTGTTATTTTCAAGATAAACAATTCAAAATCCATAAAACACACACACACACACACACACACACACACACACTCACACACACACACACACACACGCACACACACACAGCTATCTCCCCTCAGAATATCAACAAGGCCTATCGTGTCTGCCTCTGTGCTTTGTTTTTGAAGGCTGATAATGTAATTATCACTCTCTATCTCCTTTCACCAGGCTGTTTAATGGGGCTATCAATTAGCACAAGAGCAGTATATCTGATAAGTGTGTTTGTGAATGCTAAGAGTGATGATCCAAGCTCATGAGCGGAGTATCAGGGATGTCCTGATACTCAGCTCATGCTTTCGATAGCAAATCACCTATTGAGCATTTGCACTCAAGCAGCCAACATAACATCACTCAGTTCAGTGGATGGCTGAAGTACCGCTAGCCAATAATTACAACTGAGATGCATTTTTTAGCCACTAAAGTAACAGAAAGTATCATTAAAGGGACTGTGAGGAAAATCTATTCCCAGCGACATAAAGACTCTGCTATGAGCACGTGCAGCGACTGTCGTAATGCTGCGTTCCAGTAACCTCGGAACTGGGAGTGACATCATCTCCGACTTATCTGCGTTCCAGTTGAAGTCAGAAAAAAACATGCCGATCTACCAGGCTATTGTTAGCTGTTGTTAGCACGCCCTGTGTTGTTGTTCACAAATATCACATGAAGAATGTGATTATCACTATGGCAGCATTTTTGTAAATATAAGTCTAACAATACTATGTATACAGCTGATCTAGAGCGACACACCCCAGTCAGAAGTGCAAATAAATTGATTATTACAGGAGCTAAATAACTGTTCACACTGGGGGCATCCATCTTCGATTGTCAACTTGGTGGTGGCGAGGTTTCACCGAGTTCCCAGTAGGAAATTCCGACTTTGGGGGACGTTCCAGTTGCAGTTTCCTACTTGGAACTCAAAACTCCTACTTCTGACTACAACTGGAACGCACCACAAGACGTGTGCAATCCAAAGCGTGTGTTTGTTGTGATGCTGATGAATGCAGCTCGGACCTTCCTCAGAACTCTGCATTGCTTTACAACTTCTTTTTTCAACAACTTACAGGATGCAAAGCGACGAGGTAATGTATCTCTTTCTAGTTACGTAGCGGTAGTTTTTGAAATGTGACAACAAGCAATTTTTGGAAAACTTAGTATTGTAGTTTTGTAGCCGGCTATATATCTCTACTTACAGCCCGGTGCTCTAACACGTGTTCCAATAATATAATTTTGCTCTAGTTTTAATTGTCTTGTTTCCGAAGTTGAGTATCCAGGCCAGTTCAGCCCTGTCCGACCCGACCGGAAGGCTAAGGAATAGCATTTATAAATAACCTATTTTGATGCTATAAAACTCATCTTAAAGTGTGTATTTTGATCAGGCATTTATCTGAAAGTGAGAGTTCTTTGTAATTACTTAGAAACTCCTCACAGTCCCTTTAATACGGAACAATATCTGTCTGCTCGCCTTAAGAAAACTCAAACAGAAAAACAAGCATAGACCAGCCTGATATAGCCGCTGCAGAGCTGTCAGAGCTGTCAGAGTGTGGATATGACTGTTTACAGGGAGGCTCAAAAACAACTACTGTCCAGCAGGATAATTTGGTGATCTTTCCCAGGATTATGACTGCCATTTATTTTGAAAACATGAGACTTGTATGGACAAGTGAGGAAGACTTTGTGAGTTTTATGATAAATAGAAATTGTTATGGGAACTAGGGGACACTAGAACATCCAGGTAACCTGCTGGTGTAGCTGTATATTTTGGCCTTATGTTGATATATTAGTGTGACTCAGAATATTTTAGGATCAGAAGATACTAGCAGCTATTGTGTGTAAATTTTCAGTCTGTGGCATTTGTCTGGGTTGCTTGAAAGAGAGGAGGTAAAGAAGGAAAGGTCCATCTGATAGTGATTTGTTTTGTGCATGGAAGGACTCTTTTACATGAAGAGGACATCCAAAACTCACTAAGGGGCACATGAAACTAAAAATAAAGCAAAATACGAACATTTAATGGTAAGAAAACAAAAAATGTAACCCCTGAATACATGCTCCAAACAAATCCCCAAATTTTCTTCTCTTGAAACAATGTTTCTACACAACATAAATCAATCTACCTCAAATAATCATTTGTTGGATACCAGAGGTGGGAGAAAGTCACTGTTTTGCAACTCTCAAGTAAGTCTCAAGTCTTTAAATCCAAGTCTCGAGTCGAGTCTCAAGTAAAGACATGCAAGTCCAAGTTGAGTCTCAAGACAAGACAAGACAAGTCAAGTCAAGTCTGAAGTCAAAGGCTTAAAATGTTCAAGTCCTTCCAAGTCATAAGCACCGTTGACCAAATAAATAAAACAATAAAAACAGGACAGTTTCGTCACTTTATAAAAATTAACCAGGACAGTCAGGGCAGGACATGAAAACAGGACACTTGGTCGCCCTGGGCCTGAACTTTTCAATTATTTTCAGCTAACGTCAGTCTCAGATTTTAGCCACGGTGAGTTTATGAGCGAACATATACTGTTGATGCATATAATGGATGCTAAGCTAAAGTTACCCAATAGGATCTCACAACAGGTACCAGACCAACTGACCTTTCTTTGTGCAGCTTCAGCTACCGAACAAAGTTCAACGTCGTTGCCTCTCTGTCTGATATTCTCACGCTGCAGGTTTTGCAAACAGCAATTCGTTTTTTGTTTATGACATCCTAGTTTGTGAATGCAAATGAAATTATCCTTGGTAGCATGGTTCTGCATCTCTGGGTTGTTCCTGCACTCCTGCAGTCTTGCGCTCAGGGAAGTAACTGTGTAATCCACATCCTCTTTGTTTGTTCTCTAAACCCTGATTGGATGTTAGTAGATGCATTCAATGGGGCAAATCCTGTCGGAAAAAATATTTATATTTTTTATACTTTGAACGGGGGCACATTGAATTCAACAGTCTTACTGAAAATTTCAAGTATTTTCAAGTCATCAGACTAAAGTCAGAGTCAGGTCCTGAGTCATTAATGTCAAAGTCCAAGTCGAGTTGCAAGTCTTTGATGATAATGTCGAGTCAGAAGTCATAAAACTTGTGACTTGAGTCTGATTTAGACTTAGACTTGAGTCCAAGTCACATGACTCGAGTCCACACCTCTGTTGGATACAGCACAAATGCATGAAAATGTTTTTGACTGGACTTTCACAACATCACAGAACACAATGCTCAGCTGTGTAGCTCATTTAGCTAGTCAATTAGCTTCTATCCTGCCAGTCTCAGCACAGATTTAACTTTAGGAAGATGTGGACAAGTCATGTGACGTCACTGGTTGGATTATTAAAGAAGGCTTTGGCACTTTGTAGAGACCAATCTGTGAAGGTTGTTATACAATAAATGCACTCTCAACCAAACTTTTGATCAATACTCACAGACAGAGAGCTGAAGCAAGACTTAAGGTGACAGACTAGTTGGACCCATGCAAGTAGGTGTGTCGATCATGTCTCCAACAATCCAAAATCCTTTAAAAAATATAAACAGCTGTTAGATAAGAGAAACACAATCCTATGCAGTGAAGAGCATACATATTTAGACCAAAGTCAGGCTGTTTTCAGGCTTTTAAAAAGGTCTGTTTCCAAACACAATCATATAACTTTTGGATCACTTGAAGAACTGCAGTTTTCAAAAGTTCTGCATTGACTCCTTTCAGCTCCAAAGGTTGCTTTTTGATTTCAAAACTTTATCAATTATGTTACGTTAAAGGATTGAAACAAACCGTGGGACTCTAACAGTTTCTTTAAAAGGATTGTGAAATCAAAGCAGACAAGTGAGCAGGTTTGCTTACTACTTATGCTCAAAATGGCACATCAACCAAAGGTGATGGTATTGGTGACCAAATGCATTAATTCTGATCAGTCAAAGACATATCACTCTTATTATTTTATCATTTTATTTTTTTTCATGAAAACTGCTATTTGTAACTGTTACTCCATGTAGAGTGAGTTTTAGAAACTTATAGCCAAATCAAAGTTTAAAAAATCAGTACATATAGAAAGTACAATATTTATTTACTTATTAGTGGGGTGTTTTTTTTATCTCATGAAACACATCTATTATGGAGATAAGAGGTTTGTACCCTGTTTTGACAACAGCGCTATTCTGAATGAATGTTGGCCAGCAATAATGGGCTTTTAATCCACTGTAGCTGTCTACTAATGACCTCCGCCAAAGGGGTTATGTATTCGGGAGAGTTTGTTTGTCTGTCCGTCCGTCCGTCTGTCTCCCCGTCTGTCTGTGAACTAAATAACTCAAAAAGTAATGGATGAATTTTTAAGAAATTTTCAGGAAATGTTCAGCATGGGAAAAGAAAGAACTGATTCGATTTTGGTGTTGATACGGATCAGTGTCTGGCCGCCATGGCAAAAATGTGATTTTTGTGAATAACTACTGAACTAAAATAGATATCATTATCAATCCAGTTGCTAATGGTATGTTTTCATGGTCAAGGAATCTAAATATTTAGATGAAATAAAGGTAGGAGTAATATTTATGGTCAAAATCACAATATGGGTGAGGACTGTGGCGCTGGTCTGCGCTCTCCGAGTGCTTTTCTAGTTACATTATAGGAAACAGACAGACAACTGTAGAGGCTAAAATGATTCAGTCTAAATATAGAGCAAGTAAAGCACAAATGACCTGAATGATGCAAAAACAGGACAAAGACTTGAAAACATCAACCAGAGACATGATTGATTTTAAGAGCATGATTTAGGACTGAAATGACACTTTAAAATAACTTAATTTTATTTCCCTGACCCTGCCACCGTTATTCTGATCGCCATGCGAGCCTGACTGCCACTTGTTTTAAATAAAATACTGTAACAACTACAGACTGCCCACATGGTCCCCAGAGAAGGATTATTCCCGACTTTTTCACCCCTGTTTTTCCTTTAATGCTGCCATAATGCCTGACATTTTTGCCTGAAACATCTTAACAATGATGTGATGAATTACCATGAAATGAAGCACAGATACCAAAGGTCAACAGATGTTGAAATGTAGGGTAGATGGTGCAGATCAGAGGGTGAGGAGGTCCAAGGGTTATCCACTAATCAATAAACATGTCAACAATAAATCCTTTAAAAATGCAAGGTGGTGCACAAATACTTGAAGAGTGAATCTCATGGAAACAATCAAAAGTCTCCTGTATGGAGATGACACCTGGTTGTACTTTTCAGTTTAGCTGGATCAAACCAGTGACTTCAACTGAGACATGCTTGTCAGTGTGTGCATACAACGCACATAAAATTATAAAAGTTGGTCCAAACCTGCCTCATCGTGTCTGTGATAACCATTTTAATGTGTTATTTGTGCTGGTTCAGCCAAGGCCAGAGTCTTAATGTTCTCAAGCTGTCAGTCCATCCACACATCCATCCATACATCTGTAAACACAAGCACATGGGTTGAATCTACTGATCTCCAAAAGTCTAAAAGGGATTTTCTTTAGACCATGCCCACCTAGGTTCAAGAATGATCAGATTAAGTTGTGGAGGTCCCAGATCAGAAGTCAAGGTCAAAGGCTTTGGTTGTCATTTCTTGTGAATGTGACTTTTCACGCTTGACGTTTACTCCATTTATTAAAGAGCATTAGAGTTCATAACAAATTTCAAGGTGCTGATTCACCACAGTTCTCTGTATGAGAGAGTTGGGTGGTCCTCTCTGTCCCGCCGTAGACTGAATCATTGGCACACCCTGATTTATAAGGCTATATAATAGTCTGATTCCCTGACACTCATGTGTTTGTCTTTATATGAAAATGTCTGTAAGCTGCTGTCTTCACTCTGCGACTCAGGTTTTTAATATCTATCTCCAAAGATGGTCTTGAAATGAATAAAAAGTTTAAAATATTCTGCTCCTGCAGACTGGAATCAACTGCAGAAAAAACAGCCGGTCTCTAAATCTTTTTAAGTGCAGATGAAAGAAATTGGAGGGAGATGGAGTGGGTTGATGCTGTTATGGATGAATTATCGCTCTGATTTGATTTGTTGATTTTCATGTATCTGTATCTGTAATTATTTTATGTCTGTAACTCTGGAAATGTGCTGCTGCCTGTGTTTCAATTGCAAATGTAAATTTTTTTTATTTCACTGAGGCTTTATTTGTTGAATAAACTTAAATTAGGGCTGTCACTTAAGTGCATTAATTAGATTAATTAATTACACTGCAAATTAATGCATTCTAAAAATTAATCACAAGATTAATCATAGCACACAAACATTCTGATATTGTCCAGCTGGAGGACCCGTACATGGCAGTGGCACGTCACTTCACACATGCGTCTCTAGTCAAACCAAACAAAGCCCAGGTGACAACAGTAATGGCATATTTAAGACTTAGTCTTATTTTATTTTTGAATGTATTTATCTATATTTGTACTACATTCTTTAATAATGCATCAGGCCTAATTGGTTTGCTGGATGTCCTCGACCTTTTTCTTATTTTGAATTTGATTTATGAAACACACTTAAATTGTAATTTGAGTTGCCTGATTGAGCTTAGAATTTTCTGGACAAGTTGCCCTGACTTTGGTTTTATTCAATCAGCAATAAAAATGTAGATTTACAAACCTTCACTTCTTAGTGCATTCATTTGATTAGTCATACACTACAATTTTATAATATCCTAGAATTCATATTCTTTTTTTGGGTACTTTAAGCAGATATGAGATTAGAATGTGATTAATTAGATTAATTAATTATAAATCCGGTAATTAATTAGATTAATTTTTTTAATCGTCTGACAACACTACTTTAAATATAAAAAAAAACCCAAGTTGGCACGAATGTCCAAATGACACAAGAATTAGTTTACTGGATTTTAGATGTCAGGGTCAAGGTCATGGAGCCCCCTCACAGCGGGGCAGTGATGCGGGAGTGTCCTGCTGCCCCAGAGCGGAGGGTCAGACTCTGAGCCAGGCTACGGGTGAGAGAGATGATGGACAGAGAGCGAGTCACGGTGAAGCGAGAGGGGACCCTGATATGAAAACAATGTTTGAAGGATCAAACTCCAAATACAACCTTCTAGTGCAGTGGTTCTCAACCTGTGGTTCGAGGCCCATAAGTGGGTCTCAGAGCAGTTTTCAGTAGATGGTGTATACATCAGGTAAAAATGTGGCAAATATGTCTTCAGTGTATGGAGGCCCTAGCTGTGCGTTCACACCAAAAGAGGCAAAAGCGGCAAAAGCGGCAAACGCGGCAAACACGCCCGAGAAAGCGAACAGCAGCCAAGGCAGCAAAATATTTTAGCCGTTTGGCAGCTCGTCACGTGACTGACGTCAACGTAAAATCTCGGTTGTCATTTAAAGGAGCCGCGCAGCGGACTTCTTCACAGCAGCAGCTGCTTGCTGTTGTTCAACTTCAGTTTAAAACATAGCATGAACATAACGTAAAATCACCATATAATCAGTCACGAGCGAATTGACAGGCAGGAAGCAATTTACAAATGAGATAATATTGATTTATCCACGACATCAAACTTTTACAGTTTTGAAATATACTAAAATCCTGTGGTGGTAAGGAGCGCTTATTTGCACAGTGTGTGTTCGTGTGTGTGTGTGACATACTCTTCTGTCTCTCCCTCATCCTCCCTGCTCTCCTCGCCCTCCACAGGACCTTCATCAAGGTTGGAGGTGGAAGGACACTCCTCCAAGAATGGGTCCAAAAAACCCATCACGGAGGCATACCGCCACACACGGCCCACACCTCCAGCAGACCCACTTCTCCTCCTGTCTTTCTCTCTCCTCTTCTCCTTCCTGTAGTGGTCCCTCAGACCAACCATTTTTTTCTGCATTCTTCCGCTAATGGACAGAGAACACAAGCATTTTTGCTCTTTTTAACCCTCCTGTTATGTTACGGGTCAAATTGACCCGTTTTAAAGTTTGAAGAGCTAGGAAAAATAGTTTAAAGTATTTTTTTTGTATGAAACTTCTTCTGCTTGCCTTATTTAGTGTAATCAACATACAAAATGAAAATGGTCCATCTCACATATTTGCAACCATCCCCTACATGTTTCTATCACATAGATACTGTTCGGGTCAATTTGACCCGGCAGTCAAAGTTGAGGTCAAAGGGTGTCAGAAATGTCAGACTGTTTCTTTCTTTCTTTGTAATTGTGAGACATATTTCACCCCAATCACTCCCCCCCAACACACACAAACACACACAGGTGCGGGTTGTATGACTTTTGACAGGAACCATTTATGTTCTTGAATAACTCCACTCACATTCAGTGGCACTCAACAGGGAGGGGCAAAACATATAAAAGATTCTCTACATGGGAGTCCTACCAACATTACACTCTGTCAGGCAAACCTTTACAAAATGAGCAGCAAAAGGAAAAATATGACAGTCCAGGAGGCTCTGGAAGTCTCCTTTGATCATTACAGTGAATTAGAGGATGTGTCCGAAGACGAAGACTATCTTGAGCTAAATTCTGATTCTAATGATTCTGATTTTGAACCAGATGAGGTAATTGATATTCCTATTCCTCCAAGCAAGACATTCATGTCAAAAAATTGTGAAATACAGTGGTCTTTATCCCCAAATATGCGTCAGGTCAAACTGTCTGCAGAAAACATAATAAAGACAGTGCCAGAGTCCACTAGGATGGCAGTCATGGTGAGGGAGATCCAGGAGAGGACTGCACCTCGTACATCAGTGTGTGAGGTAAGTAAGTGTGTGTGTGGGTGGGTGTGTTTGTGCAAGTGTTTGTGCATGTGTGTGTATAGGTGTATGAGAGTGCATTGTGTGTGTCCTCGGATCAGCACCATAGTAAAGTAATCATGGTCCTCTTGTTTCTAGGTTGGAAGAGGAAGAGGAAGAGGTGCCAGGTCTGCAGGCCATCTGATGATGTCAAGACAAGCATGACCTGTGCAAAATGTACAAAATTCATTTGCACAAAGCACAGTGTAATGACATGTCAAATCATGTGCTGTGCAGATGTACAGACAGACACATACGCACCTTGTTCATATTGCTATTGCTTGTTATTTTGATCATTTCTGGTTCACAAAAAGTGCATGTATGTAAAATAAAATTTAAATGTTATGTTTCAATGTGATGTAAAACTACTTTATTTTATATGTTGGTCTTTCAGAAGTAATAAAGTGGTGAAACAACAAAAAGAAAGTTTGAACATGTATTTTTTCAATGAAAAACGAGTGAAATATCCTAATTTAAACCATTACCTGTGAGAGGTAAGGAACACCATTTCACTTAACACTGATGGAATAGTTAGTAATGGAGTTAATAATGAATTACTAACAATGCCTGAGAGGATTTTTTTGGTTTTGGACATCTTTTGGATAAATAAACATGCACCGGGTCAAATTGACCCAGGAACATCATTGCTGTTCCTGACAAATGAACATAACAGGAGGGTTAAATGGCACTTTGTTTTCAAATTCTGCTGATAAAATGCTTTGTTGTGCAGTGTGTCATCCAGGACTCGAGACGCCGGAACTAGGAACCGAAGTTACATGGGTTGTCCTTTAAGGCCCGCTAAGTCGAAGGACATCTCTACTCTGATAGGTTGCCACCGTTTGCCGCTGAACTGCGTCATTGCTAATTACCATAACTTCTCATCTGGTGCCGCTTTAGCCGCTTTAGCCGCTTTAGCCGCTCAGGACGCTTTGGCCGCTCAGGACGCCGGGCTCTCATTGAAAATGTATTAACTTCCGGCGTCGTTGCCGCTTTTGCCTCTTTTGGTGTGAACGCACAGTAAGAGGATAAACATCTGTAAGAGTATATCAGAGTTTACCCACAAGAATAAACTAGGCAGGTGAGCATGTATGTTGTTGAAATAAAAAGAAAAACTTTGTAGCATAAACATCCCATCTGCTAGCCTGCAATCATGAGACAGAAGAGAGGATATTTCTGTTTTTTTTCCCCCTGCGGCCTTGGTCATTATTTTTTAATGTCTAATTAACTGAATTCATCTCTGTTGAAATGGTGTGGCTAATAATTGATCAGTTGGTGATAGTATGTGGGGCCAGGTCAGGAGGGGGGCCTCAAAATGAAATTATGCTGGGGGGGGGGGGGGGGCTTTCAGCTGGCCTGCTCACAGGGGTACAAAACCACCATGAGGTATTTCTGTTTTAAGAACAGTTTTCCCTAAATCAGCTGCAACTCTTTTTCCATGGTTAAAGTTTCAAGATTCCTGCTCCTCAACTGATCACAACCACAACTACTGGAGGCAATTTTTGAAGAAATAGGAAAATACTGAATGTCAAACTGTCACGTTGGTTGCCTCAATGACGCGTACACTGCACCGCAGGGAGTCTACTTAAAACCTGAGCTTTTATGAGGGTGAGGCCTTGAAGAACAGAAGTGTGAACCACATTGCTGTGTGTGTTTTAGTGCTGGTTTTAGATCTGTCAGGTATTTTTCTTCATGTCTGCAGAGACTTTGCATTGTTGGTGCTATTAATTCTCTCAGGTGTATGTATGTGTGTGGTAAATTACCTCCTGTCTCTTTCCATTTAGTCTACAGGCTAAATGTTGGAGACAGCCTCTCAGTGTTGTGGCTGACCTCAGCAGCCAGCAGCCTCCAGCTTCTGATCCCAGAGCAGCGGGACTCCTCTTCTCAGCGCAGCGGGGAGAGGCAGCTACTGAGCTCGAGCTCTGAACCAACACAGAGGAGGTTCTGTTCAGCTGTCACTGTCAGTATCATGACTAAACTTAAACTGGCATCTTGTCATGCTGTGAGCTGTGTCTGCTGGTCAACACTGGCCGACTGTGACCGTCAAAGTTTCCGTTTGATGTGAGAAATGATGCAGAACAGAGTCTCACTGACCACTGCTGAAGAGGATTTTAGCAACTTATTCAGTTTTCATTTATCTTAATTTGTCTATTTCAGCGGAGCCTTGACTGTGATCAGGGTCCAAGCACCAGAACTCCTCACAGCAGGAGAAGGGTTAAATGGAAACTATGCAGGAATCCACGGGTCAACCCCCTGTGGACAATAAATTAGATCACGTGTTTGACACTTGTGCCAGAAATGGTGTCAAACTGTTTGTTCAGCCTCAGAATGAGCTCCAACAGAGTTACTACAAAGGCTGACTCAAAATCACTTTATGATTAAAGGACCCACAGTTGTAGCTGAGGTTGGATATCTATAACATTGGTTCTGTGTTTCTAATAATTTTACAGGCTTGAAAAACATATGTTAATTTGTGCCCTAACACGACATCCTAAATCAGCTGCTCATACTACACGTGTACCAGCTCTGGTTTGAGAGCTCTTAAACATTCATACTGGGGGTGTGAGCTTGCTGCGTTGCGGCTGCATCTTCCTGCTGTCACAGCTCCATCTCTCCATATATATCAGCCTAATAATAAGCGCCGATTGAAAGTTCAGGAAGAACCAGAGTAAATCCCCCACAAGCAACCTGATTCACTGAATATCTCACCTGAGACACCTGCAGAATAATTCTCTATGAACAAGGGGAGTTTCTCCACAGAGGAGGTAAACTGAAGCTTTTACTTTTAGAAGCAAGGAGAAGAGTTACTGGGCAGTTTCTATATTTTCTGTGACATGTTCTAGCTCTGTGGACATACGGCCTTGTCCAACATGTTCTTGTCTAGTTTATCCTGTAAGCTCACTCTGGCAGTCTGAAAGCTCTGCTTGATAAGCAGCTTGATAAAATGAAAACACACACACACACATCACCATAGTAATGCATCCAGTGTGAAACACTCAATGGGTTGGCAAGCCCAGCGCAAACCATGGACCAGAACCCCTTTAAGTATGGAGCTAAACTGGCTGATGACCAGAGAAGACAGTTCAACCAATCAGAACAAACTGGGCCCACATCAGGAAGGGGGCCTATATAGACAGGGGCTCCAACAAAGTGTACCGGGCAGACTAAGAGTAGAGCTGGATCAGGGGTACTCAGTTTATGAGAACTAGCAGAGTTTTTGAACACTACTGAACCAACTCTAGCAGTCATCAAAACCAAAATATGACAATTTCAACAACTTACAGGATGCAAAGCGACGAGGTAATGTATCTCTTTCTAGTTACGTAGCGGTAGTTTTTGATGTGTGACAACAAGCAATTTTTGGAAAACTTAGTATCGTAGTTTTGTAGCTGGCTATATATCGCGACTTACAGCCCGGTGCTCTAAGACGTGTCAGAATAATATAAATTTGCTCTAATTTTATTTGTCTTGTTCCAGGCCAGTCCAGCCCTGTCCAACCCGACTGCGAAGCTAAGGAATAGCATTTATAGATAACCTATTTAGATGCTATAAAACTCATCTTAAAGTGTGTATTTCGATCAGGCATATATCTAAAAGTGAGACTTTTTTGTAATTACTTAAAGACTCCTCATAGTCCCTTTAAGTATTTAATAACTGTTAGGGGGTTCACATTAGGAAGTTGCTTTTGTAGAGAGGGATAGATAGATAGATAGATAGATAGATAGATAGATAGATAGATAGATAGATAGATAGATAGATAGATAGATAGATAGATAGATAGATAGATAGATAGATAGATAGATAGATAGATAAACTAAAGGCACAATATACATAAACACCACTAGACAACATAAAACATAAATATGCAACAGGTCGGTGATAAGCATGGGTTGAGTCCTAGTTCATGTTTCAGTAATTCATGTGACAGTCAGCATATCCAGTATGGTACACTGAGGCTTTAACTGCACCTCTTTGTGTTTTCTGTCATCTAAACTGATGGTGGCAGAAGTTGATAATGGTCTTGAGTAGATTAAATTCCTCTGTAAACATCTTAACTGTAGGTCATGACCAATTGAAGGCAGGCCAAGGTCAAGTAAACATGTTGCCTGGATTCCTTCGGCTCCCCAAACAGTCGTTTGGCCACCTGCCGCTGATCTACATGGCCCCTGGGCCCCTGGATCCACAAGAGTAACTGTCACTGATACTAAGTAGACAGAAGTTCTCCTTGAGAAATTCTCAAGTAGCAAGGTTTCTCAATAAAAAAACTTTTCAATAATGCATAAACATATTCTGCATGAGGTTGTTAATTTCTCCTCAGCAGGATGATTCAATTTGAATGTTTATTCACGGGCAACCATTCAGTTAATATGTTAATATAATCAGTCTGTGGGAAAATAACCAATCAAACTTATTTTCCATGATATTCATAAATTTAGACATTAAAGTAAGCTTTTGAGATATTTTTGAACGCTTGATTTTATTTCTGCATTACAAAATGGCCAGCCAGCTGTGACATGCTGAGAGGGAGCATTGTTGAGTTTGTCTTAACTTTAGATTAATAAATATGGATCTTAGTGATGTTTTTATTAGTAAAGGAGAACATATTTTTATTCATATGTTCATAGTCATCATCAGACTTCTGATCATGAAATTGTGGGATGTTAAATGGTGCTAAAGCCTGTCAGGATGAAGAAAAATAAGTGTGATGTGAACCAGCAACGATCAGATCAGGTCTTGAGAAACTGAGCAACATGATCCAGTGATTGTTGATGTATTCATTCGAAAGATAAGCATGTCATTTCTGAATTCTTTTAAAATCAATTCATCCCAAATGCACAGAGTCTTCACAGACATGCAGGGGTGCAGAGATGACATATTTTTGTAAGCCAGCCCTGAAGTAAGCATCATACTGGTTTTCTTGAAAGGCCTGCTAAGAGCCTGTTGGGTTTTTACTGTATTTTCGATCATTGCTGATGACAATCTCTGAAAATTATGAAACCTATGTGTTCTGCTCTTTGCGTTAATCTTAAACAAACCTAGTTTTCAAAATATTTCAAGCTCATTTAAAGCCAGAGTGAATAGCTATATTTACTAAGATGATATGAAACTACAAGATGAGGGGTTTGAATTGGATGCAACAACAATTTTCAGTGTATAACATCTTATCATAACTCTTATTTGAGAGTTTCTTTTTCTAGTGACCTGATCAAGCTGGTCCTAATGTCTGTGTCAGTAGTGTATTGATAATTTGTTATTAAAAAAATGATCAGAAATGCTTGCCTTAAAAATCTCATGTGCAAGTGTGATGGGTCTTTAATGAGTAACAGTCCCTGGACTGCTCCTGCCCCTCATTCCTCCAATCTGCTGCTCCCTCACTGGAGTAAGGAGGCGTGTCTCTGGTTGCTGCAGGTCCCTGCTGCTACACACCTGGCCTTCACCTCCTCACCAACCTCCCCTGCATAAGCCTCCTGACACGGTGCCAGATTATGCCAGCTACTCAAGTAGTAAAGTTGGCTCTTCTCAAGAGTTTCTTGAGTATGTAGATTTTGTGTTTTGATGGTTTTGTCTTGTGTTAGTCTATTACCAACTGTGCTTCGCCTGCTGTGTTTCACTGCCTTTTCTGTCTTTCTAATCCTGCCTGCTTGAAAGTCCAGACTGTTGTATTAAAGGAAAAGTTCGGTTCCTGCAGCTTTTACATTGTTTATAGAATGAAGAACAACAATATACTCACCCAGAAGACTTTCCTGATGCAAACGGTGCTTCGGGAGATATTTAGATCCAAAACCGAGCAGCGGACACCGATATAATGGTAGCCTGTAGGGCATAGATCGCCGCTCCTAAAAACTGCATTAATCGTCCAAAAACTCATGTTTTTCACCAATATTCCAGCATGATTCACGCCGAATGGACCGCCATTGCAGCCTGTGTCTCTCCACACAGCGCTGTGTGGCTGAACTAACCTCTGAACTGACGAGTCTGTTTACATGCTCTTCGCGCATGCGCAGTACTCTCTGGAGCGTTGCGATCGCTTCCTCATTTCTATGAGCTCCTTATCTGTATACTGTGGCTCCAAACTGTAAGGACGTCCATCATATTCAAAGTCCTCCTCCACAACATCTTCATCCCATAGACATTCGTCCATTATGCACAAAACTGGAAGAAGAAAGTTGATTTGTAGCTGCCGATCTTCCCCTGAAACAATGAGCCGCACTGCGCATGCGCAAAGGGCATGTAAACAGCTCGTCAGTTCAGAGGTTAGTTCAGCCACACAGCGCTGTGTGGAAAGACACAGGCTGCAATGGCGGTCCATTCGGCGTGAATCATGATGGAATATTGGTGAAAAACATGAGTTTTTGGACGATTAATGCAGTTTTTAGGAGCGGCGATCTATGCCCTACGTGCTACCATTATATCGGTGTCCGCTGCTCGATTTTGGATCTAAATATCTCCCGAAGCACTGTTTGCATCAGGAAAGCCTTCTGGGTGAGTATATTGTTGTTCTTCATTCTATAAACAATGTAAAAGCTGCAGGAACCGAACTTTTCCTTTAAGTTGCTGCTGTAAACATCCCTTCTATCCTGCTAGGATTTTAAAAACTCTCTGACAACCTAAAGGTGTCTACACACCAAAAGCTACTTGAGCTACTGAGGCAATCACTCTTCATGCAAAGTCGATGTACCACCCTGATGGGGCGGGGCTAACCCTCCCGCGATGCGATTGCTGTGTACAAGGCAACCACTTCACATGTCACGCGATGTAAAAAAAAAAAGTTGATCTTTTCAGGCGATGTTGTGTGTGGCTGTGCGGAAACATCCAATCGTTGTGTGTGCATGTGTGACTGTACCCATGACAGACTGGCCGTTTTCGAATTCGCCTACGATACAAGCAGTGCGTACTGATTCGACCAAAATGTGATATGCAGTATACAGTATGCGAACAAAAGCGAAGTTGCAGTATGCAAAAAATAACCGGATGACATACTGATTTGGGAAAAAATTCACAGTATGCATCGGACCAGTCTGCTTCGCCTACTGTTACCCACAATGCAAAGCAGCTGAAGCAAAGCTTCAACAACCGGAGCAGCACAGGTAAATAAATATATGAGCCACTATTTTTTATCTTTACCCTTTCAACATGTAATAGTGTGTAATAAGTTGTAAAAAGGTATGTTGTTGTTATTTTCTGTTAATGGCTCGTAATGGCCGAACGGTGGTGCTACGTCTGTCCTATACCTGCGGCATTATTAGCGTTTCCTCTGTATTTCCACCACTCTAAATGTTCCTGTTTCTCCTCATTCTTAATACTGTATAGTGCGTGTGGTGTTTATTCATGAACTGTTTTTTTCTTTTAAGTGGCCCTAATACGCCGTCGTACGCCATCACACAAAAATATATAAAATAATTCCTCTCCGAAATAATACATATTCTCCACCACTGACTGTTCCATATAAAATGCTGCTTCTGGCAATATCTTTGCAGATTAGTAACTGAAATGTCAACATGTACTCATGGTTTGTTTGTTTTGTACAATTAAAATTAAGTTTGGGAAATAAATAAGCTGTAGCCTATTTCTGCTTTGCTCAAACTGGAAACCAGCGAAGCATACTACAAAATAAACCGAACAGAACAGTCATACTACATTCAAGTGTACTCGGCAGTATGCAGTGCCTACTACACACTACTTTCATATGCAGCATGTAGTAGGCGAATTCGAAAATGGCCAGGGTTTTTTATTCCGGACTACAGAGGAACAATTTATCTCTGTGTGGGAAACATTACTCAGTGAGTACATTAGTTCCGCCTTGACAGATCGCAGAAAACTCTCAGATGATGCTGCTGCAGGGCATCAGCTGCAGTGTTTTGTGTTTGATAAGTGCCTGAAAAGGATAAAGTTGGAATAATGTCCGCTTATACATCCTATTATATGATATATGATATGACTGCAGTGAAACTCAGCCAGACGTGATGTCACCAAGCAACGGCAACAGTGACCAAAATGAGGTATTTATGGACACGCAATGAGACTTCAGTGGGCGCCCCGAGTTTGATCGCAGAGTCGCTTTTGGTGTGAATGCAGCTTAAGACTTGACGACCACTGTGAAGAATTTGTGGGGTACAGAATGTATTTGTTTCAGAAAGTGACCTTACTTAAAGCTGGGGTTGGCAATTTTGGAAAACTAGCATGCAAGTAGCATACTAGTTTGAAAGTTTAATTAGTTGAATTAGTTCTTACTAGTTTAATTTGAAAGTAGCATCTCCTCAGGGCTCCGCCTACCCCCGCTCACATGCAAGACTGATTCAACTCCAAACCCTCAGCACAATGTGTCGTTTTACACTACACCAAGTCATGTCTCAGTCAGCGATAAGAAAACACCAAACAAACATGTTAAGTTAGTTAGTACTCACAGCCCAATGTTGATCGGGGTATAGGTAGTTCCTCTGACATTCCGCTGTCAAATTTCCCATTTTGGCCATGAAACTATCGTATTTTTCATATTTTCTCCTCTTTTCCGCCGTCCTTCTGTATCAGTATTCTCCCGTAAATCTCCCGTGTGATGATATAATAATAAAAACATTCCTCTGCCTCTCCAAACTGAGCTCTGTCTCTAGCCTGAATGGGGCGGTAATGCTCCAAAATGATGGATGCCAACTGCCGTAAAACCGAAGAAGAAGAAAAAGCCTCGCGAGAACGTCCACCTGCAGTAGCCTGGGTGGCAGCTATCGCGAGATTAGAGCAGCAGAACAAACTTAGAAAAACAAAGAGTTTATTTTAGATTTCTTGTACATCTGTCTTAAAATGTGAGGGATACTGGAGCTTGGTTGGGGTTGTGGGACGGCTCACAGCGGGCTTCTCTTATTTTCAAAGACAAAACTTGAAAGGTAAGCATTCTCCCGCGGAGTCTGATCCCTTGCTCAGCTACACGCACCGAGTCTGTGCACGCCGGGAAAATGCACGCGCAGGAGGCGGGCAGAATGGCGATGGGATTTGATTGGTTTAAAAACAGGTGATCCGGCATGATTATTGGTTGGTGTTTTCCCAGTTTTACTCCTACTGTAGATAGCGGATATTTTTCGCTCTGTTTTAAGAACACATTATGAGTTGATTACCATCGGGTCATAAAGACCATTTTAACCAGTATTACAAAAAGTGTATCTAAATCAGATTGTCTCTCTGCTTAAAGCTAGGGTTGGCGACCAGATTTCAATAACATGATGATAGTACAATGAGGAGATGGAGACAGATGAACTAGCGCGTTTTCTCTTTTACATTAACAAAAAGGTTTCAATTTACTTTCACAAGACATTTAACTCTTAGAATACTTTTCAAACAATCTCATGTGACCCCATAGGCATTTCAAACACACAAGAACCAGACAGATACTCCACTAACTTCTATTTTGAGTCAAAAAAGGCCTTGTTTGTAGCCATGCTAGTACCCATTGAAGGCCAATTGCATGGCCTTTTGAGGGGCCCGTCCATCTCTGTGGGCGGGCCTGCAGACAGATCCAGTGTGTCACCTTGGCAGACATTTATGGCCTCTGTGCTGCTGCCCATGAAAAGGGAGATTCCCACAGAGCAAAGTGAAATTAAAGAGCAGTAATAAGGTAATGCCAAAGGAATGTTTTGCCACAACATTAGCCCGGAGGAGTCAGTGACTCAGTGCAGATATTTCCCATAATCCACTGAAGCATAAGATAATAGCAATCATGAAACAGAAGCTAAAAGTGAAACTAAGATACAACTGACTGTCTAGGATAACGGAATATTTTGTACTCCTTTACTTTATCCTCCTCAGAATCAGTTTGGAGGGATGTATCTTCTAGCTCAGAGGTGCTGATGCTATGGCATGGCTCAGAGCTGTTCTTGATAACACAAGATGCTCTGTCTGCCAGTTTCAGGAGATGAAAGGATCACAGCTCAAAGATCTGGGAGCTGGTGTATCTCTCGCTTGTTGTTGAGGTCAAGGTAAAGGGTCCTCCCACAGGACTGGCACATTCAGAGCTCTGCACTGGACAGCATTCTTGGCACAGTCTTAAAGGAAGTTTCTGGTATTTTTCAAGCAGGGTCTTCAGGCTTGGCAGTACCAGGCATCATTAACCATTCAAGCAGCTGAAATAGACAAATCTGTCCATCCATATTGGACCACAGACATTTCTGATTTCATGGGACACATTTGGTACCATCATTCCCTGAGACACCAAGTCAAAATAGTCTATAATATGCTTTATTATTCACATAGTTCATAGGGGTGGTGTGAGAAATGTTGCAGTACTCTGCAGCATCCCTAGTTGGGCCTTTAAGCACATAAGACTCAACAGTAAACACTGTAAAAACAACAACTGACAAACTCAACAATTAAGACTCTGAAACATGGGCACATGATCTTTCCCGAGTCTTCTTTAAAAACTGTTCCAGGTTGATTCAAGTTTGGGTCCAGTTAAAGCTGTCTAGGTAAAGTGGTACAAGTATTGATCCCTTAAACAGAGAAAGCAGTTTGTGAAGTGGAAACAGTTAAATAAATGGAGCATTATAGTCTCCATTTTCTGCTCAATGTAATGCAGACTCTGATACTCTTAGTGGAGCAAAAAGGTCAAGCTGTCTCAACTTTTAATATGTCCTTTAGTAACCTGAAACACCAGATGGACAGTTCTGTATATGTACCACATAATTATTTCACTAGTACATCTGGGAAGGAGCCATTCCTTCAAAAACAACAGCAGCTGGCGATTGAACGATTGTTCTGCTCGACACAGTCATCACAGACCTGTCATATCAAGCCACAGTATGACAAAGCATCTTGACCCTGTTGTTAGCCGTTAGCTTAGACCACATTTCAGTCTTTAGGCTATCATCTTGCATTAAATTATACAACACAGATGTATTATTTGCTTATTATATGTGACATGAACCTTGTCAAAGACAATCCCCACCAAGTTCTCCTGGTAAATTTGTGAGGAGAGCATATTTCGCAAAGAATCACAGGGTAACCTTGATGAACATCGACTAGCAGAAGAGCGAAAACATGATTTCCCAGAAGAAAAGCTCTAAGTGGCATCCTTTGCCTCTCTTTTGAAGAGGAATTGAGTCTATTTCTGATATAACTGCAGATATTGCCACACCCACTGCGGCCGCTTTAGAAGCCTCCATTGTTTTCAAACATGAAGTCACTTCCTGTTGTTGTCAAGTCTGCACCTCCCACCTCTCTTCTCTGATTGGGCCGTTAAGCATTTAGCTGAGTGAAGTCACTGGACAATGGAAGTTGGCAAGAAGGACATGCAAGATTTCAGGCATTGAATCAGGCAGGTCCGTCTGCTCTGCAAGGGTTAGGGTTAGGGTTAGGGCTTTAGTGTACCTAACGTCTTTTTTTCCTTCATTTCTTTAGTTTTTAAAAACATTTTGATTTGATTCAGGCAAATATGAAGGTAAAAGGGCAGCATAGTGGCGCAGCAGGTATTGCATTTGGCTCACAGCAAGATTACTGGTTTTGATTCACATTGGAGAGTCAGTAATGGCCCTTTTCCATTAGCCCTACTCTACTCTACTTCACTCGACTGTACCCGGCTCTACTCTGCTCGCCTTGTGCTGCTTTTCCATTAGCCCCAGTCGCCTGCCCAACGGGCTGCAGTGTCGCTGTAAACAGCTGAGCAGCACTGTGGTGATGTCATTTTGAGCGCGAAACAAAAATCTGTGGCTTTTTGTCACAAAACGAGTAAAAAAGGAAAGCAGAAGAAGGCTGCAGGTGGCAAGATAAAATACCCCTTGAGAAGCACTGGAGAGTTTTGGAAGCTATACAACAGAATGAAGCCGAGGGCGAGAGCAATCGAGCTGCATGCTAGGTCGTCGCGCTCATGACTCATTGATGATGACATTGTCTGACCAATCAGTAGCCAGCAGTCGGTGACGTCATCTTTTAGTATCGACTCAGCTTGCTTGGAACCAGAGCGGAGTAGGTACTAAAACTAGCTTGTTTTAGGAGGTACCAGGCTAGTGGAAACACGCTACAAATCGAGTAGGGCCGAGTAGAGTAGTGTCAAGGCGTGCTAGTCTATTTGGAGTTTGCATATTATCCCTTTGCATACATGAGTTCACACCAGGCACTTCAGCTTCCTCTCATGGACCAAAACTTGTTGGTAAAGTGCTGACTCTCCATCACCCTTAGTTCTGAGTGTCAAAGTGAGAGTCTGTCTCTATACGTCCCAGCAACCAGTCCTAGCTGCACTTGATATTGTCAGTAAATGCTACGTTAGCTTAATGTGGTGATATTCGGTAAAATCCAAGCCACAGTTATCCTCCTTAAGCTGTTTTCTATGTGTGGTCCTTGTTTGGTTTGGATGACTTTACACCCACCAGGAACTGAGCTGTGGTCCACTTGGAAGTGAACCGAGACAGACATTTTTTTTGGCTGTCCAGGATTCTGTTCTTTGCTCTGCACTAGAGTTCATTTCACACCGCCCAAAGTGAGCAGAACTTCCAAAAAAGTTTGTTTGGTCAGGGCCAAATGTGTTGGGTGTGAAGATCCAACATACTTAATCAGAGGTGCTCAGAGTTCAAAAGCCTCTGCCAAGGCATTTCCAACCTTCTCAGCTGAGTTAAAATCAAATCTTTGGAAAACTACCCTGTTAAGCAATGTTATGCATGACCAAATTCCAAATTTCTCAAATCTGTTGATACATTTTAGAGATATTTTGGATAAACAGACAAAAAACAGCAAAGTTCTGACCTTCTTGAATAAAAAGGCTTCTTTCATCTGTAAGCCATGGTGCAGTATGAGTTTTTAAAATCTTATTTTATAGTCTTTATACACTAACATGTTGAGCAGTATTAAATTATTAACATCTTTTCTTCAGTGCTCCCCACTGCAGCCACAGTTGAACCCTTGATTTCCTTTAAATTAAATGTGGTTTGGCGTTAAACACTGGTGCGTTGTCCTCAAACACTCCCCCTTTAGAACCCAACACTTAAAACTGTCGGTGTTTTGAGGGGACTATTCATCCAGTGCTGTTCATGTTGTTCCTTTCCATGAAATATCAGCTCTATGTTTCCCTCCGTCCTGTTGGCTGCTGCTCTCTGTATGCTGTCAGAGCAGTGGGCGTTCAGGATGGTGGACCCGAGTATGAATGCTGGGCTTTGTATGCTGGCATGTGTGGGTTGGGATCACTAGTCTTTAGGTGGAGGCATGACAAGGAAAAAAAACACAAGGTTTGCCTTTCTGCTGGTGTGTAAAAACATTATGGGGTATTCCTCACTTTCCCAATATAGAACATATGAATTTCAAAACTGAAAAGGGTTTTGTCAACTCATTCTGCTTAAAAGTTGAGGTGGAGCTGGAGAAGCTGAAGCCTACATTACAAACACCACAGGGTGGTTCCTGGCTCTCTGTGGCTGACATGACCAGAGAGTGAGAGCACAGTAGTGGATCACTTGGCCTATGACCTTAGTGTAAAGTTTGACAGACATGTTCATGAGGTCGAGGACAGTTGGCCTTATCCCATTAAAATTGAACCTTTCTGAACTGGAGTCACAGTGGATGTTTGTGCAGTTTTTAAAAAAAATCCCCTTTATATATAAAAAAAAAAAAAATCACAAACAGGGGGTGAACCTGAAGCACGTTGACCTCAAAATTCAGCTATGGTTATGTTTTAGTATGAGAAAGCAAATGTGAAAAATTTGACGCCTGACGAAACAAATTCAAAAGAGTTAAAGCAAAGACATAGACAAAAGTGAAAGTTTTGACAAAGGCTGATTTCTTTTAAAAAAAATGAACATATAAGCAAAGTTTGACCTCAAATCCCTTCAAATTTTCTCAAGACATTGTTTTAAAAACCAAAGGTAATCAGATGGCACATGACCTTGGCCTTTATTCTATGACTAATATTTTTACAGTATGTCCCTGTGTCATGGTAGACAGCTGAGCAACGTTTGAAAATCCTGATAATGTTAAAATCCTCTGATACCATGTCATGAGTAATGAGTAAACATCAGTCTCTGTGCCTTTGACCAATGACCTTGAAATCTCTGTGGGTCTTCCTTGAGTCAAGAAGACTTTACTATAAAGTTTAATGAAATTCCTGTCAAAGCGTTCTTGTGATATTTTGTTCACAAGCAGAGGGTGACCACGTGCAAAGATTAAAAACAAAAGCCCTTCAATTGGTTTTAGTGTGATATGTTTACAAAAATTGCTGAGTAATATTGAACATGAGGATCCTTAATTCATTATGAAAATGTGGTCAAGGCTTTAGGAAAGTCCCTTGGAGGCCTTGTGTGCTTCTGAATAGTCCTTTTTTTGATAAGGAACCTTCCTTACTGAAGAAATGACCTGGAAGCATTTAAGTGTCGGCCATGATAAGTGCTGTTCGAATTCTCCAAAAGTTAAGGAAAGGAGGGTTGTCGCTTCCTTTAATATCTCCTTTAGCTTTGGAAACACTGGACCATCCTTTTCAAAAGGAAAGACGAAGAAACGCCCCATAATGCCTTACGGCACGTGACGTGTATAAATACGGCTCCCGCCGAAGGTTTACGGAC
This sequence comes from Scarus forsteni, assembly GCA_036419115.1. Classification (NCBI taxonomy): domain Eukaryota; kingdom Metazoa; phylum Chordata; class Actinopteri; order Labriformes; family Labridae; genus Scarus; species Scarus forsteni. Next base: position 5,518,402 of record JAZDUH010000135.1, read on the forward strand.
TCTTACGATGGAGAAGGGACAGAACGATGAGGTCTAATAACGTTTATTAAAAACAATCAATAAAAGAAGGACAAATGAGGACTTTTACAATACTCCAAATATAATAAATTCAAACAATGTTCATGATGATATAAGTGAATGAAACGGGGGTAATAGTGCTTCTGACAGTCTGCTGTTTTATCAGGCTTCAGATTGTCAGTGTCTGCCAAAGATGTCAACATTTATAGAAACACACACTGCATGACCAAAGACAAAACACTGTCACAGGTAAATCCTCTAATCTTTTTTTTTTTTTTTTTAATTGAAAGTTTGCGAAATACAAACATCACGAACAGTCAGTCATTCCAGTTCATGAACAGTAATATCAGTACATGTGTTTACAACTGTATGATAATATATAAATAATTATTGACCATAACAATAGATGAATACATAAAAGAAAATAAATAAAACAAAATAGAACCAATCTTTAAAGGTAGACTTCATGTTAATATTTGTGCAAAATAAAAATTACATGTGACAGCTTATGTATTAAATACCTTTGTATAAATATCAACCATTTTCATACATTTCTTATTACTAATTATTTTAAGAGACTTGAAATAATTCCATTTCAATCAGGAACAATTTAAATAATGGTAAATCCTCTGATCATGGATTGTTAATGTTAACTGGTGACGTCGTGGCTTAAGTAATCGTCGTCACATAAATATGACATCAAAGTGAAAGTGCGATCAAATTCCTCTTTGGCCGCAATTATCCTTTCCTCTCTTCTTTTTCCCTCCTTCCCTTGACCCTGTGATGTTTTTTATCGGGGTTAAGGTAAAGTGGATAGGAAAGGACTTAGGAAGGACTATTTGGATCCACCCCTTGACTGTTTCCACTCACAAAACTCCCTTCCTACTTCATGGCACTGATTCAAAGTGTGCCAGAAAAATTTCTATAGGCCATTGATCTGTGTTGACATGCTAGCAATAAACTTCTGTGGTGTTTATGCTAGGTTAAAGGCTCATCATAGGCGCCATGTTTCCAATATCCTAGTGTTTTACTTTGGTGAGATGATGAAAATTGTCTCAGTCTCCTGTTTTTAGTTGATATGAGTGGCAGAAAGTTGTCTTCTGCTGCTGAAGTCCATTTGCCTCAAGATTCAACATGCTGAACAATCAGAGATGGTCTTCTGCATATCGTGGTTGAAACTATTGTTACATTCCTGGTCCAATGAAAATTCCAGTAGACCACCAGTTTCTCAAATACTCAGACCAGTCCTAACCTGAAACACCAGCTGGACCATTCAGTATCTTTCACCAGTCCCTCCAGCCAGCAGCCCACAGAAAGCGTTTGAGAATGGGCAGAACTCTTCAGAAGCATATAAAACAGGTGATTGGATGATTGTTCCCCAAATTACATAACTGTGGGCAAACTGGAAAATGTACCAGGCGGATGCTACTGCCCCTGTGTTAAGAACAAAATGTGAGCCACTTTGTAGAACAAACACTTGAAGGAACAGAGGTTGCACAGACTTATATTTTCTATCAAGAAATGCTTTCAATGTTGTTTGTGTTTATCCATCCATTCGCCCGTCTGTCCATCCGTCCATCCATCTTCTTCTGCTTATCCTTGGTTGGGTCAGCAGCCTAAACAGGGAAACCCAGACTTCCCTCTCCTCAGCCACTTCCTCCAGCTCTTCCCAGGGGATCTCAAGGCGTTCCCAGGCCAGCTGAGAGGCAAAGTCCCTCCAGCATGTCCTAGATCTTCCCTGAGGTCTCCACCCTGTGAGATGTGCCAAGAACACCTCACGTCCAGGGGGCATCCTAATTAGATACCCAAGCCACCTTATCTGGCTCCTCTCAAGAAGCAGCGGCTCTCCTCCTATCTCTAAAGGAGAGCCTGGAAACTGTGTAGAGGAATCTAATTTTCTGCTGCTTGAACCTGTGATCTTGTTCTTTCTGTCACTACCCGCTCCTAATATAGAATGCAGTCTAGATCTGCTAATCTGCTAATGGTGGCATCGATGCTAATCTCTGTACAAGCAGCCACTTCCTGCTGTCATCTTGCTCGTAGCTCCCACCTCTTCCAGCTTCAAACCACTGTTTGGACTGTTCTGCTTTGGGCCCAGCACTGTTGTTGTAGATTGGAGCTTGGCAAGATGGATCAGCCTCGTTACAGACATTTAATAAGGCAGATCCAGCTGCACTGCAAGATTAGACCAGCTTGTTTGGCATCAAAAACTAAGCCATGTTCAAGGTCACTTAAATCACCTTTCTACTCCACCCTGATGCTTAGATTGAAGTTTGTCAGGTCATGACTTTATCTACATGCCCAAATGGATAGGGTTGCTGCCATGTGATTGACCGGTAAGCTATTTTTTGATAGCAAGCAGGTCACAGGTCACAATACGATAATGGTTCATTCTATAGAAACATGCATTTTTTCTGTCCCTAGCCTTAAGAGATATATTACTCCTGAAGAAAACAGTTTGTGTTAGATTTTTTTTTAAGTATTTTATTTAAAAAACATATTTTTTCAGCTATCACACTATTTGGAGCCATCAGCTTGGTAATATTTGCTTTTAAATCAATTATTTAGAACCACAACCACAACAAAAGTGCTCGTCCCCACAGTCCTTGATGGAGAGAAAGTGCTGTATTTTGAGTTTAAAAATATGTTTTTCTAAAAAAAAGTACAAAAATGTATAAATAACTATAAATATATACTATAGATTACATTTTAAAACAAAATGCCAAGTATTATAAAATATATTTATTAGTCTCGTCCCCTGCAGTCATGTCACTGGTGTTACCATGTGACAAAAGTCTTTTATTTTGGAAAAAGAAATCACTCTGATGACATCACTTGACTTCCTTTGACCTCTTTCTTGAAGATCTATGATTAGGGACCCTGCGAAGAACATTTTCCTTTTTCAGTTTTCATATGAAGCTTTTAGTTGATGTCACTGGTGTTACCAACTTTATTGGCAGGATCAAGATTAGTAACATGCTGTGTCATGCTCTGCAGCAGCCATTTTGTTAAAGGACATTTTTTGTGAAACTGTCACTGGTGTTACCTTTCTTTGTGTAACAATAAGTAACACCAGTGACAATCAGTAACACCAGTGGCAGTCAGATGTGTGGCTACACTTTATTAAATGGTGTTTTGTGATAAATGTACCAAAAAAACAAAAAATCATTAAGCTTTCATTTATGTGTATTCATAAAGTCAATGGCACATGTAACAATGTAGTTGAAGTTTAAATGTTAAAAAAAGAAATAAAACAAAATGGTAAACGGACTTGAGCTTATATAGAGTTTTTCTAGTCTTGGACTACTCAAAGCTGCTTTACACCGCAGGTCACACTTACCCATTCACACCCATTCGCTCTCACATTCACTCACTGATGGTTCAGGATTTAAATGTTAGTTATCCATCAGTATCTCCTTTCATGCCCATTTACACACCAATGACGCAGCAGTGGGAGCAACTTGGGGTTAAGTGTCTTTTTTTTTTTTTTTTTTTTTTTTGTATTTAAAGAGGACAGCACACATCAACCATACATTACTGTAAATGTGCCAGTTTTAGCCAAAGGCTAGTTTCCAACTGAAGTCCTCTGGCATGGTGTTCAGAGCCATTGAGATATATAAGGGTAATAGTACATAATTAAAAAAAACAAAAAACAAAGACAAACATTACAAAAAAGAGATACATAGGAGAGATAAAGATACATAGGAGAGATAAAGATACATTGGAGAGATAAAATTTAAGGTAAAAAATACAACATATCAATTAACCAGCAATTTAAAACATGATGAACTGTCAGGGATGAGTAATTGCAATGTTAGTTATCCATCAGTATCTCCTTTCATGCCCATTTACACACCAATGACGCAGCAGTGGGAGCAACTTGGGGTTAACTGTCTTGCCCAAGGACACATCGCCATGTGTCGCCCGGAGCTGGGTTTGAACCTGCAACCTCCTGATCACTGACCAAGCGCACTATCCAACTGCGCCACCAACGCCCCATAAAACAAAAGACATTTTGCCATCCCAAAAATCCACGTTTCTGTAGAATGACCCTATTAACACAATATGGATCACAATGTCAAAATATTGCGATATATTGCTGTATCGATATTTTTTCACACCTCTATAATATAGTCTCTGTCAGAGGGCTGCAACATGCAATGTCAGAACAAACAGGTTTATAGAAAATCAAGTTATAGATCCAGTTTATGTTATTTCAAACAAAGAGACATAATTTATCTGGAAAGAAAAATCCCAATAAATCCCACTTTTTGGAAAACTGCTGCCATATTTCTTATCCCAGGATTGTTCAGCCCTAAACATGGACAATGTATTTCATATCATATTGTAAGCTAACCTAAGTTTATTTGTCAAACCGTTCTGTTGCTGATAACTCAACTCAACTCAACTCATCTTTATTTATAAAGCACTTTAAAAACAACCACAGTTGAAACAAAGTGCTGTACACAAATAGACAATACAAAACAGACAAAAATGAATTATAAACAATGGATAAAATAAAGCAGATATAAATACTAAAACAATTGTTTCAATGTTTTTAAAAAAACTAATTTAAAAACAGTAGAAACAATAAGTAAAAGCAAACCATAAAACACTAAAACAGGAGCCAAGTCTCATGCAGGGTCAAAAGCCAAGGAATAAAAATGTGTTTTAAGACGAGTTTTAAAAATGGACAGTGAGGAGCTTTGTCTGATATGGACGGGAAGCTCGTTCCACAATTTGGGGGCCGCCACAGAAAAAGCTGTATCCCCTCTGAGCTTTCGTTTGGACCTCGGTACCTCCAGGAGCAGCTGATCAGCTGACCTGAGGCACCGAGCAGGAGTGTAGGGGTGAAGAAGCTCAGAGAGGTAAGATGGGGCCAGACCATGTAAAGATTTAAAAACAAATAAAAGAATCTTAAAATGTACTCTAAAATGCACGGGCAGCCAGTGGAGGGAGGCCAGGATGGGAGTAATGTGCTCCCTCTTACGTGCTCCAGTTAAGAGGCGAGCGGCAGTGTTTTGCACCAACTGGAGACGTAAGAGGGAGGACTGGCTGACACCAAAATAAAGTGCGTTACAGTAATCCAGCCGAGATGTAACAAAGGCATGGATTACTGTATGAAATTGCTGTTGTGCAAGGAAGGGCTTCACAACAACAACACACCTAATGGGGTGACTTGTAAGTGTATATGATGGCTGGTTGCTGCTGTCGTCTGCTTTGGGATTATAAAACCTATGACATTTCATTTGGTCATGAATGAGGGGCTCTAATTTACTCTGAGCTGGTCCCAGTTCGGGGCCTCTCACATCCAGGGAGAAATTACAGGAAGGAGGGTGTAGGAGGGGGTGAAGGGGGCTGAGAGGTTCTGTAAGGCCCTACAATCAGCTCTGCTTCTTATCCTCGCCGCATATTCAGTACGCAGTATCTGTTTCAGCTAAACAGCCCTCATGGGTCCGTTTTGAGTGAGGGTGTACTCCCACGTGCCTCGCCAGATCAATACACGTCAGAGAAGACAAAGAGCGCCTTTTAGAAAACAAAAATTCCAAGTAGCAGCAATCCAAAGTGAAACGGAGGTGGTGTGGTGTTTACCTTGGATGGGATTTCACTGTTACGCTGCTACTGCTGCGGCTGAACCTGCTGCTGAAGGCGACGGCCGGTGTAGGAGGCGGTTTATGAGATTGTCTACTCCCACAAACACCAACATGTAAACACAGAAAGAGTCGATCACTTGTACCTGTTTCTGCTTCCTCTCTGCTCTCTCTTTCTCTCACACTCACATTCCTACACACTCCAGCACAAAGAAAAGCCTTTTCCACTCACTTCATTTTGCTTTTTTAACTCCTGTGCTCTTTAAAGCCTCTGTTCTGGCAGCAGCTCTGCTCGCTGCTTCATGAGGGAATCACTTGAGCAGTCATTTTCGGCCGTATGCGGTTAAGCATGATTTTGACCCCAGAGGACCCTAATTCCCAAGACTGGATATTCCCTTGTAGGGCGTTTGGCAGCAGACAAGGGTCGAGGATCATGCAGTATTCAATTTTGACATATTAAAATGGGATTACACAGGATTAATTCACTTTGGTGTCTTGTCTGTAAAATGATCCTCTCTTTGGTATTAAGCCAGCAGGACTTTCTTGACTGTGTCCCAAAATCTTGAGTATCTTCTTTATTTTTTTCAGCCATGATCATACAGTAACACTATATTGTATTCTCTTGATGATTGTGTTCGGGCTTCTGTTTTTACTGCTGGAAACATGAAACATATGACTTCCTCTGGGATTTTTTTCCCCTAAAAGAGAACCACCTGACACCACATTTTGGAACAACATTGTAAATGTTTTTATGAATTAGTTAAAGTTAGAAAAACAGCTGTGCTCAATTATTTAGTCATAAAGAACTCATGACAGCATAGCACATTTTTAGGAGCATTTCTAGGAACCACGAGGGATGTTTAAGGACCTGTGACGAATGATGATCCTTTTTTGCTGGCAGTGCCTAAACAAAACCAGTGCTGTTTGTCATACTGCTGCGCACACAGACAGGTCAGGTATGGGAGAATATGCCAGTTAAGCACTTCGCCTCATTGACTTGTCCTGTGTACCTCTCTAGCCCTCTTGATAGCCTTTGTCCAGCCCTGTGCCAGGCCCACATTGAAACTCTTCAGGTATCCTTCAGGTTGATCTCTCCATGATCCACGCAGTCCCCTTGTAGTCTGTTCCAACATGATGGATATGCTATGAGCTGGATCAGATTCAGGAAAGTGTTGAAGCAAAGCTGCTGCTCCCTTATCCAGCAGCTAACTTTTCCTATTCTTACCCTCCTGGGAACTTCAGCATTAGATTCCTGGTTCAGCCAACAATACCCAAAAATGTACTAAAGGGCAGAGGTGAAAGTAAGCCGGAACGCACCAGAACGCCGTGCCGGTAAGAAATATACAGACCTTTTCTACTGGAATGTACCGGAAAGCTGTGCCGGCAAGAAATATACAGACCTTTTCTACCGGAATGCCCCGGAAAGCCTCTAAAAAGCAACTTTCACTCATGCATACAATTAGACCCCTTTCATTTTTCAAGCGACTTTAACCGAGATAAATGTAAAATTGATGAATACAACAAAATCATCTACAGAATATGCCTTCTGTGACGTGTTAAACAAGGTTTTAATGCACCTGACGAACACTTTAGGCTATAATTTGTAGGCTACGGCACTCGCTTACAGTGATTGGTTGCAACTTGTAGTAGGCAGTCACTCGCTGCAGTGTAACCAGGGGTTTAATTGGGCCGCCACCATGGAGCTGGGCTCCGGCTTAGTCAAATAAATAAATCAACCAATTCAAAGTGGCAGTAGCGCCGCGAACGACAGAGCATTTTCGCATGAACAGCCTGCGGGTCTCTCGTAAGCACCAAGATGCAAAACAAATCAGAGCAACATCAGTGTAGACGGGGTGGGGGGTTTGAACGGGACATGATAACAGAGATTATCAGTGAACTGCCAACATGTGCGTGTGCCTGAAGGGAGCCTTGACTTTAATAAAAACATTCACTCTACAAGCGCGAGAGCATGGATACATTAGCGCGAAGAGCTTCTCGCGGTGCCGGTGAGCGTAAAGACGCGCAGTGCACGGGACTGTGGTCCTGAATCACTTTGTGTGTTTATTGTAACTCAAACGGTGTGTCATTTGCTCGTGTTCGGCTTTTAAGTGAACAGAGCGAATTATAAAAAATGACGAGGCAGTCTTGTGGTTCAGCAAAACTCTTCTTTCCTGAGCTGTCCAGCTCTGTTTTCACCTTTTCTAAATGATAAACTCATCCTGAGGTTTCCTGCGTCACTTATTCCCCATGATCTCAGAGCAATCTGAAGGATCAAGCTCCAAATGCAGTCTAGTATCAATCAATCAATCTTTACTTATAAAGCACTTTTCATTCATAAAATGTAGCACAAAGTGGTGAACATTCAAGTACTAGTGCAGTGGTTCTCAACCTGTGGGTCGAGGCCCAAAAGTGGGTCTCAGAGCTATTGGTTAGATTGTTATCTCCCCCTAAAAAAAAAAAAAGTTTTGCCATATATTACATTATGTGTCTGAAATCTTACATTATGCACTCAAGGATATGCACAGTAGTCAGAAAAGAGCAGGCTTAATCAACATGTCTTGTATGATGCTCGCGTATGAAGCGTTAGCGCAAGAATCTTATCTTACTTTTACCCCTGCTGAAGGGAAATAGTCACTGAGGAGTACAGCTGGCATCTCTGGGTTTCTAGTCAGTGTCCAGGCCTCGCAGGGCTATGGCAAGACTGGTAGGACCAGGAAAGTAAATACTCATAAGCTGAATCCCAAACCGCCCCCTACACACTACCCCTTCACTAACGAGTGTCACTCCAAATTTAAGTCACACTCGTAGCTACGGAGGGCACTTCCATTGAAGGGGGAGGGTATGTAAATATGACGGGCAGGAATTGGAGGCCCTCTTCACTTCACCGGAAAACGGAAAACCTGATGGCCATAGTAACAGAAAGACACCCCGTGTATGGCTGTTGGCTGCTACACTGTGGCAAAGATTGTGACCCGCCAGGACAGGAGCTACTTTAAAGCCATACTTCAGTTATTTAAGTGATTCCACATGTCTTTCAATCCGATTACCATCTGACAATTCCAATCAAAGAAATAAATAAATGCTGCCATTGTGCTCACATTTTATGGTGCCAGGGCTGCACAATCATATCTCATGTCAGCATAGAGTATGATTTGCTTGTTTCATTTAAATCTTTTAAAACCATGCTTTATGTGATTTTCTGTCAGTGTGACAAAGGTGTAGGGAACATATGGAGACATGCAGTACTTACATTTATGTTGTTTCCTCTCCCATCTAGACGTTGCACTTCCTGCAAAAGTCGTTGAAAGCCTGCATCTATGCAGACTCATTGTTTAAGGGCTGAACGGTCCACTCCCCCTCCGCACTACATGGTTTGGGATGGCCCTAAATATGGCAGACCCTCCACGAGGATGCAAAACACTGAAGTTTAACCGCAAATCCCATTCACTTATGGCATTATGGGAATTATAGTTTATTTGCAAACTGATGTAAACATTTTTCAAGCCTGTGGTACTACATTTTCTTCCCTTGCAATACCAGGAGTTGTGTTAACACAATGGCTAACCATAGCCTGGTTGATTGGCATATTTTTTCTGATGTTATAACTAGAAAGCTGATAACGCAGCATTCTCCACATGAACAGATGTGAGCGGAGACTTGGTTGCCCATGTAGAGTGGAAAAGCCACTGTTGTAACTGAGCTGATTGGCAGAGGTCATGGACTGTTTTTCTAATTTCTACTGTTTTAGATCATTGCTAATTATTGTCAAAAACAGATGGTTAATGGACAATGGCCCTTCTTCTTCTCTGGTAGTTTTTATCATCCATTTTAAGAGTGTGAGGTGCCAATAACATGAGTCTTACCTTCTTTCTTTTTCAGCACCATCCTCAACAATGTTGGCTTTGGATCCATATCTTGATAAATCAAGCTAAGCACGAAAAAACACTTTCTCTACGAAATGAGCAGCTCAAATATCACCCTAATTGCAGTTGTCCTGTGTTCATACTAATGTTGTCCCAAGAGCATGAGCTACTTAAAGAGCAGGAGTTCAGAGAGAGGCTGAAATGCATTCTTTTGAACAGATAACAAAGATCGTGCCATTTTAAGCACTTCAGGAAAACACTGAAAACAAAGCAGCAGCCACAAGATGCACCCAATTGCTGTGGACATATGGTAAAAATTACGCCACAAACAGAGTGCGTGTAAATGCAGAAATTGTGCAAATCTGTTGTTTTTATTCATGTGTTTTGATGGAATGTGCTACGGTGTGGACCTCTGGTTCACGTTTGGGGTTAAAACTTTGCAGATGTGCACTGGACTGATGGACTCTTCCTCCTCTGTTTTGCTTTGGTCTCTCTGTCGGTTTCTCTGTTGCAAAACCTCTCCACCTGGTTCCTCTGCAGTGTCTGTGAGAAAATGACTTTTATGGCAGCAACAGAGCACGCAGAATTTAAATCAAAGCTGTAAAGGTCATTTTACTGGATATAAAAGCAGTTCTGCTGAGGTTGAGCGGGGTTTTAGCTTTGAGGTGAGTTTGATTGCTCTACAGGAGGAAAACAGAATGTGGAGTGTTGTGTGCTAAATGAGGGTGCATTTATGTTTGTGTGTGTCGAGGGCCCCAGTGCCTCAGCTTCTGTGGTTTCGAACTCATTCTACATCACATCCCCATAAACATCCTGCTGCAACTCCCTCGTGGTTTGTTTATGAGCGCTGCCTCTTCAAACAAAGCCCACACAGGAGGTCGGCTCGATCTGTGACGACGGGATTCACAGCAAAATGCATCAAAACTGATGGCATCACAGCTAGGAGACACACAAGACACATACCCCAGCAACATCTGCAGGAGAAACAGGATGGGAATGCTCTCTCTGTTCAGGGAGCCATAGCATTTTGTTTTGGTATGCAGAACTTTGAAGGGATAGTTCTGTTTTTTCTGAGCAGGGTTGTTTGAGGTCCATGTCAATATGTGATAAATTAGCTAGTGGTTTTGTCAGCCCTGCCCCTGTATAGAAGCAAGGATATACTGTATGTATAATGGCAGATGGGGCCAAGAGCCCCGTAAGGAACTGAACTCTGGGTGAATTTTCAATTCAACTATGACAAGCCTATATGTTTGACAATAGTAATAATATGTTTATAATACATTTAAAAACAGAAGTATACAGGTGCTTATCAGAGAAAGACAAAAACCCAGGGAGCAATAAAATGAGCATAAGCAGTCAGGTCAAACAAAGAAATTCCCAAAAAGGTCCACGAGATGGTGGGAACAAAATGTTAAATCTGGGGGTTAAAGGTGCATTCAGCGATCTCCTAATCTTCTAATCTGATGCAGTATTTGCAAAATTCACCGTTATTCTCCTCTCCATCCACAAGATGTCACCACTGACAGCATGTTGAAAAAAAAATTTGGTCTAAATATACAGCCTTGACTCAGAATTTCAGCAGGTAAATACTGTGGCTCGGTCCAAGTTACCAAAACAAAGTAAACCCCCCCACGTCCAGGGGGTGATCATACTCATGCGCAGATCAGACAGAAGGGGGAGGGGGAGTCGTAGTTTGAGTAGCGTGCGCAGTTAGCGTAAGAGAGAGATACAATAGTTGCGGTAGCAATGGCTGAAAACAGCCCAAAAGAAAAAGGTCAGAGGAGTGAAAAATGAAAAAGAAGGGCTATGACCAAAAGAGCAAAGACCCGGGTCAACATTGGTGTGGCTTTCCGACGGTGGAGGGAACTCCGCGAATTGAAAGACCTGAAAACGGACGCGGATGTCGCCGTCCGTCTGCTGGATAGGTAAGCTAAGCAACATTAGCTTCGTGGTGCTTCACATAACAGTAGCAGCCGTCAGGCATTCATCTTATTGTCTAATCTGCCAAAATGTACTGTTGTTGTGATGTTTTCAATAACGGCAGTTGAGTTGTCTGACCAGTCGGGGTTTCCTTAGCTACGTCAGCTACGCAGTTTCTACGGCCGTTTCCATGACGATGCACGTCAATCAGCTTTCAGGAGGCGGGTCTAAATTCAAATATAAACAAACCCTCCACTTGTTTTCTCCCACATCGCTGACTGCACCTTTAGGGACTTAAAGCAGATAAAAGAAATAAAAATGTAAACGGAAAACATTTAAAGTCGAATAAACTTTACTAGTAAAGTTTAAAATGTCAGCATATGAGTGTTATTAATAAAGAAGATTTTGACAAAGTTAAATTTTAAAACAGCACATGTTGTTTTAAAAGCAATAAGAAAAGAGTACCTGATCATTTTCAAATCATAGTTGAATGGTGTTTGTTATGTCTTTAAGTTACATAGATATAGTTCACTTTCTTTTTTCTCAGACATGTAGATTTTTCACGTACCTTGACATGTTTCCTCAGAAGTGTCACCAGATGATAAGTGACACTTCTGAGGAAGGCGGAAGTTTCCACCAAAACATGTCAAGGTACGTGAAAAATCTACATGTCTGAGATAAAAGAAAGAGAACTTTATCTATTTTCAAATCATGTTTAACACCAGAGAGGTGAATAACATCATCATTAATTATTGATGTGTTTCTTTGCAAGGTTTGTATAAAGGGTGGGGTCATGCATCCAGGTGCTTGCACTGACTTGCTTTCATATGAATGTTGACTTAAAGAGTGTAGAACACTCTCATACTTATTTTGCATTGTTTCTATAAATAACTGAAGCTGATAAGGAATTGGAATTATGTTTCTCTATTGTGATCTGATTGTGAGAAATAGGTGGGACTAGATAAGCTTTCTGCTTTATTCTTTATCTTCTTAAACTGGTTTTTGTGTTGACACACTTGTATATACTCATGTTTTCAATTTATTACATGGGCATTTAAAGTTTTTTTGACCTTGTAGTTTGTCTTTTTTAAGTTTAAGATGAAGAAAGAAGAAAAATGATGTAATGATAATAAGAAGAAAACATTAAAAAATAAATAGATTACTAGATGACAGCATCACATCAGAGAGATTTGGAGATTAGAGTATATAAGAGTAAAGAAAGGCAAATAAGTATTTATGTAGTGCACTGCATGGTTCAGAGTCCTTCTGCTTGGATTGAAGTAAAGCCAAAACATATCAGCTTGATAGCATAAATATAAAGCATTTTAAATGAGTTCAATAGTGTACACAATCACCCAACTCTGATTTTAATCCTTCATTTGCACTCATCTAAATTTCAGTAAATCACTCTTGGTCCCATCTGAATCAATTTACAGCCAAGCATTTACAATGAGTCTAGTCTGTCCATCCCTAATGACATCCCCCAAAATTCTGCCTTTCCTGTACCAGAACAAAATGAAACAGCATAATTTGTAAAGGAAAGAACTAAATGTGTCACCATGCCTATCCTCAAACAGGCTGCACACATGCAGGATCTCTAAGACAAACATCCGTGGTGATAAGGGCCAGGGCTAATGACTAAAATGATGGGGAAATTGTTTCCCCTCCGCCCCGCGCGTCATCTCTGGGACACCATTTTCAGCAGAGCAGAGCAGATAGGAAGGGCAAAGACCCAAGTCTGACTATTTATTTCTGCATGTGATAGCAGTGAGACACTATCTAAGAAAAATAAGCAGAAACATGCCTGTGAAAGATGTGGAGTCTAAAGACCTGACAGGCTTTTAGGGTGAAAGGAAAAACACTGAATTTCCTCAAATGTTGAAGTTTTAGCTATGAAGAAAGGGTCCCAATCTATTTAAAGAGTGCCTTGGTAATTTTAGGAACAATCATTTCAGTTTGTTTCACATGCAATGGGCGGTTTTGACAGAATTAACCCCTAACTGTGCTTCTCCTGGAGTTTTCAAGGCATAACAGCAAGTCAGGAGTAAAAGATAAACACAGATATGATGGTTTCTTTTCATTTTAAGGGGAGTAAACTGTGTCTGGATTCACTTAATAAATAAAAATAGAACAGCTAAAGTTGCTGATTTTCATGACTTAAAAAAGAATAATCACACAAAGATGTTAATTTTCATGTGCCATTTTGTTAGGTCTCTAAGCAGCTCTGTAATAATGATAACACATTTTTATTTACTTCTGAAAGACACTGTACAATTAGATAAAATGCCAACACAGCATAAGCAAAGACGTCTCATTCGGTCATAAATTCAAAAATAAAAACACACACATAGCTCACACAAATTAAAAGCCTGTTTAAAAAGGTGAATCTTGAGCAGTGATTTTAACCCTTTCATGCATGAATTACTAAATTGCAAAGGAATACTTTTGTCAATGCTTCTTTTTATCTTCAAACAAGTTAAAAATCATAGTCATTTTTTTTCAGTTATATTTTGAAGTAGTTTACATCCGTCCACCTCACCATGCTTCACATAGTAATTTTGTGGAACTTGATAAAGATCCACAAACACTTTTTTGACAAACATTTACTGAGAGTAAATAAAAGAAAAAGCTAAATCTGAAGAATATATATGTGTCACTGCTGTTAAATCAACGATTCACTTGTGAATTACACCAAACTTTAAAATAAAAAGGAACAAAATTATGTGAAATCTAAATTCCAATACCAAATTTCCCTCCATTGACTGTTTTGGATTTTGGATGCAAAATCTAAATATGGTTAAAGAGACTGTGAAGAGTTTCTCAGTAATTACAAAAAAAGTCTCACTTTTAGATAAATGCCTGATTGAAATACACACTTTAAGATGAGTTTTATAGCATCAAAATAGGTTATCTATAAATGCTATTCCTTAGCCTTCTGGTCGGGTCGGACAGGGCTGGACTGGCATGGATACTCAACATCGGGAACAAGACAGTTAAAACTATAGCAAATTTTTACTATTTTATTATTTATATTACACGTCTTAGAGCACCGGGCTGTAAGTAGTGATATATAGCCGGCTACAAAACTATGATACTAAGTTTTCCAAAAATTGCTTGTTGTCACGCATCAAAAACTACCGCTACGTAACTAGAAAGAGATACATTACCTCGTCGCTTTGCATCCTGTAAGTTGTTGAAAAAAGAAGTTGTAAAGCAATGCAGAGTTCTGAGGAAGGTCCAAGCTGCATTCATTAGCATCACAACAAAAAACACGCTTTGGCTTCAGTCACGTCTTTGGTGCATTACAGTTGCAGTCAGAAGTAGGAATTTTTGGGTTCAGAGTAGGAAACTGCAACTGGAACGTCCCGCGAAGTCTGAATTTCCTACTGGGAACGCGATGAAACCTCGCCACCCTCGGGTTGACAATCGAAGATGGATGCCCCCAGTGTGAACAGTTATTTAGCTCCTGTAATAATCAATTTATTTGCACTTCTGACTGGGGTGTGTCGCTCTAGATCTGCTGTATACATAGTATTGTTAGACTTATATTTACAAAAATGCTGCCATAGTGATAATCACATTCTTCATGTGATATTTGTGGACAACAACACAGGGCGTGCTAACAACAGCTAACAATAGCCTGGTAGATCGGCAAGGTTTTTTTCTGACTTCAACTGGAACGCCAATAAGTCTGAGATGATGCCATTTCCGAGGTTACTGGAATGCAGCATTACGACAGTGCTCATGGGTAACAGAGTCTTTATTTTGCTAGTAATAGATTCTCCTCATAGCACCTTTAAATACATTTTTTTTTTAAAAGTACAAAGATAATATTTGTTTGAAACTTGAGACAGGGGTTTGGGAGTTCACCAACTGGTAGTTGGACATAATAATAATAATAATAATAATGCATTTTATTTGTAACGCGCTTTACATTCTTGCGAATCTCAAAGTGCATACAGAGAATAAAAGCAGACCATAAAAGCATTAAAAACATAAAAAAAAAAAAAAACAGTAGAAAAAAATTCTAGTGTTAAAAACATATAAAAACAGTAAAAACCAAAACAAAACAAAAAATTCAAGCAAACGCTTTAGAAAAAAGGAAGGTTTTGAGTCCTTTTTTGAAGGTGGTCGTGGGTTGTGGTGCCCTCAAGTTATCTGGGAGGGCATTCTACAGGCTTGGGGCAGTAAAAGAGAAAGCCCGGTCACCCATGGTGTGGAGTTTAGTGTCTGGAATGAAGAGAAGGTCCTTGTTGGAGGAACGGAGGGATCGGGTGGCTGGTTTTGGTTTGATAAGTTCTTTCAGGTAGGGGGGTGCATTGCCATACAGGCACTGGTGTGTGAGGAGGGAGATTTTGTATTCTGTCCGGAAAGTTATGGGGAGCCAATGAAGTGAGCGGAGGATGGGGGTGATATGTTCGTATTTCCGCACCCTCATCAGGATCCTAGCAGCGCAGTTTTGGATGTGTTGTAGCCTTTGGAGGCTCTTGCTAGGGATCCCGATGAGGAGCGCATTGCAGTAATCCAGCCTGGAGGAGACAAAGGCGTGGACGAGCTTCTCAGCATCTGGCAGGGTGAGTGTGGAGCGGAGTTTGGAGATATTTCTTAGGTGAAAAAAAGACGTCTTGCAAAGGTGATTGATATGAGCTTCGAGGTTGAGTTGTGGGTCCAGTTTCATGCCCAGGTTGGTGACTGTGGGTGAGAGTGGAAGATTTTGACCGGAGAAGGAGATGCTGGTTATGGGGCATGTTTTGATCTGGTGGGGGGTGCCAATCAGAATGGCTTCGGTTTTTAGGCTATTGAGTTGAAGGAAATTGCAGCTCATCCACGCCTTTATCTCCTCCAGGCAGGTGGACAGAGTGGATGATGGGGATGCTGAGGTGACGGTGGTGACTGGATTGCAGGTGGTGGCTGGCTTGCGGGTGGGCGGGTCTATTTTTAAGTACAATTGCGTGTCATCCGTGATAGCAATGGAAGGAGATTCCATGCTTACTGATGACATGTCCAAGTGGCAGCATGTACAGGGTGAAGAGGGTGGGGCCGAGAATGGATCCTTGGGGACACCACAGGTGACAGGGTGGGTCTGGGATTTTTTCCTCCCAAGGAAACAAACTCGGTTCTGTTGGAGATGTATGAATGAAACCAGTTTAAAGCTGAGTTATGAAGTCCAATGGAGTGAAGGCGGTGAGGAGAATGCCATGGTGAACTGTATCAAATGCAGCTGTAAGGTCCAATAGGATGAGCAGAGAGGGGGAACCATCGTCCGCTGCCATAAGAAGGTCAGCAGACCCTGACGAGGGCTGTCTCAGACTGTGGGCAGCCCGAACCCAGACTGAAACTTCTCAGCAATGCTGTTTAAACGGAGATGGTCTTGGAGCTGAGCAGCAACCACTTTTTCCAGAACCTTTGATATGAAGGGAGGTTAGAGATGGGTCTGTAGTTTGCATAGTTATGTGGGTCTAAAGAGGGTTTTTAAGCAGAGGTGTGATGATGGCAGTTTTAGTGCAGAGGGACAAGGCCGGACTGGATTGAGAGGTTTATGATGCTGGTGATAAGAGGGCTTATGGCGGAAGTTAAGTTTTATAAGAGCAGTAGGGAGGGGGTCCAGGGCACAGGAGGAGGATTTCATCTTTTGATGATTTTTCCACATCATGCTGTGTGATGGTGGAGAAGCAGAGGAGAGGCTGAGAGACTACCGGCTGGGGGGCAGGAGCAGCTGGCGGGTCAAGGGGCTGGAGAACTGGGAGCGGATGGAATCTACTTTAGCACTGAAAAATGACATGAAGTTATTGCACTGTTCCTCAGAAGCTTCTGTGGTGGATGGTTGGGGTTTAATAAGGTGATTTACAGTTGAAAATAGCTGCTTGGAGTTGCCAGGGGTGTTATTGATAATATGGGAGTAAAAATGTGAGCGCAAGAGTTTGAGGGCTTTTGCATAAGTCTTCTGATGTTCTTTGAAGGCCAGTTTGTGTACAGTGAGTCCAGTGGCCTTGAACGCCGCTTGCCACACGGCCAGCTGCCTTTAATTTATGGAGTTCGCAGGTGAACCAGGGGCTGAGAGTGAGAAGGTGACTGTCCGGTCTTAATAGGGGCATGATGATCCAGGAGGGTGGCCAGGAGTTGTTGTAGAAGTCCACAGCGTCACTGGCAGTTTGGCAGACTAAGGAAGACAGATGATGCACGTCCTGAGTTAATATGTCTTGTTTGCTGTTTTTGATCTTCCTGAATCTAATTTGTCGTTTGGGCTTGGAGACGTTTGATGAAAATGGAAGCTCCATTGCAATAACGCTATGATCAGAAATGCCAAGGTCATATACAAGGAGATTATTGATGGGTGCAGAGTGGGTGATGACGAGGTCCAGTGTATTGCCTTTGAGGTGAGTGGGGACATGGACATGTTGGGTGAGGTTAAGGCAGTCCAGTAGTTGCAGGAAGTCGGAAGCAGAGGGGCAGGAGGGATTATTGAGATGAATGTTGATGTCGCCCAGTATGACCAGGTTGGAAGTGGTTGTGCAAAGGGTTGTGAGCAGGTCCTGTAGTTCTTGGAAAAAGATGGCTTTTGGTTTTGGTGGTGGGCGGTAGATGAGTAAAAGTGTCAAAGGGAAGGGGGGTTTGCAAGAAAAGGCCAAGGATTCGAAAGAAGTGTATGTGGGCAGGGGGAGGGGGGACAGATCGAGGTCAGGACGGTGGAGAATGGCCAAGCCACCACCTCGACCTGTGCCACGGGCTTTGAACAGGTATTTAAAGCCTGGAGGACAGGCTTCGTTCAGAGCTTTATACACACCCGGCTGTTGCCAGGTTTCTGTGAGGCACATAATGTCCAGTTTCTTGTCCACTATATGGTCCAAAATAAAAGAAGATTTATTTGTTAGAGCTTGGATGTTGAGGAGTTCAATTTTAACAGTAGATGAAGGGATGAATCTGGAGAGGGGGCGAAGTAGAGAGAAATCCACTCCACGTTTTCCAGGCTGCCTGAGCTGAGGCCGTGCTGCAGTGCTGCTACGTAGTGCAGCTGCGACAGGGCTCTGATGACGCGCCGGAAGTGCGACGGGGCAGATGGAGTGGATGGAGTGAGTGTTGGTGTAAACAAACTGACGACTGGAGCTTCTGTGGATATACCGTGGTCGGCGCAGAATTCCCAGCTGTTTGATGGCTGAGATGCATGGTGGAGTGGTGCGGTTATTGAGACTAAGCAGTTGTGAAAAGGAGTACTTGAGCATGATGATGAGTGATGAACGCCTGCTGATCAGGAGGCTAATGTGCCGCTAGCTACCACCGGTCGCCTGTTGACCAGGTGGCTGATGTACCGCTAGCTGAGTTGGAGTTGAAGCGCTGGTGGTCCTCGGATGTTGTCCTTGTTTGAAGCCGTTGGCCAGGCTAGCAGCCACCAGTTGCCTCCACAGGAGTACTCCTGCTGACTCGGTCAGGTTGACAAGCTGGCGTCTGGCTGCAGGCTGCAGAGGGAGCGGATCCAGGCGAATCGATGGCCACACCGCACCGGGACAGCTGGAAGGCTGACCAGGGGTATCTCAGCAGTAGATGAACAGGAGGTCCACTAAAAACGCAGGCAGGCTACCCGGGTATGTAGGAACCCCAGCGCTGGACGATGGTCGAGGCGAACGGCAGCAGGAGAAATTGCCCTCCATCAATAATGGCGTCCCAAAAATACTTCAGAATACAGGTAGAGTTTGTGTTAATCCACCGTGCACTACAGCGTGTAAAAAAATCAACAAAACACTGTCAGTGACACTGCCAAAGACTAAAACCCACGACTAAAACAGCTTAAAACAGAGTTATACTAATGAGAAACGGAGAAGCGGCGCACAATCCGCGCCAGCGTCCTCTCACGTCCTCTGTCGTCCTAAAACATGGACATGATACTGCAACATAAAGGGTCCAAAATGTATTTCATATATCTGTTTACTGTAGTGGACATGGTGCATGACAGGGTTAAAGTTGATGGATCTGAGCAGTTTTGTAGGTGATGGGGGAGAGAGTTCTAGAGGGGGGGGCAGCAATGGAAAAGCTCTGTCCTCCCAGGCTTGGTGCTTTGGTCTGAGGGGCGGAGTGAGGAGGTTGGCACTTGATGAGGGAAGGTTGCTGACAGGAGTGTGGCAATAGGGGAGGTCAGAGAGGTAGGAGGGGGTTTGGTAGTTGAGGGATTTGCGAGCGAAAAGGAGGGTTTTAAATTGAATTTGATACAGGACAGAGTGCTGGTGGAGATTTTGGAGGATCAGGGTGATATGTTTGCGTGATCTGATATATGGGTGAGGGGTTGAGCTGCAGGATTCTGTATCTTTGTGAACTCTCTTGTCCGGTTCTTATTTTATAGTTTAAGAAACAAAGCAGAGCTCAAGCTGATTTTGCCAAAATGTGAGCTGGAGATGGTCATTTATGCCTTTGTTTCATCAAGACTTATTATAACTAGAGAATTCACATTTCCATGCAGGAAATGCGTTGAAATGCTGAGTGTGACTGCTGAAACTTTGAAATGAAATTGCTAAAAGTAATGCAAAGAAAGTTGAAAATGTGACATGAATAGTTGTAAGCAGTAAATCACGGCTGAAAATGTGTGAAATGTGCAATAAAATGTTTGCAGAACATTATAGAGCTCAGGTGTGCAGGTCACGTGACCACGCTCTAACTTCACAGAAATGTGCAAAAGTTGATGCTGCTTCAACAGTCATATCTCAGAAACTGTAGCAGGTAGTGAAAAGTGCACTAAAACTGTTTGCAGTTGTGAAAGAAAGCAGAAAATGAATGACTGTTTTGTAACATGGTTAAATGTGTTGATATTTGTAGATGTACCTAATAAAGTGGCCAGTCAGTGTAATACGTCCAAGGTAAGGTTGAGAGTGCAAAGACAAGCATGGTTACGACATTGTAAAGAAGAATCTGTACTAGATGGAGAAGAAAAGTACCTCTGCCTCAAACCAGATTTGAACCCAGGTGTCCCTTTCCGTAGTCCACTGCTAACTATTTCACCATGGGGCTAAATATGCTGATTCATAGAAAGCACGGTATTTCTCCTCATAAGAGCACTGATAACGCTCGGTACTTCCAGGTAATCGAACGCTCGCTGTGTCCAAACCGGAATAGATATCAGGAAAGGGATTTCACCGTGAGCATCCCAAGAACCTGCTGAAGCGTTTAATAAAATTCTCATGTCTGTACTGCTAAAAATGTTAACACAGTGGCGAGTTAAAAACGCATTTCAAAGTGAAGCACTCGGCTGTCCAGAGCGTCAGTCTAAAGTCACGTGACGTGCCCTAACAAGAAGGATGTCCTCAAAAGTTGGTGTTGCTTAAAAAATCATATTTAAAAAACTGTAGAAGCCAGCAAACAGCTGAAGATATGTAAAAATAGCCGAGAAGTCAGTGCAGCTTTTAAAGCATGAATGAAGTCTGTATGTGGAAACATGCCCAATCTGTGGAGCTTCAAAGTTGCTGAAGTTTTCAGCAGAGCTGCACAAATGTCCCATTGATTTCAATGTAAAAATACATGCAGAAATTATTTTTTACTGTAAAAAGTATAACTGTTAAACCTGTGAAAAATACAAACACACTTCTCCCTACATGCTGCATATGTCAATTTTTTTCTGTGAAAATCTGTGCAAATTTGAAGCCTGTGAAAGGTGCCAAAATCTGAAGGATTAGAAGAAGAAGAAGAAGAAAAGAAAAAAAAAAGAATACATTTTAGGAAGAACAATATGTTGAAATGCTGACTCAGCATTTCAACATAACTAGGCAAAACATCAAGGTGGCATCAGTCTGTTACTGCAGTGTGTTGTCAATCAGAGCCCAGCTATGGCTGTCACATGGTTATGTGTCTTTAGGCACTTAACTTCAAGTTTCTTCCACTGTTGTGTCAGTGGTGTGAATGGGGGCATGAATGGGCATGGATGGTTAGCAAAGATGGACTGAGTGAATGTGAGAGTGGATGGGTGCAAAATGGTGGATGTGACCTGTGGTGTAAAAACATTTGAGTAGTCAAAGAGATTAGAAAAGTGCTGAATAATCTCAAGTCTATGAAACTCATTGGGACATCTACAAGCAGTTCAAAATGCTGCTGCCAAGCTTCTGACAAACTTCCGATAAACTAAAGAATCCAGTGTATAGTTCTTATAATTGTCTATGAAGTGTTGCAATGGCCAAGGATCTGCCTATATATGTAAGAGCTTCTGAGGCCATGCAACAGCAGCAGGACTCTGAGGTCCTGATCAGGGTCTGCTGGTGGTTTCTTGTACCAGACCTTAAACAAAAGGGGACTGTGCTTTTGAAGTTGTTTCTCCCGCTGGAGATGAGAGCTGATGAGAGGTGATGTTTGAAAAGTAGCTGAAGACCCATCTGTTCAGATTTACTTGACCTATTTGTGTCTGTTGCTTTTAGAGGCTTTTATAAGAAAGCACTTTGTGACCTCCATCTTGAAAGGTGCTATATAAACATACTTATTTACTTCCTGTCAGATTCATCAAGGTCCAGGAAGTATTTGTCAGATATTTTGATCCATGTTGACATGCTAGCATCACACAGTTACCTTGTATGTAAGCTGTCGACTCCCTCTGATCCTGTGTTATGTGAGTAATCCTCCATAAACTTGTGTGATTTTCTTTGTTCTTGTTATTCATCCACTTCCTGCCTTAGTACTGACTTGCTGACATTGGTAATAATTCCCACTAATGTTGAGTCATCTGCAAACTTCCCTGGAAGGCCGATTTGAT
The DNA here is from genome assembly GCA_036419115.1 of Scarus forsteni. NCBI lineage: Eukaryota > Metazoa > Chordata > Actinopteri > Labriformes > Labridae > Scarus > Scarus forsteni. Next base: position 5,540,514 of record JAZDUH010000135.1, read on the forward strand.
TGTGAGCTCAGCAGTTGTGTGTCAGTGTGTTGAGCAGGCTGAGGATGCAGTTTGAGAAAATAGTCAGTGTTGAGGGTGATAAATAAGGATGTGGTGTATTTTCTTAAAGTGTGACTCATAGGAATCTCATAACGAGTGGATAAACATGAGACCCACAGATGTTCAACGGTAAGTTTCAAATCTGATCAGTTCATCCTTAAGTGCCCATATTTGTTCAAGTTTAGAGAGCCTACTTTCTGTTTTTTTCAAGTTTTAAATAACCTTTAGTGTGTTTCATGTGTATTTACTGCACAACAAAGTACTGCCATGTACATGACAAAGTCTGTTGCGTTAGGACTTCTCCCCACACCCACTGCTTACAGTGCCAATCCTAAAATGTCCTAACATTGTTTTGTCAGCAGTTTAATCTCATTTGCTCAGCGAGGTAAGCCCAGTGCAAACAGAGAATGCAGAGTCATTGACAACTAATCTGACTTATTACCACAGAGAAGACTGGTTAACCAATCACAGCGGACTGGGCCCATTTCTGGAGGGGAGCCTTAAAGTGATATTCCGGGATTGAACAAGTTGGGTCCTATCACAAAGGTTAGGGCAGAAATTACCTCTACAGCAGTGTTTATGTGGAGAAGAAACCCAGGGCCAACTTCAGGGTCAGCAGCTGCGGAACGGCTCTCCGCGAGGAGCAGAGCTGCAGCTCTGGCTCTGCAGCCACAGCTGAGTCTTTCCGCTGGCCGTTTCACGGCACTACGAGAGCTAGACCCTTATTTAGCGGTGTTTTTGTGTGAAAGTAACGCTGAAAATTCTAAATAAAGCGTGAATGCAGACCGATATCAGACTTTTTCGGTGGGAGTCCGTTTATTTGTGTTTTTGATCAAGGAAAATATGGCCCCGTGTGAGTCCAGCCAAATCAGCAGAGGAGCAGAACGGGAGGACGAAGGGGGTGTGTGCTCGCAGCGACATGGGCTTCTGTGACACAGAAACACGGCTGTAGAGGTAATTTCTGCTCTTAACCTTGTGATAGGACCCAATTTGTTCCATCCCGGAATATCACTTTAAAGGTGTAGTCATCTTCTAATCTTTTAATCTAATGCTCTATTTGTGAAAATCACCGTATTTCTCCTCTCCATCCACAAGATGTCACCACTGACAGCATGTTGAAAAAAAAGTCTGGTTTCAATACACAGCCTTGGCTCTGAATTTCAGCAGGTGAATACTGTGGCTTGGGCCGAGTCACCAAAACAGAGTACACCCCTCCACATCCAGGGGGTGATCATACTCATGAGCAGATCAGACAGAGGAGGGAGGGGGTGTAGTAGGTTGCGTTGCGTGCGCAGTTAGCGTCAGAGAGAGACACAATAGGTGCAGTAGCAATGGCTGAAAAACCGCCCAAAAGAAAAAGGTCAGAGGAGCAGGAAGTGAAAAAGAAGGGATATGACCATGTTGTTGTGATGTTATCAATAATGGCAGTCGAATTGTCTGACGAGTTTCTACGGCCATTTCCATGACAATGCACGTCCATCAGCTTTCGGGGGTGGAGCCAGGGGTGAGATATGAAGGGAGAGGCGGGTCTAAATTTCTCAATAAACAACCTCTCCACTCGTTTTCTCCAACATCGCTGACTACACCTTTAAGAGACAGGAGCTATAACAGAATGCGTCATATTGCTGCTGGATGAAGGTGTCTCGGTTTGTAAAAACTAGAAGATTTTTTTAACACTGGTAGTTTTGAACGCACTTTATAGTATTGTACTATTTTGCATGAATGTCTGCCTGTGATAAAACAAAATGTTTATATTTGGATAGTTTGGATATGATGCAGTTCTTTCATATTACCCCAAATTTTCAGTTAATGTCGATTAATTCCCATAATTCCTGTGGCAAGTTTCTAATTCTGAATGTTTCCAAACTTTCTCACCTTATCTTTCCAATGAAAGTTTCCAGAAATTTAATGGAAATTTTTGCACCCTTTTGGACCCCTATCTGTCACTCACCAAAAGAACTAAAAAGTAAGTGTGAGAAATGTGGTGTGGCCCTTTGTAACATCTGAGACAAAAAATGGCATCCAGAAGAGTCACAATTAACTCTGTGGAGCAAAAACAGTCTGGAGGAGGACTTTTAGAAATGTAGTCCGATTTTACTCAGCGGTTCTTAGTAAACTTTTATTTTTTTCTCTAAGTTTGAAGAAAACACTTAGATGTGAAAAGTCTTGTTCGTCATTTATCTCTATGTGACCTGTCCTGAATAAAGGTTTGTGAGATTTAAATTCAGTTTTAATGCTTTTTTTATCTCTATAAAACAGCTTTATCTTCATAAAAACAGTTGGAGAGTGACAGAAAAATACGTCATCCATTAAACATAATATAAAATAAAATGTTACTTTGAAAACAAAGAAACATGAGGATGTAAAAACAACTTGTAAAAATCTTATTCTTCACATCTTTGAGTCCTGATATGATAGTATCTCTGCTGTATGAATGGGGAAAGTTCATCTCTGTAAAGGCCACCTTCACACAGAGTGGCGTGTATCAGTGTTTGTTGGCACTAAGGCAGGTGTGTTTGTCATAGACAGAGTTGGCCACACATAATCGTTGATGAATGTCAGACAAATTTTTCTTAGATGTTTCTGACATCAGTACAGCATGCATAAACTGATGTCCTGAAAAGATGTCTTCAGCTTGGCTCCACTTTGTAGGGTCCAGGTTTTGCATCCATTAAAACCAAAAGGAACAAGTAGACCAAAAAAGTAGATAATGGTTTGTAGTTGCAAGGGTTAATAATTTGTCCACAAAAATACATAAAAAGACACTTTTCCCCTTTCACAACTTTTGCCTTTACACTTCACATGGTGATGGTTTATTGGTGATGTGTTCACAGCTTATTATTGTGCCTAAACAGCCTAACAAACTCTGATTTATTAGGCCTCTCTCTGTTTGATAAAGTGCCACAGTGCGACCATGCATGCCATAACAAGTAGCAATATTACAGTAAGAAGTTGGTAATCTGATTTTGCAGGAAAAGTCATCATTTGTTTTATTGCTAAGTGGTACTGGAAAATCCCTGACTACTGTAGCTAAGTCCAGCAGGATTATAGGACTGAAGCATAGCATTCATCATACTAATGACACAGGAAACCTTGATCATGGTCCAAGAACACAACTCAAGTTATGGATTATTATGTGGGATGTAAGTCATGCTCTCATTCTCCCATACATCTCCACATCATTAAGAATTCCTCTCTATGTGACCACAGCTCAGTTTCCTGATTATAAAAGTTAAAGCACTAAAGTCTGTCGGATGTGTCAATGCAATAATAAATACAAGTAAAACAAAACACTGTATATGTTGTTTTTAACCGAAGTGCAGCTCATGAAAATGGTTAAAAATGCTTGCAGGAGCACTGGAGGTCAGTCTCATGAGGTTCTGAGAAATACATTTCAACATAGTGACATCCCACTCTGTAGTTTCACTGAGTTTCATCTCTTTATATGATTGATGTTTGTGTTTTTCCCACCCTCACTGATCCCTTACTGTATTGTACCCCTTTGTGTGAGCACACAAGATGGTATCAGGAAAAAAAAGGACATTGAAAAAAAACTATGACATAATGGGTCCTCATTTGAAGATACCAAAATACCATCTGAAAGGAGCTGCGCAGCACATGAGGTTAATTAGCTTTGTGCAGTAGATCAGCTCTGTCAGTTGTGCTGAAATAGTGACAAAAATCAAACCCCAGAAAAGAGGTTTAGGGGTGGGCAACTTGTGGCTTGGGGGCTACAAGTTGCTCCTATGACTGCATTAATGCAGCCCACCAATCAGTTTAAAATGTCAAGAAAATGTGTTTTAAAAGAAAGAAAAAGCTCCCCATTACAACCTGACACACCAGACATTGTTCAAACTATTTTATTAATCCATCTAGGACAGGGCTATTCAATTAGAAATTCAGTCTGGCCAGATTTTCAGACTTAGGACATAAGCTGGGCCGGACATTTTTGGCAGACAGTGAGCAAAGTTAACCATGTTAAAGAAACACAATTAGATAGCAAACACACTGGATGTTTATGAATTTATTGCAACATCCATAAGAGCATAAACTCAATAAAGAGCAGAACTTAACCTAAACTTCTGCTGAAATACTGCTTCATTAAATTAAACACTTCAAACTGATAAATTCAACACATATTGACAGGTAATACAAAAACATTAAGGTGCATATGAACAAAAAAAGTGCAGATTAAAAACACCATCTCTTGGTCACATTTGAAAGTGCACTAAAAGTAACTTGATCAACAGGAACCTTTCAGAACATTGTAATAATGTTGAAATTTTTGTAAGACCTTGTCAGTGTTTGTAAAAGTTTTTTCTCGCCGGACTTAAGTCCCAATCACCTTGATTTCGGGCCACTCGAGAGTTGTTTTTGGGCCGCATGTGAACCTTGGGCCGCTAATTGATAGGGCTGATCTAAGAAAAACATAAGAAGTGTTAAGCTAGGGCAGAGCCTTTCAGAAGAACATCCAGCAGCTGATTGGATGATTTTTCTGTAAATCAACATTTATAACAGACAAATCAGATATTTATAATTTAATAGTTTATTTGACAGGGGCCATGCAAGACAAAGTGCTGTCAAGCCAGAGTTAGCTATAAAGCCAATTTTCATCTGTGGCCCCTGGGCAAATAAAACAGAAGAATATACAATACAATATAAAAATATACAATACAATAATAAAAACAATACTAAAATACAAAACAATTATAAACCAGATAAACTCACTTTTAAAACAACAGCATTCAACAATAGTCCATGGTTAACAACACACTAAACATTTCATTATTCTTGTCTGTACGCAGAAGATTCTGTCAGTGGTCACATAAGATATTGTTGAAGGAGGGCACTATTGCATTACAGAATGTGAACCACTTCATGAAACAAACTTTTAGCAAAACATGTCAAAAGTGGAGTTAAATATCCTTACTACAGAAAGGTTTGTAGTGTTGTTATTGTTGTTTCTTTTTCATTTAATGTAGACACGTGATCAGAATCTAACAAATCTGCTTCTGAAGCCGTGAGAATCTATGCTAATCTCTATCACCTCCTGCTGTTGTCTTGCTCATTTCTTCCTGCTCTGAAGGACGCGGACTGAGCCGTGCCACTTTGGACCGAACACAATCGTCGTAGGTTGGAGTTTGGCCAAGATGGATCTGACTGATCACAGACATTGAATCAGGCTGATATAGCTGCTGCACAAGGTTATCTCTAAGCATTTTTTTTTTTTTAATGTATATTTTTGGACATTTTGTGCCTTTATTGATAGGAGAGAGACAGTGGATAGGCTTGTGAAAGGGGGAGAGAGAGCAGGGGAAGACACTCTGCAAACTGGTCACAGGCGGGATTCGAACCTGGACTGGCAGAAGCATGTACATGGGGTGCTAACCACTACGCCAAACCAGCACCCCATCTCTAAGCATTTTTGAAAAAAAAGATTAAAAATGTGAGTGAAACATATTTTGTGTTAAAGCTTTCAAAGTTAGATGAGCTCATATAATTATATTAATACATGTATTTCAGTTTAAGCTAAAAGTAACAGTTTACATTACAGTGAACTATTTATACATTCTAATTTAAAGGTCACTCATTTTTAGTTTTAAATGCTTACATTTTCTCAAAGGAATTTTAATTTCATTCACCTTGAGTTTAGTCATCTTTATACTTTATTGGTTTAATGAGTGACAAATGATTCATAACAAGGGCGTGTTGTTGCTGTGATAATAAGTAATCCTTCTCCATCCTGCTGCTATTTTGGTGAACGATCCCTATACTGTACATCTTACCACTACTTAAAAAAACTGCTGCAACTGATTTAAATTTTGCGTTTACCTCATAAAATGTCCCCACTACTGATTTCATTTGAGTTTTAATACATTTTTGGCTGCTTCTACTATAGTTAAATTGAGAAAAGTTGTCTCTCTGGGAATGAAGATCATTTTAATTTGGCCTCTTGATAATCAGAGTTGTCCATCCCTGATCGAGGTGAACACTGGGGCTGTTCGTTGTTGCAATGTGAGCTGTTAACAAGCACACATCACAGCAGTCTCAATATGCACAATACATTAAAGAAACAGTGTTCACAGGTGTATTGACCCTCCTTTAACACTTTTCATGCTGTCAGAAAAAACTAAAGCGAGCTATCGCCAGCCTTTGGCTTCAATTGTGCCAATTTTAAGCAGAAAGAAATGATATTTGATTTTGTTTTGGATTCATTGAAACATCTAAATCATCAAGGGCCAGGGCACTGTGACATGTGTACACTTTGTCATTTAGTATTTTATTGCAGATCATACCTTTTTTCCATGTTGTGCTCAGTCTGACAGAGAGACCTGACATATTTATTTCCTCTGTTTACACTGAAAAGTCTCCAAAACACCTTGACTCTTGTGAAAGAGATGAAGAGCCTCGTTGAGTCAGATCACTCTCTGAGAGGTCTGATAAACAAGACACTGACCACTTTAAACAAACCAGAACAGGAACAAACATGTGACCTACATCTTTATACCTGATTAAACAAAGATTATGTAAAATTGGATTTTAATAAGCAGATTGTGTGAATTGTGGATGACTTTTAGAGAGGAGGGGGGCTGCAGTGCTCTCAACATCCCTGCTTACAGCATCTATGCACAGAAGGCCAGCTGACATCACACTAGTCACTTGCAGGCATAAAATATTAGCCTTGCGGGGCAGACAGACCTGCCTGATTCTGAAATCCTGCTGATCCATCTTGCCAGCCTCTGTTGTCCAACGAATTCACACGGCTGAATTCTTAACGGCCCAATCAGGGAAGAGAGGTGGGAGCTGCAGAATGCAGACGTGGCGACATCCGGAAGTTGAGAACTTGAAGTTGAGAATGGACATGCCGATTAGCCTATTGTCCTCATGGCTACCGAGTGAAACTTATTGAAATCTGCCCTCCTCAAAAGTTTGCTTATGGGGATTGTCTTTGACGAGGTTCATGTCACATATAAGTGTCAAATGAATCATCTGTGTGGTACAATTTAGTGTAGTGTTTAGCAGCTAAGTTAGTGACTAACGGTCATTAACTGCTGTTAGCTGTTAGCGGCTAAGTTAGTGGCTATGGCTAACGTCCATGAACTGTTTTGAACTGTTGTTAGCTGTTAGCCGCTACATTAGCCGCTATATATGTCACATTATAGGAGGCAACCCTGCTTGATGTGGATTGGTCTGTGATGATTGTGAGGAGCCAAACGATTGTCCAATCACAAGCTTGTGTTTTTTTAACATTCTGCCCCTGAAAACAAATTTAAAGGGCTCCTACCCAGATGGACTAGTGAAATATTTCTGTGGCATATGTATGGAGCTGTCCATCTGGCTTGTCAGGTCAACAAAAAAGCGCAGATAAATTAAAGTAACAGAACACAATGATTTTTGATGCAGTTCAGTTACTAACCCTCTACAGGTTGATAGACCAGCACCAAAGCTGCCCTGTGTGTAGAGAGGAGTGTGTTTACAGTAAATATATGGCCGCACAGCAGCATAGTGTCTCCACTGAAAGTCTGGAGCTCTGGTATCAGCATGGGTTGCACCCTTGCTGTGTAAGTTCAGTGAAGTCCTGTTAAAAAAAAAAAGTCCCACAGAGTTCGCACTCTTAACATCTGAGGTGTTGCACCAGCTGAGATAGTTTCCACAAAGGTTTAAGTATTAAGTTAAATTTTACACCTAGCTTCTCGTTGGCATATTCCTCCATAAATCACAGTTGGCATATACTGTACTGTTTCTAAAGGTGGGGTTACTTTAAGGATGAGAAGGGGCCCAAGGTTTTAGCAGGTGTTTGATGTAAGTGATATCATCCTGCGTCTTGCTTTTGCTTTTCTCAGTCTACTAAGAAAGAAATCAGCTGAATGAGGGATACTCTGGATATGAAAGCTAGAAAGTTTTTGAACATTTGTGATGCTGAACATGCTCATGCAGTTATCAAAAATGAATATATGTACCAGAGTTAAGACAAAACACAGGCTCTTTACAACATTACACTCCTGCAGGTTCACTAGCTGAAGCTATGTGGATGATCAATAATGTTCTTGTCCAAGATTTTATAATAAAAGTCCTGAATCATGGCAGAGAGCTTTTCGTTGTAAAGTCAACCCTGGACATTTAATGTTCACTGGTGCAACCTGACGCTACTTTAGAGAGAGACAACTACATATCTAGTTACAGCTACAACACCAATAAATCTAACCACAGAGAATAGAAACATCTGTCTGTGGTTTTAAGAATGACAACATAAAAACCATCAGGGGCTTGTTTTAGGGAAGAAGGGGAGTTTAAAGATTGAAAATACAATTACATGCATGATGCTTTCTGATTTGACAAACTTGAAAAAAATATAAAATATGCTTTTGTAATAAAAACTCCCACAACAAGCAAAATTATTTCAATATGATATTTTGAATATGCCCAGCCCCAATTTATGCTGTTACTCAGAGCACCTTCTGAGCCTAAACATGCCCAAACTGCACAATTTCAGGTTTATCTAAGTTCAACAAGGATTTAAAGTGAAGTAACTCTTTGTTGCAGCAGTATAAAAGAGTTAAGATACGCTTCAAGAACAGTGGCTCCTGCTGTGTGTGTAAAGTCTGGAAAATTTGAAGCTATTTGGTGTGTGCAGAGACTGGGTTTGTGCAGGACTACTGTATGTTTGCTGCACACAAACTGTAGACTGTGACTTATGAATGAAGGCTGCCTTGTATGTGCATGTGGCCTGGTCGTGCAGAAGCCTAAAAAGAATAAAACCAGTCAGCGAGTCCAGAGCTGGAGCAGCCTGGCAGAATTACTCTCTAAAGAGACCTCCCCTGAAGCCTGAGCCTTTTCTGTGCAGCGGAGCATACCACCCCAGCAGAGGCATTTTAAAGGTTCCTCCAAAGTGCGAAATAACAACTGGGGGTCTCCCATAATAGTTAAAGCAAACAAAACACCCTGACCTGCACAAATGTGAAATGCAGGCCAAGCCCCTCCGAATGTCAACATAGCAGCCACAAAGCATCAGAAACATGCGCCGGTCAAGCACCACGCAAACACAAAGAGAGTCGAGATAAAGGCTGGAGAGGAAACAGAGGGAGCAGATAAAGGAGCAGGCTAAGACCCAACAATAGAGAGGCAGCAAAATGTAACTCACTGAAAGTGAAAACAATTAAAATTTATGTAAAACTGTTTACAGCAAGAGTTCCCTCATCAACACACATTGTATGTCACCACAACAGAGAGCCCTGTTGTTTGTTTTGTTGTGTATGTCTTAATCCTCACTATTTATAATGGCAAGAAACATTACCCCCCCTCCCCTCCTCACAGGAATGTTAATCTTCCCAAGGGCTTTGGTGGCTTTGGTCAAGAGTCCAGTAGACCAGCCAAAGACCGCCACACAGCTGACAGGGTCAATCCAAGTACATCCCCCTCTTCAAGTTGGCCCTTTAAGGAAGACATGATTAATCAAAAACCACAGGAAAGGCAAGAAATGCTGTTCAGTCGCATTCTTTAAAGTCAGCCTCACAGTGAAAACCACATAGGCCGACGAAAATGCCAGAGAATCCTCCAGAGCGAGGCAAACTGGAGGAACTCATCAGCTAGTTTCCTCTCTGCAGGAGCATCTGCGGGAGAAAGTAACATTCAGCAGCACATAAACCAAAAGAAACAGCCTGTCTCAGGCTGTCATATGGCAGATGGACTCGACCCTCGGGTGTCTTTAATATGTTATCACAGGTTTGGGACCAGAGGTAGGTAGAGCTCTGTGGACCTCAGGAGACATGAAGTAATATTACAAGGGAAAATCTTCTGGAAATGTATGACTGTCTTGAAGATTTTGGTTCATGTATTCATTACTGATGAATGCTGGAGTAGCAGATCCAGACCTTTTTTCCTGGAGCAACCACCCCAGTTTTAACAGTAACTAGAAAAGCACTTGGAGAGCGCAGACCTCCGCCAGCACCACAGTCCTCTCCCATATTGTGATTTACCATAAATATTAGTCCTACCTTTATTTCATGTAAATATTTAGATTCATTGACCATGAAAACATACCATTGGCAATTGGTTTCATAATGATATCTATTGTAGTTCAGTAGTTGTTCACGAAAATCGCATTTTCCATCATGGCGGATCCAGACGCTGATCCGGATCAACACCAAAATTGAATCACTTTTTCCTTTTCCCATGCTGAACATTTCCTGGAAGTTTCATCAAAATCCATCCATAACTTTTTGAGTTATTTTGTTCACAGACAGACAGACAGACAAACTCTCCCGAAAACATAACCTCCTTGGCGGAGGTAACTAGAGCCCCCCTGGGACATTTTGCATAAATGCCCACACTGACTAAAAAGATAAAATGATCATTTTGGAAGGACTGTGTGAAATGTTACCCATTCTTATGATCACACCTTGCTTGTGAACTTGTCAAGATGTCATGAATTCTTTCAGGAAATGTTGAACATTGCGTGAATTTGCTCTCTAACTATACAAGGATAACACTGAATATGGGAGGCATAAGGTCAAAGACCAAGTGACCGACTGCTGAGCTTTCAGAATATGGTTATACATATTTTTATGATTGCAGGTTTTCCTCCTCAGTTTTTCAACAAAATATCCCCGTCCATATGGGTTCATTTTTTTAAAGTCCCTGTCCACATGAAAATGCAAAAACCCAGAAATTTACCGTTAAAGGTGCTATGAAGAGAATCTTGTTCCAGCGACATAAAGACTCTGCTACCCATGAGCACGCCCGGCGACTGTCGTAATGCTGCGTTCCAGTAACCTCGGAACTAGGAGTGACATCATCTCCGACTTATCAGCGTTCCAGTTGAAGTCTGAAAAAAACATGCAGATCTACTAGGCTATTGTTAGCTGTTGTTAGCACGCCCTGCATTGTTGTTCACAAATATCACATGAAGAATGTGATTATCACTATGGCAGCATTTTAAGTCTAACAATACAGCTGATCTAGAGCGACACACCCCAGTCAGAAGTGCAAATAAAGTGATTACAGGAGCTAAATAACTGTTCACACTGGGGGCATCCATCTTCTATTGTCAACTCGGGGGTGGCGAGGTTTCATCGAGTTCCCAGTTGGAAATTCAGACTTCCGAGGACGTTCCAGTTGCAGTTTCCTACTCGGAACTCAGAAATTCCTACTTCTGACAACGAGTGCTCATGGGTAGCAGAGTCTTAAAGTCTTCGGAGCTAGTTTCTCCTCATAGCACCTTTAAGAGGGCCTCTTGTTAAACAAAACCACTGGGTCTTGTCCATCATCGGAGTATGTTTAATCCAGCATCATAGTCTGTGTTGGCATGTAAACAGTCCAGTCATCAACACTTTAAAACAGCAACAGTTTGAGAGTGGGACATTTCAGGCAAAAACTGTCGGGTCCCTGTACTGAGGGGAGACGCCCAAAACAGCATTTTCAAAAAAATCTTGGCTGCAGTTTTCCAAAATGTGCGTTTTTGATGACATAAAAGCTGTTTCCATGTGGACAGACAGACAAAACTCACAGACAAACCCCAGTTAGTCAAAACAGTGTTTCTTGTTGTTTTATTAACTTTATCTGAGTATTTATATCCGCTCTGGTTTTATGTAGGTCCGCCTCCTCACTTTCACCCGCTCCAGAGACCACATCACTCCAGTCCACCAACAGCTCCATTGACTCCCAACAGAGCATCCATTTCAAAGTCTTCCTCATCACATACAAAGCCCTCCATAACCTCCATACCTCACAGCCTCCTTCAGCTCCACCACCACTCCCGCAGCCTCCACTTGGCCGACTCCAACCTCCTCAAGCCTGTCACCAAATCCAAGCACCGGACCCTGAAGAACTGAGCCTTGGTCTCCCTGCTGTCATTTAAACAGTCACTCAAAACCTACAGCCCCAGGACCCAAGGGGGTATCAACCCGACCCACAAAGGGCACCAAGGAGAACACCAGGACAACCGGGGCGGCAGTCCCCCTGCAGACAGCACACACCCCCACCCACCAACCGTGATTGGACAATCATTTGGCTCGTCACATTCATCACAGACCAATCCGCATCAAGCAGGATTGCCCCCTATAAAGTAGCATATATAGCAGCTAATGTAGCCGCTAACAGCTACAGCAACAGTTAACGGCCGTTAGCCGCTAACTTAGCTGCTAACAGCTAACAGCTTTTTACTATCGTCTAACACTAAATTTTACCACACAGATGATTCATTTAACACTTATATGTGACATGAACCTCGTCAAAGACAATCCCTACAAGTAAACTTTTGAGGAGGGAAGTTTTACTAGATAGCCATGAGGACAATAGGCTAATTGGCATGTCCGTCCTCAACTTCCGGTTCTCAACTTCTGGTTGTCGTCACATCTGCATTCTGCAGCTCCCGCCTCTCTTCCCTGATTGGGCTGTTCAGAATTCAGCCGAGTGAATTCGTTGGACAGCGGAGGCTGGAAAGACAGACCTGCTGGATTTCAGAATCAGGCAGGTCTGTCTGCTCTGCAAGGCTAGTCAGGCCATGCTCTGTGCAGACACTTTGTGTAAAGGACAGGGTCTCTGGGGTAGGAGTTTGGTGTAAGTGTCCAGGTCCCAACATACACTTCCAGTTTCAAAATCCACCCGTCTATCATCTATACTTCTTATCCATTTCAAGGTCAACCATACACGCTCTCACTCATATCCAAGGGCAATTTTGGAGTCACCAATCAGCCTAATGAGCATGTTTTTGATCTGCAGGAGGAAGCGGGATTGACCCACACATGCAAAGGGAGAACAAACAAGCTCCAACCAGGGATTTTGAGCCAGAACCCTTTTTGCTGTGAGGCACAAGCACAGCCTGCTGCGCCACCGTGCCACCCAGGTTCATTATCTGCTTGCTTTATTTTCAAGTAGTTTTTCTCACAGCTTAGTATCATGTATTGGACCCAAACTCAAAAATCCAGTGCAGACATCTTTCCTGGAATTTTGATTGTTTGAAGCTTTTTTATTTTACAGTGTAGTATGTTGCTATATCTGTAAAGTTTAGTCTGAGACGATGCCAAAGGAAAAGGAAAAACAATCAGGCTATTATGGGGATTTATGATGAATTTATTCTGTTTCTTTGATTTAAGTAATTTGATTTCTCAAGGGTGCAGTCTTATTATAGGAACCATCTTGTTCCTCTTTCTGGTTTAAAGGAAATTGAAAACCAGTAATTGGGAAAACCTCCCCACACGAGACACTTTCAGAATGAAGAAATATGTTTTGTTTTGCTCAGCACATAAGGGTTGAATGAACGTAAGTTTGTTTGAAATGTGGTGTAGATAAGCTGGCTGCACCTGTCTCTAAATGAAACACAGGACCTCAGTGCTGGTAGTGATAGGATATTCCTCATTTGAATGGAAACATCTCAGATTAATCTTGAAGAGCCTTGGCTCCAGTGGAGGAAGTAATTTAGGGAAGGAATTTGGCTGAAGGGTGTGACCGTGTCTTGGCAAATCTGTCAGGATGAATCACTTTTCAAGATTGATAGTTGACACGAGGGAGCGTAAGTAATAATTTGTGCGCTCTAAAAAGATGTTTGTCATCCCTCTTCACAGCTTTTGCCCCTTCTTTCAACTTCGCCCCATTAGAGCACCTCTCATATCTGCTTTGTATCATGAACCATGTGGTTCAGAGGCCTCTCGTTTATTCTCACTCTTATCAGTAAAAAACTGCAGCCTGGCCGGCCTCTCATACCAACCACGGTTCATTTGTAAGTTGTAACCACTTTGCTTTTATTGTAGTAACAATTAATGAGCCATAAGCTTTTTGGACAAAGTACAGCAGGACTCCCATCACCAAACAGAGGTCAGAACTCCCCAAGCTGCTTAAGATGGTCCAACTTCTGTTTGGCAAGAGTTTGAGTACATTGTTTTCATGGGCTTTAAAAGTTCAGAGGTCTGTGTGATGGATTGTGCTTTACAAGACCCCAAGTGGTCTGTGGCTAACTTTATGCGGAGGCCAGATACCTTTACTCTTTTAACTGTCAGCTAGATTTATAATGATGCTAAGTTACGAGCTAAGGGCATAAAATCCGAGACAGAAATAGAAGTCATGGAACAACTGGACTCCCAAACAATATTTTGACAGTATTTTACCCATCTATCAGTCAGGGTTTGGAAAAATACACAGCACAACCACTGTGACTTCAAGTACTGAAGTCTTGGGCAAGAAGGAAAATTGTGGAACCCTTTGAATAAACCCATTGAAGGGCTTTGACCCTGTTGACCATGTTTTTTTAAGAGACAGACTGCACAGTATTGCAGTCTGTCAAAGCAAGTAAGTCCCAAAAAGATCTCAGTATGTTCAAGTTAAGGGCTTTACCTTTGGCTTGAAGGAGGTTTGTGGAAGTTAAAACTGGTGTACCACAGGGCTCAGTCTTGAGACCACTTTTATTTGCATAATATATCACCACTATAAGCCAAAACCGCCCTAATGCAAATTTGTATTTCCATGTATATGCTGGCAACACTGCTGTTTATTACACAGCTGCTACTCTACTGCCACTCAGTTGGGCTCTTTGACATTTGCCTGAGACCTTTGATACCGCGCAGGACATTTTGTGTGTTGAAATTGATTTAAATCCCAAAACCCATAGCTCTATTTTATTAATCTGAAGTAGAAATCCGCAAAAATTGGGTTGAAGAAACTAGGGCCCAACCGATATGGATTTTTGAGGCTGATGTAGATACCATATTTGGCAGACAAAAAATACAGATTACTGATAAATTGGCCAATTAATTTCAAATAGGTATATAAAATTGATTTTAAAAAATTAGTCCCAAAACACAACAATTTTTGAACACTTTATAGTTTACCAATACTCGGTCCTTTAGTATTTGTTTAACTTTACACCAGAAATGAAATTTTAAGTACAATAACATGCAAAAAAAAGCATTGAACTTCTGGGACATTAATTATATAACCTTAAAAAGAGTCGATCTGTTTTTTGTACTTCTTGTTGATGAAAACTAAAGGTAGGTTACAGTAAAGGTAGAACAACTTTTTAAAAAGTTGAAAACAGATAACTGAGATAAAAGCAACAAAAACACTAAGGTAACATTCTTTTCATAGCCATTTCTATTTTTCTCTGAAGCTTTCAAGCACAAAATAAAATGGTGTGCAAAACCACAGCAAGTTCCTGCAAAATAAAAAAAAATAATCTTTTCAAATGAAAATGTTATATATAATCTGCCGATTTAATTGGCCGTCCCATATATATATATATATATATATATATATATATATATATATATATATATATATATATATATATATATATATATATATATATATATATATATATATATATATATATATATATATATATATATATATATATATATATATATATATATATATATATATATATATATATATATATATATATATATATCAGTTGGGCCCTAGTAGAAACTTATCATCTTCTACACCGACTCCCACATGTGATCGATGAAACGTGTGTTTTGGTCAATCCCAGAGTACAAAGATTGACTGTTGATAAGACGGTGGGTGAAGCCAGTCGTCATTTAAATATCTCACCCTTAAATATTGACAGTGAGCTCAGAATATACAACATGGAGAAATGTAATGTGGTGAAGCTGAGGAATCTCTTCTAAGCTGAGGGTGGTGGTTGGAGTCATTCTGTTGGTGTGTTGTGCTGTGTTTTTGCTAACCATACACTGTAGAACACGTGTTGACTCCATCATTATTTGTCCTCATGACTGGGGTCTTACACAACCTCAAATACAGCATGATTTAAATTACTTAAATTACTTTAATATTCGTGCCAAGATTTTGTATTAAAATGAGGTTAGGACTAATGTAATTATCTGAAGTAGTGCTGCACAATAGTACAGCCACCAGTTGTTGTGTGGAGTTTGCATGGTCTCCCCGTGCATGCCAAGATTTTCTTCAGGTACTCGGATTTCTCCCTATAAACTAAAAAAAAATCTCTTTGGTTAATTAGTGACTTTTAACTGTCCTTAAGTGTTAAAATTTATGAAGTATCTGTCTCTCTATGTTGGCCCTATTGCTGGTGACCAGTTCAGGGTGTTCAAGCCATTTGACAAATATCAGCTGGGATTGCACCAAGTCCCTCACTACCATAGAATCAATCAATCCATTATTTAACCAGGTAAAACTCATTGAGATTTAAAATCCTCTTTTCCAAGGGTGACCTGGCCAAGGCGGCAGCACAGAAACAGAAAATAAAAACGATTACGGTTACGGACACACATTAGCAGTAAAACTGCATTGGGATTATATTATTACACAGTGCAGTCACAAAGCCAATTAAAGCTGGGGTCGGCGATTTTGGAAAACTAGCATGAATTTGAAAGTAGCATCTCCATCTCCAGCTCCGCCTAACCGCCCGCCCCCGCTCACATGCACGCGCGCTGCTGATATATCCAGAAGACTGATTCAACTCCAAACCCTCAGCACAACGTGTTTGTTTTACACTACACCAAGTCATGTCTCAGTCAGCGGTAAGAAAACACCAAACAAACATGTAAAGTTAGTTAGTACTCACAGCCGATGTTGATCGGGGTACAGGTAGTTCCTCTGACATTCTCCACATAGCTGTCAAATCTCCCGTTTTGGCCATGAAACTAACATATTTTCCATATTTTATCCTCTTTTCCTGCCGTCCTCCTGTATCAGTATTCTCCTGTAAATCTCCTGTGTGATGATATAATAATAAAAACATTCCTCTGCTTCTCCAAACTGAACTCTGTCATTAGCCTGAAGGGGGCGGTAATGCTCCAAAATGATGGATGCCAACTGCCGAAAAACCGAAGAAGAAGAAAAAGCCTCGGGAGAACGTCCAGCTGTGGTAGCCTGAGTGGCAGCTGTCGCGAGATTAGAGCAGCAGGACAAACTTAGAAAAACAAAGAGTTTTTTTAGATTTCTTGTACATCTGTCTTAAAATGTGAGGGATACTGGAGCTTGGTTGGGGTTGTGGGACGGCTCACGGTGGGCTTCCCTTATTTTCAAAGGCAAAACTTGAAAGGTAAGCATTCTCCAGCGGACTCTGATATGTATGAGCTCGGCTACACGCACCGAGTCTGTGCACGCCGGGAAAATGCACGCGCAGTAGGCGGGCAGAATGGCGACGGGATTAGATTGGTTTAAAAACAGGTATCCCGGCATGATTATTGGTTGGGGTTTTCCCTGTTTTACTCCTGCTGTAGATAGTGGATATTTTTCGCTCTGTTTTAAGAACACATTATGAGTTGATTACCATCAGGTCATAAAGACCATTTTAACGAGAATTTAAAAAAGTGTATCTAAATCAAATCGCAGACCCTAGCTTTAAGCATATTTCTCTTTCTTTTTTAATTGTCTTGAATTCCCTGAGGGTTACAAGCCTGGATCAGCTTTATAGGAGATGGATAAAGTTTTTAAAGAAATATACACCTCAAAAAAAGTTTGAAAATGTTATATATTATTTCTTGCCTTCAAAGATGACAGTAAGTTTTTTATTGTTATTGTTGGAAAGTCTGATGAGTCACTTTCACAATGAGATAAAACTTCTAAGGAAATTGTCCAATGAGTAACACAGTTTAACGTGAGGTTAGTAAAAATCCCCTCTTTTCCTGAAAGAAAGCCTACAGTTTCTCTGTGAAGCAAGCCAGAGGAAATGCTCTTTTTGTGGTGCTGTCTTCCTGCGATTCCCAATTCGTAATCTGTCTTTGACTTCACCAGTCTTACAGACCATGGTCTTAGGTTTGGGAATGGTACCAGGGCTAACACCAAATAATGCTGCCACTCAGCATGCTGGAACAAAGGCCTCCAGTTTCACGGGATTTTGTCACTTTTTTCAGAGTGATACTCTCAAGCTAATCTGTGTTGCTCATTCTGAGAATACATGATTCTTATAAGCTGTGCCTCATTGTAAAGGTGGCTAATTAGGCTTTCCAGTGGCATGAAACACAAAACCAATTGGTATTATTAAAGGGACACATAATCAATTAAAATAACATTGTCAAACACTTTGTAAGAAGACCAAGTGATTACTATTGATTTGTGTTAATGGAGGAATAAGTATTCACATTCCTGATTTGATCTGATCTACTTTTAAGGGGGCCATGTAAACAACTTTAAGAGGGGTTTATGTAACTGAGAACCACTTAACTTAGGCAGTGGTTCAAGGTTTTTGACTGAATGTAAACATATTCACTCTATCTTGTGTAAAGTAACCAATTATTCATTTGACTTTACACAGGTTGAAGTGATTTACACTTCAGTTAGATGCCAAGTTGTTATGTATCTGTTTAACATCACGCAGGGATAAGTTGCTGTATTTCTGACATACTCATCCTCCTCAGCACGCCTGGCAACACTCTCAACAGGGAGTCGTGGAGTCTGTGACAGAGCAGCTGGGAGAGCTGATCTCATTAGTGGACCGAGGGGAGGTTTGCTGAGCTGGGCATTCCTCTGTGGCAGCAGAGGAGGGGATGCACAGCTTCAGTGAGAGAAAACGTAGAAATAAACTTTAATGAGAGATGGAATTACAAGAAAGGAAAATAACCTCCCTCAAAAATTCCCACAATGGTTGTTAATGAGAAGATCATGTTCAGGACTTCATGAACATGTAAAAGCACTGAGTAATTAACATGCAAAAGAGTCAAAATCTGCTCTTAATTCACAAAAATAAACTGCTCTGACGTGGACTTAAACTGAATTTGTCTAATGTATCTCTGAACGGGGAACTGCTTAGATTATACATGTCTATTTTTAACCTTCTGGCGTGTATTCTAAATTTGGATACAGATAATGACGGTAAAGAGGTGGAGCAAAACGGAGAGCAATGTTAGTCATGGCACCGAGTCAAACTCCGTCTGTGCTGTGGGAGAGCAGCCGCATCAATCACACCACGACAACAGCCAGAAGATAAGGAGCTGCTACTACGGGCTGTGTGTGTGTCTGCCTCAAGTGGGGCTATTAGATTTCATCCACCTCTCAGAGTGAAATCTGCCGTATGATCAAAAGAGAAACAGGGCAGACGGACTGACCACTTTGAGACTGACTGTGATTATGTAGAAGATTGGAGCTATCACCATCCACTCTATCTAAGGAGTGTAAATAAGCTGCTGTTAACCCCTACCTAACCTAAAACTTCAAAAGAGTGTGAGGTTTCTCTTTGCTTAATAATTAACAAATGCAAAACTCTGAACACTGAAGCCAGGACCCTTAAAATCATAGCGCACACGATCATTGACGTGAAATAGACCAGTTCGGACAATACGTCACTGTTATGTTATGTTATGTTGCACATGCATCGCTGTGGGAAAAAGTGTCAATATATGGAGATACAGTATATGCAGGGATGAAGTTTAGACACTGGCGAAAGGGGGAAAAAGACCTAATTTTGCAATAGGATTTAAACCTTGCACAGTAGCAGGATCAGAGAGAGATGACAACAGGAAATGTGTGCATGCAAAGGGATTAGCATTGATGCTAATCGCTTCAGAAGCAGTTTTACATGATTTAGACCACATTCTTTTATTAACTGAAGAACAAATACCGTAAACTTCTCTATAGTAAGGACATTTTTGCTCCACCTCAGAAATGTTCAGATGACAGTTGTATGATTTATGATCTGATTTTATGTATTATTTCATCTTATTTACTTAGTTATTCATTTTAATAATCTAAGTCCGTTTTATGTCTATATTTAAGGCCAGATTTATTGCATTGGAATTCTATGAATCTTTTTTTTGTTTTTACAGTCCTACTTTAGCAGATTTTATATATTTGGTGTTTGACGATCTCAATTTATCATATTTTTATTTTAAATTATATTTCATTTTTTTATCTTCCCATGTATTTTTTTTAATATAATTTCTTATCATGGATTTTTTATAATGCCATATCAGTCTTAGCTTCTGTGCTTCCTCATTTTTAATACAAGATATTGTTTTGTCCGTCCTTTTATTCTGTTTTCTGTTAGAATCACCTCTTAGTGTCTTTGTGTGTTTGCATAAGTGAATGTGTGTGCTGTATGTGGATTGAGAGGGTGGGTAGGGTCTAGTATTTTCATTGTATTCAATGTTCTACTTTTAAGATTGATTGATTAATTAACTGATTGATTGTAATGCAGTAGCTCCCGCCTAACAAGACAATTTCCGCAAAAATCGTTATGGGGGCTCAGGCGGCTGCTGGGAGTTTTTCATCACAGTCCAGCTTGCAGCAGCATGCAACTGGGCAATGACACGTTGAAATAGTTAGCTAACATAGGAGAGACAGCAGAAGATTTTTTTAATGTGTTTTTGTCATGTATGGTCTAATTAGCTGATGCCCTCACCTGGGGCATCACCTGGCACCTGATTTTCAGCTTTCTTCTTGGTATACCTGGTGGTTAGCCTTGCAGAGCAGACGGACCTGCCTGATTCTGAAATCATGTATGTATACTTGCCAGCCTTCATTGTTCAATGGCTTCACTCGGGTAAATGCTTGACGGCCCAACCATGGAGGAGGCGGGAGTTGTGGGAGCAGCTAATGTGATGACAACAAAAGGTGGCTGCATGTTTGAAAATAATGGCAGCTAATGCCGGTTAGCCTGTGGTCATGATGGTTACTCAGTGATACTTGGCGAAATATGCTCTTCTCAGAAGTTTACTTCATAGGGATTGTCTTTGACAAGGTTCATGTCACATGTAAGTGTTAAATGACACTGTGAGATACAATTTGATGTGAAATGATAGTCTTAAGGTAGTTTAAACTAACAGCTAACAAGGGCAAACAACAGTTAACAGCTGAATCTGTTACGTTGGCTGTGTAACAACAGTTAGCCACTACAAGCTAATGGCCATTAACTGTTGTTTGGCGTTGTTATGGTCCTATGGTCCCTAAGTGTTTATCATGAGTAGAAATTACTGGAACTAATAAATATGCTCATCAAAAAGGCTAAATCTAAATGACTTCCAAAAACAACACAGCTGTGATCTCCTGATTTTGATCTTCAATCTCCTGGCTGTGATCTCCTGACTCTGTTCTCCTGGCTGTCCCTAACTTCATGAACACCCATACACCCACACTCGCATACACACACACACATAGACCACATAGATTAAAGACCAGAGCCTGTGTGTGAAACTTCAAAGGGAGAGAGACTGCTCCATTGTCATGGTAACCAAGAGTCAAAGCCACAAGTGTTTTACTTTCACATGCTTTCTTAATGCTTTTTCTTGCCTCTTGAATGCTGTCGAACAATGGCTTGTTACTCACGAAGTGTAAGAACTTCATGAAAACTAAAATGTCTGTGAGTGTTAGACATGTGTTGGGACCGTGAACATCTAAGTTTTTTAAGATATTGTGAGAAATGACAGAGTTATCACAACTTAGGCACAGTCAATCCCAAAGAAGGAGAACATTTCAAATTACAATGGCTGTCTAGCTTCATGGACTTTGGGAGTAACAGCTGGCTCTCATTTATTTTCGGAAATAGTTAGGGCTTCATGTTCTCCCGTCTCACCTATGTTCTCCTGCTTTACAACGAGCCATGCTCACCGTATGGAGAGGGGCTTGTTGCAAACCCCAGCCCCCAATAAATTGATAAATGTGTAGGAGAACATAGGTGGCTCATTGCAAAGCCTGAGCCCCCAATAAATATATAAATAAATGCGCAGGAGGTGGCTTGTGGCTTTGTCGCAAGCCACTCACTCTCATAGCTTTGCTATAGGGTGATAGTGGCTTGTTGCCTGAGCCCCCAATAACATGAATAAAAACATTAATTATAATTATGTTTTTTTTTTAAAAACTAAAGAGGTAACTAAGAAAGCAAGATATGGACCAGTGATAAAAATAAAACTGCACAAACAACATGAAGAAAAGTGAAAAGTGAAAACTCAAAAACATATTTACACATTGCACATAAATAAATGAGATCAGATTAGATCGTAATTTACTAATCCTTTTGAACTTCCGCAGGAAATATCAGTATCATTTGATTAGATGTAACGGTTGTAACTGTAACTGGTAACTGTAACTTGTTTGTAGAATGTTTGCATCTCCTGGCTGTGATGGCTGTGATGGCTGTGATCCCCTGGCTTTGATCTCCTGGCTGTGATGGCTGTGATGGCTGTGATCCCCTGGCTTTGATCTCCTGGCTGTGATGGCTGTGATCTAATGGCTGTAATGGCTGTGATGGCTGTGATGGCTGTGATGGCTGTGATCCCCTGGCTTTGATCTCCTGGCTGTGATGGCTGTGATCTAATGGCTGTGATGGCTGTGATGGCTGTGATGGCTGTGATCCCCTGGCTTTGATCTCCTGGCTGTGATGGCTGTGATCTAATGGCTGTAATGGCTGTGATGGCTGTGATCCCCTGGCTTTGATCTCCTGGCTGTGATGGCTGTGATCCCCTGGCATTGATCTCCTGGCTGTGATGGCTGTGATCTAATGGCTGTGATGGCTGTGATGGCTGTGATCCCCTGGCTTTGATCTCCTGGCTGTGATGGCTGTGATCTAATGGCTGTGATGGCTGTGATGGCTGTGATCTCCTGGCTGTGATCTAATGGCTGTGATGGCTGTGATGGCTGTGATCTCCAGGCTGTGATGGCTGTGATCCCCTGGCTTTGATCTCCTGGCTGTGATGGCTGTGATCTAATGGCTGTGATGGCTGTGATGGCTGTGATGGCTGTGATGGCTGTGATCCCCTGGCTTTGATCTCCTGGCTGTGATGGCTGTGATCTAATGGCTTTGATCTCCTGGCTGTGATGGCTGTGATCTAATGGCTGTGATGGCTGTGATCTCCAGGCTGTGATGGCTGTGATCCCCTGGCTTTGATCTCCTGGCTGTGATGGCTGTGATCCCCTGGCTTTGATCCCCTGGCTGTGATGGCTGTGATCTCCAGGCTTTGATCTCCTGGCTGTGATGGCTGTGATGGCTGTGATCTCCTGGCTGTGATGGCTGTGATCTAATGGCTGTGATGGCTGTGATCTCCAGGCTGTGATGGCTGTGATCCCCTGGCTTTGATCTCCTGGCTGTGATGGCTGTGATCTAATGGCTTTGATCTCCTGGCTGTGATGGCTGTGATGGCTGTGATCTAATGGCTGTGATGGCTGTGATGGCTGTGATCTAATGGCTTTGATCCCCTGGCTGTGATGGCTGTGATCCACTGGCTGTGATGGCTGTGATCCCCTGGCTGTGATGGCTGTGATCTAATGGCTTTGATCTCCTGGCTGTGATGGCTGTGATCTAATGGCTGTGATGGCTGTGATGGCTGTGATGGCTTCGATCCCCTGGCTTTGATCTCCTGGCTGTGATGGCTGTGATGGCTGTGATCTAATGGCTTTGATCTCCTGGCTGTGATGGCTGTGATCTCCTGGCTGTGATGGCTGTGATGGCTGTGATCTAATGGCTTTGATCTCCTGGCTGTGATGGCTTTGATCCCCTGGCTGTGATGGCTGTGATGGCTGTGATGGCTTCGATCCCCTGGCTTTGATCTCCTGGCTGTGATGGCTGTGATGGCTGTGATCTAATGGCTGTGATGGCTGTGATGGCTGTGATCCCCTGGCTTTGATCCCCTGGCTGTGATGGCTGTGATCCACTGGCTGTGATGGCTGTGACCTCCTGGCTTTGTTCTTCTGGCTGTGCCAATTTAAACAAACATTAATGGATGACCTGAAGCTTACCAAACTATCTCCCCAAGCAAAAATCTCAGCATTTTTAAGCCAACTGTCCTTACTAAGAAGGGAAGCACAGCTAGCAGTGTAGGAAACTTTCAGCATGTAGTTCCTCCTCATTGTCAGTCACTTGCTATAACTTTATGATTCATCTTCTCTCCACCTGCTGAGCTTACATGGTTACATGAAATGTTACATTCTTCCTGTTTTTTTTAAATACTTTTTATACTTTATGCAGTTTATTTTAATTTTTTTTGAGAATGTTGTAGTTGTGTGCCCACAGTGCTCACTATTTATTCAGATCTAAATGCTCTTTAATTATGATATTATGGAGCATTATTGACGGACCAATAATGACCATGTAGCCGCTGAGCTTACAGAAATGCAAACAGAGCGCTTCAGATCTCTTCATTCAAGTTTTTACAAAAACTATCTGATGTTTAGTATACCTTTTAATTCTAAGGATATTTACTCTCTTGTAATGTTAAAAATAAAAGAGGTATTTGGTTAAGGGGTTAACATGGCTACTTCTTAGACTGTCACAATGGTCTTTACTACAAAAAGCATCAGATAATGCCAGTGATCAACATCCAAGACATGAACCCAAAATACATTGTAGTTTGTTTCAAGGAGTTTAAGCACCTTGAGCTATTCTCTCATATTGCTTCTGAAGTTCTCTACAAATTACCTGACAGTATTTGCACACTCACATTGTTCATGAAATAACTCATATTGTGCTTTCAGAGTGTTATATCCCCTTTAGTGTGTCCTCCACTTGATACAGTACTTCTAATGAAAGACAAAAGTCTGTGGCATCTAGACTTGTCTGCCTTCACCTGTTTACAGCATCAGCAGCTGCCCCCTCTGAACAGACCTTCCTGTGTAACATCCCACCAATTGTTTTGACAGGAGTTTAAGCCCACTGTCTCAAAGTGGCAAGCCCAGTTGACAAGTTAAAAAAAGTGAAATATCCCCCTGCCTATATTGCAGTTTACAGTTATAAATTGTGTCATCAACCCTGAATAACCATTTGTATCAAAACCAGATTCTCGCCAGTACACACTCCTGATTGCTTCCTTTGTCAGCGTTATAAATAATAAAACAGCACCTACAAATAAACATGTTTTATTTTGTGTTAAGCTTGTGTTACTTACCTCATATCATTAAGGGGCCAAAACAGCCTTTGTTTCTTACTGCTGAGGGCCACATTTTTATATATATTGACTCACATCTGCAGTGGGAAAAAAAAATCACCAACAATGACATACTTTAACTTTTATAATGTTCTAGTGATTTTGACTCAAAATTAGGGCTAAACGATTTAAGAAAATAATCTAATTGCATTTTTTATCTAATATTGCAATTTACTCTGCAATTGTTTTAATGTTCCCCATCTTATGTATTCTTAAACAAACATAAGCAGTAGATCTTTTTATAGTAAAAACAATATGAAATTAACTTAATCTAAGGATAAAAGATTTGAGAAAAAGTGGAGAAGTGAAGAACAGAAGCAAAGTAGGTATGAAATTGTAAAAACTAGGTAAAAATGGTATGAAGTGGAAAAAGGTTCATAAATAGGTGCAAAATAGGTATGAAATTTCAAAAAAATGGGGGAAAATTACCAAAAAAATCCAAAAGTGGCTTAGGAGAATTGATAATGGCAGCAAAATTGGGAATTAAATTTGAAATTAAATTTCAAAAACCATGCAAAAATTCCAAAAATGGTTCTGACACTGGTCAAAAAAGGATGAATGGGGGCAAAATAGGCATAAAGTTGTAAAAACTGGGTTAAAAACAGCAAAGTCCAAAAGCAGGGAAAAAGTGTATGAATAGAGGTAAAAAAAAAAAAAAAAAATAGGCATGAAATTGCAAAAAACTACATCACAATGCCAAAATGTTCAACACATTTTGGGCTAAAAATGTTGAACCTGCTGCGATTGAAAATTGCAACAAGCCATATTGCGATTTAATCTAGTTTGCAATTAATTGTTCAGCCCTACTCAAAATACATATGCAGGTAAAATTAATTTATCAGCACAACTTCTCCAAAATAAGGTTATTATAAAACTTTACACTACATTTGTATGCTACTTTAAAACATGCCTAAGATAATCATCATGTAAAAGTGAATTCCTTAAAAATATTTTTGAATTGTGCATGATGTTAAATTGGTGTCCTATAGGTTGAATCACATTTGGCAGATTATGGTTCATGTTTATAATCTGTTGATTTTATTAAAAGGATTTGGGGGCCACATTAGGCAAAGTGGAGGGCCGCATTGGGCATACGGGCTTCCAGTTGCCCACCCCTGATTTAGAGTGTAATATTACTCAAGGTCAAACATTTTCAGAGATTGAAACTAAAAGCACTCATAATGGCCTCATATGGCAATGTGTCTTTTAATGTCTGGTGCTTCAACATTTTTGAGTC
Organism: Scarus forsteni; assembly: GCA_036419115.1. Taxonomy (NCBI): domain Eukaryota; kingdom Metazoa; phylum Chordata; class Actinopteri; order Labriformes; family Labridae; genus Scarus; species Scarus forsteni. The sequence goes on from JAZDUH010000135.1 coordinate 5,566,617, forward strand.
ATACTTTGTTTTTTTTGGACACTGTCCTATTTTAGAACATTTGTTCTGGCAAAAGTTGAAAATGACTGTTCTTTACCGAAATGTAGTTCCAATTAAATGGAAGTGAAACTGTTTAGGATAAATGGAGTTCTGAGAAACGGAGAGGAAATGTAACCTGTATGAGAACAGAGAGAGAGGAGGGGAGAGGGGCTCACTCAGACTAACGGGAGAGAGAGAGAGAGCATGGCTGCAGCTCCTGGAGCTCCGACAGGAAACTTTCCTCATGTTGCTCCACTCAGCAGAAGCAGCAGCAGCAGCAGTCCGACTCCATCGCTTCAGTTCACCCTCTGAAATGCACTTGACTGGACTGTGCGGTGTTCACGGGACTTTATCACCCTGAGGACTCATGGCTGACCATCATCTAACCGAAACACTTCACTGAGGACATCCGAGTGGGCACTTTTCTTCCATAAACTTTGGAGCTAAATGACATTTGTTTAATTCTGAGCGCGCGCTGGTCCGGAGGATGGAGACGGTGTTTTACCTGCTTGCCTTCATGCTGGCCCGGGTCAGTTGGGGTCTCGGGTATTCGGAGTCCAGCAGTATCCAGTCGGGGCAGAGGGCAGCGAGCAGACACAGGTAGGACCAACATGGCTCGTGCGCAAGAGTTAACACCTGCAGCTCATTAAGTTTTATTATTTTTGTATGAAATATGTCTAATTAAGAGCTGTGATGACTACAAGGGCCGACGTGATTAGCCCTGTCATTTGGTTTCCAAAGGGAGGTCTGGGGGACCGCAGGGGGTCCTTTTTAATTCCTCTGGGGCCGTTTTGAAAGGAGTGTTCAATAGTTAGGGCTGGGCAATTAAACAAGTTTTAGCTTCAATCAAAGTTCAGACTCTTTGCATCATTAAAACAGGATCATAAAGGTGTAATGATCAGAGACAGAGGAATTGGCAGATTTTATTAATAATTTGCTGTACTTTATATTAACTCTAAATGTGCAAATTAAATTAAAACACAGTAGAAATCTATATGTTTAGTTATGACGAATTGTCAACAATCAATCAAAGTGAATGTGAGCAGCCATCTTTGTAGTTTGTGCCTGAAATAGTATTTAATCAATAAATTCATTTATTGGATAAATTGTCTGTTTAGTAAACGGGAATGCTGTCCACACAATATAAATATTGACAAATATGAACATTTCTGCTGATATTAACAGTCACTTTATGGAACATAAACAGGAACAGATGTGTCCTGTACATTAGCTGTGATGTTTAGGGGTGTAAGAAAATGTCAGTACTTGTGCTGGTTTTTACTGCTTTTACTACTTTGCAGATGATATCCGTACCAATAATTAAAATAAAATGTAAGACACTATCAGTGTCTCACAAAACCTATTTTATCTATATTTGATCATAAAAACAAATTAGAGTTTGTCTAAGAGGCCAATTTCTTCTGCCTAACAAGATATACTTCTCTAAATCAGCATTTTGGGGTGTTTGATGCCGGCATTCTTTTAAAACGGAAAGATTTACCTTTTTTTAAAGTATTTTTTGGGCATTTTGTGCCTTTATTGATAGGAGAGAGACAGTGGATAGTAGGCCTGTGCTCAAAATATCGATACGGCAAAATATCGTATCGCACTCCTTTGGGATACGTGTATCGATACAGATTCTACAGAATCGCTACAGGCTACATATTTTGACAGTTGTTGTAAATACACTTTGGGTAATGTTAACAGTGGCACAGATCAAGGTAGAAGACGAGCTACATAATGAAGCATATGTTCTAAATTTGAACTTAAGTCTACCATCTTTGAGGATCTGAATTTATGTCTCTCAAGTTGTAGAACCACTTAAAACTCATCCTTGTTCTTTTTCCCGAACCACTCTGCCAAACCAGCACCCCAAGATTTACCTTGTTATTATTTATTTGGTAAAAAAGGGAGTTTTGCTCTCTGACTGAAGTCTGAAGAAGAACTTGAAGAACTTTTCAGAGAAAAGCAGAGCAGAGAGTTTTTTATCAGAATTATTTATTTAGATATTTTTAATTGATGGTGTGAAACAGAAATCTGTTCATCCAACACTTATTTGCAGACAGCCAGTATAAAAGATGACTGACATGAACCATTATGATGTATGGATTGATGTGCCAATACTGATAGTTGTGGCTCTGTAAGATGATTCCCTTGAATAATCGCTGTGGAGGTCTGAGTGTAATTGGTTTGTGCTGTCCAAAAATGTATGATGGTTCAGCCTCTGGCCCCAAGTTGGCAGCAGACCTTTTGCCATGACTCTGACTCTGGCACATTTACTGTTTCTATTTCTGTCACAGAGACGGACTGCAAAGTTTTTTTCCATGATACAGGAACATTACATTAATTAAATACCACTGATTTTAAACAGCGATTTATGCCTATGGTATTGTGGGTTATAAATATAAAAATATTTTAGAATTGACTTCTTAAAAACAGAGAGATAATATCATTCCTGAATTACAGTTTATGGATAAATGTTGGGTAATCACTCCTGTTTTACAGCAGGACCATATCACCAGGCTCTTGCCAAAACATGTCAGTTAGAATTGCTTCATTTGTCAGTGTGATGGAGGGAGACAGGATATTTTCTGCTCAATATTGGTACAGTATCAGAGTCTTTAATGGGTAATCTTAATCTAATTGACTATATCAGAATGATTTAAGACAGTAAGCTTTTGTCTTCAGTCGGAGTGCTTCTCTCTCCCTAGAGACCCCTATCTATCTATCTATCTATCTATCTATCTATCTATCTATCTATCTATCTATCTATCTATCTATCTATCTGAACATTTTCTGCAGTCCATAAAGCCTTTTGTTGTCAGCCCCAGCCCTCGTAAAAACCACTTAAATGGGTGAACCCATTGACCGCTGAGGACTGGGGCTGCAACTAACAATTATTTTCAGAATCGATTAATCGGGCTATTATTTAAACAATTAATCAAATAATGAGACATTTTTGCAATTTCCTTTACAATTTAGCCTAAAATTGTTTTAGGTATTTTCGAAACAACAATAAAGACCATAAAAAGCATTTTTTCCTGCAGTAATAATATTTTATTACAGCTTTTTTCTTGCTTGACTCAAAACTGTAAGTACATTAACAGACTTGTTTGCCTGTTTTCCAAATAAATGCTCACAAACTTACTTTTTTTCTTGAAACAAAGCAGGCAAAGTAGTAGCAGTCTTGACTATAAAGTATTCAATAAAATAAGGTGCTGCTGAATGTAACAAACAAAAATAATCTTTATACCGAGGCGAGTCTCCGTCCGTCTCCAACACGTCAATGTGTTTTCTCAGCTAGTGCTCTTTCATAGAGGTCGTGCTCCCATGCCAGATGGAGTCGGCCTTGCAATGTTTGCAATCTATCGTTTGCTTTGCTTTGTTGAGCGTGAAATGCTCCCAGCTTTTGGACGTTTTTGGTCGTTTGCGAGGTGATGCTGCCGCTGTGAATCCTTCTGCATGTTGTTGTGTGCAGTGACGGTCACTAGTGCACATGCGCACCTCTCACAGTAGCTTACGGCAAGAGAGCGGGCTCATCTCCTCCAAACTAACCGACTGTGAGCTACAGTTTCATGCACCAAAACACCAGCGATTCATTGCCAATCAAAATCGATAATTAAATTAGCTGACAACGAATTTTATTGATTTTCAGTGATTTAATCTATTGGTTGTTGCAGCCCTGCTGAGGACATAACTGTAGGACAAGAAGGTGGATAAATGCAGAGTGTACTATGTCTACCTCTCATCAGTTCTTTTCTCTCATCATGATTGTGTCAGCTCACGTTTGTTTCGTAGGTTGGGAAGGGTGGCAAAATCTGGTACCAAACCAACCTATGTGAAACTTTTTCATTTGAGTCACATTGCAGCTTTTTGTGCTTCGTTTAGGTGTCATTCACCATGTCAGAGCCAAAGATGCAGAGCCCCCTCTGCCTTCTCGTCTCAGTGGGCTGTCTAATACCTCCCCACAGATAAAAAATGAGCATCACAGAAAACAGAGCAAACAAAGTGATCATCAATAAGTTTTTCTCCTCTGGGAAGAATCACATCAAGACCTGTTTATGCCCCAGGGCAGATTTTAAGTATCAATTTAGACCCAGTGCTAGTAAATGATGCCATCCCTATTCATCTGGACATGGGGGTTATAAGAGCAGGGGATTGCTCCCATGATTCCCTGTAGCCTTCAGTATCATTTTTCAAGAGTCAAAAAGTTTTGAATAGATTTTTGTGGAATTTCCAGGGTATGGTGGCCATAGCACAAGACAGAAGTGTTGAGATTGTGTGGTGATCTAAATCCAGATGCAGATCTTGGATTTTTTTTTTTTGGAAGTAATTGTTTACATTACCCTGTAATGCAGTTTTCACATTTTCGTTAATAACTTGGGGGAAAATGCCTGAAATTCCTCAGTGGGAGTTTGTGCTCTCTGAACTCTTCTTGTTATTAATTTGTTGGAGCCCCTTTGTGTTGAGCTTTTTATTCTGTGCCTTTAAAAAGAGGGGATTACAGATTTAAAAGCCAGTTTGAGGCAGACACATTAACAGCAACAGATAATCCACTGCTGCACAACTGGACTGAATACAAATGCTGGTAATAGTTAATTAAGTGTTATGGTGGTAGATTCAGATTAAAAAATCTTAATGTCTCCTAAGCGGTCACGTCATTTTACAGCCAACAAGCCTAAAACAATACAACAGTAGCAGAGTGCAGGTCTGAACAACAGGTTATATTTCCTGCCTGATGTCGATTTGCTGTGGGCATCAACAGTATATCTATTTACTCTGTATTTGTTTTATTGTGTTTGATCTAGGGCTGAACAAGTTATTGCAAATTAGATTAAATCACAATATGGCTTGTTGCAGGTTCAATATTTAAAGCCCAAAATGTGTTGAACATTTTGGCATTGTGATGTAGTTTTTTGCAATTTCATGCCTATTTTTTACCTCTATTCATACACTTTTTTTCCCCATTTCAGACTATTTTTACCTTTTTTTAACCCCATTTTATCACGTTATGCCTATTTTGCCCCCCATTCATCTTTTTTTGGCCACTGTCAGAACCATTTTTGGAATTTTTACATGGCTTTTGAAATTTAATTTCAAATTTAATTCCCAATTTTTGTTTAAGAATACATAGGATGAGGAACATTACAACAATTGCAGAGTAAATCACAATATTGGGGAAAAAAATCGCATTTAAATTATTTTCTCAAATGGTTCAGTCCTAATTTGATCAATATGTTGGCGGGTGTTGACGCAGACCTGAAGTGGCTCCGACCAAAGGTAGATCTGTTGTGTATTTCCAGTCATCTGGAAGTGCACTGCTGGCCTGCTCGGCAGACAGAGTGAAGCGCAGGTTGAGTAAAAAGATCACAGAGACTTGGGGTGGTCTTTTGTGGAGTGAGCAGTGCGTACAGAACGCTGCAAGGACAGATTATAGAGAAATTAGGGGTTAGAAACTGATGTGAACCCAGAAAAACAATACTTTACTCTATAAAAGAATTTACCTTCGATTTATAAACGTGGACATTGGGTGATGATGAGGTAAACTTTTACTGTACATTGCACATTTTGTTAATATTACAGCCAATATATGGTGGAGTGTTTGTGGACAACTTGCTTGGCCAAAAGATCAGCTGTTTATATCGGTTCATATCTGTCAGTACAGATAATTGACTTTTTGAACAACTGTCTGCCAAAACTGACACTGGTCTGAAAATGCCGTGCATCCTTCAGTAACACTCTTGGTCCATTTTAGTATGCAGCGTCACATATCTAGGGTAGGGATGGAAATTCACAAGATTCAGTGCCATTAATGATTCTGCTTCTCATAGGGAATCCTGCTGATATTCTGTGATGGTAAAAGTTGACCTGCACAGGTTTACAGAGACAACAATGTAAAACACATGACACAATTTTAACCACTTCTGCCCCCTTTGTGCTGTTATTTATGACTTCTCTGTTGTCATTTCTGCTGACTGTCTCCAAATGTGATACCTGTGATTTGCAAGGCATGCAGGACACAGTGGAATGATTTGACAAAGGAACTTAAAAGCAAAAACACAAATGATTTTGCTCGCTCCTTTGGGAAGATATCAATACCCAACTGTTATCCAGCTGGAATTGTTCTTTGATTCCCATCCCTAATCCAGAGACACTTGTGTTATTTCTGTTATTATCAATAATAAGCCAAAAAGGAGTTTCAGAGGGAAAACATGCAGCAGGATCTTTTTTCAGGGTAGTTACTTTGAAGATGACCACATCTTCTTCTGGCGGGGACCCTCTAAGAATGAGCAGTGATGGGAGGGTGACAGAGTGTGATGATTCAGGGGGCCAAGAGCTGGACAGGGCTTAAAGGGATTATATATATTTACTGTTTCAGGGCCCAGAGCGGGAAGTTCTCATGGGGTACTGAATTTTTTAAAGCACCCCCTACCTCAGCCTTGTGTTAGTGGAATCCATCATTCAGACAGGCTGTGTTTACCAGTGAAATGAAGGTGAATCATCAGCTTGTTGGGAAGTGACAGGCTCCTGTGATGCTTCACGAACATTATCTTTTGTAACTTTAGAGCTGTTACATCAAAGTTTGTTCATTTTATAGTTGTTTATTGTGCTGTCAAAGCCCCCAGTCTGTTATTAGCATGTAATTGAGCTTCAACCCGAGGCCCTCTCCCCCAAATATGTGAAATGACTCCCTTATTTCATCAAACAGAAGCCCTCAGTGTGTGTATAAATGAAGGAGGAACTCTTGACTTATTGATTGTCTTATCGTGTGTAAGCATGTGTATGAAAAAGGGGTCACGACAGAGAGGCCGAGTTAATAAAGGACAGCCTTTACGTCGCACATGTGGTCCATGTCTGCCTGCATGTGTTTGCACTTAGTGTCTGTGTATGTGTGTGTGCAAGGCAGAAAGACTTCTGGGAGTTGAGCCTCTGCAATATGAGATTCTATCAGGCCACTCTCCACATCAGAGCTGCTACCGCTGCCTGAGTCATGACGTGAGGACGGCTGACCTCTTTGGTGTATGATGGAGCTGAGCTGTTGGCTTCTGTGAATGGGAGACAGTGAGAGGCTTATACAGAGCGGCATGCTGGGTAAACATCTGAGAGTAACAAAAACATTTGTGAGTTTTCTTGCAGACAAGTTCAAATAGTTCTTCTTATCCGAAGAAAACTGTGCTATAAGGATGCACATTAAGCTCTGACAAACGCCAAGGTCAGACTACTTTTTTCTGTTGGTGTTGGATAAGGTGACCACAAAACATGGAAGTAAACAGTAAATTGGCTGACATGTATGACAACCTACACTGTTCAACTCGACTACACATTACAAAAGACTAGATTAGAAGATGGAGGGACAACACCAAAGACAACAAACACACACCTACAGTACTATACTTGTGCAAATCTCTGGAAATGTTATGATAGATGATACTGTATGTTAGCTCCATGCTAAATGCAGACTGTTCCACTAAGATGGTAAGGTGCCTCTTCTATTTCAATACATTTCCCTTTCTTCAGTCTGTGGTGATAGTTCCTCGAACTCTCTAAATCTTATCAAAAAGGTATGGATGGTGTTTTCAGAGCTTGACTAACTTCCTCCATATGATAGTTCATTTAAGGCAACAACTTTGGTTTGGATTTTCTCATTTTTCGTCTCTGACTGACAGAGCGTATAATAGGAGGCAGAACAAAATCAAACAGTCTAGCCTTGCTGTTGGGAAGTTGTGTTTCATTCTAGACAGGAGTTTGACTTTTGTTCCCTTTGACTCTACACGAGATGAAATTACTGAAGTTCAAAAACCTTTTTGGAAACTTCCTTTTGACAGTGAGAAGCATGTTTTATAGAGATTCGTGGATTATGTGCCTTTATTGCACATGTTTGTATCTTAAGCGCCTATTGTTGTTGCCTATGTTGCCTATTCAAACTGATCTGAGAGAGTTAGGGTTAGCAGTGGCATCGTCTCATAGCAGAAACCAGAGGGCCTCAGTTACAGAAAGGGTGTTTATGGAAGAATTTCAGCCAAGCAGTACTCCTGATGTGGAAACCAGGCCAAGCTGCTTAGCTATTGACAAAAACATGAAAACAGTTACAGTCCCTTACAAAAACATGTTAGCTCAAACCTAGTTGTACCAATCTACATTCCTAAAATACAAAATTAGCTAATTTGGTTGGAGATTGATTTACCCTTGCTTGGATCCCTAGATTTGGTCCCAATCTCGACCAGGTACCCGTTAACATTCAATATTGTATTTTAGCATCTAAATTTATTAATTTAAAGGTATTACATAAAGAATTTGCACTGTAGCTACATTTAGGTTATCATATAAGCTAGCTCATCCATTAAATAAGTTCATTAATTATTCACAGACTTGTTCAATCTTGTTGTGATCATGAATTATAAGCATTTCTTCATTGTGTGCCTAATTACTCACTGCTTATCTCTGCCCAAAACTAAACTGACTTCAACACCACTTGGCCTGTCCCTAAAGAAAGTTAAACTGGTCACATTTTATGGTCTGTTTCAATGGCCCATGGCTTCATCTCAGCCCATAATTTGTTGTTTATCTGTGTCTTAGCATGAATTTATTGTTTATTAAACTTTCAACTCCCATTTTAGAATACATTTCCCCTCTATTATGTCTTTTTTCACCTTCGTTTGGCTGCCTTGCCCGTCACATCTCCAAGGTAAAAACAGTTTTTGTCCCCCACTGGTCAGCTGCTAGAAATGTTGCAACCAACACAACTGTCAATCCTAGGTTTTATTCTTGAGGGAAGTGCCCTCTTTAGGACACTGCCATACTGGATGTGGTATCTCAACCAATATTTAGCTCACAGACAGACAGAGAGGTCGTGTAGAGGTGGAACTTAAGGCCGTATTTGTAAAACTAGAAATCCTTGATAAATACTCCACAGCAGAAAAATGCTGTTCATAGTGAAAGCACATAGATGCATTATAGTTTTTAACTGCTCAACATACCGTCATAATATTTTTCTGCAGCCAGAATGAAGTGGACACCCAGGGTTCTACAGCTTCTGGCACTGACACAGTTCAGCTGTCAGCTGGTCAGGTTAGGTTTGGGAGCACATGCCGGGTCAACACTTCATCAGTTATCATTCCTGACAATTTATTTACACCAGCAATGCTAACAATGTATAGTGAACTGTAACTGTAACTGTACATGGCAATGCCACATTTTTTTTTGCATATCCCCAGCTATCAAACCATCTTCAAAGTATGGTTGGATTGGGACTTGAACCAGCCATCTTCTGGTCCCCATCCCAAACCCTTTTGGACTGAGCTACACTGCCACCGCCTGGAGGTAGCTGTCTAGAACTTGTCTGATGCCTACTTACATGAAGGGTGCATTAATGGCACAAATGAGACCCTCAGTCAGCAAATGGGACACCCAGTGGTGCATTTGGTGTGTACAAGGGCACAAGTGTGGGTATTGAGACCAGGCTAAATGAAGTATTGCACCCATGTTGTCAATGTAGTCAACCACTCAGTTTGGCAATATGTTGATCTCAAACTTGAAGCTGTGTTGAGTTAAACTCACATACCGTGGTTTCTCATATATAATGCACAATTTTTTGCTCTTAACAAAGGTCTAATTACCTCTGCCAAGGAGGTTATGTTTTCCGGATTGTTTGTTTGTCTGTCCGTCCGTATGAGAACAAAATAACTCAAAAAGTTATGGATGGATTTTGATGACAGGAAATGTTAAGCATGGGAAAAGGAAGAAGTGATTCAATTTTGGTGTTGATCCGGATCAGCGTCTCGCCCCCATGACGAAAAATGTGATTTTGGTGAATAACTACTGAACTTAAATAGATATCATTATGAATCCAATTGCTAATGGTATGTTTTCATGGTCAAGGAATCTAAATATTTCGATGAAATAAAGGTAGGACTAATATTTATGCTGAAAATCACAATATGGAAGAGGACTGTGGCGCTGGCAGAAGTCTGCGCTCTCTGAGTGCTTTTCTAGTTCTTATTAAAACTGAATGTTAAACTGTTCTAATCAAGTATTTTGGGACTTTACCTTTGTTTAATGATTGTGTAATTCTCAGGTGTTATGCCACCACTCACATGTAGACCCACAGGGCGCTGCCATCTTGTAAGCAAGTTGATGAAAATAGCTGTGCTGTAATTGGTCGAAGACATTGGCATGTTTATAGCTGCTCTCTGATTGGCTGGGACACTACGACTGTGCATGCTCTGGCAGAAATCGAGTGCGTAAAGCACAAAGTACTTCCGCATATGGTTGAGAGAGAAAATTGTGTACAGTACTTGTTTAGAAATACTTAAATTTGATTGATTAATAAGGTTGTTTTTGAGTTGTCTAAGAGATTAAGGTTTGGGCAAAATGTGGTTACGTGATACAGCATTTTTCCTGGTAAAAAGCTAGAAAAATGGGGTGCATGTTATAAATTAATGCTACTATATATGATGAATTATGGTATTAACAAAGACAAAAAATGAACACTTTAAGCACAGAAATATGGACGTTACACTAAGACGAGGACTAAAGGCAGTGCAAGTGTTGCCACCAAACCAACCTGACTTTGTTTTCCTGCCTAAGGCTTGGACCTGTGATGAGTAAAAAGTGTTCAGTTTTGACTTTATTCTCATCTTTGGAGAAAATAATGTGACTTCTTCTAACCTATAGCCAGATTTAAAATGATCTGCTGAAGAATGTCCCTAAAGAAGTTACTGCAGTGAAAAATACCCAGAAGACCCGGGGGCAAGTGTAAAGACTAAGCAGGCGTGAAGAGAGAGGTTGAAAAAGTGAGAAAAGTCAGAGAGGAGCAGCTCAAGAAGAGAAAAGACAGACTGTTTAAAAGAGAAAAGAGGGGCCAGGGTCCTTAAATGCCTTCCCCCTACTGAAACCAGTAGGCTATGAAGGAGTAAGCATGACTGGACTGCGACAAACACACACAATCAAACCACACACACACTTCCAGAGTGACGCTCGGGGAGAAGAATGCGCTGGCCCGTGGCAGTGCGGTTTGCCCCTCTGACATCTGTTTGAACTCCATTGATCTGTTTTGACAGATGTGTGAAGTATTCCATAAGCGGTACGGGCTGCTGAATGAGCTGAAGACATCCAGCAGGGGTCTAACGTGGGGGCTCAGGAGGACCCAGAGCCAGCCAACACATCTCCTGCCAAAACGTCTGAGCTGCACGTCATCGTCAGCTTAAGGCAGAGGCACAGGAAGTAGTGTGTTCAGGGTTTGGAGCAGATGGAGCGCTGATGCTTTTGTGTTCACGTGCAGTTTGAAGCATCTGACATCTAAAGGGAGCATGAATTAGATGCAGATATTTCTCCAGTGTGGAAACATACATCACTCAATCCAGGCTGTTTTTTTCTTGAGCACAAGTCTCCTGAGAGGGGCCTGAAAAGAACATGTTTTGGCCTTCTTCTTGATTGTTTTTAGCTAGCCAGGAGAGCTAAAAGGTAACACATGGGGAAATCTATCTCTGGCACAATGAACATTAGCTTACAGTATGGCTTTTGTAAATAAACATGCATTTTGCAGAGGAAAGTTTTGTTTAATTCAAATGTTTTCCCCAAACTTTCCTTTAAACTTCCACTAAAACCCAGTCCAATTTTAAACCCAATCCTCTTCACAAACCTGATGTTGCTTCATGTTTAGATCAGTAAAGGCAGGTCGTATTTGCAGTAAAGTCTTTCCTGTGGTTTATTTGGAGTCAGTCTGTGAATCAGGAAGAAGGAGGAAGAAGGAAAAAAGCAGGAAAACAAGAAAACATGGCTTTTTGTCTTCAATAGCTGCTTGAACCCCGCAACCTCAAATCATTTTTACTGTTTTCACTCTGCCTGGATTTTTTTTTCAGAATGAAAACCCAACCCAAGATAGAAAAGTTGTTCAAAAACAATCACTACAAACAAAGAGATAGACTGAGATATGGACTGCATTATGGAGGTTTATCGGGATGTGGGAATTGTGCTGAAGCACACTGAGGACTGATTTAACATCCCTTTGTATGGCAGGCGTCGGTGGCACAGTTGGATAGTGCGCTTGGTCAGTGATTGGGAGGTTGCAGGTTCAAACCACATGGCGATGTGTCCTTGAGCAAGACACTTAACCCCAAGTTGCTCCCACTGCTGCGTCAGTGGTGTGTAAATGGGCATGTGTTAAAGGTACTGATGGCCAACTAACACAGAAACACAGTGAAGTGAATGTGAGAGTGAATGGGTGTGAATGGGTAGATGTAACCTGCAGTGTAAAGCAGCTTTGAGTAGTCAAAGACTAGAAAAGCGCTCTATAAGCTCAAGTCCATTTACCATTTGTACTACACGCCTTGTGTAATTTCTTTTCTTTTTCTTTAACTTTGTTGATATTGCAAAACTGGCAACACACATTGAACTTACATTTTGACATTTGAGTTGTTTCCTTTTACACTTTCTTTTACAATTTCCAGCTGTATCCAGGTGATTTAGTGGCATATTTAGTAGAAATATACATAGAATAACTTATTAAATAAATAAATTTAATTTGAAGAAATTAAATAAATAAAAATAGATCAATAAATAAAAAAGGGATAATTGGGAATCAAGAATCAGGAAATATAAGGTAGGAGGAACAGGGAAAGAGAAGAACTCTGCCTGGAATTTTGTTGAAATACTGTACGTGAAGCCTCAACCTTTTCAACTAGAATCCTTATCCCAGCATTTAACAGTTGCTGCAGATATGTTAGCTGTATATCCATGATGGATTGGACTGAGATCTGGTGACTGTGGAGGCCACTGAAGTACAGTGAATTAATTGGGCTGTTTAAAAGAAACTTGATATGATCTGAGCTTTGTAATGACGGGCACATTGTTGTCTTAGAAGGATGGACATGGTCAGCAACAATACCTCGATAGGCTGTGGAGTTTAATTGATGCTCAGTTGGTGCTAAGGTGCCTTGAATCTGCCAAAGCAAGATGCCCCACACCATAACACTGCCACCTTAAGTTTTAACAGTTGGTACAAGGTGGGATGGATCCATGTTAGCATGTTATGTTCAAACAATTCTGACCTACCATCTGAATGAAGCAGTAGAAATAAATAATAAACATTTCCCCTTTTTCTACATCCAGTTTAATGAGCCCTAGCCCATTTGCTTCAAGGTTTGACATGTTATGTGTTCAGAAATGATCTTCTGGAAAACTTATTTGTAACTTTTGCTTATTTTAGCCACTGTTGCCTGTCTATTGTCTCAAACACTCCAAAATATGAGACCAAATATCCTGTAGTCACTGAAATCATCTTTCTTCTTCATTTTGCTGCTCAATTTGAGCTTCAGTCCGTTGTGAATATAAAGTGGCTGGTTGGTGTACTCTGTCCCCCCGTACCATGATAGAGAATCTTGGATATACAGCCCTGTCTTACCAAGCACAAGTCTTTTTTAATAATTAAAATCTTGAATTAATTCCAGTGATCATCAAAGGGAGCACAGTGTCATAAACTGAAGTAAATAAAGCCGGTACTTTTCACATAATTTTTTATGGTAATATAAATGTGCTGACATATTTTTGGCCACAGCCTGAGTAAAGCCCTTTCCTGTTTAGTGTCACAGTGCCCCCACAGACAAAGGCAGACTCATTCTTTTTGGTTTTTCCCAGTTTGATGTGAAAGAGCTAGCTTAATGCTCACAGAACCCTGACCTCAACCTCATCCAACAATTTAAGTGTCAGACCAGCCCTGACCGTTTCCTAACCCTGACCCTGCCCTGTACATTGATATAAAAGGGAGTGTCTTCACTTCCTGCCATTTAGACACTTCCTGTCTGTTTTAAGGGCATTTTAATGTTTCATCCTAAAGTTTTGAGTGGTTATTGTTTCATTTTGATTCTCAGCAATAGTTTTCACCATCAGCAGCACATTGAAGCTCATGTAATTCTTCTGCTCATGGTTCTTGGTTTTATTAGTTTTATTACTACCACTGCTACCTATGTTGTCTCTTTTAGAATAGATTTAAATGTTCTTTTATTAGTTTATAAATCTCTTAATGGTCTTGGTCCAGCTTATTTACATTATATGCTTTTATCATATGAGCCTGTGAGAGCCCTCAGTCTTCAGGGGGTGTTTTTTTTAGTTGTGCCAAAAGTCCAAACAAAGACTCACAGTGAGGCAGCTTTTGGTTATTACAGCCTTTGTCTGTGGAGCAGCCAATCTGCAGACCTAAGGGCAGCACAGAGTGTCAATCAATCAGTCAATCTATATTTATTTATTGTGCCAATGCATAATAGTGTTATCTAAAGGAATTTTACAATAGAGCAGACTGGAGCCATACTCCTAGTTTCATAGATACACATGTACACATATACATATTTAAACACACATATAAGGATTTATTCTAGTTTGGCATCTTTATTTGATATCTTGTTTTCAAGAGGATCCTTGTCTGGTTGCAACAGTATTTATTATAAAGGTAACATCAATTACGAAAAAATTAAAGAGGTCAATGTTATATTAACATTAACATCTATGAAAATGAACTGAAGAGGACTGGTGTTGATTGACATAGCAGCATCTAATTGAACTGTGATTACATTGGTTTTAAGTGGTGCAAAAGTATGAATTGTGTTAAATTTACAAAAGTAATTTCTGTTGATGGTTGATGTTGGATGAAGCATCTGGAGTTCGGCAGGTCCACAGCAGCAGGTCATTCATGATTGTTAGTCAAGGTCATGCTAATATATGTGTGCCGTTTGCAGTAACTACCATGTGTATAAAGGTTGACTGATTGATTGATATCATCCCATTTGTCAGGTGCAGTCACCAGAATTGTCCGTTAGACCCAAAAGCTCAAGGAAGGAGAAGCCCAAAAAAGATTTAACAAGTGTAATAAACACCAAAAACACAGGAACATATGTACAGGGTGGTGGAGGCTCGTGGTAGGCACCTGGAAAGAAAGCAGAGGGAAACAATTAGTCCAAAAGTCCACAAAAGACTCAAAGAAGCAAAACCCACAAAAACCATGAGAATGCCCCTGTAAGGGACAAAGCTTAGAGCCAAAATACAAAAAGACAAGAAAGACTCTGACGGGCACAAACCGAGATAAGCAACTCAATACTCTCGCGCTGAATCCTCCACAGGAGCCATCTTAAATAGTGAGCCTCATCAGGTGAACAGGTTGCAGGTGTGCCAGGAGCAGAGCGGGAGACTCCGGGAAGGGAAAGTGAGGGAGAAGGGAGAGAGAGGCGACCACTGACTCCTCACACCATTAAGGTGCGTTCACACCGCAAGCGACCCAGCTACCAAAGTCGCGTCGCCCACTGATGTAGCGTCGCGCGTCCATAAATACCTGTTTGGTCGCCGTTGGCGTCGGCCGTCGGTCGGTGACGTCACGTCCGCTCGAGTTTTACCGCGATCATATCATATATCACATTATAGGATGTATAAGCGGACATTATTCCAGCTGTGTGCTTTTTACTCACTGATCAGACACAAAACTCTGCAGCTGATGATGCAGCAGCATCCTCTGTGAGTTTACCGCGGTCCGTCTGCAAATGTCCTCACTGAGATTAGTTCCGCCTAGAAGGAAGTCATCCGCCCTGTAGTCCGGATGAATAACGGTACCGTCACACGTACACACACCGCTGATTGGCTGATGCTGCACAGCCACACACGACATCGCCTGAATAGATCAACTTTTTTTTAACTTTGACATCGCACGACGAGTGAAGTGGTCGTCTTGTCGCCGGCTGTCGCATCGCGGGAGGGTTAGCCCCGCCCCATCGCGGCTGTACATTGACTTTGAATGGAGAGTGATCGCCGAGGTAATACAGGTAGCGTCTGGTGTGAACACACCTTTAGTCTAGTCTTTGTTGTTTATTTATTGCAAAATATTCTAGTATAAGGGCATTCAAAAGAGTGAAAAATGTTGAAAGTAATGAAGCACTTCTCATTATTATATATACTAAACAAAATTGAAATGACATTAATTTGTTTATACAATAGTGAAATTCTGTTATTCTGATTTAAAAAAAATAAAAAATACTTTGTTCCATCAACACAATGGCAAAAACGGCTAAATAACTAGAAGACAGTGAGAACAAACCTCCACTAATGCATTTCCAACATTGTCAAGCAAGTTATTGTCACAAATGTGAAAAAAAGCTCTAACTCTATATGTTAACAAATCATTGAAAGAACTCTGGTTCCACATATTGAGTCTTATCACCACCACAGTCTGATCAACTTGCCCTTGTGCCAAACATTACCTGAAATTTCAAGGTCAGTTAAAGGAATACTCCAATGATTTTGGACCCACGCCCTTTCCCTATCATTGACAAAGTGAGACAAGCTCAAAAATACCTTTTTTATGATTCTGCGTCCAGTGGCTGGCTCCCAGCTGTTAGCTTCGTAGGTAGCTTAGCTCAATGGCTGGAAGTGAACAGGAGTCAGAGCCGGACTGACGAAAGTGGACAAAATACTCCTTACAGTGGTCCAGGGGATGGCGTATTAGCATGTGAAGTAAATCCGGATGGTTATAAAACATTTTAAAAGACGTGTTTTCTTTTCAATCCACTTAAATAACGTTTTGATACACACAGACCTGCGCATGCGCAGTGCTCCACGGAATAGCAGTAGCAGCCAGAAGAAGGCGACCCTCGGACGTAACCATGTTTATAGCCTCGCAACAGCTGCCAGAGCCACGATGGATGAGGAAGTTGAACGAGAGTTTACTGACACAGGCATGATGTTTTTCCTTTCACCAAAAAAGTCACTGGTTTACAAAACTCACCGGGCGCACTTTTATATGCTCCTGCTCCTTCTTCTGGGTGCTAGTGCTGTGCGCCGGTATATCCTTCCGCGGAGCACTGCGCATGCGCAGGTCTGTGTGTATCAAAACGTTATTTTAACTGGTTGAAAAGAAAACACGTCTTTTAAAATGTTTTATAACCATTCGGATTTACTTCACGTGCTAATACGCCATCCCCTGGACCACTGTAAGGAGTATTTTCACCACTTTCGTCAGTCCGGCTCTGACTCCTATTCACTTCCAGCCATTGAGCTAAGCTACCTACGATGCTAACAGCTGGGAGCCAGCCACTGGACGCAGAGACACAAAAAAGGTATTTTTGAGCTTGTCTCACTTTGTCAATGATAGGGAAAGGGCGTGGGTCCAAAATCGTTGGAGTATTCCTTTAAGAATTTGTTGAGTTGTCAGCAAAACAATTCACAAAATGTTTGGATTTGGATACCAAGATGCACCAAGAATAAGATAACCTTCTTATTTCATCTTAATTGGTTCATCAGTTTTGAAGTTATTCTGTTCATAGACTGACAAATGAAAGAAACAAACTAACAACTGCAAAAATGTTACCACCTTGGAGGTAATCACATTTATCCAATGATCTTCCTCATTAAAACCATTTTTTATGGATTTGTTCATTAGTTATCAATTGTATTCCAGCAACATATCCATAATCTCAGCATCATTTTAACATGATGTTGTCAGTACAGTGAACTATGCATCTCGCAGAGATTCATACTTGTTTGTGATTCCCACCCCTACTAAAGATGTCTGCATTTAAACCAGTGAGCTCCACAAGGCCAAGCTGTCAGCTCTGCACTTTTTAACAGCTGTTATGGAAGTGATGTTATGACTCATCTTTGCTCGCCTCATATTTTCTGTAACACTCCACAGAATTCAGCGAATCTGATGGCAGTGGATGCACCGTTTGACCCAAGCATTAAGACTGTAACAGGATTGTCCTGGTCTTGACTGGACCTTGGAAAGGCTCCAAATTCACTTCATGTGTGTAATTTTCTGCTCTCTGCTAATTAGAGAAGTAAAGAAATCTCATTATATATGGAAATGCAAATGTGGGAAAGGGATCCTTTCCAGTTCGAGCTATTGTGCACTAATTACCATAGTTCCCAGCATGCAGTTCATTGAACAAAGCTTTCTTTACCTTGTTCAGATGGGGATTTGGGCCTCTTCTGCTGAACGAGGATAGTTGAACCTCTCATGTTTGATATTAAACAGTCCATGTGATAAAACGCTACTTTTTTTTTATACTTTAATTTTTATTGAAATATTTTCTTTTGCATAAATGTGCCATACACATCAAAACATACAACCACAAACATAAATCAACATACGGGAGCCACTATCAAAGCTATTAGTCCATATTCCATACTCTGATACTCAGTCATTTTGTATACTATGTCGCTGATGTAACATCGATAATGTGCATCTCCTCAATCTGTCGTCGAATTGTGCCTCCTGTATTCGTAGGCGATGTATCATTTTTTCCATTCTGTAGATTTCCTCTATAAGGTGGATCCACTGATCCTTCGTAGGGGAGTCTTCCCTACCCCATTTCTTCGTGATGGCTTTTTTGGCTGCTGTCAACAGCACTTTTACCAAGTATATGTCTTTCGCTCTTACATTTTCTTCAGTTAGATTACATAAATACAGGACTTTACAAGATGGATAGGATTATAGATTGGATATCCAAGAATTTTAACCAATGTATCTTGTATCATTTGCCAAAATCGTCTGATTTTATCACATTCCCAAAAAATATGCGACTGGGATAAAACGCTACTTTTGTTAGTTACTTACAAAAAGGTTTGTGCATGTTACAGTCTCTTACAGGAAGCTGCAGTTGAACTTGTTGTCCAACTGCAAACAGACTTCACATAAGTTACAAAAACACCCAGCATGCACCTCTGCTCATGATATATCTGAGCGCTCATGCTAAAACAAATGGCACCTCCTTGGACATTCTCCATATATCTTCATGACCGCCAGGCTAAACAATCAGAGAGAGGTTTACACAGTCACACTGTCCCTTGATGCTGGAGCGAGTCCAAAGGGAAAATGGTGCACGTGCGAGTAAAACCGCAATTTAAGACGGCACAGAGAGACCGGAGGAATGTGTGTGTGCGTCCTTGTGAGTGTTTGTCTGTCGGCGTGCGTTCACTCGAGCGTGAGTGAGTGCACTCGAGTCTGTAGGCTGTCGTTTGTGACAGTCTGTGTGCTTTGCCGTGTGTTTACAGCGGTATACCTTTACAAGGACATTGGAGGGGTGCTTGACCTTTGGGTCACAGTTCAAACATTAGACACTCCCCTTTCCATCCTCTCATTCAGGCCGCTGTCGAAGCCTTTTCTTGAAGTTAAATGAAAGATCCCTCAACAAAAGGTGCCGCCAAGTGTTTTCTTTGTTTTACTATTGAACCCCCATTTTCTTTCTCTTTCTTTTATTCCCTCTTCCTCCCACTTACTCTCTGTGGCAGCTTTGTCTCAGACTATTCCAGTTTTACGCACAATTCTTCTCCATGGGGCCCACGCAGAGATGCAGCTGGATAAAATGAACCTGGTATGTGTGAGTTGAGATGTCAGGCCACAGCTTCCTGCCCGGCTTTGTGAGTGTCGGCTGGCTGTTTTACAAGGAGGTGAAATTTATTGGTAAATAAAGTGATGCTCGGGCAGGTGCAAAAAGTTCCACTCAGGCTGAGTTACGGCTCAGTGAAGAGATATAAGACGTGTTCAATGACAGTTTACAGCTCAGTGCCTGGCAGAGAGGCAGTGAAGTCATTGTTTGTTTGACTCTGTCTGCAGGTGAAGGACAAAGTCTGTTTGGTGTGATTAACATGCATGTTAGTGTTTGTGGCGGTTACTGTGCTTGTGTTTATGTCTGGGGTGCTTTTCAGATTAGTGCAATGAAAGGAGAGGATAAACCTATGTCTGTGACTGCTCTCTGAGACCCAGTTTAAATGCACTTCAATCTGTAGTAGAGCAACCACTGACTTTTTTATGTAGTGGGCTTGTCCTGTTTGTTAGGGTGATAAACCAGTTAGTCAGATGGTGTCTTGTGTAGCTATATTAAGGAATTTTTTTATTTCTTAAAGGTGCTATGAGGAGAATCTATTACCAGCGACATTAAGACTCTGCTACCCATGAGCACGCGCGGCGACTGTCGTAATGCTGCGTTCCAGTAACCTCGGAACTGGGAGTGACATCATCTCCAACTTATCGGCGTTCCAGTTGAAGTCGGAAAAAAACAAGCCGATCTACCAGGCTATTGTTAGCTGTTGTTAGCACGCCCTGCGTTGTTGTTCACAAATATCACATGAAGAATGTGATTATCACTATGGCAGCATTTTTGTAAATATAAGTCTAACAACACTATGTAAACAGTTGATCTAGAGCGACACACCCCAGTCAGAAGTGCAAATAAATTGATTATTACAGGAGCTAAATAACTGTTCACACTGGGGGCATCCACCTTCAATTGTCAACTCTGGGGTGGCGAGGTTTCACCGAGTTCCCAGTAGGAAATTTAGACTTTGGGGACGTTCCAGTTGCAGTTTCCTACTCGGAACTTGGAAATTCCTACTTCTGACTACAACTGGAACGCACCAAAGACGTGACCCAAGCCAAAGCGCGTGTTTGTTGTGGTAAATGCAGCTCGGACCTTCCTCAGAACTCTGCATTGCTTTACAACTTCTTTTTTCAACAACTTACAGGATGCAAAGCGATGAGGTAATGTATCTCTTTCTAGTTACGTAGCGGTAGTTTTTGATGTGTGACGACAAGCAATGCAGGGAAAAGTTATTATCGTAGTTGTAGCCGGCTATATATCTCTACTTACAGCCCGGTGCTCTAAGACGTGTAATGTAGATAATAAAATAATATAAATTTGCTCTATTTTTAGTTGTCTTGTTCCTGAAGTTGAGTATCCAGGCCAGTCCAGCCTGTCCGACCCGACTGGAAGGCTAAGGTATAGCATTTATAGATAACCTATTTTGATGCTATACAACTCATCTTAAAGTGTGTATTTTGATCAGGCATATATCTAAAAGTGAGCCTTTTTTGTAATTACTTAGAAACTCCTCACAGTCTCTTTAACATTTATAACCTTATACTGTATTCCATATTATTATGCTGCATTATGTTCTACCTATTAGCTAAACTAAGATCATGGATGGAACAGGATAAATGTTTATCTCCAAAGTTTTAAAATCTGGGCTCTTGTGTCTATTTGCTGCTTGCTGTAGCAGTGTTTCAGTAATGGGATTGATTATTCAATCCAAAAGTCTTTATTTGTGTAGTGCCAAACCATTACAAATGGAATCTAAATCTCCTTAAAAAAAGACCACATCAGTGCTATTCTGCTCTTCTGTTTGAAAATGAATCCAGACCCTACATGAATGTGCCATGAGAACAGCACATTGTCTCATTTGGCAACAGTTACAGTGTCAAGAAAAAAAACACTTCTGTTAAGGGGCAGGAAATCTTTTACATAACCAGACTCATGTTGAACAGACATCTGTCTCTCACAATGTTGGAGGAGGTGGGCAGGGACTGAGAAACTAAAATGAAATGTCATGATGATAGTGATAAATTAAAGGACAGCAAGACAATAAATTTTTTTCTATACAATTTTCATTATTCTATTATTTGATGATAGCCCCTGTGTTTTAATTTCCTGTCACTTTACAGTCACTCTGCAACTGTAAACAAAGACAGTATAGAAAATGCGTTGACTTGCTTCTTTGAAAAATCCACTCCTGATGACGATTTTATGTCATTAAATCACAAAACATGAATAGTGTACTTAGTAGACTAGCCAACTATTAAGGTTTCCAGCAAAATGTTATGTAACTAGAATTTGTCAGCTATGTCAACAAGCTGTTCTATAGTATATATTGATGGTTAATAGGATCCATTAGCCCAGAGTTGGCTCAGATCGACCTTTAGCTGGATCTCCATCAAATTATCCGGTTCTGCTTGGTGCAGTTTGATACTGTTCGGACTGGATAACTCTTATCTTGTTTGCATTTCCGCTAACAGTTCTACCTTCACTTGAAGTCTAAGTTGTGAGCCAGGTAGAGAGGGTTATGCCAACTATGTAATGGCTAGGCCTGTCCTCAAAATATCGATATGGCAAAATATCGTCACACACTCCTTGGGATTCGTGTATCGATACGGATTCTACAGAATCGATACGGCCTAAATATTTTGACAGTTGTTGTAAATACACTTTGGGTAATGTTAGCAGTGGCACAGTTCAAGGTAGAAGACGAGCTACATAATGAAGCATATGTTCTAAATTTGAACTTAGGTCTACCATCTTTGAGGATCTGAATTTATGTCTCTCAAGTTGTAGAACCACTTAAAACTCATCCTTGTTCTTTTTTTTCTAAAACCAAACTTGTCAAGAATTTTGTTTAAAACGTAGTCAGTGTTCACAATTTATATGTATCGGGATACGTATCGTATCGTGAGGTTGTTGGAAATACCCAGCCCTAGTAATGGCGTGACGTTACAGTACAGTGACATGTTGCAGCGTGTAGAGTGTCACTATTGTGCAATAGCATTGGACAACTTAACCAAAACTTTATTTTTGTTTAAGCTGATGTCACATTGGACTTCACACATTTTGTGACCATTCAACAGAGTGTAGTGCTTTTAGCTCCACTCTTTAGTAAGCAATGCTGCTATATAACCATAAATGATCAGCAAGGGACTGTTAGCTTCCTAGCTTTTAGGTTTGTATCCACTGGCAATGCAGGTGACCAGAGGCAGATAATAAGAAGCCAAAGGCACTTGGCCTTGCCATTTTTTGCAACCAAATAAAGTGACATTACAATCTGACTAGTACATAGAATTTTATGTGCTAAACAATTTGCATTTCTTCCTTTTAATATGTTTAATTTAATGAGTGACATAAACTGTTGAAGAGGTGTTAGAGACCAGTAACTTACCAAAAGTAAATATTGTAAGTGGCTTTACTGGAATTTATGGCAGGGATGAGCTAAGAGGCTACCAATGTGTCTTTAAACTGCTTCCCTCCCTAATTTTTGATATAAACATTAATTCAAAGTAAACTCTGCAGCACTATTTAGCAGATTAAACTTTGTTGGGGGCTGAGTGGACTTCAGTGAGTTCCTTTTGCTGGGAGACATTTTGTCAAAGCAGAGAGTAAACACACCTACTAAAGAGCTGTTTACTTTGTGTTGAGTGCAGAGCATTGATGTTGATGGGAGGAAATGCTTTCTGTAAACTGGTCTCATTTATCCAACAGAAATTGCCTCAGTAAATATTTTTGTCCAAACAGTCTGTCACACAAGGCCACATTCAAGAAAGAGATCATTTAAAGTGCTGAAAAAACTGAGAAGATTCACGGGACTCCTCCGATTTACAGCACATCTCAGGTCATTGTTTTGGTTTTATGGCCTGACACCTCTTTCTTTGTGTTCAGTTAACATGCTTATCACTGTGTCTAACAGGCAGCTGTTTAAAATGCTCCTATAACCCACTACTCATTTTCTGCCCAGCACCTAAGCAAGAGTGCACTTAGAGCCCAAATGGACATGAACCAAACTCTAAATTAGAGCTGCAGACTTGATCAGTTTTGTCTGTAAGGCAGAATGAACATTTGCAAGAGCTTGTTGAATGAAGGCCTGAATATTTTAACCTTGCAAAGCAGGGTTACAACAAGTGTGAGCAGCCAAATCAACATTCTTCAAAACAGGAAGAGGTGAAAGCTACGAAGAGAAGACAGCAGACACTGAGATAAGCATAGATGCTAATAGCATCAGTAACACTTTTTATCAGATATGGACTGCATTTATCTATTCAATGAAAATTAAATAACAACACTGCCAACCTCTATAGGATAAATTTGATCCACTTTTGACATGTTTTCTCCAGAATTTATGGCTCATATTCTGTCCTTTACACAACAGCAGTAGCTCTAGCCTACTACATTATCTGACTGGCCAGTAATGAATATGATTAATAGAGCGAACATCCAATTTTCTTCTTTTTAAAGATTCTGCCCAGTCCCAAACCAGTGACATTTATTGAATGGTCCCTCTTGTGTGTCGGGTTATTATTATTATGTCAGTCGTTCAAATAAATGTAAGATGAAGACAAGCTATCAGCTCCTCTCAGATGAAGTGCAGCTAATTTAGGATTAAAAAATATGCTCTTTGGGTTTATGTTGGATTCAAGGTGAGAAATTGGGCAACATGATCCACATATCAAAGATCATTTTGATATGATAGGTAAAGGTATTATGTAACTGTATTGCAACTGTATGAAGACTTAATATGTCTATTTCATTGTATCACAGCTTAAAAGTTGCAACTGGGGCTGGGCGATATGGCCTTAAAATAAAATCCCTGATTTTTCCCCCACAAATCTAGATTTATGATTTTAATCTTTTTTTTTTTGTCTCAAGCAAAAAAACTAATAAAATGTGTCATAAAATGTAAATATGCAGTTCTAATGGAGGCAGGTTTGCCTACATAAACAATGAAAGCTGAGGGATTTTGAAAGCTTGTTAACATGTTTCTATCTAATCAATATTTAATCTAATTAAAAAAAAATAAATACAGGCTATAAAAGTGCTTGTGCAAAACCTGATGGGGCCACAATCATAAAAACTGTCAAGTTTCAGTATTAATATTTTGTCAAACTGTGCAACTACTTAGAATTTAAGCAAGTAAATGAATAAAATCTAAATTTTTTATTTTTAAATCTTCTGCAGGAAATAATTCAAATTAACACATTTAACCGATATATTGCCCAGCCCTAGTTACAACAGTACAATTTTCCATATTTTTTAACAATGTCACTACAAGCAGTGTGTTTACTTTTTGGATGTTTACGGTAAAAACATTTAAGAATTATCATAAATTAAGGCTTTTTTGTCATAATTAAGCATTTGTTGGTAGTCAGTGTTTTTTATTGTTGTTGTTGTTGTCAGCTGCTGTAATGGAAACTAAAGTGACTTTAGCTTTATGAAATAAGACAGCCTTGTTAATCCATTCCCTCATATACTCTGGCTAACCCTGCACAGCGAGTGCTTCCACTTTACATTGTTACAATTTTTGGATTACAAAGGATATCTTTATCACACTACAGTGCAGTAACTTACTGTTGTTAGTAGATGGATGGAAATCTAAATTGCATAATAGATTTATCACACAAACTATTTATGTTGCCATGACTGTTTTCTACAGTGTTGTCCTGCTCTGCTTAAATGTTGGATGATAGTTTGTCAGTGACTTGCATCTTTAAATTTGATAATATGTCAGTTGTGGTTTAAAGAACCACACGCTGCTTTTGTAGTACATGTATTCAGAGCAGCACTTAATTAGACTGTGTATTTGATGTTGGTATAATACTGATTTACTGACTGACAGTTGGTGGTTTTTGTTTCCAAAGATAGTCTTGCAGCATTGTTCCAGCAAATGAAGCAATAAAAGAGACTTAAAGAGCAAACATTGAACAAAAACAATGCAGTGTTTATGGCTTTAGACTGCTATTCAAATGTTTTACTGGGTAATAAATGCACTCAAGGACTTAAAGACACGCACAGTGGCTTCAAGTAATAAACACCAAATGTGAGCACTTCTTTTTACTGACTGTCAGTACTGAATGACTCTGCTGCAACATTTCACCAAATCAACAGTTTAAAAATCTGACATCTGTCAGTCAAGGTTTTTATTGGACTACATATCTTTACAGACATAACCAAAGCTGTTCTTTATTGTAATGATAAAGTTAACCAAATCTTAAGTCTCCAAACCAACCAGTTAGTCTTTGTCTTTAAGTCTTTCCACATGTTGAACTTGTGTTAAAGAGCACTTCCAATAAAAATTCTCCAGTCTGGTTAATTTTAGTGCTAACCATTTCACACGTTGTCCCATGGGAAGAGGCAATTAAAACAACTTGATGTGAACACAATATACAGTCTGGTATTGTTATTATCATGCCCAGATGAATTTGAAACCATTCAAAGCCTTTCCTCCTGTCTTAACCTTGGAGTGCAGCTGGATTAACCTGATTCAGTGTTTATAGTCAGACAGATCCATCTTGCCAACCTTCAATCTACAATGATTTTGTTTGTCCCAAAGTGGCACGGCCCAATCTGTGTCCTTTTAAGCAGGGAGAGGTGGGAGATATAAGATGATGACAGCATATGTGATTACTCCAGTGTTTCCTCTACATTCATTTAGGAGCGGCGGGCCGCCGCTCCTAAATCCTACCCGCCGCTCCTGCAATTTTTTAAAAAAAAACTGTAAATACACCACCGCAGCATCATGTCGCCACCTTCACATCAGAGTTCTGCATTAAATCGGGTGTCGCGGGTGCTTAGGCAGATAACTATCTTGCCCATAGTTGTGTCGCTATGGTTTGCTTACATTTAATAAAATGTCCGTCTCTCTGCAGGCGGAGTCCCCCCACATGCAGTCTTTATTGAGGCTGCTGCCACCGCGGGTCGAGACGTAGCGGTGATTCAGCGAATGTCAGAGCAGAGGCCACCTAAAAGTGTCTCACAACACTCCCTGTCATAGAACGAGCCGATAACTTCTGAATCATTAATTCTCTTTATTAACAGACTCAAACAGCGTGTCATACAGTTAGCAGTTCTCTCTCTCAGTCTACACTTCCGTAACCCTCAGCCAATCCCCGGGCTACCCCTTAGCACCGTTAACATTACAAAGATCGTCTACTCTGAAGATGCTCACTCTGACATACTACTATGACACTCCCTTCCCTAAAAACAATTCAGTAGAAATGCTTCCTCACGTCCAGTTCTTCGATAGTACAATATGATTTGCTGCTGCCAGGCGACTACAGCCAGAAAGCTCAAAACGCTGGTTTCTGAGCAGCAGGACAAAATCTGTGCGCGTGCTCTTCGGCGGCAACCGCTTCTACCGCGGCGGTCCAAACCGCGTGCTGTCTGCCGCTTGTCCCTCATTGAAATGACTGGAAGCGGCGCGTTGTGTAAAGGGGATGATAAAGACACACACACACTACACATAGCTACATACACACACACTCACACTCAGCCGGCGGATGAAGGAGCGACCATAACGGTAAAAAAATATAATAAAAAAAAAAAAAAATTTAAACAAACATTAATGGATGACCTGAAGCTTACCAAACAATCTCTCCAAGCAAAAATCTCAGCATTTTTAAGCCAATTGTCCTTACTAAGAAGGGAAGCACAGCTAGCAGCAGTGTAGGAAACTTTCAGCATGTAGTTTCTCCTCATTGTCAGTCACTTGCTATAACTTTATGATTCATCTTCTCTCCACCTGCTGAGCTTACGTGGTTACATGAAATGTTACATTCTTCCTGTTTTTTTAAAATACTTTTTATACTCTATGCAGTTTATTTTAAATTCTTTTGAGAATGTTGTAGTTGTGTGCCCGCAGTGCTCACTATTTATTCAGATCTAAATGCTCTTTAATTATGATATTATGGAGCATCATTGACAGACCACACTCCCCGCAACCCCGAACCCGCCGCCCCAAGGCAATGAACCTAGAGGAAACACTGTACTCTTATGGCGATTAGCATAGATGCTAACAGCTTCAGTTGTAGCCTTATCAGATCTAGACCACACTTCTTTATTAAATGATAAATAAAAACGCTGAAAGCATAATAGATAGAAATAATGTCTTTGCTCCACTTCTTACATGTTTGATGA
Organism: Scarus forsteni; assembly: GCA_036419115.1. Taxonomy (NCBI): domain Eukaryota; kingdom Metazoa; phylum Chordata; class Actinopteri; order Labriformes; family Labridae; genus Scarus; species Scarus forsteni. The sequence continues at coordinate 5,594,120 of JAZDUH010000135.1, forward strand.
GGGTTCATTCTACAAAGTGGTTCACATTTAGTATTTTACACTGCAGCTGTAACGCCCACCTACTACATGTTCTGATTGGCTCGTAATGAATGTGATGGACAGAATGATCACCCAGTCACCTGCTGGATATGCTGCTCTGTCCATTACCAAACACTTTCTATGGATTGTTGGATGGATGAGAGAAATATTGAATAGTCCTTATGTTGTGTTTAGGATTACTCCTGTCTAGTTTTTGGGGAAAGTGGTCTTGCTGCAGTCACGTCCAGGTTTTCATGGCTTTTCTGAACACTTTTAATTTGATTTTAAACCACATCACAATGCAGAAACAAATGAATTAAGCAAATAGACTTGATCTTACAATTCTTTAGACTTTAAGTCCTTAGACTTTTCTTGTCTTGTTGATCACACAGAGCAGCTTTACAAGTCTATCTTATCTCTCAAATTCAGTCTCAAATTCACAGAATTTTAAAGGCGTTTCACATAAATATTACCAAATACATTCTTGCTCCTTCATACACATTAACATGCTGGTGACACAGCAGTAAGAGCACCTTGATGTCAAGTGTTTTGCTTGTGGAAACATCAACGTGATAGCTGGAACTGGCCTAGAACTTCAAACCCTATGATTACTGACATAGTGCATTATCAGACTAGTGCACTATGTCAGATGATTATAACCCTGATATTTGACTATCTTATAAGCTTTTAATAGTCTTATTTTAACTGCTGGCTCTGAAATCTACAGTAGGTTGTGTGGTGCAACAGGTGGTGCTGTTGCCTCAAAGCAAAAAGGTTCCTAGTTCACTGGTTGGATGTGGCCCCTCTGTGTGAAGTCTCCATGCTCTATTTCCACAGGGTTTTCTCCAGTTAGTGTGGTTTTCTCCAAAAGACTAAAAAACATGCTGTCTGGTTAATTGATCTATGTTTGTGTAAATGGTTGTTGGTCACTTCTGTCGATATTTTGATTGGCTTGCGACCAGTCAAGGTAGTACACTGCAACTCGCCCAGTGTTAGCTTGGATAAGCTCCAGTCCCATGTGACCCTGAAAGTGTTTGGCAAAATAGATGATTGATGAATGGATGCCACTTTGATACAGTCAGCCTTTTTTTATCACATCTTTATTTAAGTTGTTGGTACAGGCAGAGCCCTTTAATCAAGATCAGTGTGCAAGGACTTTAAATGTTGCAGTTGTTGTTCTTAGCCTTACTATCAAATGATAATGAGGACAGATTGCACATGAGCAATTTTTCACCATGGAAAACTGTCTTATTTCATATAACCACATCATATCATGTTGCTTTGAGACGTTTTAAGCAAACATGCTTGCTGGGGGATGGATCCATTCAGAACTGAGCTGACACCAAACAAAGCACAAGTGAATGTTTTTCACATGAAGTAAACCCGTTTATCAAAACTTCTACAGAGTTCTGGTGCCATTTCCAAAGGTCTGTGGCTTGTCAGACTCATTCACCCCTGTTTTTTATGGACTATTATGTTACAATTTTCTGTTTTGTGGTTTGTGACATAACCTCAAGATTTGTATCAAAGCTTGGAGCACTGGTGATGTGCAGAAAGTCTGCCATCATGTATCTGATATCAGCCAGTACATCCAAACACAGCTGCGTCTGCCCTCATGTGCTTCCAGAGTCTTGTGGTTTTTCTTTAAGATCTTCGTTTCATATCTTGAATGATTTGCTGGGTCATATTGCTCTGCAACTTGTAATATTTTTCTGTGTACATTAGACTGTAGGATTTCTAACAACAGTATTACATCTCTATCAGGAGTTGAATGAATACAGAAAGAATCTGACCTTGCAGTGCACCTAACAATGTCTGTAATCAGGCAGATCCATCTTGACAAGCTTCAAGCTGGAATGACTGAGCTCGGTCTTTAGAGGCACTGACCAAACAGCAGAAGAAAGAAGCAGGAAATATGAGCATGATGCTGAAGAAGCATCTGCAAGCCTATCACACTTGGACCATTGATCTGAGCCTCGCTTGAGCACGATTGCCCCGCTGTTGCAAGTTCTCCACTGTCCTGCATTCACATTGTCCAGGCCTCAGTTACACTTCAGTACTTATAAAGACTTCCTGAAATGCACTCACAACTCAACAGGGAGCAACAATAAATCTCCCTGGTCCATCTGGGAGAGAGCCTGCTGTACAAAACTTTACCCTTTTGGTGGCATATTTTAAGTCATACTGATTGAACACAATCCTCCAGCACTTAAAACACTATTTGGGATTGTTATGAAGAAAATAAGAAAGAAAAGCTATTGCTGAAGTCATCTTGATAATAAACCTAAAATAATTGATTTCATTTCTTGTATTTGAACCTTTCTAGCTGAAATATTTGTAGGTGTTTCATCTTTCTCTCTCTGTCTCTCATGCCCTCCCCCCATATCTGGTCAGGTCAGGTTGGAAGAAGTACATGATGTGTCACTGTTCATCAGTCCTGATGACTCAACTGCACCACCAGCGATGTTAACTCTACTTCTTTTGTATGCATTAATGTGCAATGAAGTTTAAAGGTGCATGGGTGCAAACTCTACATTTGGGGCTCCAGAGGAAAGAACACCAACACTGCAAGCTGCTTTACCAACTGCTGTAAACTGTGGCAGTGCCCTAGGAAGTCAGCTTGCATCTCCCCAGATACCACACCAACTTTTGCATTTAATGCTCATGATTGTTATTGAGTACACTTTTATAGAATCATCACTACAATCATAAAGACATGAGGACCTTCTTGAAAACAAGATGTTGCATCTCAAGAGGCTAACCTCTTTTAAATTTGTTTTCAGCAGAAAGCTTATGACTGGCTTATATATTGTCACTAGCTTAGTTCTTACTTTAGTCCACTTGTCTTTGCCCTCCTTTTCTTTTGCCCACCCACCCAACACAGCATCGTGTGGATTTGCTGTTCATCATGAGACTGGGATCCACATTCAAGATTTCCTGCTGCTTAACAGAAGGTCTTTTCTTGTTGCCATGATGGAGAGATTCATGATTGGCTATTGGATTAATGTTGGGTGTTGGATGTATATATTTCTTTAGATATGTAAATGTGTATTTTTATATGTATATATGTATTGATGCATATATGTGTATCTATAAAAAAAAGAAATTGTCAATCTACAAAAAAAACCTCGATTCACAGTTTGATTCGATGTCCTCGCCCCATTTGAAATGAAATAACTACTCACTGTAAATTTGTTTCCAAAATAAACATTGGTTTATACTTAAAATATACATTTAAAGTGTCTCCAGGTCAAAAAATCAACACAGAAATCGACACAAAGTGCTACTACCACCAACGACAACCGCCTTCTGACACAATTTGCAGCGAGGTGTCGTTTGGTGTTCATCAGATGCTGCCAAACCAAACCAATTCCAAATTACGGACCTTTCTTGGGCAGGAGCCCCTCTTTCTCCTCAGCGGTTACGGCTGCCGCCGCTGTGTTGTCTATGTTGTTCATGTGCATGATGTCTTGGGGGGAAGAGAGTGACATACTGCAGGAAGTGCACTACGGAAAGCTTCAGGTCCTCGCAAATGTGAAATGAACGGGTTGAATTTTAAGAAAAATCGTTAAACTCGAGTTTCAGGAAAAACAAATCGATTTGACTTGCCAACTCGATTTTTAAACCTCATCGATTTTTTGCCCAGCCCTACTATAAAATGAGGTTTTATGCTCTATTTTGAAGTGTCTTCTGATGACACATGTTATGAATTGGCGCTATACAAATTAATATTTATTGATTGACTGATTGAACATCCAAGAGCGGTTTGATCAGGTCTTGAAATGGACCACACTTCAGTTCTCAGCCCGTGCCAAGTATGATCTGAGCTATGCTGCTGCTTTTATCGCATAAAAACCTGATTTGTCAGAATAGTGTCCAGGAAGTCTGCCTGGGTAATTCCCTGACATTCCCTGGTTGTTCCTACTTGCTTCTCTCGGCAGGGACTATGATGATGCTGTCAGCCCTCCCAACTCGCCCACAGTGAATTACCCTGATTATTTGCTGCTGCATTCGCACGTAAGATCACCATGGGTATGAAGAAATAACTTGAGTAAAGTCTGCATGAAAATTCAGCTGTTTGTGTTCACACATTTGGCTTACCCAGGTGAAGTCCAGATCATTTCAGGGATTTTCTGCTAGTGGGAATGGGGTTTCTCTCACTTGATTTGGATTGCTAGGTTTTTACACATCAACAGTATTCCTCATCCACAAGCAGATCAGCTGATGAGATAACTGTACTTTGAGGAACACATCTCAAAACCAGAGTTGCAGCATGCTTTACACCAACAGGATCAGGCCCCCTGTGTTGCTGTACATCACTATGATTCAGACAGCTATGCCAATCCATTATCCAGACTTTGTTATTCTCAGGGTCAGTGACACAGCAGATAAAACATGAACCTGGCAACATTCACACCTCATCATCCCTGATGGTGAACAGATGCCACATCCCACACAAACAAACACAACCATCATTCTTTTATTTCTGCTCTGAGTTGACTCAGATGCTGATGCTTACACGCACACATCCATATATATGTAAACATAATAATCTCCTCTTCTGTGCAGATTCAAAGCACCCACTCTTTGCGTACCAGCCTCCCTGCTGATGTATTTTCCATCATCCACTCATGGGCTCTAGCTCCAGAGAAAACATAACAGGAGTCTTTATACTTGAAGCAGGATGACGAAGTGTTGGTGCAGAGCTTCAAGAGTGTGTCTGTGGGTGTGTGTGCTCCCGCCTCAGTGTATGAGAGTACAGTGTATTAGTTGTGCTCATGCATGAGTGGCTGCAAGCGTGTTTCCTGTTACATTGGGTGACACCTCCCACATTTCTTCACATTACCCCCCTCTCCTGCCTCTCTTTGACCGCTATGAAGTTAAGACTTTCAAACAGTAATCCAATAAAAACTCATTAATCCAAATGGCTGCTGAAGAATTCCTCAAATGAAAGTTCACTGACACGACTTGGCGGCTTTCCACAATAAAAAACACAATTAAAAGCCCAAAAATGTTAAGACAAACACACAGAGTGCAATTATTTACTCAATAAAGACAGCCACAAAGGGAAACTGTATGAGCGTGTGTTTGTTTAAATGTTTGGCGTCTCCCTACAATGGCACTTTCAAAAACTGATCTCCATGTTTCCTTGACACTAAAATAGCATTGCATGACAACATATCAAATAAATAGTCCACTTCCTGCATATTTTACTCATTGTTTATTCTTAAGTCCACATAAAGATTTCTGGCATTAAAGTTTTGATCTTATCCACCTTTGAGGGTGATTCACTTGAGGTTTGATGTTCTGTACCATGCCCCCATTCTTCTTCCCTTCTGGCTTTCTCTAAAGTCAAGTTAGGTCAAGTCAAATTATAGCTCAATAAGAAACAAAAGGGTTGTACAAGCTCAGAATGCAATGAAGAAGTATCTAACTACAGTATCTACAGTCTGACACAAATTTCTCAAGACATTCCAGTCAAATCAAGTTCACAAACAAAGCACAATAACGCTGTCACTTTTACTAAAAATAAAAGTCAAAGGGCTTTCAGACATGCACCCAAATAAATGACATTTGGTAAAGACCCTGCCGAAAGGAACACAGTCACACACAGTTAAACTCATGACGAAGCACCGCTGCACTCGGCCTTATAACTTGGATGAAAAGCCGACGGCTGAGCCCGCAAATAAGTGGAGGACGAGTGACTAAACTGCATTTCACAGAACACACAGCCTGGTCTTTGATTTTAAGCGTGTGTTAAATTTGCTCACTGTCTGCTGACAAAAATACTTCCACACAGCTCTGCTAAGATGATTCAGAGCTTTTAATGTTCGCTCGGAGTGGAAACTCTTTGTTTACTGAGGTCAAGAGAGCAGCGGATGTGTCTGAGGGTCAAGCTGCGCTCACAGCGCCCCCTGTTGGATGGAATGATCCACTGCTCCAGATGCCCTAATGCGCCGCTACACTCAGCATTTTACATTTGAATATTTATTTACTATTCAGTTACGGATATTTAACCCCATATTCGATCGGTTATTCGAATATCAAATATAAAGTGACAGCCCTAAAGCACCATCATGAGGTCCATCCTCCAAGATCTTACCAGTTTGTTTTTGCGTCAAAATGGACATTTGTGCTAAGTAATGAGAATATCCTGGAAAGTGTTTTAGGGGTAGTGTGTTCAGTTGCAGGCAGTAAATCAGTACCTCTGACCTGATGTCAAAGACAATGCACTATTGTGCAAAATTTGACAAAAAAAATCCATAAAAGCAATTTGAAATTCAACAATCACAGCCTGAAACAGCACATCATTCCACAGTTGATCCCTCTTCAATGGCTCACAGTTGCAGCTCATCAAATTTAAAGCTGTTCAAATGGTACTAAAACAGGACCATGTTTTGTTAGACTGGTAAAGTCAAGGATAAACCAGCCAGAGCAGCCCTATTCAATTAGCAGCCAGAGGGCCACATGGGGCCTGAAACCAACCCTCAAGTGGCCCAAAATAAACGTGATTGGAAATTAGGTCCGGCTATAAAAATAGAAAAAACTTGTACAAACACTGACAATGTCTTACGAAAATTTTAATATTATTACAGACATTGAATGCAACACGTTCTGAAAAGTTGCTGTTAAGCAAGTTACTTTTAATGCACTTTCAAATGTGACCAAAAGATGGTGTTTTTAATCTGCACCCTTTTTTATGTTTATACACCCTAATATGTGCTTTTATTACCTGTCAAAACCTGTTGAAGTTATTTGTTTAAAGTGTAAAATTTCAAGAAACAGTTTTTCAGAACAAGTTTTTTTCAGTACAGCTCTTTAATGAGTTTATGCCCTTTTGGATGTGGCAATAAGTTTATAAGCATCCAGTGTGTTTATAATCTATTTGTGTGTCGTTTCAAGCGGTTAAATTTGCTCACTGTCTGCCAGAAATGCCCGGCCCAGCTCATGTCCTAAGTCTGAAAATCTGGCCTGTCTGAATTTCTAATTGAATAGCCCTGACCTAGAGGACACCCCAAAAAGCCAGCACCTTAAGAACATCAGCTCTTCGCCCTGGCTTCATTGAGTAAGGCTGTCTTTCAGTTTCAAGGGAATTTTGGCATATCCTAATGGTGCTACCCACTCATTTAGCTGTGTTACTTGTTTCACACATGCACAGTCATTACAAGTTGCATCTCAATTGTCACTCACCAGGCTTTCCAACGATATCAAACTCAGCACTAAATGGTATTGTGAACGGTAAAAATAATTGACCAATGTAGTGTTGCCAAATATTTTATGAGGTAAGGTCAAGATAGCTTGCTGTTGCATACTCACTAGTTCTCTGTAAATTCTATTGTTTTTATTTCTCTTCAGTATCAATGAGCAAAGAGGAATACATGCCAAGAAGAGATTCTACTTACCATTTTTCCTAATTTACCACCATCATGTAGAGGCTGTCCATTTCATTTGGTGCTCAAATACCTTGTGCTGTTGGTTTTGACTACAGTGAAGTCGTTGAACTACAGAGTTGTGATGATATTAAACTGCTTAAAACTGCAAACATTTAAGTATTGAAGACCACCCTACATTTAATGACCAAGATCAAGGGAGTGCAGCGTGGCCCCTGAGGATTTGTAGTCTCAAAAATTGCATAAAAAAATCTTTGGGTGGCATGAGCTATAACTGGGAACATAATTCTTTTACATCAGTGTCATAAAGGTCAACACCCTCGTTGGCAGCCCCTCATGATTGGGGAGAAAATCCTTTAACGTAAAATCTGACAGCTAATTAGTCCTGTTCACATTCCCACGTACAGTAGCCACAGAGATGTGGGGTCATGAGCGGTAGGTGATCGGGGTCAGGGAGGTATCGAAACATGATAAACTCTCCGTCAGTCAGAGCAGCTCAGGAATGAAGGGGAGGATCACAGACTCAGGGGAACAGAGGAGAGGTGCAGTCACGGAGACGAGGAGCTGAGAGGAAGAGAAGATAAACAGAGATGGACAGGGAGGGACACAGATGGAGAAGGTAAAAGATGGAAAGAAAGAATTCAGCACTGACAGAGAGGGCCAAAAAAGGGAAGTGAAGTGAGCTGCACAGACAGAAGTAGAAGATGGACTGACAAACACATAGAAAGACTGACAGAAAAGCTGCTGGTGTACTTTTCATTATGAAGGAACTCCTTGTATGCTGCAGCTTTTATCCATCAGTCGTTTGTAGTTCAGCTCAGATGAATATGAGAGTGACACTAATTGGCCATAATAAGCGGTGGGGAAATAGCAGTGGATGAGGATTCTGGGTAATAGGAAAATGATGATAGAAAGCATCTGAAGGACGTCTGTGTCTTAAAGCTATCTGTGGTTCTTATCATGAAAGATATCTGAAGGTCGAGGGAGGTCAGAGTGGATAAGGACAAATTGAGGAGCATGTAGACATGTGGGAGTGTGTGTGTTCCTAATGGCTTTGTCCCTTTGAGATTGTGTTTGAAGATGTTCATGTGGACCATTTTCTTCTTTGAATGGTTTTAGCCTTCAACCCTTTCATGCATGGATTATTAAATCACTACAGAATACTTTTAAAAATGTTATTTTAAATTTCAAACAAGTTAAAAATCATGGTCATTTGTTTTTGAATGTTAAATTATGAGAAAGTTGTGCATCTGACCACTGCAGTATACATCATGCATCACAGTATAAATAGTAATTTATTCATTCATTCATTCATTTTCTATACCTGGCTATCCCTTTTGGGGTTGCGGGGGGCTGCAGCTTATCCCAGCTTTCATCAGGCGAGAAGCGGGGTGCACCCAGAACCAGTCGCCAGTCGATTGCAGGGCAACATAGAGAGACAGACAACCATTCACGCTCACACTCATACCTAAGGGCAATTTAGAGTCACCAATTAACCTAATGAGCATGTTTTTGGTCTGTGGGAGGAAGCCAGAGTGCCCGGAGAGAACCCACGCATGCACGGGAAGAACATGCAAACTTCGCTGCGCTACCGTGCCGCCCAAATAGTAATTTAGTGGAATGTAATAAAGATTGACAAATATGTTTTTGACAAACATTTATTCAGAGTAAATAAACAAATGTAAATGGATCTTGAGTAAATTATTGTTGCTCTTTAATTTAACTATTCAGATATGAATTACACCAAAATTTAAAATAAAAAATACAAAATGATGTGAAATCTGAATAGAGACATAATACCCAATTTGCCCTTTGTTGGGTATTTTTGGATTTATGATGCAATATCGCAATAAGGGCAAACTGTGCAAAGATAACATCACAAACCTTGTTTATAAAACTTAAGAGAAGGGTTTGGAAATTCACTACTTGGTAGTTGGACATGGTACTGCATCTTATAGGGTACAATTTTTTCCCCAATATCTGTCTACTGTAGTTGACACTGTGCATGAAAGGGTTAACTTGGGGGTTGTAAAGTTTGAATTGAGATCCAGTACAAATGTGTGATTAGCCATCTTAAAACTTATTCTTTCAGTTTTTAATTAATAGAGGTCTGATCCAATGCTACTACCTTACTGTCAAAATGACCTTGACTAGTACTGGGTGATAAATTAGTGTTGAAACTGTCACTAGTATCTTTTGGTGCCCTTCAGTTGATTTCTTCAATTGTGCCATCACCAGTTTGAACAAACGTTCTGTGTTGGGAGGCCTAACCAAAGCCATGCCTGTAGCTTGCATCCTCGAGCCAGTAGCCATGGTGACGGGTCAATGAAGTTGTCATTTGTTAGACAACTCAGTTCGACTCCTGTCTTGGGCAAAGAATGCACAAACAGCCAAAAGAACCAAAGAACATAAACTGCTGCACAGCACTGGGGTAAATGTTTGCCCTCTGTCCTCTGTAGGGATGGGAATGGCCTTATGCCGCCTACAGGATTAACGTAATACATCAGTGGTGCTAATATCGATGCTGTAATGATGACTACAAACTAGAAAAAAAACACTGTGACTTGAAATAGCAGAAACAAAACCAGGTGCCGCCGCCAGGGTGCTGCAGTCCATAGTGTTAGCTGGGCTGCTATCTTTACTCGTGTTGCTATAGCAATCAAACAGCCCGCACTCCTTTAGCTTTATACTGTGTGTTTGGTGATGTTGCTAGTATTTCCCCCCTTGGATGCAACTTCTCTCTGCCGAGTTTTCATTAACTTTGCTAAAGTGTGCCCAAACCTTCGAGAGCTTAGCCCTCACCGACATGCTCGAGTCAGCTGTGTCATCACCTGTCAACGGCGGTAGTGTCATTGAAGTCATGAAGAGACGTTCAAGTACAGATAATGGTACCATTTTTCCAGATTCTTAATGGTATTCGGGTGCCGACTCAATTAGGGACCGGTACACTAAAGTACCTGTCAGCGTTATACATCCCTACTCCTACAAAAACACTCTGCAAAGGCTTGAATTAGCACTAATATGACCAACTGTAGTGACACAAATGCCACTGACAACCATCAAAATAAGAGACATCTGCTGAGGCACCATGGTGTTAAAGTTTGTCTGATGAAAGACACAATCATACCATAAGTTACGCATGTGGGATTGTGCTTAAATTAAAGTTTGAAGTTATAGTCACCCTGCTTAAAGGACACAGAGTTAGAGACCAGCTGCCAGCATGTCTACCTGCAATGACCAAGTTTCACAGGACTTGGTAAAGAGCAAACAGATACTTCAATGGCAGCGAATATTCCACTTCTGTTTGCCAAGCTGCCAGAAACTTGACTCCATCTGAAGTTGCTCAGTGTGTCTGGATGTATAAAACAGCAGCACATTAGTCACTCATGCCAAACACATGAAAAATTAGCAAAACAGCTCAACACAGCCACGTTTTATCTCTGTGCAGTGGTTTTCCAGCTGCACACAGACTTACAGATGAGCTCACAGCTCTCTCATCCATCCAGTGCTGTTAGAAGACGGCACTCAAAGTTGGTTTTATTAGCAACAAAGATCAGATTAGGTAACAGCTAATAGGAGAGCCTATGGAGATTTGCTGTGGAGCTGGTCAACCCATACAAGGGAAGTTTAAACCAGTCTCATCGTGTGTGTCTTCTGGGGATTTGTTGTTTTTGTTCAAAGTATCGCTTTACACTCCCGACAGAGTCAGGGTCGCATTTCATCCTGTAAAAATCCTCATGCGCTTCTAGGCTAGGTGCTAAGTTGCTGTAGCTGAAATGTCCTTTGCACAAACTCTGATGATAGTAAGTCTGAGCTCATATCAACCATTTCACTACAGAAACTGTGCTAAAGGGGTAGTGCTGGATTTTAAAGTGGGGTTGTATGAGGTATAGTAAATTATTAGCAGCACTGTTGGGGGCTAGCTCAGCTCCTGCACATGGGAACAAGGCTGTTCAATGTCATGATTAAGGCGGAATGCTCTGCGTAGTTTGAGGCAAAAATGAGCTCCAATAAACACCAACAGCGAGATTTGGACGGCATATTGTTTGAAATGTCCACAACAACTTTCTTTTTTACACAAGCAGACAAACCTCTTTGTTTTGGTATGAATTTGGCATATAGCCCAGCATACCATTTTTTAACCTTGCAGTGTACTGTCATCAGCCTGATTCAATATCTGTTATCATGCAGATTAGGGGTGGGAGATATGGCAAAAATATCATATCACGATTTTTCAAAAATAAAATCACGATTTTATTTTATTTATTTTTGACCTTGATTTTTCTAGACTAATTTGCATGTTTGACAAACCCTAAAAGAAAAAAAAAAAAAAAAAAAAAAAAAAATACAATTTAAGCCAAAGAAACTTTCTGAACAGGTTTTAATTTAAATAGTGCAGTTTTTATAAAAATGTACAATAAATGTTAACATAAAAGGTAATAAACAACAATAAAGTGCACTTCTGTAACATGAAATTAAACACACCAAACAGCTTATTGAAAAGGGTAAAATATAAATACAAACTTAAGTCACTGGTTATCTCTTAAAGTGCAACAGTTTAGAACAAATGTTATCTAACTGCAATGTCTATAACCTGAGGGAATAATACAGCTGCTTTAGAACAGATTTTTGTTCAGACATCTTCAAGCTTTTATCTCCTTTTCTCTTTCCGCCATGGCTTCACGCTACATAACCAAACAGGAGATCCCATAATCTGACGATCTTTCTGCTTTGAGATCATCCCCACGTTATAATCCTTAACGATTCAATATCGTCATATCGCACACCACTAATGCAGATCCAGCTTGCCAAGCTCCAATCTACATTGATTGTGAGCAGCCAAAAGCAGCGCTTCCCAGTCAGAGTCCTTTAGAGCATGAAAAGAAGGAGCAAGGGAGATAACAGGAGACTGCTTGTACAGAGATTAGCATACATGCTAAAAGCTTAGTAGCAGTTTTATCAGATCTAGGCCATATTTACTCATTAAATGAAGAACAAACAACAATGAAAGCATGTGATTGGAAGGATGTTTTAGCTCCAGGTATGATAGATAATATTTTATATTTCACACCGCAGCAGTAGTGCCAGCCTGTCACATTATCTAATAGGCCAATAATTAAGGTTTTTGGCAGAATGACTGTCCTGTTACCTGCTGGATATGCCGTGGAAAGGTTCTGCCAATTTCAACACTTTCTTAGGGGTCTTACCTACCTGGACTTGAGTCAGGTTAACAATTTTTAGCCTTGCAGCATGAAATTGTCTGATATATTTTTTCCAGAACAAACAATACACAGTGTTGTTGGTAAGATATTGATATCAGAAGATATAGAAATTTATACCAATATATACAGCTGATATATCGCTACAGTGATATAATAAAGATAACTATAATAATAATAAACTTTATTTATTTTGCACTTTTTAAAACAGGGTTACAGAGTACTTAACAGACAAAATTTTAAAGATAACACAAGAATAAAAGAGAAATGCAGGAAAAATGTGAGGAATACAATGACAGAAAGTGTAGAAGTTAGAACAGTGGAAAAGCATGAGCTAGAACAGAGCAAAATAGATAAAAGATTTATGCCACTTAAGATAAGAGGGAAAAGGGAATTCATTAAACTAAAATGACTAAAAGATAAAAGGGAATATGAGATGGAAACAACAGTGAGAAAAACCAAAAGAGGATACAAAAGTTAAAATGATAATACAAAATAAAAGAATCAAAGATGTGGCCTGTAAAACTATCTTAAAGGAGACATATCATGCTTGTTTCTCCTTTTCACTATGCCAGACTAGGATGCCTGTAAAGCATTTCTGCCCTCGGTACAAGTCATTTAGTTCCTTCATTGCCCCACAATAGCGTTCTCAAAATCCTCATTTTAGGCCATTATCAAGCTCTCGTTAAAACGCTCGGATCTCAGGCTGACCTACAGTAACCTCGCAACGTCACAGCCCTTTGTGCTCTGATTGGTCAGTTCTATCGGGGGCTGAGCCAGCCTGTCCTTCTTCTTCTACTGTATTTTCCGGCAGGCTCAAAGCAGCGACCGCGTATTGAGTCCCCCTCCCTACAGGCCAGAGCTGGTAATGAGTGAATGTGAGCTAGGGAGCTTTATACTGCTGCTTGGTGGATGTGTGCCTGACTGATGGTTGTGAGGCTAACGGACATCACAGAGGAGGAAGTGTTTTATCAGATTACTCCAATAAAAAGAAAGGTACCTCGTGTCGTCACGATGATTTAAATCTCGCGGTCATCTCGCAATGACCTATTTTCAGAGGCATCAAATCTCGTTCTAGGATATCAGAAAAAATACAATATCTCATTTTTTGAAAATTAAGGGGGTGTAAGGTCTTGTTTTCAAATTTATTATATTATATGTAAGTATTAAATCATGCATCAGCATGATATGTCTCCTTTAAACTGGAAATAAAAGCAGCATCAGAGGATTAAAAGCACATAGTGATAGATGCTGTTCTGGGCTGGTTAAAGATCAGACATGCTGCTGCATTTTGGATCATCTGTAGAGGTTTAAATGTACATGCAGGGAGGATTGCTGATAGGGAGTTGCTGTGGTAGATACTTGAATATAAAAGAGCCTGTACCACAAGCTGTGTTACCTACCAGATTGGTTCTGATTCTCCTGAGAGGGCAAATTGGCAAGATCAAGAATCGAGGCCACATGAACCGTAGAGGTTTGCTGGGCATCAGCTGTGACACCCAAATCCAACCTGTAAACTGATTCGTGGTTTGATGGACAGTAAGCTCAGTGTCTGTCTGACAGGAAGTTGTTATATTCCCTACGGGTAAAAAAAAGAGGTCCAATTGCATCACTGCTACATTTTATTTAACAAAATATGATTTAAAGAAGCACTGATTATTTGTATTTACTTATTTATACAATGGATTTACAGATATAAAACTGCTGAAACTAAACAGTGCAGATGTTTTCATGGTTTTGGAAAAGTTAACTTCCATGCTGTAGCGCGAGCAACACAAAACAATGACTGCATGTGAATAAAGTGAGGAAAAAAAACAGTCTTAAAATTTAAATGTTCGCTCTGAAACATCCCTCAAAATTGTTAACAGTCTTCTAGACCCAAAGCAAATATACAATTCTTCTAAAATATCAAACTCATTCCTGTGTCCCAGGGTAATTCTAGGTGAATGACTTGATTTTATTTCCTGTAAACTAAAACTAATGTGTTTGGTTTAACTTGGAGTTAAATAAATACAAGAGAGTAGAAAGTGAATGTCATCACCATGTTTTTCATGGCCTGAATAATACTGATGGTAGATTTTCACATGGATATGCAGTTAAAACCCTTTAAGAGTCACAGAGCATCTGTGTTTTTCTGTGGGTTGGTTGGTGTTGAGTTTGGGAGGCACACAATGGCAGCCATTGTTGAAATCATGCAGCTATCCTGAACAGATCAGACTTTCGAAAGGGAACAATTGCTCTTGAAACTTGTGCAGAAAAATAATCAGCCCATGGTTTGAGATATGTATCTTATCCTTCACTTCTAAGCTGAACAGTCAAACAAATGGTGAGAGTTTAGTCATATTTGATCAAATCTCTCTTCAACAGTTGGTCTATACTGAGTTTGTATGCATATGCTTGGATGTATGCTATGTTTTTGTCTCAGGCTTAACCCACAGCAAGCTGTCAATCATCACAAACCTACTCACTGTTTATTCTCTTTTTCTACTTTTATAGGAACTGGTGTGCCTATGTGGTGACACGCACTGTTAGCTGCGTGATGGAGGATGGCGTGGAGACATACATCAAACCAGACTATCAGCGCTGTACCTGGGGCCAGTGTCCCAGAGTTGCGTGAGTATCTGTCCCATCTTTGTTATTTTCTGTCTCCTCTGGTTCTTCCTCTGTGACTGAAATTCAATCTGGAGGCTTTTCAATTTAGCCACAGAAATTTCCCGTGCTGAGATTCCACAGAGGTTTGGATCCTCTATTGATCCATCCTTTCCTGTCTCCCAGATAAAGACCTTATTCAGCTCTTTCCATTTTATGCCTGTTATTTATAAGAAGAGTCTGGCCAGACAGAGGTCGGGTTCTGACTTGTCTTTTGCAGATATAATGTTAGACAGGATTTTGTTGACAGTACTCAGTAACTTAAACCTGGTCTTAGGCTTACTCATCTCACTTTGGTGAGGAAGAGGAAGTTTTCCTGCACAGAGAAAAAACAGTCATCTGCTTGTGAAGCTACTTGGCTTCTTAAATTGCCACATAAACAGTATTATCCAATATTCTTAAATAGACAAAGGCTATTACTGAATTATGAAAACATGGTTAAACCCTTAAGGTTTTTGTCATACAATATGATTATTCAGCCTGTGTCAGAAGTTGCATTACACTTGCTAGCTGTCGAACATTTTGATGGATCAAGTCAGAAACATTCTGTCGTATGGTTTTGATCCTCTTTAAATGGTGGTTGGTATTATCCCAATGTTATGTCACAATATGTTCAAGTAAATCTGATAAAATATTATATATGACAATTAAACAAAATATATCAATTAACTGGTCAGCTGCTTTCTTGGGAAACTGCCACAGTTTATGACTACAGTTGGTGCACAGCTGAAAGGGTTGGCGCCACTTGCCTCTGGAGCCTTGGGGCGTAGAGTTTGTACCCTTACACTCCATTGCACATTTACATCTTCGACTGAAGTCGAGTAAATGTCGCTGGAGATGAAGACAAGTTGACAGGAATGATAAATGGCAAAGTGTCAACACCACATGTGCTCCTAAACCTGACCTGACTTAACAGAGACTGTAATTTGCAGGCAACAGCATAAATAAAAGCAAATAGGTATGAGCTGTTGTTGCTGTGTGCGTTTGTGTGTATAATTATTAGGGGTGTAATGAAATGGTCAACTCACGAAACGGTACGAACTACGAAACAGGGTTCACGATACGAAATACTCACGATACAAAATAAAGATTATAGAAAATCCCCAACAGTAGGAAGTTGTGCAAAAGTCTGATTTTCTTTATTTTCTTCCTAAAGCAGACATACAACAAATATTGCTGCATCAGTACAAAATAAATGCTCTTTGAAAAAAACAAAATTGTAGTTTTTTTCCCCCTTATTTAGACTACAGTGCAAATACAAACATAAAATCTCAATAAAAAGTGCTTTGTTGTTGTAACAATCAGGATAAGTACATTCTTGAATGAAAAGGAAAACAAATAGCAGTCCTCAGAGCTGCAGTTTAGACCTATAAATGTCTGAACTGTGAACTATAATATTTAGCCTATAACAGTGCATATACTTCTGATCTTCAAGTCTGATCAAATTCTGTCAACTCAACAGTAGATGCAAAAATCAAATATAGTTTTTATGCAGACTTACACAAACATACAGTTTCTGCCTGTCTTCACTTCAAAACAAAATGTTTGATATGTTAATATTCTTAAAAAAATAATATCTTTTAAGGGTATCATGGTACATCATGATAGTTGAACTCGCCGAAGTATACGGCGAACTGTAGTGGCATATTTGCACACGATTGTTGTTTTGTCCACAATCTTCTCACCGTTCTGTCGTCTTTTACATGGGAAGCCAAAATAGGTCCACACAACCGTTTTATTTGAAGAAGGAGCGTCAGCTAGTTCCTCGACCTCAACTTCCTCCATTCTGAAGCGAGTGTTTTGCTATGGTAGGCGAGGAGGGTAAAAAATCACCAGTCTCAGAGGTGCGTGGCACCCCTTCACGGTTTTTATTTGGTGCTTTTATTTCGTGCGTCTTTGAATTTTATTTCATCCTTTTTATTACGAAATTTCGTGATAATTTCTGCCATAACATCAAGGAAGCATAAATATTTAAGCAGTCTTCAAAAACTTTAAAAACTTTAAAACTAAAAAACTTGCTTGAAACAAGAAATGTTATTATTATTGGACCAACTTTTGGAGCAGGAATGATGCATGTAAGACTGAATTTATTTTTTATGCTCAAGTTTGAGCTGCTCAGTGAAGTAAGTAATTATTCAAGTTTACCATTGAACCTCTACAACTCATTTTTCTTTTAAGGAATGCAAGTAAACTACCATAAGTTGACCTTAATCAAGAAATAGTAAAAATCTTTACTATTTTTTTGTTTATCAGATATTTTGAAAATGTGTGTGTAACAGTAATAATCATGTTAAAAGCATCACTTTGGTTAAAGAGCTTTTGGTGTATTAACTATAACAGAATCATAAAAATAAATTGGTAATTACCAATGATATAAATTTAGGGCAGTTGTCACAGAAACGTTACTTTGGATTTTTTCCAATAAATCTGTTCAACACTTTCCATATTTTAGAAAACCTTTCACAGCAGCTGGATCTGCCTGATGCAATGGCTGTAATCAGATGGGGGCATTTTGCCAAGCTATAATCCTTTAGAACAATTAGAAGTGGGAGCTAGGAGTAAGACGACAGAAGGGAGTAACTGCACCTTCAGATATTAGCATAGATGCTAATGGCTTAAATGAAAAACAAATCATTTTTCCTCCAACATATGTAACTCAAAGTGCAAATAACACTGCAAAAATTTCTGTGGAAAGGATGTTTTTGCTCCACTCCCAACATAAGTTTGTTCTACAAAAAACTATCTGGTGCTAAATTTCCGATTGGCCAGTGAAATGGCAAAACCTCTGCACCTCTCTGCTATGATAACTGGATTATTCCCCTTTGGTGGATTAATTTGATCAAGCAGTCCAAAGGAAATTTGATAACACAAATGTTGGAGCAAGTTTTTCTGTTTATTGTGCTCCAAATGTGGATGTTTTGAGGGGCGCATTTATCAAGTGCTCCTGATGTTTTATCTCTTTGAAGCTTTCTCCAGTTCTGACCCTGGTCTGGCTGCTTGATCCCCATGCCCTGCCAGGGGCCTTGGCCTAAACCTGGACTATGCTAAGAATGAGGCCGACAGGGTTTCCAGGCACCACAGTCTGGTCCTCTGTCCTGTAAAAACAATCTCTTCTTCTTACCCTGTCTCCCTTTCTTTTATGACTCTGCTGCCTTCTTAAAATTTTCCCCACTCGACAAACTCCTCCTACAGCCATCTTTCAGAGCACTGTTTTTGTTTTCCCTCCAAGAGGACGTAGAATTCCTTTTTCTCACGCTCTGAAGCAGGAGACTGCAGAATGAAATCTTTTCTATGGCACAGAAAGGCCTCTCAGCACCTACAGTGATGTTTGTGGCATGGCAGAGAGGACAGAAACGTGCTGAACTCACACAGTCAGGGCTTCTTAATGTGCCCGTGAAGCTGCAATAAATCTTTATTGAAACTTCCAGCCAATTCTGGTAGATTTATTGCATTGTTACTCTAACAGTAAGTCTTTTCAGCTGTAGAGCTTTATGACACATTCAGAACCGATCTTAAAAACCAAAAACTCTTAATTCGAATAATCTACCATCGACAGAGAGACTTCCAAACTAGCGTCATGCATTTGATGGACTGTGATGTCAACAGAGATATTAAATGTTTGATTATGTTTTATATTGCATGATGTACAGAAATGGGTGGTCATACAGCAACGTTGTATCATGCCATGCAAACAATGGTACTATCACTGTAATTTTTGTGACAAAAAAGTGCCGCATACAATGTCAATGAAATATTAGATAAATATTATATTATTAATATAAATTAACAAAAGCAAATGAATGGCGTTTTATTCCTACACAAGATAAACATTTACACCGAGTCAAAGTCCAGTTCTTTGCGTCTTTGCATATAAACCTCTACATACCAGTTCAGGGTGGTATGTAGAGGTGTGTCTAGCGCACTTTGCAAGATTCCTGCAGTGCAAAGAGAGGCGCACTCAAGGCACACCAAGGCACACCCACACCTCCCTCCCTTCCACCCTGCACAAGTGCCAGAGAGGGAGGAGAAAAGGCGCGAATGGGTTAAACACAGCTGAGTGTTGTCTTCACCAATCAAATGAATGCCTCTCCTTGCCTTTAAATGTGCTGCAGCGTCTGATTGGTCTGACTGACCCCCGCCACTGTGGTCACAGTGTGCTGGAAAGACGTGGTAGCAGAGACAGTCAGAGCAGCTGTCACCGTTACAGCTACTAGAGAGTGGAGGGACTATTGGGGCCTGTGGGCCAGCTCCAGGGACAGATGTAATCGGTTCCTTTGTCATTAATAGTACAATAGTACAAAATTAAGAGACAGTTACATTTACACAGCAGCAGGCTAATTCACCTGCATCCTGGTCTATCATCACCAAATATCAGTACTTTGGTGATAACTCTTCTCCCGGTATCTCCTCCTCACGCTCCTTGCAATAATGTACTCCATCTTTTTAGATCACCTTAAAAAATAAAGACTTAAACAGAGAAATATGGGCAATCACAGGTAAATCCTTAAGACACTGAGTGACATACATTTTTTTCTCTCTTTTTTCTTTGTCTTTTTCTCCCTCTTTTCTTTGAATATCATGAAATGAGAGAAGTCAGATATATACTCTGTATTGGATGATGAGGCTGTTTGTGGTTGGCTTGTAAGATGTTCATCAAACTTCCAGCTGCTGTCAGGTTAAGTTTCCATTATAACAAACGGCTTTGATCCGACATCAGAACTGACGGGACAATTAATATAGAGACAAATGTATATGCTGGTTCAGACGGTTATATTTAAACAGCGATTGCTGTGATTGTTTATTGCATTAAAATGTGCCTGAAACTCTGGAGTCCTACCTTTGAGGCTTTGTTGACATGTGCGCACATGTGCGCCTGTCACCAAATTACAGTCGAAGTGGACACAGTGCCAAATTTAAAGAAAATTCTGGAGGGTTTTTTGAGACATTGTGCAAACAAGATTGTGGTGAACATGATGCCTGATAAGCTTTCACTCTGACCCTGTAAACCTGATTGGTCTTCTTTAGTGCAACAAATCATAAGTACGAAGGTTGACAGAAGTCACAAACTAAAGCCCCAGTCACACACTCTGTTTCTCATGGTGATTGTGCACAACTGATCCACTCGATACTGGAAGAAATATCTGTCTCCCCCGGACACACCCTGTATGTACACCATCAGTAACGCTTCTACGGCACATCTACAGTGCTTGGGGGGCGTTCATCCTGCTTCAATTAGTTCAATACAACAATTTGATTAGGATTCCATGAATTTCTATCCTGCTGACACGACGTCAGCCCTGTTTGAGCCCAGTTTGCGTAATGTAAGCCCTGATTGAGCCCTGTCGCTTACGTTTTTGATGCTTTCATTTCCTGCATGAGATACATAAGAACAACGTTCATGATGCATTCTGAGGGTCTATAAATACAAGTCATGAACACAGGCCATTATCATTACAGTCGGAGCACAATTGGATATGTCCTTGTCCGTCATCCTCAGAAAGCTTTCTGGATTGAGCCACAGTCAGCCTGATTGAGCCCCTTACATGCCACGCTAATATCATTTGCCTTTGGTCTGCATTAGCTCCCACCCCACTATACTGAGAGCGTTGATTCTCCAGACAGTTTTTTAACAATTCAAAACTATCAGGACCCTTAAACATTCCCCTGTGTTCATCCATGACTACAGATCAGATCCAGATCAAGTAATGCATGCACCACGACCAAAGCACAATCAGGATTATGACAATTGTGCACAATCGCCATGAGAAATGGGAATGTGTGACTGGGGCATCAACTTTTAAAGATTGTTTTTCTTGGCCATGATACTCTCCTGTACAAATGCAAAAAAAGGAGATATGTGGTTTATACCAGCTCAGGCTTCCTGCCGCTCCTCTCTGCTGCTGCTGCTGTTGTGCACGAGTCTTCGTAGCGTAAAGTCACACATGCTGTTGTTTGAGTCAGAGCAGGGAGGGAGGTGTCAGGGGCATGTTAAGCTCCTTCTACTCTTGTGTTTACAAAACAGAACAAAGTTTGACCCTGAAGTAAATTCACCAAAATGTCTGCTAATAAGCATGTATACATAACATACCTCCATTGAGACGGATGGACAAAGAGCTGCAGGTGATGAATGGAGTTATAGCGGTCGAAGCAGCAGGACTCATTTTCTTCTTCTCCTTTGCTCTAAAAATGCAGCTACCTTCATGAGCAGAAATCTCAGTTAAAGAGTTGTGTGTGTTTAATGTCGTATTATGTTCAACTGTTTTGATGCTTTTGATAAATTCTGATGCGTTATGGCCCACCCCTGCAGACCACATGTGGGCCATTTCCTACCTTATCAGATTCACTTTTTAATCTCTCAGTGTCGTGGCGATCCGTGAAGATTAGCTGTGCTTGAACAAATGAGAATCCATGACTTATTCCATCCTGAATTTTTCCTTTTTGTCTTTTTTAGCTATCGGACCTACAGGAGGCCCAGGTATAAGGTTGCCTACAAAATGGTGACAGAGATGGAGTGGAAGTGTTGCCATGGTTACTCTGGAGAGGACTGCCAAGATGGACCAAGAGGAACCACTGATACCCAGGTCCACGGAGGCCGACCCCGCGTCACCACGACCAGCTACAACAATGGAGGTGGACAGACAGGACAAGGTGGAGTGTTTAAGGCTCTCTGTAGAAATATTTAAAATTGATGCTGTAGATGTAATATTAGAGTCTTTAAAACTCATTAATGATGGGATTTGTCAATTTAAGTTCACCTGGTTGTTAAAGTTTGACAGATTATTAACAGTAAGAATTATGTATTTATTGGTCCAAAAAAAAAAAGAGGTCTTATATGTGAAAAAAGTACATTTGAAAAAGCAAAATTCAGAAATGCTAAATTTAGAATTCTGCACTTGATGTGAAAGATTTGAGAAAATGTCAAGAATTGGATTGTAACCAAAAGAAAAAAAATTATTGGGGGAAAAAGTCTTAATGATGAGATTGAAACAGCAGTCTCGGAATTCTGGTGAGGCACAGAAATCCTAAATTTCTGAAAATAAGGCTAGAATGTACTCAAGAATAATTAAAAAATATGGAAAAAATCAGAATACTGTGGGAATAATGAATTTGTATTTGAATTTCAGAATCATGATATTAGAATAAAAATGTGTTAAAGTCTGATAAAAAGAATAAGAACCGGAGTTAATATTCTATGCAAAAAGCTCAACGTCTCTCAGGTCTGTGGAAAAAACTTGGAAAGGTGAATTAATTATTAAAATAAAAAAAATGAATTTCCATGATTTCAGAATTTTGACTGTAACATCACATTTCTTTAAAAAATAGAAATTTTGTAAAAATGTCAGATATCTGAGAATCAGGTCAGAACATGTGATATACCATTTGGTCTCAGGAGTTTATGAATAAAGGTCCAAATGCTGAAATTGATTTCAGAACTCTAAAAAAGAATTTAAGCAGAATTGTGAGAAAATCAGGAACTCTGACTCAAATCTTAAATTTCTGGAAAAATATATCAGAAATCTTGAACAACATGAGATTTCTAAGAATAAAATGGTAATATAAATATTTCAACACAGAAATCTGAAGAGAATAAACTGAATATTGAAGTTTGAAGCAGAAGTCTGAGATTTAAAACAATGTATTGCTATAATCTCAGAGTTCAAAGTCACCAAAAGTCAGAATTAAAGCAGAATTGTCAGAAGGAAAAGTCATTATTTTGATTTTGATATAAAATTGAAAACAGTCAGACTTTTAAGAAAAACACATGCAATTTTTAACCCTAGATTCTGAGAATTAATTCTGTTTATTTCTCTTAGTTTAAAGTTTTATTTAGTCAGAGTTATGACTTTTCCAGGATAAGTGTCAAAGATAAACGTCACAATGCAGTTTTTTTCCCAAGACTTTGGACTTTGATTTAGTTCTGAAATCAACATTAGAATTGCAACTCTGATTTCTCAGAGTTCTGACCTTTTCTCAGCATAAAACAAAGATGGATAATTTTCTTCAGTGGCCAAATCCTTTTCCGTTTAAACAAAAAACACCAAAATAATAGTTTAAAGGTGACTCATTATATGTCCATGTAAAGCAAAGAAAAAAAAAAACGCTCCTAGGAATTTGTTTAATTCAATTTAGTTTAACACACTGAATTTACTAAACTATTGAACAACATCCAAAAAATATCTTACTTCTTATATTGAGTCTTCAAAACCACATTAAGTAATGCATTTCAGAACACACATTACATTGACCTTCCTTTTTCTTACTTCAGGTGACAATGAGAGGATCAAACAGCTGGAGGACACGATCCGTGGTCTGACCAAAGACCTCCACAACATGCAGACCACCATCCACGGCATAAACCAGAGGCTGTATGTAAATCTTGTTTTTGACACATAGTGCATGTTTATGTACCTTTTGACATGAAATTATATTTTATATATATAAATAAATAAGGTTCTGAAGAAAAAATGATATTAGGCTAAAATAAAATATTCTGCATGTGACAGGTTTTATAACTTGAGGAGCTGGAGGGTCTTTATTCTGGTTTTAGCTTATGTATCCTACAACTTAGCCAACATTCACTGCTGTCTATCCACTTCTGTCAAAAGAGTAGATAACTGCAGTAAGATTTTGTTTCTAAAGGTTGATTTATAGTATTTTAGAAATACTTCCAAGCACTGGATTCTGTAATCCTGGAACATGTAAGGAATCTTACTGTAGCATCTAGTCACGCTAATGTAGTGTTTTGTTTGATTCACTCTAAAAGTAGGGTCATTACCAGGCTTTGGTGACTAAACACTTGCTTTTTGCAAATTATATTTGCTAGTGCCATTGACCTTGAGCTAACCTGACACGCCAGACAGACAATTTCATATGTCCGCCACGGAAATATTTTACTAGTCCATCTGGAGAAGAGCCAATAGAAAATGTTTTCAGAAGCAGAACCTTCAAAAACAACTGCAGCAGGTGATTGGACGATCGGTCTGCCAGTCACACTCATCACAGACCAATCATATCAAGCCACAGTATGATGTAGTAGCTTTACCATGATGTTAGCTGCTAGCTTAAACTACATTTCAGTCCTGAGACTATCATCTTACAAAAAATTGTACAACAGAGATGTCTCATTTACAACTTAAATCTGACATAAACCTCGTCAACAACAATCCCTACCACGCTGTCCTGGTAAACTTTTGGGGAGAGCATATTTCACCAGGTATCACTGAGTAACCATGACTACCATAGACTAACCAGCATTGTGCGCGGAGGGTTTCTGCTTTCTCTTCCAGTTCCCCAGCAGTGATCCCTGGTCAGGAGGAGAGCAAAAACATGATTTAAAGAAAAAATCAAGTCAATTTTTGAAAAACCACAGATAATGCCGCTCCTACAGAGACCGCTTCAGAAGCCGCAGTTGTTTTCAAACATGCTGTCTTGTTTTCTGCCTAAATTCCCTGATTTGGCCATCAGGCTTGTGGCCCAGAAGTCGTAGGTGGTTGGAGCTTGGCAAGATGATCTTCCTGGTTTGAGACAATGAATCAAGCAGGTCCACCTGCACTGCAAGGTTCCCCTTGAGCAGCCCCACTGAAAAATCCATTCAGTGTTTCCTTTCTTGAAATCTTTTTGCACCTCTTTGTTGGGCAAGCACTCCACCAATTAAAGGAGACATATCATGCTGATGCATGATTTAATACTTACATATAATATAATACATTTGAAAACAAGACCTTACACCCCCTTAATTTTCAAAGAATGAGATATTGTATTTTTTCTGATATCCTAGAACGAGATTTGATGCCTCTGAAAATTGGTCATTGCGAGATGTCCGCGAGATTTCAAACGTCGTGACAACACAAGGTACATTTATTTTATTGGAGTAATCTGATAAAACACTTCCTCCTCTGTGATGTCCGTTAGCCACAAAAGTGCACAGAGGAACACATTCGTCCAGTAGAAGTATATAGCTCCCTAGCTCACACTCACTCATTACCTGCTCTGGCCTGTAGGGGGACTCAATACGCGGTCGCTGCTTTGAGCCTGCCGGAAAATACAGTAGAAGAAGAAGGACAGGCTGGCTCAACCCCCGATAGACTGACCAATCAGAGCACAAAGGGCTGTGACGTTGCGAGGTTACTGTAGGTCAGCCTGAGATCCAAGCGTTTCAACGAGAGCTTGATAAAATTAGCCTAAAATTAGGATTTTGAGAACGCTATTGTGGGGCAATGAAGGAACTAAATGACTTGTACTGAGGGCAGAAATGCTTTACAGGCATCCTAGTCTGGCATAGTGAAAAGGAGAAACAAGCAGGATATGTCTCCTTTAATGTTACTAAAACCAAATCACAATTGGTGTTTCTATCAGCTAATCGCACCCCGAGATGATCACTGATTGGTTTCAGCCACAGAAGATCAGGATTGACCGTTTCAGCCCGAACCAAACCAGACCTCTCAGGAGAAACGAGGCTGTGTTGACTTTGTATCCTGAGCTACCCCCTGATCTCTCGCCCTAATAAACTTGCGTCCTCTTCCTGTGTGGACGTTACATTTTCAAATGAGCTCCCTGTTTAGAATATGTGTTTTTGCCTCATCCGTCATACCTCTTCAAAGAAACATATTACCCAAAGCTAAAAGGATCCTTTGTCCTTCATTTTTCTCCGTAGTCCTGGTCTGAATGGGGTGATTGTCCCTGCGGACTCGGCTCAGCCACACATGAAGGATACCATCAACAGCATCCAGACGAAGCTGGACCATCTCTACAACAGGACGCAGGTGAAGACTTTACATTCCTGTCTGCAGGCCTTATAGCTCTGGGGACCCATTTTAATTTGAAGCCCAAGTGTTGAAGCACAGGTGTCACCCATAATTTAGACCTGATGCACATCACGATTACCCAGCATGCACCTTCACTGTTTGGCAAATCAACATGCACTCCAGTTTGTGCTAGTTTGTTCAAGTGTAAACGAGGAGTAGTCAGGTGCACATCAGCATGAGGATGCAGAAAAAGACTTTGCTTTAAACCTCCTCATACCTGGTCTAAAGTCTTTAGTTTGTGGTGCAGAGTGTTTCTAATATTTTGAGACTGCATTGCAGATTGGGACACATCTGTGAGATCCAAACACATGTTTCTGAAATTGTTTTACTCACATGGAATGAACAGCATTGAAGAATTTGTAGGAAAATTCAGGATTACTGCAGGAAAATGAGAAAGGAAATATTTTAAAGCCCACAGATTTTTGATGTTTATTACACTTCTATTATAATCATATAGAAGTAAGATTGTGTTCGTTTGATCTGGAGATTTAAATTATTAGAGTTTTTGTGTCTGACTCATCTTGTTTGATCGTTTCTTATGCTCTGGATGCTTCAGTGAAAAAAAAACACTGTAACCTGAGCATTAACTTATAAAGTGCTCTGTGTGTGGCTGACTATAGCTGCACAATAAAAGGAGTGGAATTAAATAATCTAGACAAAAGTCTGGTCAATCAGCTCAGCCTGGGTCTAGCTGATTTAAAGAGAATGATAGCAGACACAATGATTGGTTTGCAAAACACACCCATGCATAATTAAGGCACATAATCCATCCTCTGCATCGAGAACATGTGTCTTTAAAGGTGTAGTCAGCGATCTTCTAATCTTCTAATCTAATGCAGTATTTGTCAAAATCACTGTATTTCTCCTCTCCATTCACAAGATGTCACCACTGACAGCATGTTGAAAAACAAGTCCGGTTTCAATACACAGCCTTGGCTCTGAATTTCAGAAGGTAAATACTGTGGCTCGGGCCGAGTTACCAAAACAGGGTAAAGCCCCCACATCCAGGGGGCAATCATACTCATGCGCAGATCAGACAGAGGGGGGAGGGGGAGTAGGAGGTTGCGTAGCGTGCGCAGTTAGCGTAAGAGAGAGATAGAATAGGTGCAGTAGCAATGGCTGAAAAACAGCCCAAAAGAAAAAGGTCAGAGGAGTGAAAAGTGAAAAAGAAGGGCTATGACCATGAAAGAGCGAAGACCCGGGTCAACATTGGTGTTGCTTTCCGACGATGGAGGGAACTCCGCGAACTGAAAGACCTGAAAACGGAAGCGGATGTCGCCGTCTTTCTGCTGGATAGGTCTGCAACATTAGCTTTGTGGTGCTTCACATGACAGTAACAGCCGTCAGGCATTCATCTTATTGTCTGATCTGCCAAAATGTGCTGTTGTTGTGATGTTATCAATAATGGCAGTCGAGTTGTCTGATGAGTCGGGGTTACCTTGGCTACGTTGGTCAGCTACGCAGTTTCTACGGATGTTTCCATGACGATGCACATCCATCAGCCTTTGTGAGACGGGTCTAAATTCGTTTAACAACCTCTCCACTGGTTTTCTCCCACATCGCTGACTACACCTTTAAAGAAGCATAAATATAGACGGACACACCCCAAACTACTGCGCACCACACACTTTAGACAACACCCTTCAAACTGTCAAAATAGGGCTCATTGTGTTAACGATGGCCTGTTTTATCATTATTAAACATGTCCTCTTTAGCTCCATGATCAGACCCTGCTCACCATCAACAATCACCTTGTAAATGGAGGAGGAAATGAACTGGACGGAGTGGCCAGAGGAGGAGGAAACCAGCTGAACACTCTGAAGGAGGAGATCCTGACGGAGCTGGAGAGGAGGGTATCTCTGTCCTGCTCCTCCTGTCAGGTGAGGCTCAGTCTGTATGAATCAGACCTGCAGGCCTCAGGCGAAACATCTCCCACCTTTGTTTTTGGCATTTATTGATGTCGTGATGTTATTCCAAGTCTTACTTTCTGTAGCTGTAATATTTATTTCCTTTGCCTGACATGGACTCGGTAAGTGATTTCCCCAGCCTCAAGTGCAGAAAGTATTAGATGCCATCAGACAGTTTTATAAGAAAATTGCATTCCTTTATAAACCACTGCATCAACAAAGAGGGAAAATGATACAAATGTATCCTGTGGTCTAAACACCATGATTCAGCTGTTGAGGGTTAGTTGGATTTAACACAAGACTTAAATTTTTGTTCATCTGAAACCCGACAGTGCTGACACATTAGCTCTCTTAGCCACAAAAATCAGTCCTCATTCTTAAACAACATATTTTTATGTTTACCTCAACCAAGAAAGTTATGTTTTTGCTGGTGTTTGTTCGCAAGGTTACAGAAAAACTACTGAAATTTTCTGGAGATGTTGGGAAAGGCTAACCTGACAAGCCAGATGGACAGCTCCATATATCTGCCACAGAAATATTTCACTGGTCCATCTGGGTAGGAGCCCTTTAAATTTGTTTTCTGGGGCAGAACATTAAAAAAACCCCACAAGCTTGTGATTGGACAATCGTTTGGCTCGTCACATTCATCACAGACCAATCCACATCAAGCAGGGTTGTCTCCTATAATGTAGCATACATAGCGGCTAATGTAGCGGCTAATGGCTAACAACAGTTAAAAACAGTTCATGGACATTAGCCATAGTGGCTAACTTAGCCGCTAACAGCTAACAGCAGTTAATGACCGTCAGCTGTTAGCCACTAACAGCTATCAGCAGTTAATGACCGTTAGCTGTTAGCCTCTAACTTAGCTGCTAACAGGTAACAGCCTTATACTATCGTCTTACACTAAATTGTACCACAAAGATGATTCATTTAACACTTATATGTGACATGAACCTCGTCAAAGACAATCTCTACAAGTAAACGTCTGAGGAGGGCAGATTTCGCCAAGTTTAACTGAGTAGCTATAAGGACAACAGGCATGTCCGTTCTCAACTTCCGGTTCTCAACTTCTGGTTGTCGTCATGTCCGTATTCTGCTGCTCCCGCCTCTCTTCTTCGTTGGACAATGGAGGCTGGCTAGACGGACCTGCAGGATTTCAGAATCAGGCAGGTCTGTCTGCTCTGCAAGGCTAGGGAAAGGCCCAACCTGATTAGATTTTGGTGATGATCTAAAGAACCACCATTTGCGAACAGTTGTTTTTGGTCAATAATTGTCTATCTAATAACGAAGTGAACATAACTCCACATGCTAGGTGTTTGTTTTCAGAGTCAATGAATCATATTACGATGGCAACTTTATCATTGAACTATTACTTATAAATGTTACAGCAATATGTGAGCTACCTTGGCGAAGGTTTGTGCTCTCTTAGTGCTTTATAGTTATCACATTTTTTGCAAATGTTTAGCATTTTTAAGTTTGTGTAGTAGATAAAGTGCAAGTAAAGTATGTGTACTTTGAATTTGAATTCAAATAACACTGAAAAGAGTATAGGAATGAAAGTAAAATAATTGAATAAATCTTTAGTGTGCACCGTTGGTAGAAATTTGCCTTATGCCCTCCAACATCAACAGCATATAAAACATTCATGCAGTAAATGAAACAGAAAAACAGGACATTAAAATAAACAGACTTAAACCAGAGATGTACTTACAGTTTGTTCTTTTTTTTGCATTCTTGTCTGTAGACCCCATAAGCGTTTTTGTCCATGTACTTGCCTGTATAGGGCGTATGTGGAGAACACCACTCGAGGGCGTAAAAGGTCTCCGGCTGTATGTAGCTACCTGTGGCGTTAGAATTGAACTGGAAATTAATCACCTTCTCCCCCAGTTTCCCAGCAGTAATCCCTTCCCATACAAAAAGTTTAAGTGACATTCCCTGGTCCTGTTTTAAAAAAGACAAAGTCTGTTTCTGATAACACCGCAGATGTTGCCGCATCCACGGAGACTGCTTCACTTGCCTCCACTGTTTTCAAACATGCAGTCACTTCCTGTTGTCATCACGTCAGCAGTTTACGCCTCTTTCCTCTTATCGGGTTGTTAATTTTTCAGCCTTGAAATCATTGAACAAGGGAAGTTGGCAAGACAGACATGTAGAATTTCAGACCATAAATTAGGCAGGTCCGTCTGCTTTAAATGTTCCAGGAAGACATCAACCCAAGAAGACCAGTTCCTCCATCTTGGTTCATAAAAGAACCAGCTTTTTCTACCAGTGGAAGAGGGGACTTTTGGCATTTTTCTTGGGCTGTGTTGCTCATTCCATAATGCAACCTTTACAGGTTATGCCTTGTTGTATAAGTGACTTATCAGGCTTTATAATGATATAAAATGCAATACGAATTGGCGTTAACATAGTGAAGACATGAACTCAACTAAAATAATGTTTCCAAAATTTGTGAGGGGTATTTATTAGGGCTGGGTTAAAAAAATCAATTGAATCGATTTTAATCGATTTCCCTTTCAATGGTTCATAATTGATCCATAAAATCCAAAGATCGATCTTTTAACTTGGGTAGTTTTTTCTTCATTGGACGATCCGAGAAGCAGCCTGTGATATCAACTCTGCTAGTCTCGCGTTTAGCTCTGCTTTCCACTGAACAAGATCTCATGAGATGTTACTGCAAGCAGTCAAAAAAACATGGAGGAAGCGAGTAGCACTACAGGGGCACCACCGGAGAGTTTAAAAGTTGGCCTTTTGGACGTATTTCAGATTTAGTTGGACAAAAAACAAATAACTTGCAGAATATGCATTAAAGTATATCGTTAATATGTGATTAATGTAACTGCTTTGGGTTCAGTTCTTAATGTAAAAACAGTTTTAATAATGTACCAGGTCAAAAAGTAATTTACAGCATTATTTTTACTGAGATAAACCTGACTGAACAAATTTCGAATCGTGAATCGAATCGATTTGAGACCTCTTAATATCGAATCGAATCGATTCAGAAAATCTGAATCGATACCCAGCCCTAGTATTTATAGTAATAATAGCACAAAGAAAAATGTCTGATATGCAGTGGTCTTAAGAACTGTCCTGACCTCCCTCCCCCTTACGGCACCCCTCTGCGTCAGTGTATCAAGGAATGTGAAGAGGGAGCACTTAAACAACAGTCAGGCTGCCAACTGGCTACTTGTGGAAATTCGCTTAAGATGCAGAAAGCACAAATTTTAATTTGAGTGAATCACTGGTATTAATAGCTGCTGCTCTGATATGATTCACTTTTCCCTCACGCCTCTACTACACAGTTTATGTAATCCCTGTCTTCTGTTTTCAGGCAGGTGTGGAGGACCTGAGGCGTCAGCAGCAAGCAGACCGGGAGCGAATCCAAGCCCTGGAAAAGCTGTTCAGCACCTTGGATCAGCACTTGAGGCAAAGCCTGGACGTCTCCCGCAGAGAGACCGAGCGCTCCCAGACGTGTTGTAACACAGTAACAGAGCTAGAGAAGAGGATGTCTGACGTAGAGGTCCGCATCACCAACACGGCTAATAAATGTGACACAATTAAAGGACGCCTGGATAAGGAGTTGGCTGGAACCGGAGGAGGAGGAAAGGGAAGAGTGACAGAAGACAGGTTGAATGCCAGGCTCAGAGACCTGGAGAAGAGGGTGAACAGCACTGTGAGGAAGACAGAGCAGCGGTGCACCAACACCGGGAACAACTTGAAGGACAACGTCCAGAGAGACGTCACGCAGTTACGCAACATGGTCGTCAGCAGGCTGGACGACCACAGCTTTAAGATCGGGAAGCTTGAGCTTGATGTGGCTGTTCTTGGAGATACTGTCACCGACCACAGCAGGCGATTAAGTCAGCTCGAAAATATTACAACCTTCCTGGATAGAAGGCTAACATCCACCACAAATATGTGTAATGAGACCTGTGGACCAAATGGAAAAGGCCGAAAGACTGAAGACACTGTGAAAACCCTACAGTGGAGAGTCGTGGCAAACGAAGACGAGATTAAGAAATTCAACACAAGGTTAAAAGATCTTTCCGTGACGGGAGACTCTCTGATTGAGAGAGTGATTGACCTATCAAACGATGTCAGAAAGATAAAGGGTATAACAGGAGACAATGGTGAGCATATCAACAGGATTGCCACAGAGGTGGAAACTTTGGGCCGTGATTTAGAGGACTGCTCCATTTGCAGCAGCATAGAGGACGACCTGCGCCTGCTCACCAACTCCACCAACACTGGCCTCAGCAAATGCCAGGCAGAAATAACAGATCTGCGGAGAAAGATGGACTCAGATGAATCAATTTGCTCTCAGGTGTGCTCCAACCTTCAGGAGGAGGTGGGACGACTCAGAGAGGAAGTAGAGGAGTGCACGGGGCAGTGTAAGATCAACATCAATGATCTGAAGAAACGTCTGGATGGCCATGGTGTCCATACTGGGAGGTTAGGAGGGGATCTGAAGTCAATCCAAGGAGAGCTGGCCGGGGTCATGGTCACATTTAACTCCATCAATGATACTCTGAAGGGCCTGGGCAGAACAGTGCAGAGGCATGGGAACACGCTGACGGACCTGACCGGCTCCAAAGATTACATCTTCTCTGAGGTAAGACGATGAAGGGATAGTGACGACAGTGGCCTGGTTTAGAGTAATACAGTGAAGACTTATTTTGGTCGGACAAACCTGGAGCTAGAATCAAGCTGGTGTCCTTGAAATACCTTTAACCTCAGCCAAGAGGTTTGTTTAGCCAGCATTTGTCAGTTTAACAGAATAAAAAAGAAACTTAAGATCAGATTTTGATGACATCTTCAGGTTATGTGGTCATAGTTTCGGCAGGGGGGCTTAGATTTTGGCACTTTTCTGAATTAGGATGTGGATTCAAGCTGTTTTTTATAATTTATTAGCATCGTGGAAAATGCTTTTTGTGTTTTCCAAATTTTGACAGTAACTTACCAGACATTGTTGGACATGCCCTGGTTGTGGTTTGTTATCTCTACTATGAATGTTTCAATCATCTTTAATGGCTGTTATCCAAAGTAATCCCCTGCTGTCTGTCTTAAGATATGAATTTATGCCAATACTTGGAGGCTGCACTGCAAAAAATCTAAAATGCTATTCACAGATTTGGTCAAATAGACTTTAGACATTGTACCTTATGGAAGTTGTTTGGACATGCAATTGATATAAATTATATTTACCTTATGTCAGCTCAACTAGTGTTCAACATGGAGAACATGTACTTGATTTTAGTCAACTACTACACAAGTAGCCTGTACTAGTAAAGCAAAAAATGACACAAGTGCTACTAGTAGAAGATTTCCTCTGCAGTGAATGTCGAATTAATAAGTAATAAGGTTCCACAGTGTCATCAGTACTTTATTTTTGACAATTTAGCCTTTATTAAGGACTCTACGACCATCTACTACACTGTTAAAGACAAGCACCATTCATCCTCCCTCACAGAGGAACAGAGGGCTCTGAAACACTTGGCATATAATTAAATATTTAACATGTGTAATGTGGACAGCAGAGGGGTAAATGCTGCGTGATGTGATTTGACATCTGGCCCTAGCATACATGAATGATAATGACAGAGGCAGAATGGCAGAATTAAGAAGCAGATCCCACCTTTTTACCATTTACACAAGACATCACTGTATGTTTCATTTTGGTTGGATGTCAAAAACAATGCCGTAACTTAATGGACATTTTTGATAAATATATATAAAAGTCCCCATGGTCAACTTTAACCTGTATGTCTGACCATAATTGTCAACTGCTATGTCATAGACTGTTCTAACAAGGCTTTGAATGACAGATTTATAAATCTGCAAGACATTTTCTGAAAATCATTCTTTTTATTGTCAGCAAAAGGACTTCATTGGCTAATGCTAATGCTAGCTATCATCAAGTAAAGTTATCATTAAAAACAGAGCTGTGTCTTTATCCTATAAACAATCAGTGTAAGCTTCATGATAAACTTTGATTTGACTCTTGGAAAAACATTGGTTTGGGTCTGTACAGGTAGATATAGCCATTACAGCAAGGAAGATCTGCATAATGGATGTCATGGACTGCAGATTTAAACACATCAGCTGATCCTGAAACATCCTGAAGTGGTTTCATCGAGTCCTGCTTATATTTGACCAGATTTGAAACATAAGCCTAAAATTTAAACACCTGCATCGACAGATAACTCAGGTGTTCTCATGTCCTCCAGTTCCCACTGAGGTGTGCTTTCTGTTTTCCTACAAATATACTTTTGTTTCCCAAACAAATGACAGCCATAATCCCTGTAAAGATGACCAAATTATATCAATGGGCTGTAGTCGTTTTTATATATTGAGCCTCTCTAGCCTACGCTTGTTTTCCTGTTTGTAATCTTCTTAAGGTGACCAGGCTTATATGATGGACTCAATGGCATTTTTGTGCCATAATATTGATGCTCTCTGTTACTCTAGTCTGTTTACAACAGCGAGTCATCCACCATCCGCCGATCTTAGTGATGCCACATGTCTGTAAATGCTCAATAGGGTATTCGACTTTTATATAACGTCGTCATCATGTTTGCTCTGGCAAATATTATAAAAATATAATTAAGAGTTTGTCTATCTTTGAAATCTTTTGGGAAAATTTAAGGTCATTTATTTTTATGTATTTTTATCATTTATTTTGTCATCATGATTGCTTTGAAAAACTTGCCACATTACAACAATTTAATTAAGAGTTTGTCCATCTTTGAAATGTTCTGGAAACATTTAAGGTTATTTAAGGATGAGTCAAACATATAATTAATTTGAAAAAAAAAAAAAAACATTTTTCTTCAAGAATTGTTAACTTTGAAATTACTTCCATTTTCTGAAAAAATCTCATCTCATTATTGTGTTTTTATTTTAAACTGACTTAATTTTTTTTTGGAACTGTGTATTTGAACAAATTTCAACAATACAGTACAATGCGGGATACAAGTGTAACAATATAATATATTACAGTTTGTATTGTGATATTACTTGCAGGAATATATATCATGACTTTTTATTAAGCAGCTTTTTTTTTTAAGAACCAATAGTTTTATACGGACAGAAAATCAGTTTTATAAATTACCATTACTTATATATAGCAAAGCACCCTGCATCATGAATACACTTCAATACAAGTTCATGCAAAAAATAATAAACATGAACATAATGGCTAACAGCTGGAGGCAACACACCACAATACAAAAGAAAATGTCCGAATTTCTATGTATTCTTGCGTGATAAATGTTTCTGTTTTGCTACAAATATTGTTACAGTATTGCACCATGAAATATCACAATATATTTCTGTTTAACTATTTCTTACATCATTAATGCATACTTTAATCTTGGAATGGGTAAAATAATAAATAAAATTTGGTAATCAGTAACTCTGTTTTAAAAAGCAAGAATAAAAGAAATAACTTTGACCAAAACTTTGATATGACATAGTTTATAATATATATTTGAGCTGACTTATTGGCGCTATAGAGGACAGATGATTTATGCCTAAAGGCACCGCTTAATGATTTGTGCCTCAAGCTCGCCCCTTTGAAGCTAAACAAAAGATCAAACCATTATTGTAATAACAGTTATGGTAATTATGCTCATGAAGTGTTTGTTGTTTTAATAAACTGTGCGTACTACCACATAACTTTTCTTCAATGACTTCAAAACAGCCTGAATGTCAATCAAACATTCCTGTTAGTTATCTTGGCATCAATCTCTTCACATAATATTTTTATAGTAAGAAAAATATTTGACCCTTTTACAAACTGAGCTCTGACAGACATGGTTTAGATTATACGCTGACATATTTGAGTGTGTTTAAGATACAGTGTGAAAACAAATCAGAGCAAAGGTGGAGAAGTATATTTATACTCTGACGTTTTCAAAAGAAACTCTTCCAAAATACACACATTAACAAGTGTCTACATTCTCTACAAGGTGGACAATTTGCAGAAGGAGCTGACCGAGCATGTCGATGACACCAAGACAAGATTTGGCGGCCTTGACAAGGAGATCCAAATCATACGGAGCAACTTTGTGACAGAGATCGGAGACTGCCGGCGCTCCAGCGATGGCCTGGACCAAAGACTCTCCAAGTTAGAGGGAGTGTGCGGACGCTTTGACTCATTTTCAGACACCCTGGAGAGGATCAAGGACGGCCTGAACAGACATGTGTCTGGGTTATGGAACTGTGTTAATGGACTCAATGTCACGGTAATGACCCAAGGAGATCAGATTGACGATATCCAGAACGTCCAGCTGGAGAACGTTCACTCCAACATACACAGACTGAACTCCTCAGTGTTGGACCTGGTCAGGGAGTTCCACAGTTTCATTCAGCAGGACTTCATGGGTGAGTTGTAGAGGACACAGGGCATGGGATTTAAGAGATAGCTCCCAGTGTGAGGGAGGCAAGGTCAGGCTGCTGGGAAAAAAAAAGTCCAGGCTGTCTTTCTGAGAAGCACTCACTTAAAAAGCCTATTAAGTCTGTTATCCTTCTGTAAAAGGGAGCTGAAGTAAACACGAGGGTGACAGACGGGTCTCGGTGCACACCAGATTAACTGTTTTAGCTTTCTTGGCTCACTGAATATGCTTTTTAAGAATCCCCCAAAAGAGCCCATGACTGTGAAAGAGGATTTACAAAAGTGTTTTTTCACAGCCGGGACCTCTCATTACATATTTTCTTGGATTCAGGTCCACCTGGTCTTCCCGGCCCACGTGGGGAGAGAGGCGAACGTGGAGTACAAGGACCTGTTGGGCCTCAAGGGAGGGTGGGACCTCAAGGCAAAGAGGGCAGGCAGGGAATTGCTGGACCCCCAGGTAAATATAAAGAAATTCCTTTGGAGCTGTTTTATTCATCTTAAATTAGCAGATTTAACTTTACCTTGGATCTAGCTCAGGGGTGGGCAACTTTAATTACAAGAGGGCCACATAAAACCATTTCTCCCAGCCTGAGGGCCACATTGTTACAAATTTTCAGAAAGTCTCGATGATGAAAAAGATTGTTGGATAAACAACAAATGAGAATATAAATTTGTCTTAAAATTAGAATACCAATATTCATATATTATAACATAAATACAAGTTATTATGCATAACCAAATTAACTAGATACAGAATTGAAGCTAATTTAGCTAATATACATGAAATTAAAGCCAATGAAGCTATTTTCAAATCAATAAAAGGATGTGTTTTTCAAAATTTTAAAGCTCAAATATTTTGCTGCTGCCATTTTTTAAATATAGTATTGACAATAAGAGCAAAGTAAGGTTGTAAATAACTTACATAAAATTATATAGAATTATTTCTATTGGATATCTGAGTTTTCTTCATATTTACGGCTGCTGGTTTTTGGGAATGAATGGCGGGCCACATTTAGTGATGTGGAGGGCCACATTTGGGCCCCGGGCCACCTCTGCCCACCCCTGATCTAGCTCTATGCATCTACATCTTTTCGGTAATAATAAACTACAACAACAACAGTATGCTAGCATTTTAATGATGGACCTGGCCTGTAGATCTGTTCACAGTTTGGTCATGGGGGGACATGAAAAACTATGAGGTGCTGTTTTTCCTTTTACAAATGGTATTATGAGTAAATCCAATGCAGTTGCCACTGCCACTCATAAAGAAACAATCATGTCATATGTTCAAAAACCTTCAAGTTTTTCCCATCCTAAGTTTTCCTGATCCACCTCTATGCTCTGTTGGAACTCTTGTTTCCTTTTAAGGGTCTTTTTCCTGTTGAGGCCACACACTCTGATTGGCCAATAGGTCTGCTTTGTGTTGATTGGTCAGTTCAGCATTGCTCTGCGTCATGTTGTCAACAACTCTGCATTCATTCTAACATCTACGTCCTGCTGACTACTATGAGCCCATGAGGTGACAATGATAGGATATCACACTTATATTAAAGGTGCATTCAGCGATCTTCTAATCTTCTAATCTGATGCAGTATTTGCGAAATTCACCGTAATTCTCCTCTCCATCCACAAGATGTCACCACTGACAGCATGTTGAAAAAAAAATTTGGTCTCAGTATACAGCCTTGACTCAGAATTTCAGCAGGTAAATACTGTGGCTCGGTCCGAGTTACCAAAACAAAGTAAATCCCCCCACGTCCAGGGGGGTGATCACACTCATGCGCAGATCAGACAGCGGGGGGAGGGGGAGTCGTAGTTTGCGTAGCGTGCGCAGTTAGCGTAAGAGAGCGATACAATAGTTGTGGGAGCAATGGCTGAAAACAGCCCAAAAGAAAGAGGTCAGAGGAGTGAAAAGTGGAAAAGAAGGGCTATGACCAAAAGAGCAAAGACCCGGGTCAACATTGGTGTTGCTTTCCGACGGTGGAGGGAACTCCGCAAATTGAAAGACCTGAAAACGGACGCGGATGTCGCCGTCCGTCTGCTGGATAGGTAAGCTAAGCAGCATTAACTTTGTGGTGCTTCACATAACAGTAGCAGCCGTCAGGCATTCATCTTATTGTCTGATCTGCCAAAATGTACTGTTGTTGTGATGTTTTCAATAACGGCAGTCGAGTTGTCTGACCAGTCGGGGTTTCCTTAGCTACGTCAGCTACGCAGTTTCTACGGCCGTTTCCATGACGATGCACGTCAATCAGCTTTCGGGAGACGGGTCTAAATTCGAATATAAACAAACCCTCCACTCGTTTTCTCCCACATCGCTGACTGCACCTTTAAAAAGTAATATTAGAAATACTTTATCATGCAAAGAAAGCAAGTTAAACACACAAAGAGGCAAATAAAACTCCATAAAGCATAATGTGTGCTCTTCAAGGTAAGCATATGACTTTTCAAGGTCAAGATGACCCTGACTGCTAAATAAACAATGCTGAAAAAAAATTCAACATTGGCAGTGGCAGCCATATTGAATTTGGCTTTAACCCCATTCATGACAAGTTCAAGCATGTTGTTCATTTTTTATGTCTAAGGACCCATGGACTAAGATCAAGTGAGAAATTCCCCCAACACCAGTTTGTGAACAGGTCTACCGACCAAGTATAGGACTGTTAGGCCCGTGTAAGGTATACATTGTCACAGAGTAAAACTACAGTGACATGTTATTTAGCCTCTGAGTTCTAACATCTTTTAGGTTAATCCTTGATTCAGGGAGGACATTATTGTAAAGTTAAAAAGAATCCCTTCATGCTTTCTCGTGATCAGAATCAGAATCAGGTTTATTGCCAAGTAGGTTTTTACACTTTCAAGGAATTTGCTCTGGTGCTGTTGGTGCAAAGTACAAATAGACAAAAAAGAAAAATAATAATTTAAAAAAACCATGTGGACAAAATTTAAACAAAAACCTTTGTAGACTTACTGCGATATCATATTCTTAAAGTTTATCCTTACATATGTCAATAACCATAATAACAAATGCCGCTGACCTTTGCAGGTGTAGAAGTATTAAAACAATTAAAGTACCCAAAATGTTTTGTTAGATTATTAATTTTCATATTTTGTCTTTTTTCAGGTCTCAGGGGTGAACAGGGTGAGTGTTATGCTTGTTTTGCCCTATGATTAAAACCCTCAGACTGTTTTGACTTCTGTTTTATACTCACACCTAATTTTTGTGTTTCCACTGTGGTCAGGTCCTGCAGGCTCTGATGCCCATGTACCTCGCCTTTCTTTCTCGGCTGCATTGACTCGTCCCATGAGAAACGCAGGGACCATTGTGTTCAACACCGTCTTTGTCAATGAAAACAACGTCTACAACCCAAAAACAGGTAAACCATCATTCAATATATGTAAACTTGGAGGCTCACTTTTACCATGTTTTAAGTGTGATCGAACTATACTGATAGTTTAAATATGTAGCACATACAATATTCAAAAACTGAAATGACTAAACCTTTTTGCAAAAGGTGCATTTTTTTTATATGTTATATGTATTTTTATTTGGGAACTTAGATTCTCTGGAATGCTTCCTCCAGTTTTTAAAGCCAGAGAATTCCAGTTTTGATCTCTGCCAAGAAGGTTATGTGTTTGCCAGTGTTTATCCATTTGTCGGATTACACGATAACTGAAAAGGATATGAATGGATATTGATGACATTAAGTGATAAGATTTCGGTGGTGTTTGCAGCTCCAGGATTTTTTAAAAAGATTTCTTAATAAAAGATAGAGAAGCTTTCAGCAGTCTCACCACTTAAAGAGTGGAGGGTACAAGGACAGGGTCAGACAAAGATAGTTTAGGAAATGTCAAATAAAGCATGTGGAGCACTTAGTGGATCTGGATGAGGAGAAACATGCAGATTATGGGCAGAAACTAAAGATGACAAACGTACTATGTTCTTCTATATTGTGTATGTGTGTAGGTGTGGGTGGGTTCTTATATTCATCTCAAATGATTGTACATTTCAAATGGATAATGTTGGGAGTCAGTAACTTTTGAAAGGTAAGACTGGACAAGGGTGGGTCATTGGGCTGCACGATATTGGAAAAAACTGACATTACGATTTTTGGGGGGTATATTTGTGATATATTGCGATATATTACGATATATCTTAAAAATAGAAGAATAGAAGAATTTTCACCAGATGACTTGAATAGCTCTTTTTGGAAGAATTTGGTTGACTCACAATGACACCATTGTATTCGTATAATACACTTTAATCCAAGCTAAGGGGGTTTATCTGTGAGTTATGAAGATTGCTGTATATAAAAGGGATCCAGGAGGCCATGTCTCTGTACAAAATAGAATAGGTTTCAATTTCAGCTGCTTTTTTTCATTTCCCCAATAAATGGGGAAAATGCGATAGTCACATCACATGCGCAATGTGACTATTGTGCATGCGCACATTGCGATGTCGATGTTCAAATGATATATTGTGCAGGCCTAGCACTGGGTCGTATCAGCTTGTCATTGGCTAGAGCTTACTTGTGCATAGCCTGGGTCTGTGAAAGATGATATGCTGTCTCATGGCCATGTGGTTGGGTAGGTAAGATTATGTAGGAATTTGCACTTACATGGTGGGTGGCGGCATGGAGGAGCATGGCTCTGGGACACCAGAGTCCACAGACTAGCCACATAGAGGTGTCATTGGGCTATTTGAATGAAGCACCTTAGATGGGAGAACCCCATCGATGACTCTAGTGATCTTCTGAGTTTTGCTGCTCAACGGTCTACCCCTGGAGTTGGAGGGCTGGTGTGAGGCCATACACTGCCTAGGATTAACAGAGCCTGGCTCAGTTGAAGGTGGTAAAGCTGTATCAATGAAGGGCAGCTGATTAGGTAACTCCTCAGTACTGTATGTCAATACTAGTCAAGATAGGCGTCTCTTCACTGAGTACTTATCCTTTCATTCATTCATTTCACAAGAACCTTGTGTTTCATTTAGACACCAATGACAAAGTATATCCAAAGGCTTCATATTAGGTTAAAGGGCTCTAATTTCGTGGCGCAGCGCAGGGGGCGCAAGCCTGGCGCACCCCACGCAGTGTTAATTTCGTGCGGCGCACCGCCGTGCGCTGCCAATTTGACAATTTGGTAGACCGTCTGCGCAGAGATGGGTGTGACGGCGCACCAGTGGGGAGGTGAAGGCGCACCTGGGGGAGGTGCCGACAGATTCGAGTGGCGCAGTGACAATTTCGTGCCAAAAAACTGTGCAGAAAGTGCGCTGAAAGCACGTCAGCTCCAACCTGGTCTAACCTCGGTGCAGGGCGGAGCGCACCCTCCGCAGCTGTAATTTGGTGACAAGCCCACATGTGCGCACGCCTCAGAGGCAGGTTTCCAGAGTGTCAGGCACATTTTAATGCAATAAACAATCACAGCAATCACTATTTAATGTAACCGTCTGAACCAGCATATACATTTGTATCTATATTAATTGTCCCGTCACGTCTGATGTCGGATTAAAGCAGTTTGTCATAATAGAAACTTAACCTGACGGCAGCTGGAAGTTTGATGCACATTTTGCAAGTCAACAATAAACAGCCTTAACATCTGATACTGAGTACATATCTGGCTTCTCTCATTTCATTAAATTCAAAGAAAAGAGGGAGAAAAAAGACGAAGAAAAAGGAGAGAAAATAAATGTCTGTCACTCAGGATTTACCCGTGATTTCCCATGTTCCTCTATTTTAGTCTTTATTTTTAACGTGATCTAAAAAGATAGAGTAGGCTACATCATTGCAAGGAGGATGAGGAGGAGACACCAGGAGAGTATACAGTATATCACTAAAGGCTCTGCTATTTGGCGATGACAAACCAGGAATGCAGGTGGATCACAAGTATTATGAATGGATAAGCCAGCGGGTGTGAAACTGTCTCTTATTTTTTTTACTCCTATTAATGACAAAGGAACAGATTACATCTGTCCCGGGAGCTGGCCCACACGGTGACGCGCTCCGCTGTCCATTCCTGCTGAATGACAGCAGCTCTGACCGTCTCCAGCAGCGGGGATCATTCAGACCAATCAGACGCTGCGCGCCGCAGCGCATTTAAAGGCGCAGGAGAGGCGCCATTTGATTGGTGAAGACGGCGATCGGCTGTGTTAATCCCACACACGTCTATTCTCCTCCCTCTGGATATGCGTGGAGAGGCAGAGACGGGCGTGACGCGAACCTCTGCGCCCTGTGCGCCATGTGTGCGCCTCTCTTGGCACTGCAGGAAACTTGCAAAGTGCGCTGGTCACACCCAGTCCGCGCGGCGAAGGCCGGCGCAGGCAGGTGCGCCTGCGCTTGCGCCTGGTCTATGAAATTAGAGCCCAAAGTCTTTAAATGACAAAAACAGCTAAACAAGCATTAAGAACTTATTAAAAGCGAACTGGAATTGAAAACAACAAACAAACTTAAAATGTAATAAACAAAAAACAAACAAAAAAACTTTGTAAAGTAAGTTTCCATACACTGAAGTCCTCATGTCATCCAGCAGGTGTAGATAGACTGAACTTTTCAGGACACAGTGTTGAATCTGCTCTGTTTCCTGCTTCTGTTTTCCAGGTTATTTCACGGCTCCAGTAAGTGGAAAATACTTCTTCAGTGGCATCCTTACAGGCCATAAAAACATGAAGATAGAAGCAGTGTTGTCCAAGTCCAACACAGGAGTAGCCCGAGTGGACTCAGCCGGGTATCAGCCTGAAGGTCTGGAGAAGCCGATGGCAGAGGCTAAACAGATCCCTGGAGCTCTGGCCGTCTTCAACATCATCCTGCCCATGGAGGCCGGGGACACGGTCTGCATTGACCTTGTCACTGGAAAACTGGCCTACTCCTCTGAACCTTTGACCATCTTCAGCGGGATGCTGCTGTACGAGACGGTCTGATAGGAGGAAGAATGATTGTAATCAGTCTCTCTGGTTGATAGAGAGCATTTAATCAGTCTGCTGGACTGTCAGAGACAGATCGACCGGCTGGAGAAAAAAAACAGACTGAAATTACTGGACCAGATTTATTCAGCGCTCAGAGATATATTTTATATTCTACTTTACGTGCTAATAAGAAAGGGAAAATCCTTTTCATTTACAATCAGTTTGTGTTTCACAGCTTTAAAGAGTTTCTACAGAAAGCCATTTATTTTTCATGTATTTCACAGAAAAAAACTCTGCAGGGTCGTTGTGTT
This sequence comes from Scarus forsteni, assembly GCA_036419115.1. Classification (NCBI taxonomy): domain Eukaryota; kingdom Metazoa; phylum Chordata; class Actinopteri; order Labriformes; family Labridae; genus Scarus; species Scarus forsteni. The sequence goes on from JAZDUH010000135.1 coordinate 5,637,716, forward strand.
ATTCCTTACATCACTCTGTGCCATGAACGTAAAATCTTCACTGATTACACCGGGTTGCCTTCAGCTCAGCTTATGAAAAAAAAAAGGACAATTATGTGGGTTATGATGTGGGTTTTCTTAGTTTACGTGCAATCAGCACACATCGTATGTCTAAAGGTTTTTGTACATCAGTTGTGTGCCTGGGCCATCAGTGCAGTTTGACTAACAGAAAATAAGCCCCGACGACTCCATCTTGACATTATAGCTTTAGGTTTTCATCTTGTGTGGTTGGTATATATTCAATATGACCATGGTGGCTCAATGCTCAACACATAAGGGCTACAAAACACACTCTGCAGATACATAAACACATGTAACAACAGGAAATATGGGCTTATTACTACTCTGGCAGGAAGCAGCATCACAAACAGCCATCTCATTTAGTGGAAAGCTATGTTATTGCCACACAAATGAAAAAACAATAATAAAAGCCAGTCAGTTTTATTCTTACAACCTCAAAGCAGGAAAGAAATTACATAAAGTCAAGATAACAGATCTAAGATATCCCTGCACATAACAGCCAAATGGTGTTGTTAAAACCCACAGACACTTTAAACAGCACAGCCAGAAATGTTTCTTACACCAGGAGCTTGTGATCCACAAAACCAGCATGCTTGATACAAAAGGGCACTTCAAATTAAGAAAGGTAGTAAAGTTCCATTTCATGCACTACACTTACCAAAGGTGCTCTTTTTTTTTTGTAAAGTCTTATAAGTTTGTTGTGAGCTTCGTTCCTCTTAGTATCCACTCAGTTAGTCACCTGGTTTTTACCCCTAAGATTGTAAAAGCATAAATATGCTGTCTTGCCCTGGGCATCCTTAGGTGGAGCAATGTAGACTTTCACCAAACCAAAGACCAGAGTGCTAAAATCAGAATTGAGAGAGCTCATGTGCTTTATTTGAGCCTTTATGTAGTGTGTCATTTTTGCTTGATAGAGCACTTCTATGCACCAGACAAGGAGGACTGTAGCACCAGGACTCCCTCTCCACTTGTGAACAGTGCCAGAAGCTGCCAAGTTAACTGGCTATTTAGGGTTAAAGGAGACACTCACAATCTGATTGAAGTTCATGACAATCAGCGATATAGATCCTTCTAAAGTTGATTGAAGATCTTTTGATTGCCCTGTGATAGATTACATGACATTGAATTTCGATTGGAAGAAATCAGTAAAAGAAACAAACTGTGCTGGAAGCAGTGAAACCACAGATGAGAAGCAATAAAATAACAACTAAGTTTTTGACAGCAATATGACATAAAATGCACATAGCTAAAAAGAAAAGAAGTATAATTATAAGAGGTAATGGTGCTGTTTATAGGCCAAAACTTGCAATTTAACATGCATCACAATACAGGAACTGTGAGTACCTCAGTACTGACTGCAGGACACAATATCGGTGTATTTTTTTTTTAATTCAGTCATTCATTTTCTATACTGCTTAACCCTCTCAGAGTTTTGGGACTGCTGGAGCCTATCCCAGCTGTCACTGGGCGAGAGGCGGAGTACACCCTGAACGGGTCGACAGTAGGGGTGCAACGGTTCAGTTAGCCCATGGTTCGGTTTGTACCTCGGTTTTGGGATCACGGTTTCGGTTCGGTTTCGGTTCGTATTTTGCATTAAAAAAAACAAGAAGTTTGACTTTCCAAAAGACTCCCTTTATTTTGCTTTTAAGAAAACTATATTATGACAATGCCTCTTGGTCTTAACTATTATTTGACTTAAATAAAGTATTATGATATTTATATAAAACACTTCAAATGTAGCCTAAACATTTTAAATGATTAGAGTGCCTCTTAGCTCCCTGGCTAGTGTAGTGACTGACTACTGAAATACAATTTACTATTATAGCATTTTTTTTGTCCTAAAATAAAGAGTTTTAGTTGTTTTTCCAGCTACAAGCTTGATTAAACAATGGGTAGAAGGAGTGATGAGAAAAAGTGAGAGCGCTGGGCGATCGACTGGCATCTCCATTACACGCACAATAAACGATAAACGTGAATGAATCATACGTTTGTATTATGATTTCTGATAAACTTAGTTTATTAACACTGCACCAACTTTTTGAATGGATTAATCAGGCTGAAATAACAGTTTACAGGACATGGAGACTCTGATGATACCGCTGTCCATCTCATCCGTATTTGCGCGCTGCTGTACGTTCCTATGAGACAGCGTCAGTCAGTGAACAGCCTGCTCCTGTCTGATCTGCTCCCAGACAAACTAAAAAACATCAGAACAGATGACAAAATGAAGTTTTTGCCTCTTTGTCACCTGTTCAGCGCTGTGGCTCTGAGATATTTTTCTCTCCAGCAGCGATCTGTCATCGGCAGGGTCGGCGGGAGAGACCCCGGTGCGGGAGAGAGCGTCCACCTTAAGGTTTATAAGAATTAAAATATAGCCGTCATTACTTTAATAAGAGCTCACTCAAGGTGATCTGCTGTAACATTAGGTTCTACATTATGGGAACAAGCTTCTCCTGCATTGTAAAGCTCACTTTTGCTCTAGTTGTCCCTCATCAAACCGTGCTGTGTGTTGTGAATAATGTTAAACTGAGCATGCGCGTCACTTCTGCAGTCTGAGATGTTTTCTCTCCCTGGTCATTATAATCCATAAGGAAACCGAAATGTCCCCACACCGCAGACTGAACGAAGCCAGTGCTTCTTCAAACTCTGGTCTCTCAACCTCTCCGCTCGCCATAACTTTTATTTGAGTTATCTCCTTCTTCGTCTTAGCTTTTGTGAGGCTGAGCCGAGCCAAGCTCCAGAGAGTGAGACGCCACCCACTCGGCCATGTGCTCGGCTCCTATTACACAGTAGTGATTGGATATTTACTAGCGGGCCGGGGTTTTGTACAGAGCTGTACGAGGAGGAGAGAAGGGGTTGTCTGCACTGCCGGAGAGCAGGCGCTGGCTCGAGAAATCCGTCTCACAGCTGTTAGAAATGAATTAATTGCAAAACCGAAAAAGCGCGCTTCATAAAGGCGAATTGAGCCGTGCAGGGCGAATCGTACGGTTCGGTTTTAAACCGTAAACCATTGCACCCCTAGTTGACAGTCAACTGCAGGGCAACTTAGAGAGACAGAAAACCATTCACACTCATACTTACACCTAAGGGCAGTTTAGAGTCACCAGTTAACCTAATGAGCATGCTTTTGGCCTGTGGGAGGAAGCTGGAGTGCCTGGAGAGAACCCACACATGCATGGAAAGAACATGCCATCTTTGCACAGAAAGGCCCCAGCCCGACCTGGGGATCAAACCCGTGACTTTATTGCTGTGAGGCACATGCACTACCTGCTGCTCCAATGTGCCGCCCATGGATTTTTTTAAATACACATAAATAAATTAATGAATATCAGTATGAAGAACTGTTTGTAACCAGTATTATTTATGTAAAGCATGGTTCCTGCAACATAGATAAACTTAGCTCTCTGTCACAGTATAGAAATAACTACAGTAAATGTAATAGAGATACTCTAATTGATCAATTTCCACTGCAATTAGCAGTTTGGAGCAGGACTACAATACTAAAGTAAGTCCTGAATTTCTTTTAGCTATTGAAATGTTACCTAACAAAGTACCAATGTGGCTCTGTAAAACATGAACAAAGTACAGAGCTGCTGTGTCCATATTTTCTTCCTCCTCTGAAGGATGAATGAATCGGACTGTGTCCAGCCCCTCCTGGCTCTGACAGCCCACCTCTTTAGTACTCACATTTGTGTGTCTGTCGAGGTTATTGTTTGACTCTAACCACAAGCTTTTTCCCAGAAACATTGTGCGGAATGCCAGTTTTCTTCGCAAGAAACAGTGATGTAGGAGGAGGGGTCATGGTCCAAACCACTACTCTCTAGAAGGAAATGCACAAATGAAGTCACTGACAGTTCAGTCAGGCAACCACAGGATCTGATAAATCATACGGACACAAAATAATCAGACCATTTTAGGACATCAGCTCTGCCCAGAAACGCAGGGCAGGCTGGAGGATAGCCATGAGGAAGAGCGGGGATTTTTGTCTCTGTCCTAATAAGGCACATCTAAACTTCTTGGAGGATGAAGTACTTACGGTCATAATCTGCTACTATCTGTCCATCTGACTTGGATTTTTTTTATATAAGGCTGAAGAACAATAAAGCTGCACTTCCCCCTTCATACCCCCTTCTGACACATGAATACACACATCCCCTTTGTCTCGGAGAGTTCTTAAAATGGCTCCATAGCTGGACACACATAAGAGGGTTTTAATATCTAAGATGATTTAAAAATGAAGGAGTGAATTTGTGCAGGGCATCAAGCTTGGCCAACAATGGGTTTTTAGTGGAACATTGCACATTACTGCAGACACTACAGCTGATGATTCACATATCATACACTTCATGTTGAATAATTCCTGCAAATGAAGTCTTTTTATGCATTGCAAAGGTTTTTGAAAATATTTTCCTCAGTGTAAAGTTTGATGGTATTTTTTAATGTATTTTATGAATTGTATAACCTTAAAGGAATGTAAATATTTTGCTGCAGCCTTGTTCAGATTTTTGAGATACCACTTCACCTTATCAGGTACTGTATATGTTTTGTATGATTTGCCACAAGTATGCCTGAAATACAGAAACCAAGTTTTACACAGCTGGTGTCAACAGTCTGAGTTTTATCTGGAGCCTGGTCTGGGATCAGCGGAGATAATAGATGCTGGACTGTTCCTGATTAAATGAGAAGGCATGTGCCAGTATTTCACCCACTGTTGAGCTCTCTTTTGCACCCCTCATATTTTCACTGGCACTTTTTGGCTTCATAAATACACACAGCTGGACTGGCTTTTGTTTCTGGCTCATATTTATAACTCTCTTGGCTCTTTCTCTCCTCAACTCTGTTCTAATTTTAACTACAAACATCAAGTGGAGAGTGTAAAGGCCGTTTCTCCTGCTGCACCACAGCGACACCTTGTGTTCAGAGGCATCAGGAACACGAGTCTCCCTCTGATGGTACTGCAGGGCAAAATAACATTTATATGGTTTCTAACTACAGTTCTGGTTTTGACGAATTCAAGTTTTATCTGTTTTTTAATATTTGGTCACTGTCATGGATGATTCAAACAGGACACAAATCAGATATTTCATCATGTATCCTTGCACTGAAAGCTAAGTCTGCCAACAGAAAAAAGTTATATATTACACTGATTTGAAATTATATTACAAAGAAAATAACATATTAGACTAAATTAATACAGTGAGAAAAAAAGAAAAAAAACGAGTGAATCTGTTTATGAAAAGAAATCAATAAATCAAATATCTATTTCACCATTTACAGTATGTCTTACATTTTGAGACTAAAGATTTTCAGCTTTAAGTTTGGCGCAGTGAAGGGTTCATAGAAATTAGGCTTAATGATCATAGTTAAAATTAACTGAGTTACTTCACTACATATGTATTTATTTATTTATTTATTAATCAAAATTATCCATTTCAAAGACTAAAACTTGCATTTTTCTGTATATAACAGCCAGCTGACAGAGATCTGATTGGCCAGTTGGTGAAGTTTCATAAGTTTACTCCATACCCCAAACACTAGCTCCAGGGCACAGCAGGTAATCTGCATTTTGTTAATCAAACAGTGTCCAAGAGTCTGATACAGTGCACAATTTTTTTTTTAGTTTATTTTGAACATTTTAAAAAAATGACAGAAACAAAAACATGAATATACACACACACATACACACACACACACACACACACACACACATATGTACATATACATATATGTGTATATATATATATATATGTATATATATATATATATATATATAGATATATATATATATATATATATATATATATATGTGTGTGTGTATATATATATATATACACACACACATATATATATATATATATATATATATATATATATATATATATTTACATACATATACACATATATATAAACATAAATGTATGTATATATACACATACATATGCACGTACACATATGCATACACATACATATGCACATACACATATGCATACACATACATATAAACATACATTGGAAGACAAAACAGAAAAACATAGCATCAAGATTAGGAGATTAGTACAGAATTTTCTCAATGAGTCCTCCAGCTTGTTGGCGATGGTCATGACCACCTTAAGGATGGGCATGGGACAATTTAAAGCAGTGATAAACAAACATTTTCTGTCAGGCCCTCTTTGGCAACATTTTTTTTTTTAATTACATATATGACATACATGACAAAATATAAATAAACAGGAAACAGACCGTCGTTCACGGTCAGTGTTTGCCAACATATTGCCATATTTTAAGGACTTATCTCAATTATTTTCTTCATAATATTTAGAACTGGACTACCAAAAGATGAAATGCAAACATGAACTTTCTTATATTTTAGATATAAAAACAGCCACTGTGACTGTAACACAGGTGAACTCAAGGGTGAGGTATGACTCTTATTGTCTTTTTTTGTTTTGTAGTGTTCTTACTTTTTGACCTCAGTTTAAGTGAAAATCCTCCCAAAAACTTCAACTAGTTTCCCCTTCACATCACTGGGGGTCCTCCTGGGTGCCATGAGCCTCATTTTGGGAAACACTGATTGAAAGAATGATTTGAAGAAGAGAACAGGTAATGTCTTAAATGTAGTTATCAGCATGTATGACAGTTGATTTCTTTGTCATTGTGACATTTAAAAAAAAAAAAAAAAGCAATATTTTTCAAGGGATTACAGCATATGAATGCTCTTCCTGATAAACAAGTTCTTTAAATTAAAAAAATCATTCATTTTATAATAATTTTGGGCTTAATTCAAGTAAAAAGAAAAAAATGTAGCCCCTCCTTTTAGCACAGTTGCAAAGAACCATTCAAATATCAATGTAACATTTATTGCAAATTATAATTATTACATTTTTGAATCTAATAAAATCATCCTGATTATGATAAACAAAAGAGTCAATTGAAATGGAGTGGAAGGAAATGGAACCTGCGTCCTTTGTTTATTCAGGTCACTTCTTATCAACAGAGATTACGGGGTTCTATTTAAGCCCCTCTTCACTCAATAGCTGTCACTCCACTGTCACTCACACAGACAAAGTCTCCTCCAAGACTCTGTAAGGTGATCCGTGCAGAGCCGATCAAGGCCAAAGATGTGGTAACTCTACCTTCTTCCTTTAGGATGTAAGGGAACATGGTCAGAGGATTGCAGAGCAGGACACTGGTTTCATTCTGACAACTCTCTGTTGACCCAAAAGACTAGAGGCCAGTGCTAGAGACCTTATTTAGGTCCAAATTATGAATAAAGAATAAAGAACACAGGGCTGAATTAAAATGAACAAAACAATAAGACTTACATCAGGATTCAGTTAAAATATGGTGACTGTTCCTTTCATACATTTTTAATTTGACAAGCAGAAACATCATTTTAGATTTATGAAATAATTAAGCATAATTAAATAAAGACTGAAATTTAGAAAGTAAGATGAAATGTAAAATGGTCCTGATTTCAGATGGTAGGGTCAGAATATGACATAATCATCATGAAAGTGTGGATCCATCCCACCTTGAATCAATGTTTCAGTAAATGATCATCAGTCATTTAACCTACTTGTTTTTACTCACCATGTTCAACCCTGCAGTGTACCCATCATCCAGCAGGACAGCGTGCCATGTCTCAAAGCTCAAATCATCTTCTCTGTACTTTAGCAGCCTCCACAGTCACCAGATCTCAATCCTATAGATCACCTTTGAGATGTGGCGTTAAGAGAGATTGACATTATGGATGTGCAGCTGACAGATTTGCAGAAACTTTGTGATGCTTTCATGTCAATATGGATCAAAATCTCAGGGGAATGTTTCCAACACTTCATTGAATATATGACACTCAGAACTTTGTACTAGCAAGGTGTACCTAATAAAGTGACCACCCAGTTCATTATTTTCAGTAAGGTCTGACCTAATTTGAGTGAACAGTCATTTACTTTTCATGTTTTTATGACTGAAAATGTGTTATGTCTGTTATGATGATCATCTCATTGGTGCTTAGGCTCCATTCTGATGTCTTGGTACTTCAGGGGTGCAGAGGGTTAATGTGAGGTAGGACACAACCCCCACCCTCAGAGTCCAAATGGAGGTGGAGGTGAGGAGTAAAGGATAGGATGATGATGAGGACACTTCTGAGCAGCGATCTGGGACCCTGGTGCGCTGGACTGAGGTGCTGATGAGTGGGGGGGGGGGGGGAGGACTTCTGAGGTGTTGGACCTGGACACTGAGGAGATGATTGGATGATTGCCGAGATCACACAGCGACACCACGACCAACACTGACTGTGAGGGAGCAAAGACACTTTTTAAATATGACAGCAGCAGGACGATTGGCCAGACGGGTAGTGGCAGAATCTGATTGGCTCAATGCTAAAGTGAGTGACGCCCCTAATCAGCTGATGATTTGGATCAACTGAGCAGGAAAGTAGGGTGAGAAGATGAATGAGAGGTGACTGAATGAATATAGCCTATGCTTGAACTTTCACTCTGGCTTCATTGCATAAAAAACTAGAAAAGCACTTGGAGAGCGCAGACCTTTGCCAGCACCACAGTCCTCTCCCATATTGTGATTTTTACCATAAATATTAGTCCTACCTTTATTTCATGTAAATATTAAGATTCCTTGACCATGAAAACATACCATTAGCAATTGGATTCACAATGATATCTATTTTAGTTCAGTAGCTATTCACAATCACCTTTTTTGTCATGGCAGATCCAGACGGTGATCTGGATCAACACCAAAATTGAATCAGTTCTTCCTTTTCTCATGCTTAACATTTCCTGGAAATGTCATAAAAATCCATCCATTACTTTTTGAGTTATTTTGTTCAAAGACAGACAGACAGACAGACTCTCCCGAAAACATAACCTCCCTGTCAGGGGTAAAAATCCAAATATAAAATGCAAAATATAACAAAAAAATAAACAAAACTGTAGTTAGATAAACAAGTAAGATACTGCACACAGTAGCTTTAACTGAAGAAACAACAAAAGAAAAGTCCCAGAGGATAAACAGTGCTAAACATATTTATTAGACCACCACCCAATATGAAGTCTCTGCCACTGTGGTCCTAAATTAACAGTGTTGGTAATTACCAAAATCGTTTTAGTGTCTCTCTGATGGTTCACACACCAAAGATCTTAAAATGAAATTATATTTTTGATGCTTAATTATCCATGAGTTTTCAAATGTACTGTTTAATATTAAACAGAAAAAAGTAAAACTATTATTTCTTGATAAAGATGCAAAACGTAAGTTATTTACTTGCATTTCTGAATAGAAAAAATAATTGTTTCAGTGGTTGAATGTTTTTCTTGATGAACTTCTGACTTCATGAAGAAGCCCAGTGAGTGGCTCACATTCAGCTATAAAAAAAAGTGAACTGAGTTTATATTCCACAGTCTTGCTCAAAATGTTTGTTTTAAAAAATAACATTTAAAGTTTTGAACAAGTTTTTGAATGATTTTGAAAATATATTTGTCTTACATTGGTCTACAAAATTTAAGCACTGCATGTTCATATGTATTTTTTAATATTTTTTTTTATTTTGTGGATGCTCCGGTCTACGTACTTTATAGGTACTGTGAACCTCAAGTCAAGACGATTACCACAGTCCAAAAAGAAGTTACAGATCCTTAGCTTTTCAGGGTGACATGTTTCTGTAGCTACAAGCTGCAAGTAATAAGATTTTTAGAATAAATGTTGCATTTATCATTTAACAAGTTTTGACAGATGATTTTTCACCGCAGGGGTCATTTCATATGGTTGAGTGATGTATACTATACTACTAATTTTATATGATTTAGATGGGGTAACACTGATATACTGGCTGCCAAGCTCATTTCAGAAAATATATACATATATATATGTGTATATATATATATATACACATATATATATATATATATACATATATATATATATATATATATATATATATATATATATATATATATATATATATATATATATATATATATATATATATATATATATATATATATATATATATATATATATATATATATATATATATATATATATATATATATATATATATATATATATATATATATACATATATATATATACAGAGGTGGAAAAAGTACTGAAAAATTGTAATTGAGTAAAAGTATCTTTACTTTGCTTAAATCCTACTCAAAGTAAAAGTAAAAGTACCCATCTATAAATTTACTCGAGTAAAAGTACAAAAGTACATCATTTAAAATGGAATTTGAGTAAAAGTTACTTAGTTACTTTAAGTTATTTAATGCAAAAAAAAGGATGAGCCATGAATCAATTAATATGCCACAAGTTGTTTTAATCAACTTTGAGGCATATTAAAGTACACATCCACACTTGTAAAAGCTCGGCTGAGCTCAGTAACATGATCCTCTTACTTCCTCACAATACAAGGACAACAAGGACAGTCACAACCTGTACTGTAAAGTGCAAACTATTTTCAGTCATATTGTCCAACTGACAACACTACAATTAGAATAAAGAAAATTAAACCAGAATCAAAGTATTCAAAACACAAAATGCACACAAAATAAAGTATCCACAGGATTCCACAATTCAAAATAAAATGCCCGCAGGATCCTGCTATAATTGACTTTCACTTCCGGGACACAGGGGTTTTCCGCCCGTATTTAATTTTTTTCACTATCAATATTGTACTCATCAACAATAGGGGGTTCAAATGTAGTGAAGTAAAATACTTTGGTCAAAATGTAATTAAGTAAAAGTAAAAATTACATATTTCAAAAACTACTTAGAAAATTACAAATTACTCATAAAAAGTACTCAATTACAGTAATGTGAGTAATGTTATTATATATATATATCTATATATATATGTATATATATATATATATATATATATATATATATATATATATATATATATATATATATATACATATAAACAGGTACATCTCAAAAAATTAGAATATCATGAAAAAGTTCAATATTTTTCATCACTCATTTCAGAATGTGAAATCCATATATTATATAGATACATATAGAGTGAAACATTTCAAACATTTATTGCTTGATATTTTGGTAATTCTGAAATTAGTGATAAAAAATTTTGAACTTTTTCATGATATTCTAGTTTTTTGAGATGTACCTGTATATATAGGGCCCATTTTGCTTAGAATCCATGAAATCTGAAGTCTAAAGGAGACTTTAACTAGAAAAATATAGCCTTAATTAAAATAACTGATATTATGAACATGATAATATGAATTGTGCTTAGAGTCACACATAAAGAATTAATTTATTCCTATTTTTGTCCCCTGACACTCACAATTGGACCCAACGTGCACGGATTTAGTCTTTCTTGCATCAAAAGATGATGAAATCCTACAATAACATGAGATAGATTGGAAAGAAAACGTGAGACAGTTGCGCCCGGTCTCCCCTACTACAACACCGCAGCACGTGCGCCCAGCGGTCAGCCGGTCCTTCCCGGATTTGCAGCGCGTCCCGTTGCCATGGAGACGACTGAGTTTCTTTCCTGCTTCTTATATGAAGTGAAAAGTTGTGCTTTAAAATCAAGCGCAGGTCTTTAGGGAGGAAGGAGAAGTTTTTATCTAGAAACACTCGGTGTGGAGACAGAAGTGAAGACGTGGACATGTTCTCCAGGACGGTGACGTGAAGGAAACGAGCGACACACGAGGAAACGACAACAACGTGAGGAGAGGTCTTCATCTACAGAGAGCAGGTGGGAGACATGAGGAGGGTCCTCACCGTTTATCAGTCTGCATGGAGCCTGATTTAATATGATTGATATGATGTGCATTGGTGTTTGTATAGAATGAAACGCAGATTATTTACTATTTATCTTTAAATTTGTACTGAACCCTACTGGAAGAGCATAAGGGCCACGTTAGATGAGGATTTTTTTTCTTTTCAAATTTAGGGATTAAATTTAAAAAGACGAGAAAAAGTTGAAATGACGAGAATAAACGCGAAGTACAATTTTGTGATAAGGGTCGAAATGTGGAGAAAAAGTTAAGTGTCAATTAAGTCAAAACAGCCTACATTGTGTGTCGATTTATTCTCCACTTTAATTAAAAAAAACATTTTAACTTTAATTTAATCATTTTGACTTTTATCTTTTATCTTTTTTTGGTCAAAAATTAACATTTTGTATCATCATTTCAACTTTTATCTCATCATTTGACTTTTATCTCATTATTTCGAGTTATATCTCAGAATTTCAACTTTATTCTTTTCATTTCGACTTAAATCTCTACTGCCGAAAACTATTTTTCCGTTTAAAAAGGCCTTAATACTCTTCCATACAGAACATTGACTGTATTGGGATGGTAGTTTTCTAGTCTGGGGACTTAAGAATACTCTTTTTCACTTCTTGGGACAGTTTGTATTTTGTTATTCTTTTTTATTTTTTGACAGGCTATAGTGAAGATTATTTTTTTGTCATGTAGACAATGATGGACTCCCACACACTGTCTAACTTGCAAGAAAATCATTTGTTTGCAACAATTGGTCTACGTCAGGCAAACATCCACTTTTTCTCCAAGGCACCTGTCTCCTAAATTACATGTGCGAAGTACTCTCCTGATTTGTCATGTAGACAATGAAAAATGAAAACACATAATGGTTGAAATGTGGTTCTTAGATTTTCTTTTAATAATAACGCTACAGGAAGAGGTGGGATTTACAAGTGAAACGACAGCAAGATGGGACTACTCGTACACGGATTAGCATACATGCTAAAAGCTTCAGTAAGAGTTTTTTTTATCAGACTGGGACCACGTTTTATATTTTTGCTTCACTTCCAACATGTTTGAGGTTGTGAATGTTCTGTCCTTTAAACTGCAATAGTATAGTAGCACCCACCTGAGTTATTTGATTGGCCCGTAATGAATTGATTTACGGAACAACTGTCCAATCAGATGTGCTTTTGAAAGGTTCTCCCCTCCCCAATCCCTGTCTTTCTAACAGTCTGTCTGGCTGTCAGGTTATTTAAAGTGGTCACTCTTAAAAGCTGTTTTTCTCCTCTAGCTGTGGATTGCAGAAACCAAATGATTCCAACTGTCAAAATCAAACAACTTTATATGCTAATTTGATTTAATATTGATGAGTGGTTTTGAGGACCTAAATAAGCAATCTTTAGTAAAATAAGAAATAGCCCTTTATAAAGCCATATATCTGTTTTTTTTTTTTCAGTCTTTTGAAAGAGCAACTGCATATTTTCATAAGGTAATACAGAATCTCATTTTGTCTTCTAACCAGCCCTTGTGAGGTCTTGCAATGAACAGCAGAGAAGCAGAGGGCCGCCTGGAGATCCTTCAGATCTACCGCCTGCTGCAGTACATCCATAAAAAGGATAAGGAGCAAATAGAGAAGATGGTGAAATTCGGGGTGAAAAACCTCATCAATCTCACCGAGCCAAAAGATGGCATAGGAGCTCTCCACGTGGCAGTCTCTGCCAACAATTCAGGTGATGGATATTTTCTTTACTCCTTCAGACTATAGATGCTCCACAGGCCAGATTAAGGCCCTGTTTACACGAAAACATTTTCACCAGAAACAGAAAGGTTTATCCCTTTGGGTTTTCAAAAATGATCCACGTCCACATGGATCCAGAAGAAAGACTGAAAATGCTGTAGTGTGCATGCCGGACCAGTAGATGGCAAACGACACATGTACACTTTCCGGTGAAGACAAACTTTACACAAACAACAATGAGTGAACGCACAAAGATGTAGGAGTTTCTTGTCTGGACATCAAATCTGTCTGGATAGTTTTTATCTGCGTAGCAAACCGAGCACAGTAAGCAGCACACATGTTGCTTGGTAGACAGCCGAAGTTGTGGTTGTTGTTGTTCCAGTTATGTATGCGCAGCCTTCATGTTTCACCCTGAAATGCTGAATCCCATCTACATACATAGAGCTGGATAGGGATACGTCCACTCTGGACCTTGGTTTCAAAAGTTTGTGAATTAGGGCACTACAGTCACCACTCTTGTGTAAACGGGAGGTGGAAAAACAATGAAAACTCTCTGTATTCGACAGGATCTGTTTTCATGTTTCAGCCGCTAGGATGACTTCACCCCAGACAAATGGACTTGCATGTGGTGTGCCAAAGTAGTGCCATAACAAATGGGATTATTATTTCAAACGCACTGCGTTTTAAATTTGTATATTGCAGAGTTTAGCCCCCGATGCTGTTTTTTTACATTATGTTCACCTGAAACTTATTCAACTACATGCAGCTCTTGATCCTGTGCTGCTGTATATGGCCTCTCCTTAGAGGTCCATCACTGTGGCATATGCATTTCCTGTATTACTGATGCCCCTTTCAATACAATTAAAAATCTTATTATATTTCACTTAAAGGATAACTTCGGTTCCTGCAGCTTTTACATTGTTTATAGAATGAAGAACAGCAATATACTCACCCAGAAGGCTTTCCTGATGCAAACGGTGCTTCGGAAGATATTTAGATCCAAAATCGAGCAGCGGACACCGATATAATGGTAGCCCGTAGGGCATAGATCGCCGCTCCTAAAAACTGCATTAATCGTCCAAAAACTCATGTTTTTCACCAATATTCCATCATGATTCGCGCCGAATGGACGGCCATTGCAGTCTGTGTCTCTCCACACCAGGAACAGAAAGGTTTATCCCTTTGGGTTTTCAAAAATGATCCACGTCCACATGGATCCAGAAGAAAGACTGAAAATGCTGTAGTGTGCATGCCGGAAGATATTTAGATCCAAAATCGAGCAGCGGACACCGATATAATGGTAGCCCGTAGGGCATAGATCGCCGCTCCTAAAAACTGCATTAATCGTCCAAAAACTCATGTTTTTCACCAATATTCCATCATGATTCGCGCCGAATGGACGGCCATTGCAGTCTGTGTCTCTCCACACAGCGCTGTGTGGCTGAACTAACCTCTAAACAGACGAGTCTGTTTGCATGCCCTTCGCGCATGCGCAGTACTCTCTGGAGCGTTGAGATCGCTTCCTCATTTCTATCAGCTCCTTATCTGTATAATCTGGCTCCAAACTGTAAGGACGTCCATCATATTCAAAGTCCTCCTCCACAACATCTTCATCCCATAGATATTCGTCCATTTTGCACAAAACTGGAAGAAGAAAGTGTATTTGTAGCTGCCCTGAAACAATGAGCCGCACTGCGCATGCGCGAAGAGCATGTAAACAAACTCGTTGGTTCAGCCACACAGCGCTGTGTGGAGAGACACAGGCTGCAATGGCCGTCCATTTGGCGCGAATCATGATGGAATATTGGTGAAAAACATGAGTTTTTGGACGATTAATGCAGTTTTTAGGAGCGGCGATCTATGCCCTACGGGCTACCATTATATCGGTGTCCGCTGCTCGATTTTGGATCTAAATATCTCCCGAAGCACCGTTTGCATCAGGAAAGCCTTCTGGGTGAGTATATTGTTGTTCTTCATTCTATAAACAATGTAAAAGCTGCAGGAACCGAAGTTATCCTTTAATTAAAAATTAAAATGGTGAGGATGGTCCTTTTCAGATCCTTAAAATTGGAATCATAACTGACGACAACCAAAATGGTGCCATTATGTTGCTGTCTCTTCATCCTCTTGTCCCGTCTCCTCCTCAGACATGGTCGGCTTCCTTCTCTCACAGGGAGCACACCCTGACCTCCAGGACAGGAAGGGCCGCACTGCTGCCATGTTGGCCGCTGAGATGGGAAACGATGCCATTACAACGCTGCTGGCCAAAAACAATGCTAACATGAGGCTAAAAGACCATGAGGGCAAAGGTGAGCAGTACTGAGCATTATCATGCACCATTCAGCTCCACCAATTATTGATTCTTGAGAAATGATAACTTTAAAATGCATTTAAGTTTTTGTTGGCAAGATATTAGGATGAGTTAATATTAAACAGTATTTTAATATCATGTGAACAGAAAAACATAAAAAGTAGTGATGCTTGATTGAAAAATTTCAACCGATACTGATAACAGATAATTTCCTGCGTCTCATGGCTGGTACTGATACAGAAAAGGTCATATTTCTGTATATTTAACATAATCTTTTTGCATGTTAAAATCTTGATCCAACCACTGAGCCTTTAAACTAAGCTTGCTGACCGGACTAACGTCAGATTTCCATTTGT
The DNA here is from genome assembly GCA_036419115.1 of Scarus forsteni. Classification (NCBI taxonomy): domain Eukaryota; kingdom Metazoa; phylum Chordata; class Actinopteri; order Labriformes; family Labridae; genus Scarus; species Scarus forsteni. The sequence goes on from JAZDUH010000135.1 coordinate 5,653,940, forward strand.
CCGTGGTAAAACTTATGTGTAGTCTGTTTCTGTTATGTTATGAAGTTATGGATGTGTGAGGCAGTGATACCTTAGAGGGCATAGAGGGACACATCCAAGAAGAAGCAATGGCTTGGGAAGGTGAAACACGCCTCCAGATGTGCTATTAACTTGTGAAAACCTGGGCTCTCAACAGCAGAAGAGGGCTGGTTGTCTATAGGGGTGAGTATTGGCAAGAGCCTCACAATACGATACGTATCACGATACTTTGGTCACGATACGATAATATCACGATATCAAAATATTGTGAATATATTGCGATATTATACAGTAAACTAGGTAAAACCTAGAGACAATGAATATGTAACCTTTTCATTTTATTGTAATTGAAATATGTCAAATGCAGTGTTACATTAATACACTTAACCTGAAACACAGAGTGGATCAAGTCACTTAAATTAATGTTGCAAAGAAGTTATTCTTGTTTTCCCCTTAAAGTATTGAAAGCATCCTAACCTGCAGTGCAGCTCAAACTGTAACTGAACACACGAGGAACAAAGTGCTTTGAGTTACTGACAGAACAACAGGAAGTAAGTAAAATAAAAAAAATACCATATTTCTCTTGTCACTGTCTGAACTGACACCTGTGCACCTGTGCATACATATTTATAAGTAGTATTTTATTTCAAACTCTGATAAAATATGAGTTTTTGTTTTAACAAAAATATTGATACTAAGATTTGAAATATCGCTATTGTATCAGGAGTCAGAATATTGCGATATATTGCGATACCGATATTTTTTCACACCTCTAGTTGTCTAGCACTATGAACTCCATCATTTTGTTAATAGCCTTAGTGTTTTCACCATCTCTTAAATTTTTTTTTACAATTTTCATACGCCTATTCATTGGGGACACCCAATCTCCATGTTGTTGTTTTTAGCTTTAGCATAGCTAGCTGCTACCACGGCTGCTTCTTATTCTTTCATTACCACTATGACGACTTTTCAGGAGAGCTATCAGACTTGTTTTGTTAAAAGTTGAAGTCCTCTTTTTTCCTTTCGGAATTCTCACCAAACAAGTTTTGCAAACAGAAATGCTATCTTCTGCCACTGAGAAAAACAACCACACTTGTGAAGCCATGCTCAATTTTTGTCTGGCAGAGATGGGGGCAGGCTTGGGTCCTTCTAGTAAGGTGCAATAGATGATGATAACCAGTGAGCGCGTCATAGCTGATTTGGGGCCACTCGGCCTGCAAACAATTTCCCCAATTTTATTAATTTATCAGGTCTTATTGATTTATCGGATCTTTTTATCTGGTAAAATGTACGTATCAGGTCGATAAAAAATGACATAATTTTCCCCCAAATCGGACAGCATTATATCGGTCTGATAAATCGTGCATCCCTAATAAAAATACCTAACAGACCAGTATTTTTTGCTTCAAACCTGTATATTTTAAGTGTTACTAATCAAAAGTCCAATATCAGCCATTCTGAAAATAATACTTAAACCCCCAAAATGAGTTTTTCTTAAAGAGACTGTGAAGAGTTTCTAAGTAATTACGAAAAAGTCTCACTTTTAGATATATGCCTGATCGAAATACACACTTTAAGATGAGTTTTATAGCATCAAAATAGTTTATCTATGAATGCTATTCCTTAGCTTCGTGGTCGTGTCGGACAGCCGGCTACAAAACTATGATACTAAGTTTTCCAAAAATTGCTTGTTGTCACACATCAAAAACTACCGTACGTAACTAGAAAGAGATACATTATCTCGTCACTTTGCATCCTGTAAGTTGTTGAAAAAAGAAGTAAAACAACGCAGAGTCTGAGCAGCGTCCTAGCTGCATTTATTAGCATCACAACAAACACACGCTTTGGCTTGGGTCATGTCTTTTGGTGCGTTCCAGTCGTAGTCAGAAGTAGGAATTTTAGAGTTCAGAGTAGGAAACTGCAACTGGAATGTTCCCGAAGTCAGAATTTCCTACTGGGAACTCGGTGAAACCTCGCCACCCCCGAGTTGACAATCCAAGATGGATGCCCCCAGTGTGAACAGTTATTTAGCTCCTGTAATAATCAATTTATTAGCACTTCTGACTGGGGTGTGTCGCTCTAGATCACCTGTATACATAGTATTGCTAGGCTTATATTTACACGAATGCTGCCATAGTGATAATCACATTCTTCATGTGATATTCGTGAACAACAACACAGGGCGTGCTAACAACAGCTAACAATAGCCTGGTAGAAAGGCATGTTTTTTTCCGACTTCAACTGGAACGTCGATAAGTCGGAGATGATGTCACTCCCAGTTCCGAGGTTACTGAAAGCAGCATTACTACAGTCGCCGCGCGTGCTCATGGGTAGCAGAGTCTTTGTGTCTTCGGAATAGTTTCTCCTCATAGCACCTTTAAATAATGATGCATACTCATGTCAAACATTTCCACTCAGTTATCATTGATAATCCAGAGACAGTATTTGCAGTGCTTCTGCTCTGTTTTTCCACTACAGGACATTTTATGGGCATTATGTTCTTTATTTTCTTCTCGTCTTGTAACATAGTCTCCAGCTCATAGAAGTTTTATTTCTTTTTACTACACTCCACCCATCATGTCATAAAGTCAGGGCTTAACTGTGAATTTTTAGGGGCATGTTCAATAAATAATGATTGTTTTCAGCCGCTGCAGTTATCATCACAGGGCTGTTCATACACTGGGGTTCCCAATATGCGTGTTATATGACTCACTCTTGGGAGCTGGTGTAAGATGATTCAAACATCAGCATCTGCACAAGTATCCACACCAGGTAAAGAGATTTTACAGCTGAGTCAAGACGATAAACACTCACACAAGAGCATGCGCAGCAGGAAGTAGTGCCACCTCTTCCTAAAGTGGAGCTTTGTTATTTGAACAGTCTCCTTAAAGGCTCAGCTCCACACAGTCTGGGCCTGACCTGCTGTGTTTTCATTACAGTGCTTTGATCATACCTCCTTAGTGTAGGCATCATCATCATAGCAGGACTGTGCAACACTGCTGTGATATCCTCACCACAACACAAGAGGAAATGAAGGCTGCAGCAGCTGGCTCCTTATTCTTGGCTTTTTGTCACAGGGGGAGTGGAGTTTTGTTACAGAAACGGCTGTGAGCAGCTAAACAAAATGCTTTTAATATCAGAGGAGAGTTTGTGGAGTCATGCAGTATTACAGAGCCAACAATGGGAGGTGTCTCATTCAGTGTCTCATTCTCGTGGAGATGATACTCAGATCATTTGGAGGTCAGCAGTGTCCTCGCGTCACATTCCAGTCCTGGCTCAGCTTGCATAAAACCTCGCCAGAGGTGATAAAAAAAACTAGGCCAGACACTCAGTACAAGACCTAATGGAAAACCAAGGTCAAGTCTAGTTGATCTGAATCTATGTGGTGGAAATGGACCGAAAACACACTAAAGTCTGGACATCTGTGTGAATATGAGGGATGTTTCGGAGATGATTAAAAGATAACTACCTAAAAAAATGAAACATAATGTCACAATTCTTTTTCCAACTATAAGTTATTGGTGCTTCTTCTCTTTCTAAAATTGCCCACTGCTGCATGCTGACTTTTCTCCCCCTGCTCGAGATAGCTTGAGAGAAAAAAAAAAAAATTTTCTTTCAGATTTGTATGCTTTTAGTAGTACTCAGTAGGAGTGTAGGATTACACTGATACACCAATACAACACAAAATGCTGCAGTACAATCTTGTATTGATATTTTATAAAGAAATGTCCATGTCTTATTTGTTGATTATTTAAGACATTATTGACATTTGCTTTGTTATACAACCAGTAGCTGGCAGCAGACATTCAGCCAATTGATGTTCTGTCTCCCTGTTAAGATTATCATCATTCCATCATGGAGGTTATGTTTTTTAGTGTTTGTTTGTGTGATAGTTTGTTAACAAGATAACTCAAAAAGTTTTTAACAGGATTTTAGGACATTTTTGAAATAGGTCAGAAATTGGTCAAAGAACAGAACAGTTTTCCACCTTTTTACAAATAATTCAACAGCTTCTCACTGACTTTGATATTTCAGGAAATGTTGGTCTTGGCACAAGAAAGATGTGATTACATTTCAATGGTGATCCAAATCATCTAATTTTTTTTTAGGATGAGTTAACACTCCAAGATTGAGCAGCTTTCCAAGTTTCTGACAGTAACTTGTGGTCTCAGGGCACTTTAGTTATGTCGGTCCCTGGGACAGATAAAACATTTACGTCCCTGAGCCCATGCTTTATATTGTTAAAACCAATTAAAACAGCATTTTTGATGCATATAATATGCTGGGTTTCTTGAAACTATAAAGGCATTTCTGACTTTCTTGAGTGATTTGCAAAAATGTGGAAAAGCAGCCTTATCTGGCAATGTTAACAAAACCTTTAAAATTGTTGGATCTGCATGGAGGTGTGGATCACCAGCAAAATCTAATCCCGTTTTTCTTATACCATGATGTTCTTGTGTGTTCCATTCCCCATTGAGGTTTCTGCCTTTATCTTGAAACCCTCTAAGTCTTCATCAGCAGATATTTTTTTCTGTTTCCTTATATATCTAAAACAAACCACAGTCAATTCTCTGGAAAGATCGCCGAGTGGTCTTGCTGGGCAGTGGTTGTTTTTCATCTTTTGAGCCTTCCTGTGGACAAAACCATTTTGGTCCAGTCTACACTTGTCTTTCTGTTTGTGAGCCTTTTTAAGGTAACCAGACTCATCTGTTCCATATTAAAAATACTTCCTGTTGCTTTAGTGGCTCAAAAATGCATCGGAGCAGTAATTATCTGCTAAAATGCATTACAGTCTATTGACGACAGCTGAATATCCACAGAACTGAGTGGCCTCATGTTAGTCACATGTCTGCAAATGGTCAGTAGGTCGAACTCTAAGCTCATACATTTACATTTAATGTGAATAATTTAGTGGCCCCAATTGTGAAAGGTAATGGACCCACTTCTCTTCCTCTAACGTATTCTCATTTGAGCTTCAAGTGTCGATTTCTCAAATAGATGTGTTTTCCATCTCATGTTAGAGCAGCACGTTGGTTTTGAATACCCGTCCTTTTCTTACAGCTCATGAAAATGCATGGTGCTTGTGTTTACATATTGATGAGGAGACAGTATCCCAGACAACTCCAATCAGTGAGCCCAAACTTGTTCTTCAGGACCATTTTAAACCAATTGTGATAATGACCCTAATTACAGTCCACCATGGGCATCAATTACTGCAAATGGCTCTTCAGTCCGAGGGAGTGAATAAGAGGGGCATGGAGGGAGAAAAGAGGAGAGAGGCTGAGGTTGTATAAGTCACCAAAGTTTCAGATTTGTGCTAGCATGCATGAATGTACGCTTTTGTTTTGTGTGGCACATGAACCACATCTTGTATTTGGTTTGGTTTTCCCTGGTGTGAGCATGCGTGTGTTAGGCAGCGTTGGTACATATAATTACAGGTCAACCTCCAATGGCAGTCGTCTCCTGTGCTGCATGTTCAGTAACCTGATATGACTCCACACTCCCCAAGGGCTGGTTCAACAAAGAGCCAACACTCACAGCCAGATCTTTCCCCCTCAGGCTTAGTGTCAGTATTCTGTGTGTTAAGAGATGGAAAGATTTTTATTTTCAAGTCCAATGTTCACAGCCCTGCACCAGGGATGGACAACTCTCATAAGGTGTCAATATATGAATTTATCAAAAGATCAAAATCAATATTTATACACTAAAACCCCAAAACAAACGAAAAACTTGCTTTAATGAGCAGAACACAGAATTGAAGCCAAATATATCTACTTTTTCAATGCAAGAAACATTTTTACTGCTTATTTACATGAATTCGACAAACATTTCTGTCTTTTATAAATGTATATATTAACACATATAAATAACATATCAAAAGCAGTAACTGTCAAAAAGCTGAATTTTCATAGAATTTTTCCATACTTTAGATTTGTATTGCCAGTTTTGTCAAATCGTTGCACACATGATATTGTTTGTATATCACTATCAGCAGATTATTGCTCCAAAAGCTAATATCTGTGTTGGCAGGTAAGAAAATTGTTGCAGATATTTACTGCCAATATTTAAGCCTCAAATAGTGCCATTACATCTAGCAAATTGTGCATGTTTTAAGTACAAGTTCCCAAGATAAAGCAGATCTTATGTCAACAGATTGGTAAACCAGTGTTTGTAGCCCTTGTAAAGCATAATTAGACTGTCACTGATAAATTGTATACTTTATGAAACAGCTATGATAAGAAAAACACCTACTCTCAGCTATTTCTACAAATCAGTGTTGACTAAGGAAGTTTTGAGATATCAGCCTATCTGACATTGGCAAAAATTCACAAAACTGAGCCCTGATTGGCTGATATGAAGCCCTTGCTAGATTTTCTTAAGGTGAAATACAGATGGAGGAGGGGCTCAGATGTCTAATGATCTCCCATGAGGCTTCAGTAGTAAGATATTAAAAGGTAATCATCTTTTTTGGGCTGGTGACTTAAAAATAAATGACATACTGCATCTTTAATTGTTTTTTATTTGAATGAATTGCACTTGAACGTATATAGTGTGCGTGCATTGTGTCTGTTTTTTTCAACGCCTTCCCCTCTAAGCAAGGGTCTGCACATGCGCATGTCTGTACTCTGTACTACGTATGAGCACAAAACTCAAGAGACTCTTCAGACCTGGATTTAGTGATCATAAACTCTATAAATTAGCTTGTCGTTAAAATACACCAAGATCTGTTTAAAAGTATGAGAGACAGGGAGCTGGACAACTGAAGACAGCTGCCCCCATTTCTTGAGTGCCTAAAAGTTTTACAAGTCACTGACAGCTGATGTAAAAGAAAGGATCATAACATGCAGCACATGGGCCAATGTAGCAGATAGTGCAGCTAAAAGGTCCCTTACTGGACTGTAGTCATTGTAGTTGGATGAAGAATGAGTGTTGTATATAGAATGAGCCAGCTGACCCGTATTCCCTGTATTACTTTCATAGGACTTTCTAATTTTAACTTTTACAGATATATGCTCTGATTAATGTATCTTTTTAACTCCTTTGTATCCTCCTCATCAGGTGTGCTTTTCTACTGTATCTATCCCACCAAGCAGCACGCTCGCTGCCTACAGCTGGCACTGGAGAACGATGCAGACGCCAACAATTTGTCAGATCAGGGAGGTCATGTTTTCCAGCTGATGTGTGAAAGAGCAGAGGACTGCACCCTCATGTGTCTCATCATGCTGGATGGAGGGGCAGACCCCAATGCAACCAACCAGGTGAAAAAAATGATGGTAGAACTGTTCATTTATGGAAAATGAATAACCGTGACAGCCAAGGGAAGAGGGAGAGGTCTTAATGCAGCAGACTTTTGTATTATTTAAAGATGTGTCTGTCATGAGAAGGCGATGTCAAACACAGTAAAAGGGCATATGGAGCTTAAAGAAAACATAATATTACCTCTTAAAATAAATAGTCAAATTAAAATGAAGGCACAAAAATTGCACATAGAGAAAGGCAGACAAAGGCATAGAACATGACATTTTGAATTCATAAGTTATCATCCATTATATCTTTATTTTCAAATTATTAAAGCAACATGTACAATTGAAAATCTAGCGTTGTGTTTTTCTACACCAACTTCAGAAGATAATTAAAGTGCTCTGCAAATTTATTAGCCACATCAGTGACTGCCTGGATATGGCATAAATCTCCTATCTTCAATATTACTTATTTTTCAGGAAATGAAAAATATGCTTTCCTACTGAATGAATGGCTATTGTATTGACCTTATTAACAATTTTTTTGTGCTTTGCTTAGATTAAGCATTATTAAAACCTAATCAGTAACATAGAAGTTGACCAACACCAGTGCTCTATGAAGAATTATGAAAATCGTAAGAAGCTTTTGCCTGACAGCAAAAAAATTCAAACTAAAAGCCCTATGTGAAAAAAGTTCAGTCCTGGATATGCTGGCTAAGCAGATGCAGACCACCACTGATACTGACTCTACTACAACACACAGCTTGAAATGTAGTTCATCAAAAGGTGCAATTCTTATTATCCCTCCCCAGAGTGAACTACACTCATGTTTTGCTCATGAGTTAAACATTGAATAGTCTGATTTAACATTTGTCAAAACATGAGCATCTTCAGACTCTCCTGCATAGCAGACAAGGCTCTATGAGGGAGGGAGGGAGGGTGCACTTCATTTGCCTTACAAAACAGAAGGAGCACAATATGGCATGCAGCACTGTTATTGACTTATTTAAAACATCTTTTTGTTATTAGTGAAGGCTAAAACTGAGATAATATGTAAAGCTCAAGCACAAGGGTGGGATGGACATAGAGGGCTCTAATGTTGTAGACCAAGTGCAGGCGTGACGCACTTGCCCTGTGCCCGGGCCGCGCCAACATTGTGTGCAAGGGTGTTTTTCAATTTTCATACATGGCGCAGTCCGGTGCATCTAAGCCACTGTCCCTCCCACCTGCTCAAGTAGCAGAGAGGGAGGAGAAAAGGCGTGAGTGGGTTTAACACAGCCAAGTGTTGTCTTCACCAATCAAATAATCGCCTCATCTTGCCTTTAAATGCACTGCTGGCAAGGCACAGCCACTAATTGATCAGACTGATCCCCGCCACCGTGGCCACGGTGTGCTGGAAAGACCCATGGCGAAGATGGTCAGAGCCACCAAGTCAGAGATACATTTTAAACTCAGCAGCAGGCTAATCCGTTCATCATGCTTGTGACCCACCTGCATTCCTGATCAGTCATTGCCAAAAGCAGAACCTCTGGTGATATGTACTCTCCTGGTGTCTCCTCCTCATCCTCTTTGCAGTAATGTACTCCATTTTTTTAGACCAGGTTAAGAATAAAAATTAAAACAGAGAAATATGGGCAATCACAGGTAAATCCTTAAGACACTGAGTGACTTGCATTTATTCAACAAGCGTCTCTCCCTTTTTTCTCTCTTTTCTTTTGAATTTCATTAGATGAGAGAAGCCAAAAATGTAGCTACTCCATATAGGATGATGAGGCTGTTTGTGGTTGTCTTTTGAGATGTGAACTCGTTAGTTTGCATCTCACTTCCAGCTGCAGTCAGGTTGGGTTTCCATTGTGACAAACATCTTTCATTCATTCATTTTCTATGCTCGTTTATCCCTTTCGGGTTGGGGGGCAGGGGGCGCACACTCTCACTCATACCTAAGGGCAATTTAGAGTCACCAATTAATCTAATGAGCATGTTTTTGGTCTGTGGGAGGAAGCCGGAGTGCCCGGAGAGAACTCACGCATGCACGGGAAGAACATACAAACTTCACACAGAAAGGCCCCTGCTCGGGAGGCACGTGCACTACCTGCTGTACCACTATGCCGCCCGACAAATATCTTTGATCCAGACAATTAATATAGATACAAATGTGTATGCTGGTTCAGACAGTTACATAAAATAGTGTTTGCTGTGATTGTTTAGTGCACTGAAATGTGCCTGACCCTCTGGAGACCTGCCTCTGAGGTTTTGGTAATGTGTGCGCACTGTGCGCCTGCCAGCCAAATTGCCACTGCACGGGATGCGCCTCACCTGCGCCGAGAATAGACCATTTTGGAGATGGCGAGCTTTCAGTGTACCTTCCGCACAGTTTTTTGGGACGAAATTGCCCATTTCACCAACCTGAATCAGTTGACACATCCCCCTGGTGGTGGCTGGTCCACCAAATTGCGAAATTGGCTGTGCATGGGAGTGTGCCGGACGTAATTACCACAGCCCATGGTGCGCTACCCTTCGCCACCCTGCGGTGCACCGGGAAATTAGGACCCACAGTGTATAGAAATAAGGTATATCATAGCTAAAACTTGAGTGCAACAAACTGTATTATTTATTTATTTATTTTTTGTATATATATAAAAAAGTTTATTGATTGGTTTAATTTGGTATAGAGTTCAGTCAGTTTTTTATTAACTTTAGTTGTTATTACTTCCATTTTTGCAGCTGGTTGCTCTTTAAAATGCTTTTGTTTCATTTGGTATCAGACCTGTGTATTCAGTGCAGAACCATCTTTGTGTTATTTCTTTACACCCCTGTCCTTTTTCTCTCTGACTCTGCAGAAAACTGGCTTCACAGCTTTGATGGGGGCGGCTAAGGCAGGCTCAGTCCCACTTGTTAGAGCCATTCTCAGGAGAGGTGGAAATCCCAATGCTCTGGACTCCCAGCGGCTGTCAGCAGCACACTACGCTGCAATGGGGGGCTTCTTTGAGGTGATACATCTGCTCAGTTTGTTTAATTTATTTAGTATTAAAACATGACGGAGTATTATCAAGCTACTTTCAGAATAAAGTTCTGGAGCTTATTGCAGACAGCTAAACCTGGCCCAGACCAAAGGTTTAGGGACAGGATAAATTAAAAGTTTTGTCTTTAATGCAGGTCTTGTGGGTGTTATATATACAATATAAATGAAGGCAGTGTCAGGATGTCAGGAATTGCTTGCTGTGGTTATTGTTAAGCTTTTGTGAATAAGCGCTAAAACACAAAAATAACTGAAAGAAAAACAGACTTTGTAGCTGTCTGTGGTTGCTTTGGCAGAAAACCCTGAGGACGGAGGAACTTTTGTCAGTTCCACTCAGTTACTCACAGAGTTGAACTTTTTAAGAGAAATTGAGGACACTGTATTTGGCCAGGGGGATGGTTGACAGTAACACTGCACTTGTTGATAAACAGGGTCTGAAAGAAACTTTTTGATTAACTGGTTATGATGACACGGCATCAAAAAAAAAATCACCCGCAAATGTAATAAATGTATTTTTTTCAGATAGGAAAGTAACTGAAATTGCAAGCAGTTTTTTACTCCTTACTTCTCACAAAAATACAGGTATAACTTTACTTTCTTGCTTAGATACTTATATATACTGTAACTGTAATATATACTCATTTTTTTACCCTGTATGTATATCGAACATTAAATAAGGTTCTTCTTTCAATTGAAATAAAATCAGTTACTCATCAAGTCAACACTGCAGTGCTATTCAACCAGCTCAGAAAGGTGACATTCATTGTGTTGGAGAGCAAATAATCAAGGCTGTACAGGTGAGCAGGACGACAGGAATGGACGACAGTAAAACAAAGTGAACATAAGGCTCACCCGACTCAGCCCCAACCAGGGACAGTGAAAGGTGATGTCAGTAAAGCTAATGCAAAGCTAACGCTACTGATAAACCAGCCAACACATGACATGCTCAGCCTGTCAAAGCCTCTTTTTTCTTGCAATCTGAAAAAATAGCCCTATTCATTGCTAAGACTTAAGACCTCACCACATTGAGGAAAACAAGAGCTTCTGTTACTTGCCAGCTGCCTTTTCTCAAGTATTATTTCACCAATAGCAGCACTAAAGGTCTTCAGAGCAGTGAAGCTGAAAGTTGAAGAGAGGATGAACACAGGAGAGTGGGTCACATTAACCTGTTACAGATCAACATCAGTCTACGAGTTTAACTCCTTGTTTTAGATATGCCAAGATATGTGTTTTATTTAGTGTTACAGAATTCAGTATGTTTACCTTTTTGAATGTAAATGCAGACAATAAAGGGTGAATAATCACGATATATCACAATGTTCAGTATTGCAGTAACTCTATTTATGCTTGTTACTGTTCCTTGTTCTTCAAATATAAATCTACATCAACTTCAAAACAATGTATAAACAAAAACATTCCTCTACATCTTTTAGAGGTGCAAACTTATGAACAATGCCTGGTCTTTAGCTAATGACTGCATGGAAGCATAATCATGGACAGCCCACCTAGATAATGAAGTGACAAATCATTACTTTAATGAGGTTTGATTACTTTGTCAGAGATTTTAATGTCTTACTTTACAGGTTACTCAAAGGTATTCATACACTCTTTATATTACCCTTTACCCTTTAATTGGTATCATAAATGCCCGGGCCCTTGACGCCTACAAGAACAAGGATTTTTCAACTGAATTTTGACAGTGTTGGACGGAAAATATAGTGAATTTGTCCCTAACTTTTGTAAATACATCAGCACATATCAAGAAGCATTAACATTTTTTTATTTTCCAATGTTTGCCAAGTTTTTTTCTTTTCGTGTCTTGCCTCACTCCTGAGTTAATGACAAGTAGACACCATTTTTTCTTCTTTTTGTGCAGTATATCCGGACCCACAGACATAAGAATAGTGTCTATCTGCTTGTCATGGACTCGGGACTGAAGCAAGACACAATCAGGAAAAAACCTGACCTATTGCTTAAAGATTCAGGATGTTAGATGGCTTACTGTCTGGTGTTTTATGTCTTCCAGGTGATTCAGGTGCTGTCTGCACACTCTGCAGACTTGAATGTGATCACCCTACAGGCATGCACACCTCTACACTTCGCTGCTGCCACAGGCGATGCTAACTGCTGCAAGTTCCTGTCACAGAGAGGTCCAATGACATTACAACCCCCTGAATAATAGACGCCATAAATTTGAAATTTGTTAGCTGCTTTCTGACACCGTTTCTCGTTATGTAGGTTGTAACCCCAAAGCGAAGAACCTGGATGGCCTCCTACCACGTCAGATTGCCAAAGAAGCTGGTCATAAAGCAGCAGTCAAAGAGCTAAAGAAGGCAGAGCGACAGCATGGAAAAGACAAAGACCCCAGCGGTGACACCCTCCTTTCAGACCTCTGGGCCCTGACCCTCCATGACTGGTCTAATGAATATGAGACAGAGCTACGTCAAGCCTTTGGAAAGGAATCAGAAGCAGTTGCCCCAGAGAAGTTTATTTCGGTGTTGGTAGGTCTGAAAGCTCCAGCTGAAGAGGACCAGCTCAATGTGGTCATCTCAGCCCATATTAAGGAAGAGGGGGACTGCGTCAACATTAATGACTTCTTCAAAGGTGTCAAGTACATCAAAAAACCCTTCCTCAACTCCTCCTATATGCCGAAGAAGAAGAAGGAGAAGGGAGGAAAAGGAGGAAAGAAGAAGGGTAAATTTGTCCTTCCCGTGCCTGTCTGCACACTCTCTCCAGAGCTCATGCCACGTCGAGCAGATGGAGGACCTCCCCACTATATGGTCGAGACATACAACAACCGCTCAGACCCCCTTCGATTCAACAGAGATAATCCTCCAGAACATCCCATAGTAAACGACTCGGTGTGGTACCTGGAAAAGCCAAAGAAGACCTATGTCAATATCAACTACTGTGTGAGAACTGGAGACCTGGAGTCGCTGAACCTTGCTTTCAGGAAGGGAGTTCCTGTGGATGTTAAAGATCCGTGTTATAAGACCCCGCTGATGGCAGCCTGCTCAAGTGGAAACTATGAAGTGGCACAATTTCTCCTCAGTCAGGGGTGAGGAAAGTCATGTTTACATTTCTTTGTGTTTGTACTGAATGGAGGATGATTCCCCTGCAATTTCCAACAGTCTGCCTCGAGTTTAGTTTGGGGGGGGTCGGCTCTAGCCTGCTTTGTTGAGGTGGGCAGGCATCAAAATTAGTTGGGCTGTTTTCCTTCGGGTGGGTCATCTTTCCTCATCAAGATAAAGCTGAATAGGGACCTATCAGCATGCAGTGTCTAAAGGCGAAACACCAAAGCAGCAGCCACAAAATCAGGCCTTTTACAGCGCAACATTTTTACTGCAATGCCATTTGAGCGAGGACAGTTTTTGATGTGTCTTAAAGCTGTTTTAAGGCATTGGTGTTGGTTTGACATCAGTAAAGATGGAAACAGATATTATGTGTACATGTGTAGGGAGATACAGGGGTAAAAGTTTGAGCTTTTAAATCTTTCTTTTCTTTATTTGATCTATGCAGTTTTTCATGTATTTGCTTTAGTAAAGAAAATGAATGCCTTTGTGCAACAAAGTTATAATGTTTCAAAATATCTAATTACAAATTATTTACAAAAGCTTTATGTTATATTTTATTCAAACCAATTTACAAGCAAAAGCAAATCATTTTTTCAGGGAGTTTTGAAGCCATATTTTAATTTTTACTTTTATTATGTGTGATGTCACTAATGTGGGACTGGACCTAAACTGCCCTTGAAAAGGCACCATTTCTTGGTCCTATTGTAGGCCACAATTTTTTTTCTGTGGAAAGGTCCTGAGATGAAATTAAAACATTACAAAAATACAGTCAATCTTTGGTATGTAGACTGCTCATGCTGTATCATAACTTCCTCGGGCTGCCAGAGTTGCTTCCCAGCAAAATATATACATATCAGTAATTTAAAGTAGATTTACACAATTTTGTAATGAAGAAAAATCTCATAATGAAAAGAGTATTGCTTTATTTTTCCGTAGTTCTGTCTCATAATGTATCCAGCTGAGGAAACTCAGATCACCAGGGGGTGAATGTTTATCCCACCATTGTTCTCTGCTCTGCACAGGGCGGATGTAAACACGTGTGACCAGCTCTTTTGGACGCCTCTTCACCACGCCGCTCACTCTGGAAAGGTGGAACTCATTGAGCTCTTGGTGAAAGCAGGGGCTGCTGTGGATGCCAAGGCCCTCTCTGGAGGCACACCCCTAATGAGGGCCATTGAGACCTCTCGACCCTCTTGTGTGGACTTCCTCATCGAGGCTGGGGCCAGTGTGAACGCAGAGACCAAAGCAGGTTTGACTGTACATCTTAGGTATTTAAAAAAAAGATTTTCATCATGGACCAATCCATGTATCATGTATCTTTATTTGATCATGGACTTTCCTATCAAATATATCATTTAGTTTGCTATCCATGCGCCTAGATTTAAGTTATGTATGTATAAATCAATACAATTGAATCTATGCTGAGCTGAAGCTGAGTACAGATGAACCCCACACTGACAGTCTGGTACTCAACCAAATATACAGTGGCATGGCCATGTAAGAAAGCAAATACTAACACAGTAGCAATGTTGGAAATGCCAAGCATATATAAGCATCACTCAGATACTCTTCTAAACAGACACCCTCACTCAGATACAGCATGTAGCGAGCATACAGACTGACTCTCACTCATCACACAGCATCCATTTGCATCTGTGTCTCTTTGTACCGACCAAGCAATAAGCACTGATAATCCACAGTCTGGCATCAAGAATCCTCCATTCAAACATCTCACTGTCAGATGGCACGCGATAGCAGTCGATGGCACTGTGATATCACATACATCTCTCTCAAAGGGACTGTGAGGAGAATCTATTACCGGCAACGTGAAGACTCTGCTACCCATGAGCATGCGCGGCGACTGCCGTAATGCTGCGTTCTAGTAACCTCTGACTTATCGGCGTTCCAGTTGAAGTCAGAAAAAATCCTGCTGATCTACCAGGCTATTGTTAGCTGTTGTTAGCATGCCTACGTTGTGGTTCACAAATATCACATGAAGAATGTGATTATCACTATGGCAGCATTTTTGTAAACATAAGTCTAACAATACTATGTATACAGCTGATCTAGAGCGACACACCCCAGTCAGAAGTGCAAATAAATGGATTATTACAGGAGCTAATTAACTGTTCACACTGGGGGCATCCATCTTGGATTGTCAACTCGGGGGTGGCGAGGTTTCACCGAGTTTCCTAGTAGGAAATTCCTACTTCGGGGGACGTTCCAGTTGCAGTTTCCTACTCGGAACTCAAAATTCCTACTTGTGACTACAACTGGAACGCACCAAAAGACGTGTGCAATCCAAAGCGTGTGTTTGTTGTTACACAGACCGGACCTTCCTCAGAACTCTGCATTGCTTTACGACTTCTTTTTTCAACAACTTGCAGGATGCAAAGCGACGAGGTAATGTATCTCTTTCCAGTTAAGTAGCGGTAGTTTTTGATGTGTGACAACAAGCAATTTTTGGAACACTTAGTATCGTAGTTTTGTAGCCGGCTATATATCGCTTCTTACAGCCCGGTGCTCTCAGACATGTCTGAATAATATGAATTTGCTCTAGTTTTAATTGTCTTGTTCCCGAAGTTGAGTATCCAGGCCAGTCCAGCCCTGTCCGACCCGACCGGAAGGCTAAGAAATAGCCTTTATAGATAACCTATTTTGATGCTATAAAACTCATCTTAAAGTGTGTATTTCCATCAGGCATATATCTAAAAGTGAGACTTTTTTGTAATTACTTTAAACACATAAACTCCTCACAGTCCCTTTAATATAGATCCATTTCTGAGGATCTTTGATGATTAATATGAGCAGATTAATATAGATTCTTAATTATTATGTCTTTAAATTAGAAGCACTTTCAAAACAACTACACCTTTGACAGTGTTTGTCATTCATTGACTGTAAAAGTAGTCATGTTTTGCATTAACAGTCCTTACCCCAGTTTGCACATTGAGTGCCTCTCATTTGCCTCTTTCTCCCTCCAAGATGCTTTTTTGGAGCTCTTGCCACTTTAAGGCCATGTAGGTCTAGTCCACCGTGATGGTTGACAAATGTAACCGTGGGTAATTGGACTTTGCATTTCAGCAACATCCTGAAAGTCATGCCAGTCATATAAGTGACAAGTATATCATACTGAAGAGATGCACTGAAGGGCTGTTATTTCATTTTCTTTATCCTCTCTTTCTCTAGGACAAAACTGCCTCGATATCGCCAGAGCTTTTGCAAATTCCGAGGTAGTAGATCTGGTACACGAAAAAATGGGATCTTTACCAAAACCAAAGGAGACGACAGCGGGAAAGGGGGGTAATGACAAAAAGCCCAAAGGAAAGGTATCCAAGTAACCTTTTAACCTTTTTAGTGCAATATTAAAAAGGCTGCCGTCCAATCTCTCATGTTTGTGTGTGTTTTTCTGGGTTGAAAATTTCACCCCTTCCTTTTTACCACTCCGTCCCACCAACCCTGCCTATTATTGCTTCTGCTGCCTCTAAAATTGGAAACAGCTGCTCCTTTTTGTGAGAGTTAACCTGATCAACACTGGACTTTTAGGCTTTTCCAGCATTGTTTTGTCCTTTGAGCACTGCTTCTCCTTTCAGCACAAGAAACCTAAACCTGTTAGATCTGTTTACTGTGAGGTCGCAACTTGTAAGTAAATTAGCCTTGAAGTGTTCTGTTGCATCTCTGACACAGTGCTGCTTCAATGCATTTCTTATAATTCAGCTGAAGTAGAACTATTCTTTTTCATTGGACTTTGACTCTACCAAGTGGTTCAGTGGCACATTATCATGAAGAATATTCACAGAACAATTCAGCATGGAGTCATTATTGTAGGAAGGAAGGATCAACTGACTGAAGCTGAAGACAAACTGTCTACTCACCATGGGCACACAGAGGCATCATATCAGTGCTTTGGCAGTGCACGTTGAAAATAATTAATGCAATACAAACATGAGATGGAGAACACATGACTGGTAGGATCAGTGGTAAGCTCTCATAAGGAAAAAAGATAGCTAGAGTTTTAGGACAAAATAATAAATCAAGTCCACAACTCTGCACATCTGAAAAATGTGTCATTTAAGCTACAGAGACAAAAAACATGTCTTTCAATTTAGCTGATGATGGATTAATTAAAGTCTGCAAAGAGTGGTGTAGGGATGGCATTTTTTAAGGCTAACCCTGACGTTAGCATTGTCTTGGTTCCCTCGCTGAAAAGCCTTAAGCTGCGTTCACACCAAAAGCGACTGGAGCGTCCTCAGCGATCACTCTCCATGCAAAGTCAATGTACAGCCGCGATGGGGCGAGGCTAACCCCCCACGATGCAACTGCTGCGTTCAAGGCGATCACTTCACTTGTCATGCGATGTCAAAGTTGAAAAAGAGTTGATCTTTTCAGGCGGTGTCGAGTGTGGCTGTGCGGCAACAGCCAATCAGCGGTGTGTGCGTGTGTGACGGTACTCATGACAGACAGTTTTTCTTCTGGACTACAATCTTTGTCTGTGTGGGAAACATTAGTCAGTCGTACATTAGTTCCGCCAAGACGGACCAGAGAAAACTCTCAGACGATGCTGCTGCAGGGCATCAGCTGCAGTGTTTTGTGTTTGATAAGTGGAGGAAAGTATACATCTGGAATAATGTCAGCTTATGCATCCTATTATATGATAAATTATATGATCTCGGTGAAACTCCAGCGGATGTGACGTTACCGAGCCACTGTGACGAGCGTCGGTGACCAAAATGATATATTTATGGACATTCGATGCGACTTCAGTGGGTAACGCGATTTTGATTGCGGAGTCGCATTTGGTGTGAGCACAGCTTTAGAGTGTGTCCTTGGATCTGCTGCAGATTAAAAGGTCTGTGGCCAACAGAAGTTCATGAAACACACATTCAGCCTCATAATCTTACCTGACTTCACAACCTTTTAATCTTAAATGTAATCACCAAAAATAAAAGATGTTAGGCTTCTAAAGACCGACAACACGGCAGTTTAACTTAAAAGCAGCTACGATGTTTCCACAGATAACGTTATGTATCCTCTTGTTGAGCATTTCCCCTTGATGGAACAACCCAATCACTATCATGGCTGTGGCAAAAATGTGTGTATTATTGATTAGTAAAAAATGATCAGAAATGCCTGCATCAGGGTCCCCCGTCTATCTCTGTAGTCACTGTTAACAGTTTGTTAAACTGTCATTTTTAACTCACAACAGGGCTTTAACACTCAAAAACCGGGCACTGTCTGATGCTTTTATAATGTTTAATGAAAGGTTAAAATCTTTTATTCCTGAGATCATCACCAACTGTATTTCAGGTATTTATCCAAAACAGCTATTACAAACTTCTTCTGTGTGTGTTTGTGTATCCCAACTGATGTCAGAGGGCAGAGTTGTGCAAAAGGAGTGAGCTAATATAAAACTGAAATGGTTAAACATACAAAGAAAACATTTTTCTGGGAAATTCCTTGAAAAAATTGAAAAAAGGATTAAAGGAATTAAAAATTAAGCAACATTTTTTCAAATATTTCTGTCAGTGAAAAATACTTGTGAATCCATTTAAAATATGTTAGTTTAAATCAAATAAATGTTTATCAGCAATTTACAGTAAAAGCAGACATGTAAACAAGCCTCTCAACCCAAAAAGACTGATTTTGTAGATTTTTTCTTCCTTGTCTTTTTCAACCTCTGATATGATGTTCTAATTCTGAACATGTGAATGTGTTTGCTCACAGAACATAAAAATAAGAGGTATTTGATGTGACTGTTTATCCATGAACTAAAGATCAGTAAAATTACTCACTGAATGCAGGCATGTAAAAACCTTTTCAGCTGTTAACTTGTACAAGAACTGGACAGGACCAGAGTATTTAAGAGCAAGTTACCACAGGGACATGGACAGTGCAAAAAAAAAAAAAATCCTGCAAAACTGCCTGAACTGCACCTTTAATTTGAGAAAAGTACATTGATCTTGTGTGAAAAGGTTGCTCATACACTGTGCTAAATGTACCTATGAAATAGAGGTGAGTATTAGCAAGATCCTCACAATACAATTCGTATCACGATACTTGTGCCAACATACGATAATATCACGATATGTCATGATATCACAATATTGTGATATATTGCGATATTCTACAGTTAACTAAGAAAAGACTAGAGATGGTGTAAATCATGATGTGATGTTAATCACACAATATTACTCAAAACTGAAAGTGCAAATCAAGTCAAAACTGTTTAATTGAAGACAACTTTTCTATTTTATTGTTTTTGAAATATGTCAAATGTAGTGTTACATACATAACATCACATGTTTCTCTTGTCACCATCTGAACTGAATGGACTGCATGAAAACAAACCTGTGCATACATATTTATAAGTTGTATTTTAATTCCAACTCTGAAATATGAGTTTTTATTTGTACAAACAAATGGAAATTAAGATTTGAAATATTGATATTCTATTGGAGGACAATATATCGCATTATATTTCAATATCAATGCTTTTCACACCTCTACTATGAAAGCAACTTAAACACTTTCTTGTCACTCTGTAAATCCAAAACTTTGCAGAAAAACCCTAAAACTATCATAAACGTACCAGATGTTCTCTTGAAAATGTTCATGTTTGAAAAGGGTGTAAGTATTTGATAATTTTCCATGGATAACAACCACAACAAATGTGGAAAATCAAACTTTATTGCAATCACAAAAATGACATTTGCCTGCTATAAGACCTATAAGATCTGTGGGCTCAGGCATGATTACCACTTTTTTCATTATAGACAAGAGTAGACAGAGAAATAGTTCCTGTTTGTGAGAGCCTAACTTTAGGCTCAACATACAGTTTACCTTCTCATACTCCTTTGAGGTACACCTCACTGATCAGAAACCTGACTGGCTGACCTGACAATAAAAACCATCCAAAGCACACCTGGGCAGGAACTTCTTTAATTCTTGGTGTTCTTCTCAGGGTGCTGCCTCACAGGTGTCACTGCGAGCTGCAACATCAACGACAACAGCAGGAAAGACCTCTTCTCAGAAAGACACGAAGAGCATCATCCTTCAGAACGCCAGGATCACCACAGGAAAAGCCAACGCTGTGGGCATCACCTTTGTGCCAAAAACAGTACGGCTCTTTATCATTTACTAAAAGTTTTACTCTTGTCACACCTGCTCACTTTTACTTTTGGTCACATAACTATACTTTAGACATAAGTGGAGGTAAAACACTGTTGTTTTGGCAGCTATTTACTCATCTTAGATTTGATGCCTGCAGCACAGGTTCATGTTTACAGCTGTGTGACATCACTTTTCCTTTCAAAACACTTAATGAGCATTTGTGATGACACTAACTGTTGAAGCTCTGTTGTTGGAACTCTTTCCCATTCTTCCCTGATGAAGGCTCCCAGTTCCTCAGCAGTCTGGGGTCTCCATTGTCATATTTTGTGCTTTATGATGTACCACACATTTTCAGTGGGAGACATGTCTGAACTGTGTGCAGGCCAGTTTAGAGCCCACACTCTTTTATAACGAAGCCATGCTGTTGAATCACATACAGAATGTGACTTGGCATGCCCAGAAAAGCAGGAACATCCCTGAAAAAGACTCCACTTGGATGGAAGTGTATTTATCTTTACCTCTCAGCAATAATGAGCCCTTCATAGATGTGCAAGTTACCCATGCCTTGGACACTAACATACCCCATACCGTCACAAATGCTGGATTTTGAACTTTGCTCTGATAGCACTCTGGATGATCCTTTTCCCTCTTTCGCTTGGAGGAAACAACATCCTAAATTTACAAATTGGAATGTGGATTCCTCAGACCACAGCACACTTTTCCATTTGCATCAGTCCATCTCAGATGACATCAGGCTCAGAGAAGCTAATGACATTTCTGGGTATTGTTGATAAATGTCTGTTGCTGTTCATGGTAGAGCCTGAGCCCACATGTCCTGACTGAATAATTTTGGTTTTTCATTCAGTGCCTCCTGTAGGGTTGCAGGTCACAGGAATTCAGTGTTGGTTTCTGGCCTGGCCGCTCATGTGCAGTGATTTATTGGGATTCTCTGAATCTTTTGATGATATTATGACTGTAGATGATAAAATCCCTAAACCCTCCAGTTGTATGCTGAGAAAAGCTCTTCTTAAAGTGTTGGACTGTTTCCTCATGGCTCACATGTGGTGAACCTCAAGCTATCTTTGCTTGTGACTTAGCGAGCCTTTATGGGATGCTCCTTTTATACCCAGTCATGACACTCACTTGTTTCCACTTGACCTATTCTCCAGAATGCTCCAAGAGGTGTTGTCAACTTTTCACCAGTTCTAAACTTTTATTGCCCCTGTCACAGTTTTTTGGAACTTGTCGCAGGCATCAAATTCAGAATGATCAGTAAATATCTTGTCTTCGTCTTGTATTCACTTGACTATAGGTCAATGGGTTTGCAAATCATTGTGTTCTGTTTATATATATATATATATATATATATATATATATATATATATATATATATATATATATATATATATATATATATATATATATATATATATATAGTCATGGAAAAAATTATTAGACCACCCTTGTTTTCTTCAATTTCTTGTTCATTCTAATATCTGGTACCACTAAACGTATAATACAATGAACACAACAAAAAATGCAGCTGGTCACATAATACTTTATGTCCTATTTGACATTCTTAAGCTTAATTGATTCCCAGGGTATATAAGAGGCCATTTCATGTCACAAGCAGCACTGCACATGCAAAGGCCTAGAGTGGTTTCCTGCTTACATTCAAGCCGTAGCACAACTCAGAAGTTGTCAGCTCTCACATAATGCCTAAAACAAAAGAATTATGTGAAGCCACAAAGGCAGCCAACTTGGCACTGCTGGAAAAATTGGCATGAGTGAGAGCCAGGTAGCGAAAAAACTGAAGATCTCCAAGACAGCCGTTCATTACAAAAAAACAAGCTGAACATGGCACTACCAAATTGCTACCTGGCCGTGGCAGGAAACGTCTTTCTACCCCACGAGATGACCGTGCACTCATCCGTTCCTGTGTCAGGAATCGTCGTCAGACCTCCAGGGACCTTAAAAATGAGTGGGCACTGTCGAGAAATGTGACTTGTTCAGCAAGGACAGTTCGAAAGCGACTTGTTGAAGCTGGTTTGAAGTCACACAGAGCACGCAAGAAGCCCTTCATCAATGAAAGGCAGAGGAAGGCCCGGTTACTCTTTGCTCGAGACCACAAGGATTGGACTGTTGATGATTGGGCTAAGGTTCTCTTCAGTGATGAATCCAATTTTGAATTGATGCCTGCTCCAGCCAACTTACTGGTTAGGAGGAAGCCTGGAGAAGCTTACAACCCAGACTGTCTTGCCCCTACAGTAAAACATGGGGGTGGATCAGTCATGATCTGGGGTTGTTTCAGTCTGAGGAACAGGGCAGATGCAATTGTGTGAAGGCCGAATGAACCAGGTCATGTACAGGACTACCCTTGAAAACAGTCTTCTTCCATCAGCTGGAAAACTCTTTCCTGCCTCGAATGACTGGATTTTCCAACAAGACAATGCCCCTTGCCACACGGCAAGGTCAGTTAAAGCCTGGATGGAGAACCACAACATTCGCACCATGCCTTGGCCTGCTCAATCACCAGATCTTAATCCAATTGAAAACCTGTGGAAAATCATCAAACTCAAAATGGAGAACCACAAGCCCAAAAACAAAGAAAAATTTGTTTGAATTTGTCCAACAGGAATGGGCTGCTGTGACAGCAGAACAATGTCAGAAGCTGGTGGAGAGCATGCCAAGACGCATGGCTGCAGTCATCAAAAACAATGGTTATGCAATCAAGTATTAACTCTTGTGTGTATCATGTGTTTAAAGCAAACAGAAAAGAAAACATGGAATGCTTAAAAGTAGTGTTTTTGGCGGTACAATGCCATAGCTATTGATGTAAGAATTTGAGTAATTTTGGTTATTATCAAGAAAACCATGGAAAATGAATAGTTCTTAGTTCTTAAATTAAACTCTCATGAGCTATTTTTGTTGTTATCATTATAATTGTCCAAACAAATGTACCTTTAGTTGAGCCAGGCATTAAAATTAACAAGAAATTGAAGAAAACAAGGGTGGTCTAATAATTTTTTCCATGACTGTATATATGTATGTAGAGGTTTGGACATTGCAGATAATTACATTGTAGATTCTCACTGAAGTAATGATGGCCACTCGTTACTCTTAACTTTGCTGATTGGTTTTTGCCATAATATTAATTCTAACAGTTGTCTAATAGGGCTGTCGGTTGTGCATCAGCCTGACTTCTGAACAACACAAATGATGGTCCCAACCCCATTAAAAAGGCAAGAAATTAATTAACCCTGGAAAGGCACACCTGAGAAGTGAAAACGATTTCAGGTGACTACCTCTTGAAGCTCATGAAAAATGGCAAGAGTGTGCAAAGCAGTAATCAGAGCAAAGGGTGGATACTTTGAAGAAGCTAGAATATAAGACATGTTTTCAGTTATTTCACACTTTTTTGTTAAGTACATAATTCCACACATGTTCATTCATAGTTTTGAGACCTTCAGTGAGAATCTACAATGTAATTAAAGATGAAAATAAAGAAAACACATTGAATGAGAAGGTGTGTCCAAACTTTTGGCCTGTACTGTATGTTTTACACACTGTGCTTCATGTAATGTTGGTTTGTAATAATGCTATAGCTAAAACATCCTCAGTTCAGAGGACTTTTGTGATTGGTCTGTCTTTGTTCAGGTTTGGGGGCAGCCACCGACCACCAGCCAGCTGATGTCAAAGATTGAACAACGGAAAGAGGTTTGGCCCCTGGGTGTTGACCTTGAAGACTTAATGATGCCTATCAACCAAAAGATCAGAGGAGAACAGTGGAGTTTTCTTGAAGCCAAAGACTAGAACCAAAGGTTAGGCAGAGAGAGACACTGACATTTTGGCCTTGTGGTCTATTACCTGAGCCAGCTGGACGTCTTTCACATTATCCACAACGTGTCAGTCTATAATGATTTGACTAATTTTATTCCATCTTAATTAGTTCACATTTTTGGTTCTAGGGCTTAAATATCAGTGTATAATTGTCAGCAGGAAGAGCTTGGTGGAGCACAAATATTTTTACATGCTGTTATTTGCCAATGGTAGAATCTGTTATGAAGAATTTAATTATGAAGACAAGCTTGGTACAAGTGCTGCATAGTGTTTGAAATATAGTATAATCCTCAGGTACACTGTTTGTAACTGTCTACCCACAAGGCATAGCTTTTTTTCTAATAAAATTTTACAATAATGATTACAAAAGCAGGTTTTCATTTAACAGGAATTACTGCCGTTACTCACCTTTTTAGATCCCAGAGAAGTCAAGAGGTTAAATATCTTTGTCTTGCAAGTAAAAATGATGAACTGACCCAAGTTGGCAGAGAGTTGAGCTCAGCGTCTTACGAGCCATGGGAATAGCTTCTTATTGCCTGTTATATTGAGGATATATGTGCTACAGATAATGCACAGACTATAACCGGTGCTTTTGTAACAGGATTTAAACAACAACAGGAAAATGATAGCATGCTGACAAAGGCCTGCTGCTTTGGTGAAGAAGGTGCAGCAATAGCACAAAACAACAGCAAAATATATCACTATCCCCTGGTAACTCATATAGTATGTAGTACATCTGAAAAGGTAAAACTCTAATGTTTAACATACTTTAAATTACATAAAGAGAAATGTATATTTTTTTTATGAATTCATAAAAAATTAGCATAATTGTAACAGGTCCACCTACACAAGTTTATTATGTCTTTATTCATAGACTTCTGTTTCAGCTCAACTGTAAGTTTTGACAGTAAATCTCATTAAAAAAAATTAAATTGTTCTTTTTGAGTCTTTTTTTAAGTTTTGTGAACATGACACAAGTTGCTGAGTAATAAAATTATCCCACATTTGACCTTATTCAAGCCCTTCAAATATGCCTCTGTTCATAAGGTCTTTAATTATACACTATTATTACAATATATTGATAATAGCAGTGTTGCAGTTACTACATTGTGACATCATAAATATCCCTTGTTGTACTAAATGGTGGGCTGCCCTGTGATTCACAGCTCCAGTCACATTCATTCATTTTATGCATCCTGAATAACACCTTAGCTGATGAAGAATTGTTGCTTAGTTCATTACCTATATGTTGACCTGTTACTCATCCCTGACAACCAACTAGTACTTATTCTACCCTCATAGACTAGCAGTTAGTTGTTAACCAGTAACTACTAGTTTTTGTGTACCTCATTGTAAAGCATTACCATTGCTCTTTAAAATGATCAAGTGAGGTAAAAGTTTGGTGGTTGGATTAGGTGCTTATGAAATAATTGTGGGAAATCTCATCACAACCACCAGGGTGGGCAGGTCAGAGCACTTTTCTTTCATGGACCAACCGAGATTCTGCCAAGTACATTGGGGACAGTTTGATTAGCTCCACCTGTTTGTTTGACATGATGTCAAGAATCCATGAAATTACTACTTAACTTTTAGGG
This sequence comes from Scarus forsteni, assembly GCA_036419115.1. NCBI lineage: Eukaryota > Metazoa > Chordata > Actinopteri > Labriformes > Labridae > Scarus > Scarus forsteni. The sequence continues at coordinate 5,679,837 of JAZDUH010000135.1, forward strand.
TTTTCTCATTTCAATCATAAATTTGCATATCCATTTTATGAGGGAGCTAAACATGATTAAACGGGCTAAAAGAGCACAATACATTTACTGCTATTGAACAAGTTACAAAGAAGGTGAAACTTGACATCAGGGAAACATCAGAAAGATGAATAGAAATAATAACAATGGAAAATAATTAGCACACAGTAATATACAAGAATGGGTCACAACAGGTTTGATATGTTTTTTCTGTTTTTGTGGTAACGAATCATTTACTGTACATCGCTTGTTAAAATAATCCAAGCAACGAGAGTGATATCAATTTAAGACACAGAGATCTCCAGTTCTATTGTGTAGTTGAGGGCAGAAACTGTACTGTAAGTACATACTGCAGTCATAAAGTTGTGTAAAATCCTCCCCTGACTCTGCAGTGTCTGGATCTGCAGTGAGAGACGTGGAGAGTCTTAGAAGTGGCAGAAGGAAGCTGCTGAGGAGAGGAAATGACAGAGGCCACCAGCTCACAGAATACAAAACTGTGCTTCTTCTTCCCTACATTTTCACTTTTCCTTTGCCCTGTCTTCATCTCTGTCTCCAACTGCTTTACCCGATCTAATAAACATTTAGTGATTACTTTGATACAGCTGCCGGTCCCATCGGCCAGTGTCTTCACAGATGAAGGATGAATCAGTCAACTCGAGCTTTTGTTATGATTAATTTATTCATTAACAATTTTAATCAAAGGAGGAACAACCAATCATGACTGGTAAATCCATTAGTGTGAAAAGTGATGCTCCAAATGTTATCATAGATTTTGAGAAGTGAAAGCATGTGTTTTATAATCATAAAGATTGTATTTTTTTAAATATTGGGTATGAACAATGTCTTTAAACGTCTTGAGTTTGATTTTTCATTTTGTTGGAGCACCTGGTGGCACTGTTATGTGGTAGCTAGTGTTAGGGCCTCACAGTAAGACGGCTGTGTTGGTCAGGACCTTTCCATGTGGAGTTTGCATGTTCTCCACATGCATGCCTGGGTTCTCTCTGGGTACTCTGACTCTCTATTGGCCCTTTTCCACTAGCACGCCTTAGCCTTACTCTACTCGGCTCTACTGGATTTGCAGCTTGTTTCCACTAGCCCGATACCTCCTAAAACAAGCTAGTTTTAGTACCTACTCTGCTCTGGTTCCAAGCGAGCAGAGTCGATACTAAAAGATGATGTCACCGACTGCCGGCTTCTGATTGGTCATACAATGTCGTCATCGATGAGTCACGAGCGTGACCTAGCATGCTAACGGTAGCTATCGTTAGCTTACCCTCATACGTCTTTTCTTTGCAGCTCGATTGCTCTCGTCCTCGGCTTCATTCTGTTGTATAGCTTCCAAAACTCTCCTGTGCTTCTCAAGGGGTATTTCTTCTTACCACCTGCAGCCTTCTTCTGCTTTCCTTTTTTACTCGGTTTGTGACAAAATGCTACAGATTGTTGTGTCGCGCTCAAAATGACGTCACTGTGCCACTCAGCTGTTTACAGCGACACTGCATCCCCGTTGGGCAGGCGACTTGGGCTAATGGAAAAGCAGCACAAGGCGAGTAGAGTAGAGCCGGGTAGAGTCGAGTAGAGTAGAGTATTAGCCCTACTCCATTAGCCCTACTCTACTCTATGTGCTCTTAAGTTTGGCTAGAGACTGGTTCAGGGTGTACTTCTGCCTCTTGCCCAATATCAGCTGGAAAAGGCTGCAACCCTCACATCCCAAAAGGAACAAACAGTGTAGTCAATGGATGGATGGATTTTGAATTATCTACAAGCATTTTTGTGCTTCCTCCTTTGCATCCAGTTTTCCCACCTTCTCTTTCTGCTTCTTTTCTTTCTTTCTTCATACATTTTGCTTTACAAGAACATTTTTGTACATGTGAAACTCATCATCTTATGTCCAGAAGTCACTTAAGCATACAGTTATTTAGCAATCTATGCAACTTTGGACTAATTCAGCTGAGCTAGAACTATTGCCCTGCTATATTTATGGTTTCAAATCACAAATCAAGTTGTTAAAATTGCCTGCAACTCAAACTGCATGCAGAAAAAAACTGTTTCATGCTATAACCAGCAGGTGGCACTGCTAGCCAAACTTCGTGCTGCAGAGGTTGGTTGTTTATAGCTGAAAGAGGAGAACTGAAAAACTTGGAGGGAGCTCTCGAGTTCCCTGCACAGAGAGACTTCAAAATGGCAGCGCTGTGTTTACTGTTCTCATGTCAGCCACTCAGAGCGCTATGAAACAGGAATCTGAGTCTCACATTCAATATTAACGAGGGTAACATTAAAAGATAGTACCTTCCTCCCCTGTGTCAGATTTTGGCCTGGATGATTGTATTGCCTTAGTGGCTACAGGGCAGCTTGCTGCAGCCAGTTTTTGGGTCATGCCTCATTCGCTGATTTATCAGGAATGATCTGAGGAAATGGACATCCCTCTCTGTGTTAAATGTCGCATTGATGCACTCTCCCGTCATCACCACCAATATCAACAGATAAAATTAGATTGCAGTGTCCTCAAGGTCCATGGGGACACAGTTATATAATCAAATATACAGGCAGAGGGGGGTGGGGGTTGGAGCTTTGAGGGTCGTTATTCAAGGCCTTTTTTAAGCTGTATAGTCAGGGCTATTGATGACATGGACGTGAAGGCAGAGGCAATGGATTAGAGTGATGAGAGGAGCAGAGGGGGGGAAAAGCAGAGGGATGAGGCAGAAAGAGGCGCACATGTGTAATGAAATAAAGGATGAGGGATGAGGACGCTGAAAAGAGAGTGAAAAACATCCCTGCAAGCCAAGCAGAGCCATTCATAATGAGGCTGGAGAGCGATGAGGGAAGCAGAGGGCTGATGGCGAGGAGAGGGAAAGGAAGGGAAGGCGAAAGGACATGAAGATGGGATGGAGGAGGGGGGTGGGGTGGAAAGAGAGAGAGCAGCAGAGGGTGACTCAGAGGATGGGGAGGCAGCACGGGGGAGGAAGAAGATGGGAGCGGGGGTGTGGGCGGGCGGAGAAGATGAGGGCTTTTCTAGCACAATAAGTGGCACACAGGTTAGAGGGAGTAAACAAGGCTGCTGGCTCTGAGCGCCGGCCGTGACGCAGTGTGTCTGTCAGGGCGTGGGCTCCGGCTCTTGCAGTATGCTTGTGGGCTTGCGTGGTTTGAGGTATTCCTGTTGTGCAAGCATGTGTCTAATTAAGAGATGTATTTTATTTTTTACATGTGGGTTCTTCTCTCTAGTTATGCAGCATAGACTGTAAGGCATTACCAAAAGTGGTTTGTCTTTGTGAGTCTATAAGATTCACTTGTTTTTACCGATGTGTTTGTGTTGGATTATTTAATGTGTGCTTAGGCCTTCTGCATCTGAACAAGTGTAGATTTGTATTTTTTACGTAACTCCTGCTCTGCATCACATGAAAAACTTTGCAGTAGGTGTTGAGGTTGTCTGTATGAGTGGGAGTGCCTGTGTTTTATTCCAGTACAAAATATAATACAAATACAATGAAGTTGGGATGTTGTGTAAGTCATGAATTTGAATTGAATACAATGATTTGAAATTTTTTGGCCTGCAGCACATCCAATAAATTCGAGACAGGGGAAACAAAAGACTGGGAAAGTTGATGAATTCTCCAAAAACACCTGTCTGGAAGACTGAACAGGTGAACAGGTTAATTGAAAACGGGGGATTGTCATGATTGGGTATAAAAGGTGTAACCCCAAAAGACTCAGCTGCTGGCAAGCAAGGAGGTTCACCAATATGTGAACAACTGTGGGAGCAAAAAATCCAACAGTTTAAAAAACAATGTTTCTGAATATTTGCAAGGAATTTAAGGAGTTTTGTCATCTAGAGTCTGTAATGTCATGAAAAGATTTTGAGTATCCAGAGAAATCTCTGCTCATTAGGAAGCATTGAATGCCTGTGACCTCTGATCCTTCAGGTGTCTGTGTTAACACCAACATCATTCTGTAAATTATATTATTACATAAGTTCAGAACACTTCAGAAAACCAATCAGTTTACAAAATTTGACGCTACGTCTACAAGTGAAAGTAAAAACTCGAGTCAAAGGCATAACAACACCCCCACCTTCTCTGTTCCTGGGATCATCCGGGATGGACTGACGCAAAGTGGTCAAGTGTGCTCTGGAAATCATGGACATTGTTTCCAGGGCTAAAGAGGAAGAGGACTATCCATATTGCTATCAGCACAAAATTCAGAAGGCAAAATCTGTGATGGTATGAGGGTGTGTTAGTGCCCATGGCATGGGTGACTTGCACACCTGGAGTGGCACCATTAATGCTGAGAGATACAGGCTTGTTGTCCAAGTCTTTTTCAGGGACTTACCTGCTTACTTCAGCAAGCTAATGCTAAGACATATCTGCATGACTTACAGCAGTGTGGCTTCATAGTAAAAGAGGGCAGGTAGTAGACTGACCTGCCTGCAGTCCAGTCTTTCATTATAAATGTGTTGTGCCCAAAATAAGACAGTGTAGACCTTGGGACTGTTGAGCAACCGAAGTACATCAGCAAGAATAAGGAAGAATTCCACCTACAAAGCCTCAACGTGTAGTGTCCATATACCAAAATGCTTATGGAGTGTTGTTGAGAGGAAAGGCTGGTGCCTTTGGTGAACATGTTTTTCTCATGCCTCAAGCATCAAATTCAAAATGTGAAAAAATTTGTAAAAAAAAAATGCAATTAATTACTTAAAACATGGATATATCTTGTCTTTGCAGTTGAGAAAGACTGAAAACGATTTGCAAATCATTGATGTGTTTCTTTTACAATGTCTATACTTCTTTGGGATTGGGGGTCTGTATTATTGTAATTCATGTTCAAGGATGTTTTTAACCAACCTTTATTCATCTCCTCTTCTTGTCTTCTCCTCTCCCATTTTCTTTACTTCTGTTTCCTTTGCATAAATTCCTTATTTTGTATTTCCATTCTTTCATACTTTCACTTTCCATTCATTCATTTCCTTTCTTATCTTTTTTTCTGGTATATATCCTTTTCTGTCTTCTTTTCAGTCTTCATTTTCCGTGCGTTCTCTATTCTGTTTATTCTATTCTTTATTTTCCATTTATTTGGTCCAGTTCCATTTCTTTACCCTTCTACCACCCTTTCCTTTTCTTTTTCTCTTCCCTTTATTTTCTTTCCTTGCCTCCCCTTCCCAGTCTTTCCTATCCTTCAATTTTTTTGTCTTTCCCTTTTCCGTCCTTACATCTCCTCTATTGCCTTTCCTTTTCCTATTCCTCTCCTCTTGATTCCTTCCTGTGTCCTCTTACCATTTATATTTTTCTGTCCTCTTCTCTTCTTCCCTTTTCTCTGCTTTGCTCTCTTTTCCTTTTCCTACTTTCTTACCAAAATCCCAAATCCTTTTATACCCTTTTCCTCTCTTCATCTCCTTTTTCCTCTCCTCTCCTCCTCTTTTTCCTCTCTTTTCTTCTCCTTTCCTGTCCTCTCCTCTCCTCTTTTTCCTCTCTTTTCTTCTCCTCTCCTCTCCTCTCCTTTCCTCTCCTTTCTTGTTTGTTTCTCTCCTCTCCTCTTGTTTTCTCCTGTCCTCTCCTCTCCTCTCCTCTCCTCTCCTCTCTATGCTGAATATCAGTCTGAGCTGTGATCAGTTGTTGGTGCCAGCAGCACTGCAGTCTCCACGCTCTGGTCCTGCACTGCTTACTCAGCACTTGTCCTTCCAACCCTTCACTTCCCAAAACAACCCACTGGGACACACTCTCACACACATGCCCACAAACATACAAAAACACTCACAAATGTACACAAACATTCATAAACACACACAAACACACACACAGGCTCAACACATATGACTGTTTACCTCATGTGAACATGTTGTTATTTAGATCTATTAGAGCATTACTCAAAGTAATAGTAAGTATGTCTGCTCACAGATGTGCCCACACATGCATGTAATCCAATAATTACATATGCAAGCGAGCATACACTGACACTCTGGACACCACACACATGCACACACTCACACTGATGCTCTGGCTGTGTGCTCTGTGCTTCGATGCTGTGCGCCCTGGTTACTTTGATACCCACACAGAGCTCAATCACATAGGACTAGTTTTACCTGAAGACCTGATGTGATGTGGATCCCCCCACCCTGTCTCTGTTTTATACAACTCATATTAACAAAGGAAATATTTAAAATTACAGACAACACCCTCATAATCTGATGTCAAGGCTCCTGACATGTCATGCACGCAGTGTTGTGCATATTATCCATCCTAAATAGTTTTATAGAGCATATTAACACAAGGTCAAGTTTGAGTTAGATCTGCCTTTTGGGGATAAATGGGGCCAGATCAGGTCATGGGTAAACAGTCAGATGCACAAACAGAAGTAAATTAATGCAGTTATTTTCACTTAAGGTAAATTAGAGTAATTGTCCCTGTTTGTTTATGGCCCAGTGCAAATTGGTCATGGCCCCGCACACAATTCTCAGCCTTAGAGCTATTTGACATGGACAAAAAATTGTACCATGATCATTTTTATCTTATTAGACATTCATAACAGTACAAGTGGGTCATTTTCTCTGTGAGAATTCAGCACTTTTGTTGTTATTAGGAGTATTACCCTTCAACGGATCACACTAAGCAAAGCTAATTGAGATCAAAATTCCTGTTCCCAAACTTTCATGCATTTTATTACATTTTTTCACCGTTCTTAACACACAAAAATTGATAATTTGGCACAGTTTGCAAAACCCTCACTTCAAGTACCAATTGTTCAGCTCAATTTGCCTCATCTAAACACTCCCTTACCTGCATTAGACTCTGACTTTCCATCTTTACACTCTGATGTCAATTACACATCACCTTGTTGTCAAAGCTGTACACAATAGCCAGTTGTTGCACACACACCCCAATTGAAATCTCAAAGCATCAACCCACAACACACAACTATACAAATCTCTAAACACCCAAGTCTGGTGAGCAATTTTCAATCAGGAGAACTGCAGCATAAAAGGGCCTTGAGCCTCTGCTTTGTTTGGTGAGCACTGAACAATGGACAACGACAACCAGAGAAGGAGAGGGGTAAGATTGAGAGGACCTTTTGACTTTTTTTGTTTTGTTTTGTTCACAAACATTTTCTTTAGAAATGCCTGTGCACTGAAACACTATAAATAAAACAATGATTTGCTGCATACTTGAGATATTTTATGTTTGAAGAAGTGGACCTACACAGACATTTTCCAAAAGGAAAAATGGGTAATTCACATGAGTCATTGCCATTCACATTGTGTGCTGCATTTCTATAATTGGATTTTCAGTTTTGCACTTCAGTGTGCTGTGAATGCTTGGTAGTGTGCTGCAAATGCTGAGCTGTGTGTATCAATTGACTGGTATGTGTGTCATTCGAGAATGTGGCTGTGTGTACCAAATGAGAACACGAGTTTCATTTTGTGAACAGTTAAGGGATTTGATGGCAAAAAGTCTTCTTGAAAAGGGAGTGTCAGGTTTAGCATTTTGTGTGTGATGTTTTCAGGTTTGTGTGTACAATTTGAGGGAATCTGTTAGTGGTTTGAGAAACGTGTGTTAAGAAGTGTGAAAAACTATAATCAACAATAATAAGGAGGGCATTAAGGAACTGGAAAGCACCCATAGAAGGCAAACCTCTGCCAAAGTAGCTCACTCATTGCTGTTAGAACTATAAGCAATACGTTACTTTATCTCTCTTCTTATATTTTTGTTACTGTTGTAGCATGATGGTTTTTAGCTCCAGTGCTTCCTCATGGGGGCTCTCCATGCTGGAAGCTACTCCTGGTCCACTTGTGGGGCAGCTGGCGGGGGATGGCTCCGTCTGCATGGCTGGAGGCCCTTGCGCTGTGGTGTGGGGCCTTGTGTCTTCGTGGGGCAGGGAAGCCTCCGGCTGCGGTCTTCGTGGGCCGGGAGCCCTCCTCAGTGTTGATGGCCCCCAAAGGTAGTTTATTCCTTGCCTCAGTCCTCGGTGCTCAGCCATGTCTCTCTCTTTTATGACAGCTCGTATGAATGTGTGTGGGCACGGGTGTGTGTGTGTGTATGTTGATGTCTGCGAGTGCGTGTCTGGATGTGTCTCTGTCTTGTGGGAGGGGGATGGCCGGGTTTTCTGTTTTTATGTTGTTTTTAGCCTCTGTGAGCCACTTTGTGTTGCTTTTAAGTACGAAAAGTGCTATAAATAAAGTTTGATTTGATAATCATTATTAGTTCGACAGTTATTGAGCAAACATGATCACTCGCTCATGGTGGTATCTAGATCACCACCAAAGTCTAATAATTTTTAAGTTGGGCCAGTACCAACATCTTTTCAAAATTTCAACAAAGTCCCTCCAGTAGGATTTTTTGCGTAATCTTGCAAACAAACAAACAAATGGGGCTAAAATAAAAACCTTCTTTGTGGAGGTAATAAACTAGCAGCCTAAGTCTAATAATACTGTTGATATGCAGATTAATCTTCTCATTATCTCTTAATGATGTCTATCAGTCAGTAAATTCACAATTATCATGCCGAAAAATAGGTTGTTAATAATGACAATTATATCCCTAAAATGAAGTTTAGCCATAAAGCATAGTTATACCGCCTGTCTTCATCCTTCAATGACTTCAAAGTTGGCTGATAAAATAAATTCACAGTTTCAGGTTCAAAGAAAATCAATCTCCTGTAATTTCATGCTGAGATGGATTCAGTGCTCGTAGTGTCTCCCTTCCCAAAAGCGTCGATAACTGTAAACACAGCGTCAGGGCTCTGGAAATGCTGCGTCTGGTAAAACAATGGTAGTGTTGTGCAGATCCTGGTTTATCATCCATAATTGATGAGGGGATCATGTTTCACACCAGTCTGACTGACTGCGTGTGACACCACAAGTCTGCATATGTGTACTACTTGTGTGTGTCAGCGTTTATTATGGGATGTCCATGGACGTGCAGTAACTGTGTACGTTTACAGAGTAAGCAGATGAGTGTGTGTTTCAGTGATTCGTCATTCATTAGGGCAGCCTTGGCAGCTCCATAGATCTCTTTAAATATGCTTGCTATGGATTCAGATTTGCTGCAGGCCTGGGACTTTTATTATGAGGATATTGATTTGAGTTTCAGAGTGAGGACGACAACACTGGGTGGTAAACACAGGACTGGGTCTTGGCTCCGTTACAAAGAGCAGATCCTGGGAAAGAGACCAGAATGGGATGCAATAAATATCTCACTGGAAAGACTTCATGTGCAGCACTTTAGTGGCAATACTTACCTCTTAAACCAGGATTTCAACAAGCACAAACTGCTACGGATCAGAAAATATATTTGTTGTTTTAAGATAACACTGTAGCAGGGTGGTTTTATAACTTCAAAACCGTTGAGATGAGAGTGATTTAAAGTCAGATAGAAAACAGAAAATCTACTTCTTTGGCACATTTCCCTCTCCAAAGTTTACACTGCCAGAGAGTGAGTCCAGCGGTGGGTCACTTGGCATCTGACCTCACACCTTACAAAAAAAATCAGTCCAATCAGACCTTTTTGTAAAGCGTGACCAAAAATTCCTCCAGTAAATCTCGGCATATTAACTTCAAAGCAAGGCATCATCATGAGGTGCAAGGACTTCTGACTGTCCCTGCAAAATCTTACCAGTTAAATGAGACAAAGTGGAGCTTTGTGCAGGACTGATTGATTAAAGATTTTTGAGAAACTAGTGTTCACGTGCAGGAAATGAACATAAGCTTTGACCTATGACAACCAACGTATAATTTTATTTCTTATTCAGTCTCATTTTTATCAGACAAACAATATAGTAGGTTTTAGGAGGCTCTTTTTTTACCTTTACATGTTTCACCTGTCAGCTGCAGTCTTCCTCACAAGTGTCATCTGAGCACCGTGACGTGTCCTAAAGAGCTTCCTGTCAGTTTGACAGACCTGACAGGAAGACTGCAGCCTGCAGTCAAAACATGTCATGGTAAAGAGAAAACAGGTCCCATATTCTTTGTCTGATAAGAAAGGAGGATATTAGTGCTAGCTGTTAGCTAAGCTACTGTTTACGTCTGTTGTCAAGACCAGAAACAGAAATCCCATAAAATATTTTGTTGGGAGGGTAATGACATAGCTATATTTGTGTGATTAAAAGAAATGTGAATACATGTTTAATTACGTTTTTACGTTGAAATAGCTGATCTGAACCAAACCTTAGCGCAATAGATGGGAGAAATAAGGTTCATTTGGTATTTGCCATCCGCCAAAAAAGAAGCTTGGCTTGGTGTAGCATATTACAAACAGCTGTTTGTAATAGGCAAGGAGGAAAGCCATAGATACTACTATCTTATACAGTATACAGTATGGAAGCAGGAGTAAGCAATGCAGTTTTGACAACAGCATCAACTTAGGCTTGAGTTTACCTAACCAAAGCAGCTTAGCAAGGGTTTGCAATGAGAAAGGGATCTCTGATTGGTGGGTCAGTCAGCCAGTCAGAGTGCTTACAAGGGTCAATTATGCAAAATAACTGTGCCTGTAAAATACAGTGTAACTTACCGGGAGTCTTAGCTTGTTCTTCTATAAGGTGCATTGCTGCTGTGGGTCCTTAAAGCCACAATATTGCCAAGTTCTTGTTATAGCCCAACATCAGAAATACTGAAATATCCCTTTTAAAGGTGTAGTCAGCGATCTTCTAATCTTCTAATCTAATGCAGTATTTGTCAAAATCACCATATGTCTCCTCTCCATCCACAAGATGTCCCCACTGACAGCATGTTGAAAAAAAAGTCTGGTTTCAAAACACAGCCCTGGCTCAGAATTTCAGCAGGTAAATACTGTGGCTCGGGGCGAGTTACCAAAACAGAGTACACCCCCCCACATCCAGGGGACGATCATACTCATGCGCAGATCGGATAGAGGGGGGAGGGGGAGTCGTAGGTTGTGTAGCGTGCGCAGTTAGCGTAAGAGAGAGATACAATATGTGCAGTAGCAATGGCTGAAAAACAGCCCAAAAGAAAAAGGGCAGAGGAGTGAAAATTGAAAAAGAAGGGCTAAGACCATGAAAGAGCGAAGACCCGGGGTCAACATTGGTGTTGCTTTCCGACGGTGGAGGGAACTCCGCAAATTGAAAGACCTGAAAACATACGCGGATGTCGCCGTCTTTCTGCGGGATAGGTAAGCTAAGCAGCATTAGCATTCATCTTATTGTCTAAACTGCCAGAATGTACTGTTGTTGTGATGTTATCAATATTTTCAGTCGAGTTGTCTAATGAGTCGGGGTTACCTTAGCTACGTTGGTCAGCTATGCAGTTTCTACGGCCATTTCCATGACGATGCATGTCCATCAGCTTTCAGGGGTGGAGCGAGGGGTGAGGTATGAAGGGAGAGGCGGGTGTGAATTCGTTTATAAACAACCTCTCCACTCGTTTTCTCCCACATTGCTGACTACACCTTTAACCTTTGTCATAGTCTTAATAATCAGAGGTCATGTAATATAAGGTATGTGAGGTATGTGAGTTCTAGCACATTTAGCGTTAATGATAGATGTCAGTTGTTATAATCAATAACACAACATGCTTATATGTTCCCAAAGGCAGCTGGATGTTACGTGTTGCAGAAAAGTTCACTTATTTCTTGCATTTAGACTTTTTACTGCATCATCATCATCTGCTCCCTTCCCCCAAACTGATTTCTCCCGTAGCTCTCTCCCCTTCACTCACACACTCTCACACACTCACTCACACACTCTCGGTTGATTAAGGCCTCCTCAGTGGCCAATCTGTCAGCAGTAGTTGGATTCCAGAGCAAGAGAGAAGATTTTAATCAAACTCCAACCTGGAAACAGTCATAAAATATGAATGTTATATAAGGAATTGTCAGCTCGGCTTTCTGATATGCATATAAATAATGCAGATGGATATTATGTAAAGGAGGCAGGAGGGAGTACAACTTTTCAAAATCAGCCTGCAGCTCGTACATTAACACATGATCTGTATAAACGTTCATCATTTAGGATGAGTAAAAATGACATGATCTTCAAATTCTCACTCATTTTTTGTGTTCCAGTTTTATGAAAAATGTCAGGGAAAAGAAAAAAAAATGCTACTCTTTTGCTTCTGTAATGCATTCTTATGATTGGGGTCTTATGAGGAAACTGAAGAGTTTGTCACATCAAATATTTTTTTTCTGGGTAATCTCTCACTGGGTGGTAATGATGCCATATCCATAGCAGCATGGATTAAGTGAAGCCACTGGAAAAAGCACACAGTCATCTCTGAATATTCATATGCTTCTGATTCTACTCTTTGTGGCAATAATGGGAGTCATTAGAGGGAGACCAAGACCGTGAAGGGAAGAATCTTTGTGGGCCCAGCAGCATAATGGGGCTGTAAAAGATTAGCAAAGACACATTTCATCCTGAATGTAAGTGATGATAATATTTCATTTAAACCCAAATACGCACTGTTACTCGAAAGCAACTTAAATAAAAAAAATATATATATGATGGTGCCTGTTTGGAAGTACAATTCTCCTCTTCTTAACGGATAAGTTTGGTTTCTACAGCTTTCACATTGTTTATAGAATGAAGTAGAACAATATACTCACCCAGAAGGCTTTCCTGATCCAAACAGTGCTTCAGGAGATCTTTAGATCCAAAATCGAGCTGCGGACATCCGTATAATGGTAGCACATAGGGCATGTATAGCGCCGCTCCTAAAACTGCATTAATCGTCCAAAAACTCATTAGTTTCACCAATATTTTATCATGGTCCGCTCATGCTACTCCTCCATTACAGTCCGGGGTCGCTCCACCCATGTTTTGTGACTGTGCTGGCCTTTGAACTGAACACTGCTCTCTGGCCAGCTGTTCTTCTCATTGCCTCCGCGTCCTCCTTTCGATGAGCTCCTCATCTGTATACTCTGGCTCGAAACTGTAAGGACACCCATCATATTCAAAGTTCTCCTCCACAACATCTTCATCCGATAGATATTCATCCATTTTGCACAAAACTGGAAGAAGAAAGTCGTTGTTCAGCGCCGCTGAAACAATGAGCCAGATTGCGTGCGAGCGTGGAGGGAGCGACCCGGGAATGATGAAATATTGGTGAAACTAATGAGTTTTTGGATGATTAATGCAGTTTTAGGAGCGGCACTATACATGCCCTATGTGCTACCATTATGCGGATGTCCGCCGCTCGATTTCTGTAGAAACCGAACTTATCCTTTAAAATGGCAGCTTTCATTTATCATGACATCAACATTGTATGCAAACCAAAAGTCACCTTTATTTATTTATGTCAGAGGGGACAGTGCAGGTTTCTGGATATCACCATACAGCAAAGAAACAAGCCACATCATCGCCATTGGCAAATTTTCCTCTGTTTCCCCTGAATGGTGGTCCACGAGGGGGAAACCAACACAAAGAGGTGTTGGGGCAAACAAAAGTGTTCAATAGCATTGACCACAAAGTTGAGTTGGTGTACAGGCTTTTTTTTAATCTTTAATTGTTTACCTCAATGTAACTATTTTAATCCTATGAAAACCACTGCAAAACAGACATATCATTAATTATAAGCTTCAGATTTTTTAATACTTACGCAATTCATGGTTTACCAAAACAGCTCCATGTTTGAGTATATTTACATAACTCGCTGGAGTGGAGAATCCCTCCCCCACCGCTGCCAGAATGAAAATCCTAAAAAATGTGGGTGATTTTAAGGATTTTTAATGCATTTGGATTGATAATTCTGCTGTCTAACTGAAGAAGGACAATAATATTTCATCAGTACAATCTCTGTGAATGACTAGATTAAAGTATCATGTAATTTTATGTGATTTTATGAAAGGTAGTGTGGTAAGTTTCTACTTGTTCATCATTTCCATGATATGATATTGCCTAATGTTATGTCACAACATCATCCCAGACTGTGTGAGTTCCACTGGCATCACAAGCACTCCTCTCAACTGGTTCAAATCATACTTAAAATCACAGCCCTTTCCAGTCACTTCTGGTGTCCCCCAGGGCTCAGTCCTGGGGCCTCTTCTGTTTATCATCTTTTTAATTCCATTCAGCCATATTCTTTGCAAATTTAACATCAAATTTCATTGCTTTGCAGATGCACTCAATTCTTTCAGGCTCATATTAATAATATAGCATGATCTGCCATGTACACAACATCAACTGCCTCTGCCCGTCCCTTTCTGGTGTCATCCAGGATTGACTACTGTAACTCTTCCATCTCCTCAAGCGCTGATCTACAACAGTTGTATCTGGCCCTATCAGCACCTTTAGAGCAGAGAGAGGTGTGAGCTACAAGCTTAATGACAGCGGAAAGTTACTGTTCACACTGAGATAGCACAGGAACAGCTCTTGCAGCTTTATCAGTTCTGGACGGTGTTTCTTTATTAGATGAAAAACAAATAACAGTGAAAACAATCGTCCACTCACCTGTCAGATATGCTTCGAACGGTTCTTCTCTCCTAAACAGTTTTTATGAGCTGTTTCCCAGATTGACTCATGAAAATATATACCATTATTATATATTGAATGGTCCATCTGGTGTCAGGGTAATTGCCTGTCAATACAGGTTTTTTCACTCTGCATCCTTTGAAGGTATCGAGGGCCAAGTGTCAGACAATCTCTGAATTCTCAGATGGTCCTGATTTCATCCTGTGGGCTGTCAAACACAGGTACGGGACACGCTGGAATTGGTGGTAGTCAAAGTGGATTAAGGTCTGTCTGGTGAACGATTGTTAAGAGAAAAGTGTTAAAGTGAGAAACTTAGTGGAGGATGAGGTGGCTGAAAATGAGGATTTGTATGGAGGTCACGTCATGTCAAGGGATGGTGGTAGTTTTGTGACTGTCAGATACAATGGGCAGATAAATGATACATTTATAAGAGCAGCTGGATGTTTGAGTTATACCAGATAAACCAGTGGACTGATAAAAAGTAAAAGTGCTGCTGGGGTGCCTTCCCAGAAATTGACCTGTCATGCTGAATTGGGAAATATCAAACAGCAGAGAGGGGGTGTCCTGGAGGGGGATACTGTCTGAAAGTTACAGACTGGACGCAGAGGATGGTGGGTAAAAAAAGGGGTGGGTGGTTTCCTAAAGCTTGGTCTCTCAGCTACTGCAGTGCCGGAGACTGAGCAGGGTTTTTTTTTTTTTTTGCCAGAGATTTGTTATGCTGCTACTGCTGCTGCACTGAATCGATGAGAAGAGGAGGGGAGGGGAAAGAGAGAGGGGAGGAGGGTCAGCTTGGTCGGGGGTGCCTTACTGCAGTGGTGGCTTTTTGTCCTCCTTTTTTTGCTCCAAAGTGATGGACCCCATCTGCTGCTACCTTCAGTTTTGTCCATATGGCTCTGTAGGACTCCGTGTCTTTCTGTCCTTATCCTCATTTCCCCCAGGGACGTCTGCTCTCTGATACCTGGTGCCCTGCTGTCTAGAACTAATCTGGCAACCTCTGGTGTACAGTTATTCCCAGGTTTTGCTTTGCCCCAGCATTGAGAAGTTAGCCAGGAGCCACATTTAATAAGTTTTAGCTGCATCAGAGTCTGCCAAATAGTGACTTTGCATTATTGCATGAAACTTCGAGAAGTTTTTTGGACTGACTAATGTTTTGATAGAAAAGTACTTCAAGTTAAAAAGCCTTTATAAAAGTTTAAATGATAACATTTCCTTAGTTAAAGACCCCCTATTACTGACTTTTGGTCTTTTTTACAGGTGATATGAAGGACAAGGCTGAGTGGCCTACTATTAAAACCCCCATTTTTTCCCTGTTAAAGAGAAAGTGATACAGATATTACACTAACAAGTTTTGCTTTAATTTTAAAAACATGTGACAAAGTATAATTAACATCCTTCTTAGAATTAAAGTGTGTACTGTAGTTGTGTAATTAATGTTTAAATACTTGCTTTGGACATATCAAAGCTTGTCCACATTAACACTGAAAGCTACGCCAGTTTACCAAACATGAAAATAAAACTCTCTAATCACTATTTGGTCTCATTAAAAAGTAATAAAAGCCAAGAAGAAATGTCTCTGTGTCAAGCTAAAGCCGCTTGATTGTTTTGCTTGATATTAATATCACAGTTTTAAGCCAATTACTCTGTGAATTTAAGACATCTGGCAAGATCTCGAAGTGGGTAAAACTAAATTGTACTGCAATGAGATATACCAAATAATAACAATTATTTTGCATTGTCTCAAAAACTATTCTAGGTTAATTATTAATTGATATACAAACACCAAAAGTTGAAGAGAAAGATGATGATCTAATCATTATTAACATAGGAAATGAACATGTTTGGTCAGTTTTCATTTTAAAGGCAGTTAAATGAATGGCGAGCAGTGTCTGTCATATCTCTACAGAGGTGGGGGAAATTGTTTTGAAGGTTTCATGGACCTACTTTAATTAAACGATATCAGTGACATTTTAAACATTGACCTGATTGAAATACATGTATATACAGAATTGCAGGCAAAGAAAGACAAAACGGGAAGTAAAAAGTGAGATATCACAACGTAAACACAACCATTGTAAGAATTTCATTTTAACTGTGTGGACATCATCTTTGTTATTTAAAACGAGTGTTTTACTGCAAAGAAAGATTAGAGGAGACGGCGGGAAAGCGCTAAACATAAACACAGAAGTCACACCAGTAGCTTAACAACTGTCCTATAAGAACACATTCAGAATGAAAGCATTGTCTGACATCACATTAGTCTTGTTAATTGAATACATCTGACCAGGCTTTTACTTAACATCCCACAGAAGACTTACTAGCATGTTTTGAGGCCCTGGACATACTGATAGGCACAGAGCAGATAGAGCACACTTGCACTGGATGAGCCCCAACAAAACATTAAACACAATTGCATACACAATTGTTGACCATATTTACAGTGACTTACATTAATCTCGACACTCATGACTCAACTAAAGTCCATCACTCACAGTTCAAGCATATTTCGTCAGCATGCTCAGGCTCAACACTGAGGGAAGAGAGGGATGACGGAGTGCTTCGTTCATGCTACAGAGCAAGCATGTACATGAATATTTGAACCTGAGTTCAGGCGAACATAGCCACTGTAGATTTGAGGTTGAGATTTATTTGTGGGTTTTTTCCTAAATGAGACAGTTTGTATTAATGACCATTAACATGTAAATACTTGGGATTATAGCCAGGTGGCTAATTTCCATCCCCAGTCCTATTAGCACTTAAAACAAAAACAAACATCAGTGATAGGAACAAAACACAGAACATATTAAAAGACAGCAGCAAATATAAATCATAGAAAACAGTCCAAAAAATGTGCAGAGAGTTGGGGGACCATGGGAATATTACACAATGTACATGGTGTCCATAAAGTCCCTTTACAATTAAAAACAATTATTACAAACACAGTTGATAAAATGCTTTAACCTGATTTGTTTTATTTTAATCAGTGTTTATTAAAGTTTTATTCACTTTAAACTTCTGTGTTTCAGGTATTCTGTTAATGGAAGGAAAGGCTTGTCTTACACAATTGATATTTTCCTCAGATGTTCTTGGTCGCCCACTCCTCCCTTTATCCAACACTGTCCCTGTCTCCAGAAATTTCTTGAACCATGCACAAATTGAAGGACACGATGGTGGAACTCTTCCACACTTAGTTCTGTAGTTTCGCTGAGTCTGCATATCTGATTTTATCTCAATAAACAAAGATACACATTGTGCCTTCTCTTGAGGAGTAGCCAAGGTTTTCCTTCCATTAACAGAATATCTGAAACACAACATTTTAATGTGAATAAAAACTTTAAAGGATAAGTTAGGTTTCTACAGCTTCCACATTGTTTATAGAATGAAGTAGAACAATATACTCACCCAGAAGGCTTTCCTGATCCAAACAGTGCTTCGGGAGATATTTAGATCCAAAATCAAGCGGCGGACATCCATATAATGGTAGCACCGCTCCTAAAACTGCATAAATTGTCCAAAAACTCATTAGTTTCACCAATATTCCATCATGGTCCACTCGGGCTGCTCCTCCAGGGCAGACCGGTGTCGCTCCAGACATGTTTTTGTGACTGTGCTGACCTCTGAACTGGAAACTTTCTTTACGGCTGCCGCGCATGCACAGTATGACTTCCTCCTTTGGATGAGCTCCTCATCTGTATAGTCTGGGTCGAAACTGTAAGGACACCCATCATATTCAAAGTTCTCCTCCACAACATCTTCACTGAAACAACTGAAAACTTCCTTTACGGCTGCCGAGCATTCGCAGTACGGCTCATTGTTTCAGCGGCGAGCGCCGGCTACACAACAACTTTCTTCTTCCAGTTTTGTGCAAAATGGACGAATATCTATCGGATGAAGATGTTGTGGATGAGAACTTTGAATATAGAGTTTGCAGATGAGGAGCTCATCGAAAGGAGGAAGCCGTACTGCGTATGCGCAGCAGCCGAAAAGAAAGTTTCCAGTTCAGAGGTCAGCACAGTCACAAAAACATGGGTGGGGCAACCCCGGACTGTGGTGGAGGAGTAGCCTGAGCGGACCATGATGGAATATTGGTGAAACTAATGAGTTTTTGGACGATTAATGCAGTTTTAGGAACGGTGCTATACATGCCCCGTCTGCTACCATTATACGGATGTCCGCCACTCGATTTTGGATCTAAATATCTCCTGAAGCACTGTTTGGATCAGGAAAGCCTTCTGGGTGAGTATATTGTCCTACTTCATTCTATAAACAATGTGAAAGCTGTAGAAACCAAACTTATCCTTTAATAAACACTGATTACAATAAAACAAATCTGGTTAAGATATCTCATCAACTGTATTTGTTTTTTAAATTGTAAAAAGACTTTATGGACATCCTGTATTATAAAGTGCTGGCATGCTAACTCAAGTGCCATTATACTTAGGTCCTTGATATATTGCATATTCAGCCATAGGACCCTTTAAACCTTGTACTTGGTGTTTTTGTTTCCACTAAAAAGAACAAAAATTGTTGTGATCTCTTTAAAGGCACGGTCAATGTCCAGACTTTACATGTATCACTATACATGTTATATTGTGAGGTTGGTGAAATATACATCTTTAGAGAGGGGTGTCTAACAGTGTTGACATTGTTCAAGACATTAAGAATCCTTGTTGTAGTGTAAAGTCAGCCTACAGGTCGAGCCACTTGAATTTATCCCACTTTCACTGACTGAGTCTTGACTGATCCATGACTGGAACATCCTGGGACCTGCCCACTTTAATGACAGTAATGGGAACCTTAAAAGATGTGACGAACGTAACTAGTTACATTGCCGCCACTCTACCTCAGAACTTGGATGTTGAAACTAGGAATTCTGGGTACCTGATTATCATCCAACCACTCTAGTGGAAATTCTGACCAAAAGCAGTGACATATCTAATTTACAGCTTGGACATCTCGACCTCCAAGGTTAAAGGGAACATGCCATAAGGGCAAACGTGAAAGCCCACTGGATGTGTTCATGTGAAGGAAAGTCCATCTCACAAGGACACCCTGTAACTGTATGATAGTATGTGTGATTTATTAACACACCTGATAAGGTGACTGGTAATTGGCTGGTAATTGGCTGGAACTCGACAGGTTTTATGCAGGGAGGGGGCCATTACAGTGGCTTCATCTGTAAGTGCAGTTATTAACTTGAAAAGAAAAATTTGAGGCTGTGGTTTGTGACTAGCACATTGTCTGTGTGTATATGTGTGTGTGTGTGTTAGAGTGTGTATTTTCTGTTGCAGCCAGTGTGATTGAACTACAACGAGAGGGAAGGAGACTCACACAAGAAACAAGAACCACAGAGAGAGAGAGAGAGCGAGGGGATGCTGATAGGAAGGAGCAGGAAACCAGACCAAACATGGGCACAGGTGACGCACAGAGGATCCCCAGTTTCCATAGCAACAGGCAGGTGCAAGACACTGTGAGCTAATCTAGCTTTTTCGATCTGCTGAGGTGAAACATTCGCATGCAGATTACAGTGTGAGCAGAATACACACATACACACTGAGAAATGCAATTTACCCATGAATATGTGATTCTTAGAGGAAACCACACACACACACACACACACACACACACACACCCACACACATTAACACACACATGCACACACACTTTAGGATTAATGAGAAGCCTGCTGTGCTCATACCAGGACTAATCCAGAGCATGTACCATGGCATGCTTGGATATAAGATGGTAGTTTAAGAGAAAATGTAAATTGGCGAGAGCGCTGACATTCATGACCCGGCACATGAGAAAGGCTGACACGCCGATGATACAGAGGGACGGGACGAGGATGAAAGAGAGTCGACAAGAAAGGAGCAGAGGGAGAGAGGCCGGGTGAGGCAGAAGAGGGAGATTAAAGGGGAGGTGGAGGAAGGAGGAAAGGAGAGTTGATCTGTACCCTGGGGGTGAAATACATGATGAAGTGGAGGAAGGAGAGAGGGTGGAAGACGGGTTGATGAGAAGTGTCTGAAGGAGCAGAAAAGGTTGACAAGGGGGAACAGAGGTGGAGATGCTGAGGATGAGGAGCAAGAGGAGGTGAAGTTGGAGCTGCTACACACTTTCTGTCCTGGGAAACTTGTCAGGTTATTTAGAAAGACAAAAGCTGACACGTTGGCACAGTGTTCAGCAGACACGGGGCTAGAATTACAATTTTGGATGGGCCTGTCAATAAAAGGAGGCCTGACCTTTTTCCCTTTACTAAAGAGTACTTTACAAAGGAATTCAGCCGGTTATGCAAAATCAAATTCAGCTGAAGTTAGGGCACTGTGGAAAACATTAAAAAAGCACACATAAATGAATCTACCAGCCCTTTTTGACCTGTATACAACTGACTGCACCACAAACACAAGGTATTCATGTTCAAACTGATCAACTTCATTGTTTTTTTCCATTGTCACTCAATTTGAATTTGATGAATGTAACACTTGAAAGAGCTGGGACTGTAGCCTGTCAACAACACCTTTCCCTTTAAAAAACACTCAGAAAGCATTTGAGAACTGAGAACACTAATAAATGAAACTTTAGTTGCTCAGCAGTCCAGGGTTAGATGTCCAATGTTGTATTTTGTGATTTTTAATCTAATTTTTTAACATGACAGGTCCCAGGCAGGTCAGTCTAGTACTTTCACTCAGTTAGCTAAGAAGCCACACTGTTACAGTCAACCAATCAAACTATTAATAAAGCACTTCTCATTCAAAAAATTAGCACAAAGTGCTTTACTTACAGACAGATAAATTAAAATAAGATTAAAAGAAGTATTACCCAACCCATGAACCCATCCAACCTGCGGTCCATACACAGGGTTGGTAAAATGCATTATAATTAAAAGACAGTAGTTGAAGAGGAAGGTAAGGTTAAACTGTGAAATTAAATACATCATAAAATGAAATAAAAATAATAATAAATTGAAATGACTTAAAAAATAAAAAATTAAATGGTTGCTCTAATAATAATAAAAACACAAAAAGATAATTCAGGTAAAAACCTGATGAAAGAGAAAGGTCTCGAGTTGTTTTTAAAAACATTAACATTAGAAAGTGTCTTGGCATTGTCTCACTGATATAAGCAAAGACATACAAAAAAAACATTGCTTGGATGGCATCATATATTTGCAGTCTGTCTGGATTTTTAGTGTAAGAACTCTTCTTTTTCCAGACAGCCTAGGATATCAGACTGTTAACAGTGTTGTTATTTAAAATTGAATGACCTTAAATACAGAACAGAAAAATGTGAATGAAATTTAAATCTCATGGGATTGAAGACATATCACACATAGATCATTGATGAACAGGCCTTTTCACAACTCAGTATGGTTCTGTCAAGCTTCAACCTGACACGCCAAACGGACAGTTCCATATATCCGCCATGGAAATATTTCACTAATCCATTTGGAGAAGAGCCATTCGAAAATGTTTTCAGAAACAGAACCTTCAAAAACAGCCGCTTGTGATTGGACAATCATTCTGCTCGTCACAGTCCTCACAGACCAATCCATATCAAGCACTGCTGCTATACATGACAGCCGATCGCGCTGTCGTTAGCCGTTAGCTTAAGCTATTTTAGACTATCGTCTTACATTAAATTATACTACAAAATATGTTATATGTATCATTTAACACATATGTGACATGAACCTTGTCAAAGACAATCCCAACCAAGTTTAATGGTAAACTTCTGAGGAGAGCAGATTTTGCAGAGTATCACTGAGTAACCGTGACGACCATCGATGATGTCCGTGGAGGATTTCTGCCTTCTCTCCCAGTTCCCAGCAGTGATCCTCAGTCAAGAGAAGAGCAAAAAAATGTGATTTCTTGTAAAACAAGCCTCAAGTGATTAACTTTCCTCCTCTTTTTAAGAAAAATTTTGAGTTCAGTTCTGATATTGAGACCGCTTCAGAAGCCATCGTTGTTTTCAAACATGCTGTCACTTCCTGTTGTCGTCTCGTCCGCTAATCCCACCTCTCTTCCCTGATTGGTTCATTAAGCATTTAGCCGAGTGAAGTCTTTGGACCATGGAAGTTAGCAAGATGGATATGTAGGATTTCAGACAATGAATCAGGCAGGTAAGTCTGCTTTGCAAGTCCAGTCAAACCTTGGCTATTAGGGGAACACAGTTAAAGAAACTTACATCAAAACCTATGAACATATTTACACCTTTCCCCCTGATTGATTTTGTCCCATTTAGTAGTTTGTGCCACTATTAAAAGCAATTCATGCTGCAAATGCTAAAGATTTGCACAAAATTACTCAAATTTTCTTTTTGATTCTCTTTGGATTTCATTTATAACTCATGTCTCTTGTTGACCAAGGCTGCTCCTTTTTAACACTTTCATCAGGAAAATAAGATATTAGGGGCATCAGACCAACAGGAAGGAGTTACTGTTTCCAGGGGCAAAAATGGAGAAGCATCACTGCTATTTTACTGATTAGATTCATGTTGTCTTATTAGAACATAAGTGTTTTTAGTGTTCTTTTGTTAAGACAAAAAAAGGTATGGACAGATTGATCACGTGATCTGTCCCACCGGCTACTCCCGGAAACAGCTGATAAAAAGACACGTCACAGCTGTCAGGATGACAGTTTCTGAAGAAGACGGCAGAGTAACGTCGAAACATGTCAAGGTAACCATACCTTTTTTGTCTCAACAAAAGAACACTAAAAACACTTAGCATCACTGCTATGTTTTCATGTTAATATTATTGTAGATAAAAATTACGGATTCATCATTGCAGATCACAAATATATTACATTGAAAAAAAGTGAGCTTCCAAAACACAGATGTCTTTTAATTATCCATAAAAAGGTTCCAAAGATATATTTGAACAAAGAGGGTGTTACAGTTTGGAGGTGCCAGTGATCCCATTGAGTTTGGAGGGTTAAAACTGGGTGGGGAACAGCCAAATTCTGCTACCATGGTATAGGGCTGGGTATTTCTAGCAGCCTCACGATACGATACATATCGTGACACTAAAGGGGTTCCCAATATTTATCCTGATACACATAAACTTTGAAAATGAGTTTTAAATGATGCTACAACTTCAGAAACTTAAATTCAGGTCCTCAAAGATGGTAGACCTAAGTTACATTTAGAACATGTTTTTTAACATGTAGCTTGGCTTCTACAAAAGTACTTTGTACTGTGCGATTGTTAACTTTACCTAAAGTGTATTGACAACAACTGTCAAAACATTTACAAAATCAAGTCCGTAGAATATGTTTTATACATGTATCCTTAAGGAGTGTGTGAGGATTTTGCCCTCTCAAAATTTTGAGCACAGGCCCAGCATGGTAAGGACATGAAACACGGTCCAAACATCAATCAAAATGGCCATAATTAGCACAGCAACAAGGCACAAGGTAGTTATACTCCATCAGCGTGGTCACCCAAAGGCAAAGATTTTAAAGCCGTCTGGAACTTCCAGGTGTGCTGATCAGCTCAGGGCCATGATCGCAGGGCTCAGTCAAGAAAACCTCATGCTGCACACGGAGGGCACATCATGTTAGCAGTTCTTTCTCCATTGTGCAACTGAGTAAGCAAATGAAAGCCATAGGTAAGAAGCAGCAGCTTTTACTGATTCATTTATTTAAAACCATTCACCATATTTTAGCTGTCCCCATGCTCACACAGAGCTCATTGCATTTTCCTGCCCACTGGGCTGTCAGCCCTGGTCATGCAGCCGGGCAATCTCAGCTGTTCAAACATTTAGACACACACACTCCCCCCACACTCGTACACAAACATGCTTTATATGCACACACATGCACATATGGGAGGTTGAGAGTACGCACATTTTGAGTTCAGTCGACAGTAATGTGCCACTTCCTGTGAGTTAGCCAGGAGGGACGTTAGATTCTGGGCCAGTGCACCCTCGCAAATTCTGTCCTGTTCGTCTCCTCTTTCTCCCTTTTCCTGTCTTCTACATTCTTACATTACCTTATCTTACATTATGTCAGACTACTCTTTCCTTAGCTACTTTATGTGACACTAAATATGATTCCTGTATATTTTCCTGTGTTAGGTTAGGCTACTTGATTACTTACATAACCTCATGTTGCATCATGTGGTGCATTTTCCTTTTTTTTTTATTTTGCCCAGTCCAGCTGTCTCATCGTCCTCTCCCCATTTCAGTCTGTTCTCATCTGCTTTGTTGAGCTCTACTCAACTGTTTACACACAAGGTTTCCATCTTTAGCCTCTACCCTTTTTGGTGGGTTTTAAAATAGCAAATTCAGCCCAGAGTGTAGTTTTTTAGCTGTGTTGAAAAAGGGGGAATGGAGGAGGAGACATAAGGATACAGGAGGTACAAAGTAGATCAAAAGGGAGTAAAACAGCAAGAACCCAAATAACAGCAGATCTGTTTGAGTCTCTACGAGGTATTCAATGCCTGAAAGTGTAAGCCTTTTATATCCCAAATTAAATCGTTATTTAGGTTTTTTTACTGCGGGGTTGCTAATAGTCCATGGCCCATGTAAATATGCTGTCAATAAATGAACAGAGCTTTGTCCAGTTAGCCTTCAAACTGCTGTCATCATGTGTTGTAGTCCTGATTGGTAAAATGGGCACTGCAATGAGATGCTTTGTCACTGCAGATATGTGAGTCCGTAAGTAAGAGTGGTGAATGCTGCCTGACTCTGCTGCGGCATTGTGACCTGATAATGAGGAACATTGTTGGCTGAAGGATACACAGCCCTTTGTTGCATCAGGACATAGTAAAAGACTGTTAAGAATCTTATAGTAGCGTACTGTCGAGCCAACATAGTTTTGGAAGTGGGGTACTTAAGAGGATTTTGGTGGATACATATGCTGCTAAGTGCCGGCTATCATCCACCCAGATATCAGCCCCCAGGGACAAAGCTGTCAAGTCCTTTGTTGGCACTTATTTTACTAATGCTACTCCAAAAAACCCAAACTAACCCTTTGAGTCTGAGTTTTTGTAGATTTTGGTAGAAATTCCTCAAACAGTTCTTGTGCAGTAAGCTAGGCATGATCATGAAGGCCCGGAACGTTTTACCTTGTTTCTCAAAGTGTTACCAGGGTGTCCTTGAATCAATTTGGATATTTGATCAAAATATAAAGAAAAACCTGGAAATTGTTCAATGTTGCACTCACAAGCAGGTGGTTAACTTCATATCTGACAGCATTTGACCATGTCACCTGCACAAATGTACGAAACCTTGACAAGAAATCCTAAAATCTTGAGATGCTGCATTACCAAGCAAATGATGAAATGCTTTTGACTTTAACCTCTAACATTTAGTTGGTTCATATTTGTGTCTCGTTGAATGTTTGAACCTTCAATCATTTTGTTGTATCACAGTTTAGTACTGGCAGGCAAATGATGACCAGTGGTCTTGAAAATATAACATGTCATCTTCAACTAAACTGTGACATTTATGAGAAGTAAAATAAAAATCCCTTTAAGTGTTCATAAGATACAATAGAGCAGGAATGAGTCCAAAAACATAGTAGAGAGTTAGCATTTTAGCACTGACAGTGACGTCCAAAAGCCTGTGGGATTTTAAAATAACTTTTCAGATAAATGCCTGAAATAAGGTCTGTACTAACCAACTACATATGAGATTTGAATGTTTCAATTTTGAGGGCCCCACTTTTAAACTTAAAAGATTTATTGTGTTTTTTTAATTTATGGTTGCCAATGAACTGCTAATAAAGCCTATACAAAGGTCCTGGGATGCGCTCATCACTTACTGGTTTTTAATAAACATAAATACATACATCATCACCACAGCCATGAGATGCAACTTGATCATTCTCAAACAACAAGATAATGTCACATTTCAGGATGGAATTGCAGTGGATACTTGTTTTTATGTCCTAAATAAAAATCTTTACAGCCTTGTTCAAAAACAGCTAATACAGTCTAATTGTTTGATACATCTGTGTGCTCTAACCACAAGGGGGGGATTTTTTTTTATATCATGCCCATTCTAATTTTTTTAATGAATTTCTGGTTTTAGAAATAAAGGACATGGTTAAAATGGCTATACGTCAGCACATAGGTTGATTTTGGTCAGATGGCTTTAAGATTATAACAGTGAATAAAACATGAAAGTTTTATACAATTTTGGTGCAACAGACCTTGCTATAGGCAATATTTTTAGAACATGAAAAATACTATGTGGATTTAAGTCAAGGGAAACTTCAAACATACAAACATGTTACCACATTTTAACTTAAAAACATGTGAAAAAGTGGCAACAACATTAACATCATTACAGTTTGATATTTTATGTGGTGTAAGAGTTAAATATTTGCACCTTCCAGGAACTCTCAAGCCTAAAATGCACATGCAAGAAAACTTGCATTATAAATCAATATTTCATCGCCTTTTTGGCGTAAGTCTCTTAAACTAATTAAGCTCTATTTAAAAATACCAAATATTCAATAATTTTCAGGGTTTTAGCCCTTTAAATGCCAAGTAGGATATTTGTTGTATTAAAAAAATCAACAAAAATATGAGATGTTTTTCATGTAAAACATGTTTTGTGTATTAGTCTGTTAAGTAGACGGATAAATCAGAATGAGTGAGGTGATGATCCCCTGCCCTCACTGCACTCAAAGACAAGCATTAGTGTGTTTTTGCACCTGACTGCATTCACAGCACTTACAAGCTTACTTTTATAACTTGCACACTTGACATATGCAAAACTCTAATCACCATTTTGCAATTCATTCTATAATTCATTCAATAAAAAAATAAACAAGTTGGTAACATGTATTCAAACTGGAATTTAAATGGTAACAATACTGAAAACCGAATATTCTGAAGTTTTCAGCAGAGCTACAGTGGCTTAAGAGATTTATGTAAAAATATTGATGTATGTTGATTTTATAGCATTTTTTGTATTTACATTTTTGGACCAAAGGTCCTTTCTGAAAAAGTTCTAGAAGTGTATAGAAGCTGATTTTAGATTAAGCAACGTATTAAAAAGATGTATCGTTGGTGGGATTCATGCTATAAGCTGTAACACTGTGATAATAGCAACTTTTAAAAAACTACAAAAATATTTAAGGGGTACATAAGAGTTAAAGTAATCATTAGATAAGAAGAAAATTCTCATTCAAGGCAACGTAAGACTAAGAGGCTCTGTGACCTGTAGTTATTGATTTTTGACATCCAATTTCTATTCTCCCCTGTGTCGTTGTTGACATTTTTACAAAGCTTTAAGAAAATCCCCACCGGCATCTTTGCTAAAAGTATATTTCAAAAAACTGGCTGATATGAAGACTGCTGAAATTGACTCTTTACCCACACCATTTAAAATGTAATAAATGCAAAGTTTATTAAAAATCAGTAAGAGCTTTTCAAGAAATGAGCAGATGATTTCAGGACTGAGACCTATGACTTTCAAGATAATATAAGTTCTTCTTTGTGTTGTGATGTACCTTTCTCTCAAGTTAAAAGAAAAACCTTCATAGATTTTTTTTTTTTTTGCAACATTCTGGTTGCTAAATTGATTCTGAAGCCAATGTCTAAACATCAGGCTTCCTGTCTCCACAAGTGACCAAAGACCTTCAAATCAAATCTGTTCATCCTTGAACCAGAACAGGCAGGCTTAAACATCTACAGTGCTCACAAGTCTAACCACAAGACTCCATGACCTTCATCTCTACATATGACCTCCAAAATCTGATCAGATCATTGAATCTTGGTCGACATGTGACTGAAGCTCAAAAAAAAAAAGTCCTGAGGACTTCTGAGACGTCACATTTAAACTACACAGGCGTATGTACAGACGGACAATCTGAAAACATGATGCCTCCAGCCTCTGCTGCTGCCGTCATGGAGACTCAATCAGTAAATGAAAGGACACAAAGAAGAAAAGAAACAGAAGACCCAAGGATAGAGAAGACAAGAATAAAGGAGCCGGTAAGGTGTAGCACTGCAGGTCGATGAGAATCGATTCTCCCTCTGACAACCATCCTCACTGTCGGATACAAGACCTTCAGTCCCACACTTATCAATGTCGCCACTCACTCCCGATTTATCAATACCTCAATTATCAGATTGAATATCACTCACCCCTGCGGTGGGAGCCATTTTTCATGCATGTCTTTGCTGATGTGCTTTCAGCCACGGCTCAGTGGCTGCGTGTGGACAGAACAACACAGCAGGCCTGCAGGTAAACAGCATCAGTGATAAGAGTCCTAACAGCAGGAGCGGCAGACAAACAGTCAGTATGATGTAATAATGATATGAAATTAAGTTTGACTGCAGTGATAAACACCGGTTTTCAATCAAGTAAAGGACTAAAGTCTTGATTTGCTTGACGAGCTTCCTTTGCAAAGAGGGCAGGCTGTAGAGGAGCCATTTTGACACATTAACCACTGCAGGTCTGCAGAATAATTTACTACAATTTTTTGACATCATGACTGGAAAACAAAATCGGATCCATTTATCTTTACCCTATTGATATCTATAGTTTTGGTTTATTCATCTTTGTCAAATATCCGATTTAAATCCAATCACCCATGTGTTAAAGCTATCAATTGCGACTAAAACTCATCTGTTTTACAAACCTTAATTCTAACGATGGTGGGACATTATGTAAAACTTAAATAAAAACAGGGTAATGATTTTCAAATCCTTCTATCCAACATTTAATTAAATATATTACAAAAACAAGATAATTCACTTTCAGAGATTAAGTTCATTATTTTAATTCTTTAACAAGTTTTCACTTCATTTGAATGTGATGCATTTTGCACGTTCCAAAAGGTTGGGACAGGAGCATGTTTGTTTTACATCACCTCTCCTTTTAACAACAACCAAGAAGCATTTGAGAACTGAAGACACTAATTGTTGAATTTAGTAGGTGAAATCCCTCACATTCTTCAACTTCTTAACAATCTGGGGTCTCCGCTGTTGTATGTTCCATTTCATAATGTTCCAAACATTTTCACTGGGAGACAGTTTTGGACTGCAGGCAGACCAGTCTAGGGCCTTTACTCTTTTATAATGAAGCCATGCTGTTGTAACACATTCTGGTGTTGTCTTACTGAAACAAGCAGGGACGTCCTTGAAAAAGACGTTTGCTAGATAACCTCAAATGTTGCTACCAAACCTCTATGTACCTTTCAGCATCAACATTACCTTCACAGATGAGCAAGTTACCCATGCCATGGGCACTAATACACCCCAATTACAATTGCAGATGCTGGCTTTTGAACTTTGGTCTGATAACAGTCTGGTCCTTTCCCTCCACAACGTCCATGATTTCTAAGAAGAATTTGAACTCGTGAGACCACAGAACACTTTTCCACTTTGCATCAGTCCATCTCAGATGAGCTCAGGCTCAGAGAAGCTGACAACATTAATGGGTGGTGTTGATATATGGAATTGTCTTTGCATAGTATAGAGTTTTAATTTGCATTTGTAGAAGTACAAAGAACTGTGTAGACTGACAGTGGTTTTCTTAATTGTTCCTGAGCCCATGTGATAATATCCTTTACAGAATAATGTCAGTTTTTAATGCAGTGCTACCTCAGGGACCAAAAGTCACATTACTTTTGAATGAGTAAGCCTTTCAGGGATGCTCCTTTTAAACCCAATGACACTCACCTGTTTCCAAATAACCTGTGAAATCTTCTAATCGTATGTTTCTGAGCATTTATCAACTTCCCTAGTCTTTTAAAGATCCTTGCTTCCTCAGATAAAATTCAAAGTTAGTGAATATCTGCTAAAGGAAATGCAATAAAGTTTATCTGTGAACATTAGTTATCATGACTTTGTTGTGCATTTAATTGAATATAAGTTGAAAAGGATTTTCAGATTATTGTATCCTGTGTTTACTTACACAATGTCCCAACTTCATTGAATTGGGCTTTGTATATTCCATTACATGCCTTGACCTCAAGCCCTTACATTTTTCTCTGTACTTCATTTGTTTGGTCACATTTCACAAAGTTTACAGTAGCACAGTACTGGTACAGCTACCATAAAACAATAAAATATGTATATTTTTTAAAATGTTAAGTATGTACCAACTGTTTTGTAAAGTGTCTTAATTTTGGAGCTTTACAAAAAATATTGATGGATGGACTGATTGATACAGTAAAGTCATGGGCCACATAATCTGTTTTCAGAGGTACAGTATGTGCATGAATGGCAAAATGATTATAAGCATGTTGCATAGGTTACATGAAAAAGTGTTTGGCTCCACACACTGTTAAAGAATCCCCTTGGATGAATTTGTCATTTTTGTTTCTTCAGGTTATTATACGAAAAATGTATTCATAAAGCACTGAAGGAAACCTGGAAACAATGATCTGTGATAATCAAAAGCAAGATATCTAAAGAATAAGTGGAATGTTTTGTTAAAAATAAACTGACTGTGCATGTTGTGCATTAGACTGGTAGTAATACATAAAGGGATTTCATTCAAAAATAAGAAAGGAAGAAAATGATGGATGATTGAAAGATTAAATGAGGAATACCTTGAAAACTGAGCAATGAAATTAATTCACTGCAAAGAAACAGAACTTAAAACTTGGTTTGGGTTACTTGATCCTTCATGGAGTACTTGAAGATGATTTTTTTTCAAGAAGCTTGCCCATCACAGATGGTCGCTTTGTACACTCTGCAGACACTGACAGAATTTATTCATGTCTATCAGCACTGTTAATTAACCTTTAAGCTTTCCTGCTTATTCTGTGGTTATGTAAACTCTATCTACCTCACAAACAAACAAACAGACAACAGATCCATCCAAGTGCATTTCCTGCCTTTTCAAAGCAGGCGAAGAGTTGATTGGATGGAACGTTGTAAACATGACAGGCGAATCATATACGCTGAATTGTCGTGACAAAATCTCGAGCTGATTAGTAAGAGCAGTAATGGTGTGTTTGGTACAGTGACTAAGGGCTGATATTTGAGGAAAGGGAGAGAGGGAGAGGCAGATTTTAATGCTGAGTCACAGCAAGCCTGCTGCAGCAGCACCCTCCCCCACACCCAACAACACAGCCTGGCTGACTGGCTTCATCTCTCATCCTTTCCTCTTTCTCTTCCAACACAACCACACAGAAACACACAGTCCCCCCCTCGGACTGAGTCTGTCTCTGCCTCTCCTCATCTTTAATATTCTGTCTCGGTCGATTATCCTTTCCAGATCCTTCACACCTCTTTTCTGCCTCTACCCTGTGCCTATTTTTTTTTTTTTTTGCAGTGTCATTCTTTCACAGCTCTCCCCCATCTTCTGTCCTCCCTCCAGCCTCCCACCTTTGCCGTGAAGTTTAATTAAGAAAGAAATCAGTGGTAGAGAGAGAGAGGGAGATCAGAGTGCACAAGCTTGTCTGCTACAGGGTTGATAATGCTGCGGCTAATCTTCTCCTCCACTTGCTGTGTTTTGCTCTTTGACCGTGAGACAAATCACTGCTCCAGCCGAGCTCGCCATCCACAGAGCTCCCCTGACACCTCACATACACACTCATAGCTACACACAGGCACACACATGCCTTCAAGGACTTCAAAAGCCTCCTCTGAAAAGTTACTCGCTCTCCTTAATCTTTCCCAAAGCAACAATGCAGCAGGTCTAATGGATGAGAAGAAGAAGAGTAGTGATGAAAGGGTGCAATGCTATTCATAACGTGGGAGTTCAGTTTGCTCATGCTGTTGACAGCCAAGGCCGGGGGGGGTTTCTATTTGTCCATTCAGGTCAAATCTTGTAAACACGATGGCCTTTATTTGTCAAACGTTGGACCAAAGGGACTAGTGTAAGGTCATCAAGGTTATTAAGCTGAACCTGGCTCTTGTGTGTGAGTATAAAGCCCTGTTTCCACCAAGTGGTCCGGTATGGATCGGCACGGTTTGGCTCAGGCCGGATCGGTAAAGCCTGATCCTGTTTGCTTTTCCAAAGCCAACCGAACCCTACATGGTAGGAGGCGTCTCAGCCAGATGCTGATAGCGTAACATCATAGCAGCGTGACATCATGCACCCGGCTATTAAATACAACGAAGAAGAAAACGCAACACAGTAAACAAAGAGCAACGATGGAGGACATCCAGCAATTCTTCTTTTTTGTGATCAGCATGTGGCTTTTTGTTACAAAGCGCAACCAAGCTTTGTTTCAGAGAAGGCTGTGTGCCGCGAGAGTTATCTTCACAAAGACAAGTGGACATTTCAACATGGCAGGGTTATGTGTTGTTCCGCTGTTGCACTGGTAGTGACGTCTCCTGCGACCAATCAACGGACTGCAGTGTTTCTAGCTCCACCTTCTGGGGTCAGATCGGTATGCTTGCCGCCCCAACAGAAGGGTCCCAAAAAGTAGGATGGTACAGTTCGCTTATTAGGGGTCCTGTCCCAGTTTAGAGACGAACCGCACTGAACCCTCTGGTGGAAACGGGGCTTAAGATAAGCTCAAATCCCTTGTCAGGTTTGAGCCAAGCATTCAAACTCACACTAATGGCCCTTTTCCACAAGCACGCCTTGGCCCTACTCTTCTCGGCCCTACTCAATTTGCAGCGTGTTTCCACTAGCCTGGTACCTCCTAAAACAAGCTAGTGTTAGTACCTACTCTGCTCTGGTTCCAAGCGAGCTGAGTTGATACTAAAAGATGACGTCACCGACTGCCGTCTACTGATTGGTCAGACAATGTCGTCATTGATGAGTCATGAGCTCGACGACCTAGCATGCTAGCAGTAGTTACCGATAGCTTACCGTCATACGTATTTTCTTTGCAGCTCGATTGCTCTCATCCTCGGCTTCATTCTGTTGTATAGCTTCCGAAACTCCCCTGTGCTTCTCAAGGGGTATTTCTTCTTACCACCTGCAGCCTTCCTCTGCTTTCCTTTTTTACTCGGTTTGTGACAAAAAGCCACAGATTGTTGTGTCGCACTCAAAATGACATCACCACAGAGCCACTCAGCAACACTGCACCCCGTTGGGCAGGCGACTGGGGCTAATGGAAAAGCAGCACAAGGGGAGTAGAGTAGAGCCAGGTAGAGTCGAGTGGAGTAGAGTAGGGCTAATGAAAAAGGGCCATATGTATAGTCTCGACACAAACAAGAGTTGGCAACAAAATCAGGCTGCTACCATTGGATCATGTTTTAGTGTCCTAACTGAAATGCTGTGTGATGTGGCGTAATGTTTTTACCTTGACCATCTCTCTTTTTCCCTCCATCTCTTTTCAAAGCCCCAAATCCACGTTGCCCCGCTTGGGAATATCAAGCCACCCTCTACGCCCTGTAAGTCGTTTGAAAGCGTTCTCCTCAATTACAGAATCAAAATGGGTCAGATCACTAAATGTGCCATGCCCTTCCTGAAGTTGCGCAACCGCTTCCTTTTGGAACAGGTTTTGGTCTGTGATGTGCTTAGCGTTGACTTTCCGCGCAGTTACGACTTTCCTGATAGACATGCAGAGAGTCAAGTACCCAGAGACCCATCACCTTCCAGTCTTTATGCTACATGCCAATCATGTACATCGTGAGGCTGATCACAGGGCACAAGAAAGTTGCTCAAACCAGGAGTTGTGGAGTTAAACTACAGGCCCCACGCTCAGGTCAGATGGCTTTTGGCTTATCGACTGCTTTGGCATGTCCAGCTCCATCTGGTGGGTGCTCGAGGAGCTGGAGGGATATTCTTGGTTTTCTCTGGCTTTTCTCACTCACCAGAACTTGAGTCTGTTTAACATGGCAGAGATGGCAGAGTATTCAGCTATTTCAGTGAGTGAAATGTTTAACTTTCTCTTTCAACACTGAAGAAGAGACTTGTTTAGGTCACAGAGAGCTGCGTATTTATGAGCATTTGAGACCATCCCTCATCAATACGGAGCACTTAACGTCCATTTCTCCACATGCACAGTGAAACCACTGGATGTTGTGTTTACAAGGAGACACATACGTACGGTACGAGATTGCATTTGAACCAATACAGTAGGCATGTGACCCTGCACAATGGGATGCAGCATATGACATTTAGTTTTGGACTCAGGCCCCATCCACACAAAGCCAAACCGAGATCTAAACACATACATTTTTTGCCGAATCTGCGTATCATCCATACCAAGACGGCGTTTTGGGGGTCTGTAAACTATCATTTTTGAAACCAGGTTCCAGAGTGGAAAGATTTTGAAATGACGTATACGCAGCTCCGTGATTACTGCCTCCGTGCAAGATTTCAGATACGCTTACATCATAGTTTCATATCTTCATTGACACGCATGCACCGCACGCGGCAACAACAATGGCGGCGTACGTGAAGCATATGTGCTGATGAAGCTAGTGACCCTACTATCCCTGTTGCAGCAAAATGTCCTTCTTCTCAATCACCACCGAGTTGAACAAACAATTATCGAGGACACATTACGGCACTTTATGATCACTTGATCACAATCTCTGTTTACAACTTTTGTCACTGTTTTTTCGTCTGTTTCTGCTTGTTACCATCATACCGTTACAGCGGCCCTAGAGGTCTGGCATGTGTTTTACAGCGTTTTCATGCGTATCGAGTGCATTCATGTAGATGCACACATTTTCTGAGACGCCTTCATCTTCATGACGATCGTTTTGGAAACTGTTAAGCATTTTGTCTTCCTGTGGATGGGGCCTCAGTGTCAACAAATAAAATTGATCTGTGAAGAAGAATGTTTATGTCATACTGATTGTATTTAATAGACTGGCAGGTTCATTTATTTAAAGCTGAAAGGTAATTTTCGATATATCATTTAAAAAATATATTTTTTTATGTCACCTTCCACCTCAAAGCAGTAGACAGATTTTGGTGAGTAGCGCAGACTAAAGCTGATAGTTTTGTTCATTTTCAATATTTAAGAGGTTTTATTTAAATCCATTTATTTAAAAAGATGAGGAGGAAAATACATTTGCAGAGTGAATCCCTGCTCAAATCAGCGGTCTAAATCATTTCTTATCAAATAGTCTGATAAATTTAACCAGCATTGTGCTTTATTTATGAACTTATACCAGGGTTTCTTTCAATGTTTAACATTATTCAAATTTGCTTTTAAATGTGAATAAACTGCTGCAAGGCATTTCGGACATTGTTGGCCATGTTATTAGCGCACATCGTTAGGAATTCTTAAAGAAAATTCCTGAATCCACGTGTCTTCGGATCATAACATTTGTCAGAGCAGGTGAAGACATTTTTGAGTTATTAGTGAGAATGTGGGTAACTGTATCACAATGTTAACAAATTCTTTAAAGAAAGAAAAACCATTACCTTCACAGTTTTTGACAAGTTATTATTGAAAAAGCGCAGAACTGCTCTATTTAGCAATGTTAATAAATCCTCAAAAAAGTACTGGTTCTGCCTCAGGATTCGGGTCACCACCAAAACCTAATCACCTCTTCTCTCTGCCATGAGCAACGTTCACTAAAATTATATCAAAATTGGTTCAGAGTTATCTTGCTCACAGACAGAGGGATGGACTAACAGGCGAATAGACTATAACATCTATGCTTTAAGGTTTTAAAGCATTTAATCAAATTTCAAAGGCTGTG
The DNA here is from genome assembly GCA_036419115.1 of Scarus forsteni. Classification (NCBI taxonomy): domain Eukaryota; kingdom Metazoa; phylum Chordata; class Actinopteri; order Labriformes; family Labridae; genus Scarus; species Scarus forsteni. Next base: position 5,715,783 of record JAZDUH010000135.1, read on the forward strand.
GATTAATGGGTCAGTTTCATAAACTCCATTATATTCTTTGCTTGACAACCCAGTCTAATGATTCCCCAAGAACCCTCACTCCCACTTTAACTCAGGGACTAAGTAATCAGATTTCTAAGATTACTGGTCAAACATTTAAGGTCACAAAGCCTTTTGGTATATCTTTGCCTTTGAGTGCCATCTTGTCAACATAACATCTGAAGATGCTGTGAACATCTCAAAATTGCTTGAAGAGATCCCATAAAACATCTCATATCTGCTCATTCTAACTAAACATTTGGCAAAAAATTTGAAGGTCATATGTAAAAAGGTAAAAAAAATAAATAAATAATACATTATCAAGTCAAACAGCCACAACTACAGGCAATTTGGAAAACGCAGCATCAAAGGAAGGCTTTGTGCAAATGACCATCAGGATGAACTGATGACAATCTAAAGGTCAGAGAACCAAATTTGACCTGGAGTGCGTACCAAGGCGGTCCCACATCCTCAACAAAGTTACTAACCTTGAAGTAACATAAGCCCGTTAAAATCAGAAGGTCGTGGAGCCCCACGGTCCTCCTTTGTACGTCATTGAAATATTTCAACAATGCTTTAGGAGACTTTTATCAAACTTTGTACACACAACTTAGCCACAGTATTTCCTGCAAAAATAGAACTTTCAAATGAGAAATGATAAGAATGCTTTTGGGAATCACCTTGAAACTTTGCACCATGTCCACTATAGTACGGAGATGAAGTCATTAGAATAAGAGGCCAAAAGTTAAAAAGGCTTGGTCAAAATCTCCTTTTAAATGAAATATTGTGAACACAAAATCTCAAAAATAATTTTACTGTAGTTATTCTACTTGTATTTCAAAAACACATCAAGAAGTTTTTATTAAAGATAGCACAAGTGACTACTTTAATACAAATATGAAGTATTTAGGTTTTTAAAATCAAAGGGGAAAACTTTTCAACTTTCAAACTTTGCACTAATGTCCACTCTTACTCAATAATGTCCTGATTATATCTTCAGGGTCATGGGTATTTATAATCATTTTTTGCTTGTGAATGCAGCCTTATGGAACCAGATTTCACAACAATACTTTCCCCTGTGCTTTAGGAAAACCTGTTACAAGGATTGCAGTATCTCAAGAGAGCTTTGAGGGATTTCTGTCAAACTTTGCACAAATGTCCTCTCTGACTTTATGATGTGAATTTAGGAGGTGTACGGATAAGTTACCCACAACAGTACTTTAACTCTCAGAGAGATAAATCCACTGTGTGGTACATCTGTGTTGATTATAAATTACCTAAATGCAGCACAACATTTTCAAATACTAAAGAAATACTGGGCTAGCTCTTAAATCTACATACCAGAACATGAAAGTTTAAGACTAGAGATATAAAAATGATCAGTATGGGTCAGCCCTGTGGAGGATACAGTGTGACAGATGAGCTCTGACAGTGACGATGCTTGGCTGCTGATAACCCTGGCAGACATTGATTTAAACTCTTACAGCATTAATGGAAGAGAATTTGAGGAAGGATTAACCTGAATCAAATTAATATTAAAAATTCTCTCTCAATCCGGTACTCTGGGAGCAAGAACAAGAATGTATGCTTATTCTGCTGAGTCACTGAAAGACACAGTCATTATAGAAAAAACCTTGGAAGAAGAAACACGGCCTGAATGCCGCTGCTGTCTTGGCCAGGATTCACATGTAAAAAACATCTTTTGTGTTTCAGTGGGAATGCTCCTGGTTATATAAAGGTTTAATAATAGTAAAAACATAATGTCTCTTTGTCCTGAAGTGTTGCCATAAGACAACTATCACTTTATCTTTACTTTTAAACAGAACATCACAGTGCAGATGGATGAGCCTGATTTAATGTCAAGCACCAATCTACAATGACTGTGAGCATCCCAAATAGGCAGTCGGATCAATCAGAGCCTTTTGAAGCAGGAAAAGGGGTATGAGCAAGACAACAATAGGAATTTACTGCTGGTACAGTGATTAGCATAGATGCTCACAACTTCAGTAGCAGCTTTTTCAGATCTAGACCATATTTCTTTATCAAATGTAAAACAAATAACACTACAAGCCCCTCTGTAGGAAAGAGTTCATCACTCCACTTCTGACATGTTCTGGAGAGAGTTTGTTAAAAGAAATGGCTTACATTCTATACTTTACATCCCAGCAGTACTACCCACTACATTATCTGATTGGATTGACTGAACAATCATCCAATCACCTGCAGGACATGCTCCTGAAAAGTTCTTCCCCCATTAAACAATTTCTATGGACTCTGTCCCAGTTGGACTAGTGAAATATCTTTTACACATGGTTCAAAAAAGGTTGAATCCTGAAATCATATCTACTTTCATTTCTTCTTTTAATGTGTGACTCACACAGTGTAACACTGAGAAACTAATCACATTACTACAGAAAAACATCAATGGGTCAGGAGTCAATCTGGATACCCTGTGGTCATGTGGTTTGTGCTGTAACTACTGAGCTTCTGAGCGCCCTCATGATAAAGAGGGTGAGTCAGATGGTTAATGGGGATCAAGCTGGACCAAAACCCAGTCGATGGAGGCTCCAACCACAACCAACAGATTATAGAAATCTGTTGGTTGTGATGGGTTAATTTTGTATTGATAGAGATAGACTTCGCCCTCCCTGTGAACAGCAACAGTAGCTGCCTGAAACAGCTGATTTCCCTGCTTGTTCAAAAATAGACCTAACATGGGGATGTCCAGCCAGTATTGCCTGAAGTTCAAGCATGTTGACTTCGGGCAGCAGGCTCAGTGCAGAGAAAACAGATTCAGCAGCATTTTTGCTGGTGTTAAACTATTAATAAAATGAAAACTTGCTGAGCTAGCCAATCCGAGATTTTTTACACATCAGCAATGGTACACATACTCTAGCAGTCACTAAAGGCACAAATGTGAATCTGAGCTAAGACAGATGTGACCACTGAATAGTTTTGTCCTATAAAGCAGTCATAAATTCAAAAACAGGGCAGATTTCATTGAGTATCACTTATATGTATTCTTTCGCAGTCTATCACATCTCACGTTGTTTAGTGAGTCAGTTCGCAATAACGTCTTTCTGACTGTGCTAGACTAAGGTATATTGTTTATGGTTATGTTTTGGCAAACATGTTTTCAAGTCAGAGCTTTTAAACTGCAAGTATGAGCCGGCAGATGTGACACTGTATTCAGAGTAATATCCACCTCAATCCAGCTGGTATGTATGCCCTCAGTGGTAGAATATGTCACAGAATAGATAGAAAGTGTGCAATTACTGTTCATCTCGAAGAGCACGACTGCATACAATTGGCAAGGCTGGTTTGATACTCATTATATGAGAAGAAATGACTGTCTCCCCCGAACACCCCATAAATACACAGTCAGTAACACTTCCACAGCGCTTTGGGGGACATTTGTCCTGCTTCAGTTAGGTCAATACAATGATATGACGAGGATTCTATGAATTTCCAACCCTCTGATGTGTCGGTCCCATTTAAGCCCAGTTTGCGCCACATAAGCCTTGACTGAGGCCCGTCTCTTGCTTTTTTGTTGCATTCACTTCCCGTATGAGATATGTAAGAAAGGATCACATGACACATTCTGAAGGTCTATAAATACAAGTCACAGACATAGGCATCATCATTACAGTCAGGGCACAATTGGATATGTCCTTGTCAATTTTCCTCAGAAAGATTTTAGGATTGAGTCACAATCAGCCCAGTTGAGCCCATACATGCCACACTAGTACCATTTGCCTTAGGACTACATTAGGCCTCCATCCAGCTATACTGAGAGCGGCGATTCTCCACGACATTTTGAAAAGTTAAAAAAATCATGACCCTTCCCCGTTTCCCAGATTTCATCAACAACTATACAACGCACATAAAGTAGCGCATGCACCACGACCAAAGCATGTTTAATCAGGATTAGCACTATTGCCACGAGAAACGTGAATGTATACCTGGGGCATTAGCATTCGATGCAAGCTCATTTTTGTAGTAATATATTTGGAGACGTAGAGCTGTGACGGGAGGGGGACGGACTGAGGCTGCATTTACACTGCGCCAAAAACGGTCAAATCTGATAAGTTTTTGTTTTAGATGAAAACACGTTGCATTTTGTCTGAAAATGGAAACTTCTGAAAACGTGCCCCAGAGTGGAAAGTTTTGAATACGCTCTCCATGCAGCTCCATGTAAACCCGTATCAGAGCGTTTCAGAGGGAAACGTTGACGTCACCGCATGCGCAGTACTCTTTCACGTGAAGGCTATGTGAGCAACAACAGCTTCGGCCGTCTGCCGAGTAACGTGTGAGCCTCTTACCGTGCTCGGCTTGTTATCCAGACAAAACTGTCATGGCAGATTTGTTGTCCAGAAAAGGAACTCCTGCGTCTTTGTGCGTCTATTTGCCATTGTTGTTTGTGAAAAGTTTTGCTTCTTCGTTCTTGTGTTGTAGCAGTGCTGCTTTTCTTCAGACCTACACCGCCATCCATAGACATGAGCGGGGCCAAGCGGGCTGTGGCATAACTTGGATTCATAAATAGGTTATCTATAAATGCTATTCTTTAGCCTCCTTGTCGGGTCGTACAGGGCTGGCTGGACTGGCCTGGATACTCAACTTCAGGAACAAGACAATTAAAACTAGAGCAAATTTATATTATTTTATTATTTATATTACACGTCTGAGAGCGCCGGGCTGTAAGTAGCGATATATAGCCGTCTACAACTACGATAATAACTTTTCCCCGCATCCCTTGTCTTCACACATCAAAAACTACCGCTACGTAACTAGAAAGAGATACATTACCTCGTGGCTTTGCATCCTGTAAGTTGTTGAAAAAGAACTTCTAAAGCAATGTAGAGTTCCGACAAAGATCCATGCTGCAGCCATTCACCACAACAAACAAACACATTAGGCTTCACGTCTCTGGTGCGTTCAAGTTGTAGTCAGAAGTAGGAATTTTGAGCTCTGAGTGGGAAACTAAAACTGGAACGTCCCCCGAAGTCCGAATTTCCTACTGGGAACTCGGTGAAACCTCGCCACCCCGAGGTGTTAATCGAAGATGGATGCTCCCAGTGTGAACACTTATTTAGCTCCTGTAATAATCAATTTATTTGCACTTCTGACTGGGGTGTGTCACTCTAGATCAGATGTATACATAGTATTATTAGATTTATATTTACAAAAATGCTGCCATAGTGATAATCACATTCTTCATACAACAACGCAGACACAGCGTGCTAACAACAGCTAACAATAGCCTGGTAGATGATGGCATTACGTGTGTGTCCGTGTATAGTGTAGTCTATAGCCTCGGCTACGCATCATGTCTGACCGAAAATTTCGGTGACCCCCCCTTGCAATTGTGGCCCCCCCTTGTTCAAACACGTTCCGCGGTCTATGCCGCCATCCACTGAACCAGCGTGCATACTACAGTGGATTCACTCGTCTCCAGCGTCGCCATCTGAACGTAAAAGAATTCTAAAACGCAAAGGACAAATCTTTGCGTCTTTAAGTCAGGAGTGTCCGTGTAAACGCAGCCTGAGGCTGCAGGACATTCACTCACCTGATGTAAAAGCTGTGGTGGCACTTGCTGGAGTTGACATGGATGGCAACTACATGCAAAGAAAATGCCTCCTGTGTGAAACTGGCATAAGTTGTACAAGAAATTGTAGAAAAAGAAGATACAGTTTTGTAGAGAGTGGTCTTTTGTGGAGAAAAGACCACTCTCCGCAAAACTGGATCACAGGATCATGCCCCAACTGCATTGTCTCTCAGGGTTTACTCTGACTTAGGGAAATTTGTGTACGGCTTTGAGTTTGTATTTCTAACACAAAGCCTTTAGACGTAGTGTTATAATAATGGATGTAATGGTGCCTGGACTCATGAATCTCATTTTGAAACCTTTACCCTTACTAAATTCACCATCATCATCATCATCAACCGCAATCATTCAATTCTATTTATTCCACATTTGGTGCATTTTACACCTGAAGTATTGTTTATGATGAGAGTTGTGGACCTGTAGATTCATTCTCCACACACCTTCACACATTTGCCTCCCTTGAGGACTCACATGGGGTCGTACACACACTCCTCTCCCTCCTCTGAGTTCTCCTCTGGCTCTCCTCTCTGAATGGATTTTTCATGCAGAACTATCATTATCATTAATTTAGTAGACAGGTTCGTTCCAAAGCAATTGAAGTCACATTTGTTACAGTGCCAAGCAGCTGGGGGAGAGGAGACGGAGGGGACATTCCCACGCTGCTGAGTCCACTGACAGTTCAGTGTGGACGTGCTGAGAAAACATCAATCGCTCTCTTGTTCGTCTCAGTAATTGATCTGAAACAGAAGTCTCCAGCAGTAATCCGCTCTTTGGGTCCAAACACGTTAATGTGGAGCAGAGAAAACAACTGTGAGAAAGAAGGTGATATTTGATGGTTATTAGTTGATATATGCCTTTTTGTATGTTTACCTCCTGAGTGTTAGCACACAGGACATGGTTCAAAGTGTAAGGCATAATGAGCAACTATAAGACATAACACGCAAATTAGGGGTGTCCCAATACAACTTTCTCACCTCCAATACGATACAGATATTGCAGCCTTGAGTATTGACCAATACAGATATTGACCCGATACAATATCAGCAGCAATCATACATACTTTTATTATTTATTTTGTAGCATGGACTGTAAGAAAAGACTTGATCAAGTGAGATTACTCAAACAGAGAACAGTCGTCAGAAATAGTAGGCAGGAGAAAAACTGACTCATTTTGTTATTACCCAATGGATTAAATAAATTTTAACCTTGAACATTGAGTATAGTATAGTTAAATAAAATACATGAAAAATAAATTAGAGGACCCTGAAGAGTAACCTCAAGAAATTTAGTAAAATCAAAAACACATATTTTCAAATTGCAAAATAACCACTGTGTTTAACTTAAACATAAGTTTATTCTACAACTGAATTAAATAAACAAAAAATAAATTAGAATTGACTATTTGTATCAGAGTGCTTATATCAGATATTTTAGATGCAGGTCGATATAATCCAATATTTGTTTTTCTGCTGATATCAGACTGATATCCATATCAAAAGCGGATCCGGACACCCCTATGCAAAAGTTCAGGATGCCTTTATATCTTAATTACTGACAGTGAAAATATTTTAGGTGCTCATATTTGACCTAAACCCATAGTCATGCATTTGGTATCACTGATTCCTCCGGTTTGTTCACTTTTGCGAATGTTATAAAAACCTGATCCACCTCTATTCTCACTCTATCTGAGACGCTCTGTTAGAGTTCTGTCACTTTAAGGCCCCCTTGCTCACATAGACCTTGTCTGGTCTGAGCAATTGACCAGGCTTCTCCTCTTCTTGTCCATTCTCAATGACTCTGCTTTCTTTCTTTCTATAATCAGTGGCTGTTTTGAAACTGCTACGACCGCTGAACGCTGTATGCCATGTGTATTGCATTTTTCATACTGTATCTGGTTGTATAATGTAGCATGAGTGTCAGACATGCCTCATGTTTGTTATGGGATGCCTCAGGTTCACAGTAAATAAATAATGTTAATAGTGCTTTACCAGTTTTTCTAACTATTCAAGCAGCTTTACTCTGAGTCACACCTACCTCTTCATTTATTCTCATATTCACACTCTGATGGTTCTATGCAAGTTATCTATCAGTGTTTGCTAACATATTCAAGCTCTGTTAACATATTTGAGCTTTTTCACATCTGTTTACATGACACTGATGCAGAAGTGGAAGTAACTCATAGCTGTCAAGTCTCCCTTTTTGGCCTGGGAACTACCGTATTTAACCCCTGTTTCCCACTGCCCTTCTATATTAGCATTATCCTGTTAATCTCTGTATCAATCCATCAATCAATCAATCAGTCTTTATTTGTATAACGCCAATTCATAACAGGTGTTATCTCAAGACACTTTACAATAGAGCATAAAGCCCCTCATTTTATGGATACACATATATGCATAGATACATATAAAAATACACATATATATATGTATATATATATATATATATATATATATATATATATATATATATATATATATATATACACAAATACATACATCCAACACCCAACATGAATCCATATAGCCAATCATGAATCCCTCCATCATGGCAGCAGGAAAAAACCTTCTGTTAAGCAGCAGGAAATCTTGAATGTGGATCCCAGTCTCATGATGAACAGCAAATCCACACGATGCTGTGATGGGTGTGAGGGCAAAGGAAGGGAGGTAAGAGGAGACAAGAGGACTAGAATAAGAACTAAAGTTAGTGACAGATCCATGAACCATCGACCTGTTGTCTGATTTATTAGAGGTTAGCCTCTTGAGATGCTACATCTGGTTTTCAGTCTGAATGTCTGAATGGCTGTGGTGATCATTTTATAGGAGTATAATCGATTATAATCTTAATAAAAATAAGAATTTATGGTAGTGACGAACTCATGGGGGCCCAGACCACAAGTGCATCCCTACCATATTTGTCTCTGTTAAGTATAAATGTATTAAAGGCCTCTCGAGACGTGACATCCCATTTTCAAGAGGGATCTCATGATTATGTGGTGCTAAATATAGATATTATAGATGTATCAACCATGGATAGGGAGATCATACTAATATCTACATTAATAGCTATAATGATAATGGGAATGGAATGTTCCTAATGAAATGGCCAAATATGTGTCATGTTTGTAATTGTAGTTATTGAGGCTTTGGGACTCCACAGAAGCAGGCAGTCTCCACCAAGGATCCCAGGCCACCTACAAGACAAGAGCCAGAGACATTATCAGACAATATCATTATCAATAATAATAATTTTAAAAAATGCCTCTCCAAACTGAACTCTGTCACTAGCCTAACTAGAATGGGGCAGTAATGCACCAAAGTGATGGATGCAAACAGCCCTAAAACCGAAGAAGAAGAAAAAGGCTTTCGAGAACTGCGACCTGCAGTTGGCATTTCTCGTGAGATTCATGCTAACAGTGGGAACGAACCAAGAAAAACAAAATGATTATATTAGATTTCTTGTATACCAGTCTTAACATGTAAGGGATAATGGAGCCTGGTTGGGGTGGTGGGATGGCTCACAGTGGGTGCCGGAAAATTTCTCGTATCTTATGAAGTATGAAGCAACTTGGGTCAAGTGTCTTGCCCAAGGACACAGTGCCATGAGGCAGCCAGAGCTGGACACAAACCTTTAACTTTCCGATAATCGACAGAACGTGCAATCAGACTGTGCCACTGATGCTAATGATGCCTCCTTCTGTTATGCGGACTGAATTTCCATATAGATGAATTAAAAGTCTGTAGATCACCTACTGTCATACAGGAAGGGCAACATTTTCCCACAGTCCACCTGCACAGCACTCTGTTGTCGTACTTTCCAAAGAAAATCCCCCTTCAGTCTTTTCTGTCAGTCTTCAGTGGTAGTCGTTTCAACCTGGCGTGAATCCCCGCTAAGTAGATGAACCCTAAAATTGAAAAAACAAGCACACAAGATTTCCTGGTGATTTCAAAATGCAGACAAAAAAATCAACGTCAGTCAGGCAATACAAGCTGCTACACGTTACTCTTCATGTCTTTCTGTGATCTTGCAATAAGCGTGAAATTGTAGTCTCCTTGTCATCCTGTGATCTTGTGTTTGATGCTGCTCAGGGCCAGGCTCCTCCTTTGACATCTCTCCACTGTCACGCACAAACCTCCTCTCTCCATTTTTGAGTGTCTAATTTTCAGAAGGCAGTGCTGTTGGCAATGTTGGTGAGTGGGTTTTATCACCTTATAACTAAATTTAGGCATAAAAACTTGTAATCCAGATAATACAAAATTCATTTACTCAGTGATAAGAGTGCTTGTTGATTTTCTGAAAAGTAGCAGTTTTGGAGATAGGAAGTTTGTGCCCAACAGCGAGATTCTCTTTTTATTATTATTATCTTTATCTTACCTTGTGTTTATCTTGACCACGATTTGCACATGTACTTATAATGTCCGACATGTCTATCTGTCCCATGCCTGCTTAAATATGTTTCCTTGATGATTATTTATTATTTTTTTATGTTTTTGACTGACTGTATGAATGCATACTCACTGGGAAGCTACAAATGAATTGCCCCTTGTGGGATAAATAAGGTTGTCAGAATCTGAATCTGAATCTGAAGACATGCTTCTAGTGGGTGAGACATGCACCGTCAGTCAGAAAACAGCTGCAGTGTGCACAGGATGCTGGCCAGATGGACTATGTGGAGACAAACAGTGTTTTGCAGTTTGCGACTCTCGACTTAAAGGTGCTATGAGGAGAATCTATTACTGGCGACATTAAGACTCTGCTACCCATGAGCACGTACGGCGACTGTCGTAATGCTGCGTTCCAGTAACCTCGGAACTGGGAGTGACATCATCTCCAACTTATCAGCGTTCCAGTTGAAGTCAGAAAAAACATGCCGATCTACCAGGCTATTGTTATCTGTTGTTAGCACGTCTGCATTGTTGTTCACAAATATCACATGAAGAATGTGATTATCACTATGACAGCATTTTTGTAAATATAAGTCTAACAATACTATGTATACAGCTGATCTAGAGCGACACACCCCAGTCAGAAGTGCAAATAAATTGATTATTACAGGAGCTAAATAACTGTTCACACTGGGGGCATCCATCTTCGATTGTCAACCCGGAACCCGGACATTCCGATTTCTGACCACAACTGGAACACACCAAAAGACGTGGCCCAAGCCAAAGCGTGTGTTTATTGTAATGCTAATAAATACAGCTCGGACCTTCCTCAGAACTCTGCATTGCTTTACAACTTCTATTTTCAACAACTTTCAGGATGCAAAGCGAAGAGGTAATGTATCTCTTTCTAGTTACGTAGCGGTAGTTTTTGATGTGTGACAACAAGCAATTTTTGGAAAACTTAGTATCGTAGTTTTGTAGCTGGGTATATATGGCTACTGAGAACTCGGTGCTCTAAGACGTGTCTGAATAATATAAATTTGCTCTAGTTTTAATTGTTTTGTTCCCGAAGTTGAGTATCCAGGCCAGTCCAGCCCTGTCCAACCTGACCACGAAGCTAAGGAATAGCATTTATAGATCACCTATTTTGATGCTCTAAAACTCATCTTAAAGTGTGTATTTTGATCAGGCATATAAAGTGAGACTTTTTTGTGATTACTTAGAAACTCCTCACAGTCCCTTTAAGCAAAGTCCCTCTGATCCTCCTTTATTCTCACTTTCTCAGAGATTCTTTGTCACTCTAAAGCTCCCCTCCTCACATAAGTCCAGTCCACCCTGATCAGCTGACAAGTCTGTAGTAATTGCTCCTTTCATTAATGTTCAGCACCATGTTTCCAACAGCTCTGCGTTCTTTCTGTGATCTGCACTGAACCAGTGGGCTTGAACTACTGACCAAACAAGATGTCGCACTCAGCCACTTCCGACAGCTACTGGAGCTGATTACTTGAGGAGAGGGAGAAGTTCTGATACTGCACACTGACTTTCCTCATGCATGAAGTCATTCATCACATGAAGGAGACACTACACTCAGTAAAGCACATATTACCTTTTTTTTTAGCTGATTCTTCTTCTTTACCGTCTGAAAATTGGCAAACAACTGTTAAACTGCGCCATGGTGAATTCGGTGGGAGGAGGGTAGCCGATATAAATATTGGTGAAACTAATGAGTTTTTGGATGATTAATGCAGTTTTAGGAGCGGCGCTGTAGCCCCGCGTGCTACCATTATACGGATGTCCGCCGCTCGATTTTGGATCTAAATATTTGCTGAAGCACTGTTTGGATCAGGAAAGCCTTCTGGGTGAGTATATTGTTCTACTTCATTCTATAAACAATGTGAAAGCTGTGGAAACTGAACTTATCCTTTTAGGTGCATTGCTGCCATTTGTTGTATTAAGTGTGGACCAGGGCAGCTGTTTATTAAGTACAGGTTATAGTTATGTTAGTTCGTTATTGTTAGTTTTTTTATTTACATTTATGTGAAAGAGTAAAAACAGTATCACCAAGTTCAAGGGTTAAAACTGAAGTTTAGACATCCACCCATCATAAACTGAATCTCAGACACTGCAAATGAGTATTTACTCTCCAGGATGTATCTCTTTGTTGTGTTTTCATTAGTCAGTCTCAATACCTACAATATATAACATAGATATGCACATTTATTTTATCGTGAAGAACACCATGTCTATAATAGTCAGCCTGTTACTCATATCTTAACAGGAATTTTAAAGAGAAATTTGACATTTGAAGTCCAATGATGGTGTTTTGGGGGATTTTGCTGTAACAGTAATAAAAACGGTAGACTTAGCTGTCATCAGTTGACCTAAAGAGACCTACAAAATCTGTATAGAAACCATAAAGCCGTCCAAAACTAATCAGCTGATTGGCCTTATGAAAAGTGTTTCTGATCAATAGGCTTTGCCTCCATCTTTCATCAGCCAGAGCAGAGGTGAGGCATGAGTCACAGTTAGCACTTACAGTCATGGGACAGACGATAGGCGACAGCATGCTAACCTGATGTATGACTCATGACTTGAGTGACTTCATGGATGTGTCATAGACTCCTGTTGCTCCACATTTCATACAACATTTATAATTTGATCATTATGAGAGAACTCGGCGGTCTTAAGATTTTTACACTCAGTTTAGATCCTGGTTTTAACCCAATATTTAATAACTATGTTTTTATTTATCATCAGCGTTGTTACTCTATTTTAAATTTAAAATCTCCATTTTTAAAATCTCTAAAATTCCATTAATATTTCTTATATTATCTGTTTCCAATTTCTTTCCGAGGAATTTTTATCCCATGTTGTTCCACATGTTGAACATTTCCCACTTTTCAACTTTTTAAGGTTGTTAATTTATAGTTTTGCAGCAGGATTGGGAAACTGTGGCTACAGATAAGACTCTGATTTGTTTTACAAATCATTAAATATGTAAAGTCATGTTAAAACTAAACTGTACTTTGTGTAGAACAGAATACGATGAGTTGCAAATCCATTTTAACCTGTAAGTAATTTGATGCACTACAAGGACAAGATAATAAATGTTCAGACTGATAAGCTGCATGTTTTGTTGTTTTGTTTTGCACATATTTACTCATCTTGAACTGCAATAAACAATCATCATTCTGTGAAGGATATAGTTCCATGGGTTCAGGAAAACTTCTGAAAACCTTTGTCAGTTCACACAGTTCATCACTAACGTCGAGTCCTCTGGGCTGAAGAGAAAAAGGACCATCCAGACTCTTACCAGAGCCAAGTTTAAAAAACAGCGTCTGTGATAATATGAGGGTGTGTTAGTGTCTTTGGCATGGGTAACTTGCACATCTATAAAGGCACCATTAATGCTGAAAGGTACATACAGGATTTGGAGCAACATATGCAGCCATTTGAGTGATTTTTTTATTTTTTCAGGGGCTTACCTGCTGATTTCAGCAAGACAATGCTGGGACACATTCTTCACGTGCTACAGCAGCATGGCTTCACTGTGAAAGAGTGCAGGTGCTAGACTGACCTACTGCAGTCCAGACCTGTCTATCTTTAAATCTGTTTGGCACATTCTAAAGCACAAAATACCACAACAGACACCCTAGAATCCTGAGCAGTTGTACAGCAAGCAAGAATGTGAAAGAATTCTACCTGCAAAGCTTTAACAACAAGTGTTTTCAGTGTACAAACTCTTATTGAGTGTTTTAAAAAGGAAATGTGATGCAACACAATGGTAAACATGCCCCTGTCCCAACTATTTTGGAATGTGCTACAGGCATTGAATTTAAAACGTGTGCATGCTTGAGGAAAAACAAAGAGTTCATCAGTTTGCACATCAAATATTTTGTCTTTGTATTGCATTAAATTGAAAAAGAAGGGATGAGAGTTTTTTGCAAATCATTGTACTCTAAAATGAACACAACGCCCTAACTTTACTGGCGTTTGGTTTTGGAGATCAGCAGTATTTTCTACCGAGAGTGCATTTATAAATCTTATGACTAATCTGGCAAGTCTCAAAACTTACCCTTCTGATGTTGGGTAACCCCAATTATGGGTCTTTGTATTATTTCACTTTTGCCTCTTAAGCTTAGTTGTGTAAAAACAAACCAAAAAAAATCTGTTCATTTGAAGCAGAGACCTGTTGGCTTAAAAATTACATTTATAACTCAAACGACTTTAAAGCAACCCAAAACTATTAAATCTTTTATGTGCTTGGCTTACACAATAGAAAAATGTTGCATGATGTTTCCAGACACAGAGCAGTGACATTTCAGCAAATCTAATATATTTTTTTTCTGTTATCCGTGCAAATGTCCGTGATAAACACTTTTTGAAGTCTCTCTCTCCTCCTCTCTCTCTCCGTCTCTGACAGACAGCTATTAATACTGCTGCTGACGTCAAAAGTGTCCGCCATCTTTGACGAGGGCTGCGCTGCTTACCCCCCATTCAAGAAGAAGTGAGGAGGAATCAGCAGTGCCTTTGCAGCATCCCAGTCACACACAGAGAGAGGCTGGAGACGGTTAGCTGTTGATATACGCAGACATTTCCTCCCATTCTGAGTGCGGGGCACCGACATCAGGCACAGGTAAGACACCAGAGATTTCCTCTTAGATATTTTAACAGTTTTATATTTTGTAAAGTCGGATTTTACGCATTGAAGCTGTACATTTTGACTTTTTGTGCAACATGACCGGTGGATGCCTGCTTTCCAGAACGAAAATGATGCAAATGCGCATTAAGAATTTCATGTTGTGATAAGATAAAGATGAGGATTTTCTTCTTTGTAAGCGGGTCAAGGAGGATGTAAAGAGAAAGGGATGAGGAGAGGAGGGCTGAGGAAGCAATGCGTGACCTCCCGGGTGATAAATCTGAAACGCGCAGTGGAGGGATGCGCTGCGCTATAATGCGTATATTCAATGTGGGCGTTTTCTGTGTTTCAGCACCGTGGACAGAGCCGGGGAGGGGAAAACTGGCCGAGGTGTTGAGATAATGTCGCGGCAGGTTGATTTTGTGTCTAAACGCCGCATTGTAATAGAGGTTGGAGGTGGTTTTTGCACTGAGAGGACTGTTTTCATTCAAAGCAGAATGAAGCGCTGAATGAACACCTCAGGCTGACTGCTGATGTCGCAGCACGGCGGCAGATCATGAATCAATGTGTCGCACTCGTGTCAGACGGAGAGGAACAATTAGGAGCCTCCCTGCTGTTAGAGGAGGGAAAGTCGAGGTGTTTGCGCTGGATGTGATGGAGGGAGTATCATGGAATAGTAAACTGCGCCATGGTGAATTCGGTGGGAGGAGGGTAGCCGATATAAACAGGAGGGAGGGGGGTGAGGCATGATCCAGCTCCGTGAATGCGTCGCTGCCTTTATTTATTTTATACGCAGTGGAAGTCGGGCACATCGAGTCGTGCAGAGCTTCGAAATATCTTCGTGGTCTGACAGTGGATGGAGGGGAGAGGAGGGGGGGTGTTATTATGGAGCGTCGGGGGGAGCCGCGGTGAAACCCGCACTATGACACCCAGCCCCCCTCTTCCTCCACCTCCTCTTCCTCCTCCTTTCAGTTCCCTATCAAACCATCCAGCCCGCCGTCTCCGATGCGACGCACATCACCGTCAATAAGCCCCCCGAACACGATGTCCGTCACATTAGGCATGGCGCACAATGGCAGAGTGATAAATTGGCACCTGAGCGCTCCACATGCGCCATCGTCAGCTCGAGGTGCTGCATTCACACACCACATGTACAGCACACTGACAGCACTATGACAAAGGCTGTGTTTATGTGGAATAAGACACCTCTTTTGGTCAACCTTTCTGATTCTGCGGGTGTTTTGGTTGGGAACACTCGTTAAATGTCGACATTTGGCTTTTTGTGTGAAGTGACGCACATGTGCTGCCTGTCACGCACGGCGCTACAGAGGCATCTGAGCCTCGTGACGCAGAGAATGAGGCATAATTGTTGGTTATTGTGAGGTTTTACGACGCAACGATCGTATATTTAATCTCTGACATCCATGGCATTATGCTTTATTATCACATGGAGCAGGAGGCCAGCTGACTGATGCTCTATGACAGATGCTGCCACTTAACGGGACACTTTCATGAGATTCAGTGTAAGGCTTGAAGTAGAATTTTCACAATCGATTCATTATGATTATCTGCTTTATGACGAATATGAGGGGCTTGAAATCTTCCTCTCCATTTATTTGCATGAAACCCACAAATATCCTGCAAACTTTGCCTCTTAAAGGGACAAATTCATTTGATTTAAGGTATAGAATTAAATCAACTTTGCATTGAGTGTAAACATGTAACAGTTTACTCCAACTGATTACCTACCTTTGTCTGAAGCAGAGGGCGTAGAAATTTTTCTCTAAATTAATTTGAATGAAGCCGATAAATATCACGCAGATGCTGACACTTCAAGTAGGTTTGATTTAAGGCTTTAAATGCAGTTTCAGTCAGTGCAATACATTCCACAATCAAATCATTATGATCTGCCTCTGGGCTTGAAATTTCCCTGCTGTTCATTTAAATTGGGACCACGACTATCATGCAATCAACAGTCAATTTAACCTTTTTAACATCTTGTTTTTTCTTGAGGGGGTTTCCTTTTTCCTCCAAAAGTTCTTGAATTACCTCTGTCCTAATTCCCTCTGGTATTTTTGTGTATTTTGTGATCTTTGTTGGCCCCATCCAAATGAATGGAGGGGAAAACCCTTTTGAACCCATCCTGTTCACAATAGAGTCAAATAATCAAAGTGAGTCTGTTGTAACATTTGCTGTGCTCACTAAAAACAACATTTTAAGCCATACTTTGAGTTTGATTAGAGTGTCCCTTTAAATGTCAGCATCTGTCATAAAGCTGGCCTACAGCTCCATGTGGGAATATGATATAATGGCATGAGCACATTAGATCAGCACGGGTTCAGTATATGATCTGCAGCAGCGTACAGCCTAAAGCAGCCTCATTAAATGTTTGTCACATCATTGGAAATCCCGCAGTGTGCACTGTGACTTTGGGTTGCTTTAACTTAAAGATGTGCTCCAATCAGACTCCATTAGCAAGTCTTTTTTATGTATAATGACCCTCAGATAACAGTTTAATAAGACATCAGAAGGAACAAATATGAGTGTGTTTCTGGAGGAGGAGGAGCTCACAGGCTCTCTATAGCTGTGTGGCCATGACAATGGCAGATTATAGCCCACAGCACACACGCAGCACAGTAAAGCCCCAAAGGATGCTCCAGTTGCCATGACCGCTATACCAAAATCACTGCGGCTTGCACTGTTTGGACTGCAGAGAGGGAGAGAGAGACAGGGGGAGGGTGGTGCTGGTGCTGCTGGTGATGGTGGTTGTGGTGGGAGGGGGTGCCAGGCCTGTTCTGCACACTCTGCTGAAGCTGAGGGGCTTCGTTCAGGATAAATGGTGACTCACAACGCCATCACCAGCCCTGGCCGTTGTTCATCTCACATGGGTGCTTTTACGCCTGCCTGTGCTGCACTGTGCTGTAATGGAGCCGCTCTGATCGATGCTGTTGAATACTGAGCCCACTGGCTGGCTGCGCAATGCGTGTTTGCAGGTGCAGGCCCTCTTTCTCTACCCTACAGCAGTTCCTCCTCAAGCCTGCTGATTTATGCTTCCGAGGATAATCAGCTTCAGATATTTAAGATTAAGGAATGATCCTGAGGAGATTTCTGTTGAGTTTTATGATTCAAAGGTGTCCAACAGGCCAGTCCTGCATCTCAAGAAGCATCACTCAGAGCTGCTTAATTACAGCAAATAATTAATTTAGTTTCATTCTAAATGCTTTATCAAACCCTTTGTTCACCCCCTGTTGTTCAATTCACCCGCCTGCATAGGTCAGGGTTACACCTGCATTCTTAAATAAGCTCTCACAAGCATGCACCTATGGAGAGGTCTCAGAGTGACGATGCACCCTCAGCAGTTAGAGATTCTCTGCCTTGCTTAAGGGAACCTCAGCAGAGCTCAGGAAGTGAGCTGGCATCCCATTATCTGCCAGACAACATTCCAGACTGGGTCTGATTGGGACTTTAAGAGGTCATACCATGCTTTTTTTAGTTGTATGTTACCTGTAGTGTTACGTGTCTCTTCCATATGAGGGCATCTCTCTGAACAAAAGAAAAAGTCTGCAGCGGCCAGCAGCTGCCTAAAACGTTTTGTTCAACTGGCACCCCAATAGATCTGCCAGTGTGATACTTTACCATTGCTTTGTCATCAGTTTAAGCCGATTAGAGAGTGTAGATTTTAGAATGATTTCAGAGTTGTTGACAATATGGCACATAGCACTGCTGAACATTCACAAAAGGTAATCTGTGAACCAATCGGAGCAAACTGGGTCTATCAATCAGGGGTACCAGGTATATGAAACTAGAACATTTTTGAACATCAATGATAATGAACATACCCCTATAATCATTAAAACTGAATATGTGAATTTGATTTAAGGCAAAATATGACTTCTCTAAAACCCTCTGTTTCCAGGCCAGCTCTCAACTGACTGAGTTATTGCTGCACCAGTTTGTTACTCTGCATCCCAACCAAGTGAAAAACCCCTATATAGATCAGAAACTCAACAGAAACAATCTTTATTTTACCATAAAAACCTAAATTAAGTTTATGTATATTAGGTATGCAAATATCAGCTTCAGTTATTAAAGGGCAATAGCCTAAAAGTATTATTGGCAGTGTTGAACAAAGTATATAATCTGAGTACTTGAGTTAAAGTTTAGATGCTTTTGACCAAATAGTACTCAAATACAGGTTTCAATGTCATATAAGTTATTGAGTTAAAGGGCTAAAGTATTTACTTTTTATAATACATGAGTATCTAAAGGGTTTTAAAAAATACAGATATTATTGCAGGATATGTCAGAATTACATGTGCGTTTTTGTTCTATATGTTTCTTTTTATTTAGATAAAATCATTTGCGTACATTAAACTCCCACACTGCAGATTTTAAAAGTTGCCGCTCCATTACAGTTGGAACAAGCATAGCTGGTAAACATCGAAAAGCCAGCCAGGCTTTACAGAGTGAAAACAATTTATGAAATGTGATAGTTTTGAACTGAATGACTAAACCTTTCAAAATAGATTTAAAAACAAAGAGCAAATTCTGTTTCAGGGTGAACACTGTTTATTTTAGGTTGACACTGAAGTAGTGTATGTTTTTGGACAAGAGTTGTTACCTAACACTTTAAAAGTATTCAACACACTTTACATGTCCTATGGATATAAAGGTGCAACATGGCATGCAGCTAAGTAATCATATAATTATTCTTAATTTATTTTCATAATTGTTGGGAGACAATAACTTGCAGTGCAGTAGGATTCACCTGATTCATTGTCTATTAGAAAGCAGGTACCTTTTGCAAAGCATCAGGAGGAAGGGTTGAGTTTAGTTAATAGAGATACTGACCAATCAGAGTCCTTGGAGAAGAATGCAGATGTAAACAATGGCTGTTGGAAAAGAGATTAGCCTGGATGCTGCCTGCTTTAGTGGCAGTTTCATCAGAGCTTGACAACATTTCTGCATTAAACAAAGAACAAAAACACCCCTGAAAGTGATTGTTGAAGGTAATGATATGTTGGCTCCTACTATATCCTCTGATTGGCCATGTGATTGGCTGAATGATCTTCTGATCACTACTTGGATTTGCTCTTGAAAGCCCTCCCCAAAACACTTTAACTGGGCCAGACCAAGTGAAACATGTCCTGTAGGTATGGAGAACTGTCGATTTGTCATGTCAGATCAGGAGGCTAAAACTATAGTAAGAAGTGAAGATTGATTAATTGTCCTGCCCTAGAAAGAAAACACATAGACCTGTCTCTACAGCTGAATGATGTGAACACTTTCACAGAGGTCTGTGATGAAATGAGACACATGCAGTCATATTTTTGGTTATTTATTGTTAGATGTAATACAGCTGAATAAAGGGGCCTCAGGAATTTTTCCAGCTGCTTCTCTTGAAAGGAGAGACATGATAAAAGTCTGTTTGATGAAATGACCTACAAATATCAAATTTCATCAAGGAAGAGGCTTTTTATCAAACAGTCTGAGGAGTTTCATCCTCCTCACGGGCAGTCATTTGCAAAAAGAAAAAGGAGCATATGCTGGTGTGACTGTTATTTACTCATAGACTGAGAAGCCCTGTAAGAAATCACGGGGGCAGCCTATTTTGAATCCAATTGAAACCAGGAGATAAAAAGGACTTTTCCTGTTTGAGAAACTCTGCAGCTTTTGGTGAGAGGATTTTTTAAATTGCCCGTGGGTGAAGAACTAGACCCTGTCTGTCTCACTCCCTCCCAGGTAAAGTGCTGTGGACTGGTTGTACGAAGTAAGTCTACTGCAGTAATGTCTCCCTGTCACAGTGCAGCTCAGGTTTTAGCAGCATGACAAACAAAATCATCCTCTCAGCTTCAGCAGAGCCTGTGCCGCTGCTGTCGCATTAACCACTTTGAGATGTCCCAGGAATACCCTGTGGTGGTCAGAAATGCTGTTTTCTCTCCTATTACTGTGAATAATGATGTCCATTCACAGGGAGAGGCCAAGAAGGAAATGTCCTAGACTGAAAAGGGATAGTTTGGGTTCATAGATACATTATTACAAGGCTTATTTCTTTCCTTTTTGTGGGGGGAGGTTTATGCCTTTTCATAGATGGTTTACAGAGGCAGTGGGTGGAGCTTGAAGGGGGATAAGAGAGTAGGGCAAGACAAGCGGTAAACCAACTTAGGGCTGAAGTCAAACCCAGCTACACAAAGCGAGAGGCTCAACACTCGGGGGTTGGTGCATAGACACAAGCACGAGGCAGTTGGCTCAGCAAATGATATACTTTAAAGGTTATTTTATATTAATCTCTGCAGGTGCCCTGCAAAAGAGAGGAAAATTCTGGAGTGCTTACTTCGTTTTTTCCCCACTGTATTATCATTTTATTTTTGCTTTATATTTATAGATTTGTTTTGTAAGAAGTTTTGCATTTAAAACATTTGCATTTCAAGCATCTCGAGCATCCTATAAATGGTCTCTTTGGTTTAATAAGCCACCAAACCACATTGTCAGTCTATGATATTATATCTGGACATCCTAGATCTCTCCTCTCTCTATAGCACCAGCAGCTGTCTTAAACAGCTGATTCCATCAGCTCCACTGCAAACACATCCAGGGTCTGAAATTAACTTTTCAACTCATCTCTCAAAATGGCTGTCAGACAAGGAAATTACCTGGTAAAGAACTGTTCTTATCACCCAAAAGTAATGATAGGCTGACCGATGTTAATCATACGCACTGGTCCAGCAGGGGGAAAGGGTCTTTAAGTGATTGGAGTTTCAACAGAGCATCTCAGGGTGAGGATAGAGGTGGATCAGGGGTACTCAGTATGTAAAAACAAGGATTTTTTATATTCCTATTGACAATAGTGAACAAACTATAGCCGTCCTTGAAATTATATACTATACGTGGATCAAGTGTAGGCAAAATATGACCACCTCAAAGCACCATAAGAGTTGATTTGGTGGGAGAGGGCAGAGCACACACTGGACTGTGGGGCAGGTTCCTTACAAGGGGTTGTGGGACACCGAGAGCCAAGTTTCAACATGCATATCAATAAAAAGGAAACAAAATTATATTATTGCTAACACTTATTATTGTAAAAATCATACAGTAAAAAAGTCTAAATTAAACCACAATCATACTATTGGTGAGATAAATCTTACAATAACGTAATGTCCCATTGACAACAGCATCCCCCCAGTCTCTGGCATTGTTGTTAGTGAAAAGTTTGGGAAGCTCTTCTGGAGAAAAATGAGGGTACAATCCAGTTCTTGCAATGGACAGAGCTGTAAATTAGCTTTTAAGCTAACCCTGATGTAAGAGTTATGTTGTGGCATGAACTAGTTAACTAAATTGAACCCCAAATGATGAAACTTATGAACATGATGAATAGGACTTGCAGCACAACAGTCTTATAATGTCTTCGCTTTTATGAACCCATGAAGCAAAAATTTTGTTGAAAATAAAAACTTTGGCTACTAGCATTAGTTGAAACACAAGCTTTTTCGTCTACAAATGCATAGGGAGCAAAATGTTTATGACTTATCCATCAAAATAAACAATGTGAATGAACAGTATTGTTAGTCATATCAGTGATAGCAGGAAATATGGAGAAAGGGACTGTCAGTATCAGCAGACATCAAAATTCATGCCCACCTCAACAGCCAGTGTATTTACCATACATATTGGCTTCATAAAAAATCTGTTATAAAGTTCATAATGCCAACAATGCAAAGTAAATAATTAAAATGTATTGTAATCATCAACTTTATAATCACTGAATGTGAACAAACTTCTTTCTCGTCTTCACATCTGTTTTTAACACAAAAATACTTCCACAAGAGAAGCAGGTTAACTCTGATGCAGAAAACACAGATACTATCAGTATCGGCTAAAGAAAAATTTGAAAAATCAGGATCAATATATTTAAAAAAGTGCATCCCTATTTGACTTAGCATGCCAACTATCCCAGTGGGGAAGTTAAGGCTTAAACTAAGCTTGGGACTGTAGTGTCTGCTTCTTTAGGAGGGAGTGAAGGAAACTGTTTATGAGCGTTAATTGGCAGAAAAGCAGCGGGACAAGTTTTTGCAGGATTTAGCTCTTTGTGTCCAGTCAGCTCTCACGGGACACCCTCTCACATTCTCAGAGACACTGCATGAGAACAAAAACAGAGAAACAAAATGGCTGCTCCCCGGCTGAAGCAGAGACGCTTCCTGCTGCAACACATTATAAAGACATTAAACCAAGTCGAAGCTTCTTTAAATATGCCACAACAACGTTTTCTTATCACGATGAGTGAACGGCATATTTTCTTGAGGTTTCCTTTTACTCTGCAGTGCAGCTCTTTTTATATTTTTATTATTTGTTGTACTTCATTTTAAAAGTTGTCTGATATGTTTATTAAATCTTCATGAAATGTCTCTGTACTGTGAGGCTTTTAAGAATGGTATTAATGGAGATTTATTCAGAAACCAGCAGCCTGGTTGTCAGCACTCCTATTAAATCACCTCTAAATTTAGTTTTATTAATCATACCTCAATTGTTTCCCCCGACTGAAGTGTTTTAGCAGTTGTCCTCCGTGTGGTGTGCTCATTTCTGAAGCTTTTCTAAAGCTAAAAAAAAGTCCTCCATCTTTTCACCATTTAAAGTCATGTTTAGGAGAGAGTTATCTGTGAGGCTGATCCATGATGCTGTCATCGTCCTACCATCTGTCCTCTCTACCGCTCTCATACGGTTAGATTATTGTTCTTTTGATTAATGAGAGGATGAGAGCGAGGGAAAATGAAAGTGATTAAAGGAGAAGGAGTGAAATTAGGGTGCAGGATGGGGAGACAGCAAATGGGAACATGGAGAGTATTAGTACGAGCAAGGACAGGAGAACTGCCATCGTCAATAATTTCCACTTTGAATCATTTTAATAAATAATGATAATTGTTCTAATGTGTGATGAATGGCACGGAGTAAAATGACATTAACAATGTATAATTGCTTCCTGTGGAAAAAAGTTTTTTTTATCTTAGCAAGTTTCATTCTTTTACAACCATTATTATAGACATACAATTGAAAACAAATTAAAGTCAGACAGTATCTGATAAAATAAAATGATCTGTGAGTTGAAATCAACCCCTTTTCATCACTGAAAAGTTCACTTCTAATTAATTTTACCCATTCATCTTCTGGTTTTGAACAAATCTGCCCATTTGTCCTCTCGTCTGCTGCTCCTGCTGCCCTGAAAAAAACTGTGGCAGAGAAACCAAATTCAGGATTCAGGATCAGATTCAGATTACCCGCCTTCTTTACTTGAAGATCTCCTATGATGTCAACAGAGAAATCTAGATCCACCTGAGAAACCTTAACTGATTGTTACTTTTCAATTATCTTTATCAAACATACCCAGATTTAAAACAGTAGTTACAAAAGTCTATCAATGTGTCAAAGGAGAGGACTCAGAATCAGTGCATTTAAAGTCACATTCGCTTTATGAAACTCATTCAGCCAAATAAAAAACACTCACAGCTCTAAGAGTTAGACTAGAACAATGTAAGCATACAACAGATTTAAGGCTGTCTGAATGAATTGCTTGTTCTGAAAACTAATAGGATGAGTAAGATTGAACGCAAGATCTAAATACAGATGCAGCCACTTAAGTTTTCCCCTCCCAGCCAAGTTCCAGCCAGTTACCAGCCAACGTCCGGCCCTTGGGAGTCTAAAGAAGATTTTTGTCTCCAATATCTGTACATAGTGCGTACAAAAGACACTCATTGCACAGTTTTTAGCAAGTGAAAACAGCAGCAAGTGTGTCAAGTGTTTGATGTTGTTGTCTATGAAAACCTACGCAGGCCAACTTTTTCCAATGGAGAAAGTCAGCAGGAATCTAGAAGCAGAATTGTGAATTATTTTATTGACATCAATAAAATCTTATTAATTTCCATCCCTTAACCCGACCATTATGTACAGATAGTTGATTCTTTGGAGTCCTGCCACTTTCATTTCTGTGTATTTAGGGCACAATATGATCTGATTCAGTTTCTCATCGAATTTCATTTTCATAGGTATCACTTTCACTTCAGCATCAGCCATTTCTTCATCCTTTCACCACTAAAGCTTTCATGTACAGAATAAAGCACATATAGTCTTATTATCCCTGCATCATTGAAGCATAAAGTCACCATTTAATCTGCTTGGGTCAACATGAATGCGCCCTTCACCCTCTACGCTACATGTCATTGTGTGCTCAGGTGCAGATACAATACAGCTGTATCACTCTCCTGCAAACATGAGACTGTGCTGAGTGTGGAGAAGCTTTTATCTGGTGGTTAGTGAAGTGTGAGGTGACGCTTTTTGGTGATGTTGTTGCTGTAGGTCTTTCTGTTAGGTTCGGTAATTTATGATGCTGCAGTGCAGCTGGCTGAGGTTGTTGGTGCAGGGAAACCTCTGCAGTGTTGCTTTTATGAAAACATTCAAACAACAAAGCATGAAGACTATTTTTTTTACTGTGTTCAGCTTTAACACAAAGTTCCTATTTTACATGCTTACACAGCACATGCATCAGACCAGAGATGGGTACTTCGGTTACCAGAGCCACATCGATCCTGTTCTTATTGCTACAGGTCCATACAATTAAAACTGTATGACACTTTTATTTTTTAATATAAGAATACTTGTGTTTGAAATTAATTACAAATAATTACTAGTTATACATCATATATTTTTCTGGATTATCCCTTACATTCTATCTCCTAAAGTTTCGAAAGACAGATAAATCCCTACTTAAATTTCAATCATTTCAATGTGCCCAGTTTGTCCTGGGCACTGATGTGACTGAGCCATCATGACAGACACAGCTTGTTTGTTGCCATGGTAAAACTGAATAAGTCAACAACTGCTGCAAAAGCTAGCGCAGTAAGATTTGATTATTTTTTCCTTTTGATTATTATTTCATAAATATATATCATTCTAATCTATCTATTTCATTCAATCTTTATGTTTAAGTTCCTCATTCATGGTGCAAACTGTGGATGGACCATAGTTGTTCTAAAGTTGCCATCAGCTCAAAATGCAACTCCATCCTCGTACTCCCAAAAACAACAAAACTGGATATCTGCCATCACCTTCTGTTCAGTTGAGGACTCTGTCCAACAATAATGTCCTCCATGATGTATCCAATAAATGGGACACAAACATTTCTGTTTTGCTGACAAATTCCACATAAAGGAAGGAAACAAGCTCCTCAAAATGGACGTCCTGGTTCTGGAAAACCATGAATTTCTGTTAGGTAAACGTACATAATGGAGTTCACTTTTTACTGAATATAGTTCTCAATCTAAAATCTCTTCCATTGGTCCCCTCTCATCATCTGTTGATTGACTTTGGTTGAGAGTAGTCGGGTTGCAGATCTGCCCCGGAGTCTGCTCTTACTTGAAAAAGTTCAGAAGCCCTCAAGTGCTCTGGAGATGTCTTAAGCACAAGCCAAAATTTTCTCAGCTGGTCCCTTATGGTGCAACGGATCAGGTGTACTTGGAGCTTCCTCCAGGCGGCCAAGCTCCTTGTCCCACCAATATGGCTTTATCCATTCAGAGGCTGGTGTTTCAACTGTGTTTCCAGATAAACAGAAACAGATGAACATGCTCTTAAACTGTCCCAATTACTGGCAGCATTGTCAGAGACATTCAAATATTTTTCTTGTGAGTTCTCTACAAAGAGAATTTAATTTTGGGGTTCATCACAGCACCTAAAAGTCTGACTGGTGTCATGGTTTGACCTGTGACCATGTTCAGTGGTGCTATCAAGTGTTCTTAGTAAATTTGTCTTTGTTTACATTCTGATTCCAGATCTGATGAGCTAAATCAGATACTATTTAAAAAAAAGTCATCCTCAAGTAACATGGTCCTTTTAAAATCTGGAAATATTGTCCATCACAGAAGTTCACAGAAGTGCTTTTATTATAAAATCATTTACACTACAAAATAAAAGTGATAGAGTCACACAGTGTGACATCACTAAAAAAAGAGAACATTTCATACAGTGTGAAGTTTCAAGCCCAAAATGATAATTTGGTCTTTTGACACAAGAACACCACAAACACAGGCTCTTTTAAAAAAGTGCTTGTGGAATAAGGAACAAAACAAACTTAAAACCCAAAAACTAAGAAAAAAATGGCTTAGGTGTGGACATGGTTGCATGGCTGTGTTGTATATGGACACTCCAAGGTGACTTCTGATTACAGCTCTATATATCCATTCCTGACACCAAAATTTGAGAAAACTGCAAAACTGGCATGTGGCAATAGACAAAATTGATTCATCCAAAAACATTCACATAGTCGGAATCAGAATGAATCAGAACAGACTTTATTGACATTGTGCAGAATGTACAATGGGGTTTGAGAGCTCTCGTTTTCAGTGAAATAGCTAGATAGTTAATTCCAGAACAAAAGGTAATACAAAAAATGGTACAAAAATACTCGTCAGCACCTTGGAATAACCAACCAACTCAGGACAATGCTCTGTGGCTTCCAAATTTGCAATACAACTGATATTAAAAATCATATCTCAAGTATATTACATCCAACTGAATCACAGAACTGAGTAGAAGAGCACTCCTGTCAGATCTAATGTCCAAACATTTGGACTCATGTTGACATCATTATTAGCTTACCAGTTATTGAGCCAAGACTGTTGTTTGCTAAAGGTGGACATCAGAATCACCACCAAAATCATGTCATTAGCAGCATCTCCTGAAAATTTCAGGAAAATCAATCCTGCAGTTTTTGCTAAATGTTGCTAACAAGCAAAAAAAATGAACAAACACACAAAAACATAACCTTGGCAGACTTGACAGTGTCTTGCCTTTTTTATAGACCACTGCTCTTTAATAAAATGGATCAAAGTGCTCTACAAGGCTATAAAGCAAAACATTTTAGTATCGTATAATAAAAAAACATTTAAACAATTCTTAAACATAACATTTGTAAAAATCAATTTGTAACTTAAACATAATAACCATTTGAGTAGCATTGTGGTACATTAAATTGCTTCAGGGCAGCTGATACCACTTAAATATTGATGCAATATTTACTTTAATTCATCCTGTGTTTTGAAATACAATATTGTCCCTTTAAAGGGGATCTATCGAGTGAAAAAACAGATCTGGAAGAACAAGGGGCATTTATCTTTCTGTCTGATAAAGTGTAGACAACAATCCAATCCTAGTCCTTTCTCTCCACTAATATATCTTTCTTATTTTATTAAAAGAAGTGACACAATTATTGAACTTCATATTAACACTGTAGTAATGTTTGATGAACATGATATCTTGTTAGTTCTGATTGTATCTGTAAGAATGTTTTATTATCCAACGTTTCCCATCTCTGCTCCATAACATGACAGTTCAATGCGCTGCAGCCTGCTTTTCAGTCTTTTAATAAACACAAGTAAAGATTGTGAAGATAATGTGATAATTTGTGGAACAGAAAGTCAGTCCTTTACTGCAACATCGCCTAAACATCTGTAAGTTTGACTCTTAGTGGGATTTCCAGCCCAGGATTCCATCAATTGCACCACCCATAAAAAAAATGCATCTGCTGTATTTCTTATCCTGAGAGCTCCAGCATCCCTGCTCTCTGACTTTTATGGCATCATAAAAATGAAATTGTGCCTCTAATTCAGAGCAGGCTTCAGAGCCCTGCACCAAATTGCTTGTTTGATTTTTGGTCATATGCTCTTCTGCACCCACACCTCCAAATCCAACCCTCCACCGCACATTAAGCCATCCAATTTTTCCCCCTTTTAGCTGTACTCCCTGCATCAGCCACGAGCACTCCTCCCTGCCATGTTTCCCTCGTCAAACTTCATATCTCCATGCTCCCCTGGCAGTCAAAACGTCATCTTTAACAGCCTCATGGTAATAAATGTGGCTCTGGGGGCTCCTATGGATGGGCTAATGATGTAGCCCGTGCCCCTTTACCCAGGGAGGACTGTGATGTGTTGCTGAAGGGCGCTGAAGGTGGAGCTGTGTGGCGTGGTTTGCAGAACATGTTGGATTTAACCTTGTTTTGCAGCTTTTTTATCCTTGTGTATAAAGTCTATCAGCGTTTTCTCATCAGCCTGCAGCAGTTTAAAATAAACACCTCAGTTTGCACCGCTGAGATGTTCTCGTCTTGTCTCTCCATCTTTTGTCCCTTTTGCTTCGCTCCGCATTTGTTTCCCAGGGGCTGGAGGCAGGCAGATAAGGAGCTACAGAGAGAGATGAGGGGGCGGTCAGTCTTATATCATCAGGCTTGCCCTTGTCCTCACCCTCTTTCCACCAGGTCTTTTTGAACAAATGCAGCAGCAGCACTATCTTCCAAAGACAGGAATCAGACTGTTGATAATAACTGCATCCCACTTAGAGCTGTTTGTCATGAAAACATCGTTATCAATTAGCATGCTCTACCAGTCCAGAGAGACCTTAAATTCCCATATCAGCCTCTGTAAATCTCCAGAGTCTATACAGTCTTGTTGGGTGGAGAATGTCCTCTATTTCAACAAATACATTAACTAAAAAAATCATTTTGAACCTCGAAATGCTGCTGTGAGTTATAAAAATCACAAGCTTTATCAGATGTTGAAACGTTTCAGCTTTTAGCTCTTAAGTTGCACCAAAGACTCTCAAACAGGCAAACACCCTGTAATGTATATATAATACTCAAGAGTCACATTGCATTGGCTTTTTTTTTGGCAACAAGGACCACTTTGCCAAAAAATCCATGGAGCAATGTGCCTATTGCTATCTAGAGGGTGCACAGTCCAAGAGCAAAATCCAGGCACAGGGTGATAAGAGAACGGATCATGGGTCTCCGGTATACTTATATGTATTTTTGGTGATAGCATGAATTTAAAAAGTGTGTTAGCTGTCATACCCTTTAAAGCAGAGTGCATCTGTTAGACAGTGTTGTCAGTGAGGAGGAGGAGGTAACCTTTGACAGCATATTTATGACAAAATAAGGTAGAAAAGCTGTTAAATAGGCACTGCTAGCCATTAACCTCATGAATAATTTGCTCCCATTTGTTTGTTTTGCCAGCAGCTTCATTGTCCATAGATTTCAGGGATATCTTGCAATGAGCTAAGAGGTCATTGCCACATGTTTAAGAGCTTATCTCCCTAATGCGCAATGAAAATGCGTTTTAAAAAACAGTGATGTATTAGTTAGCAAAAAAAAAAAGGCACTGGTGAGACGTAACTGACATCTCAGTTCAAAGCAAAGATTGGAAATGATGGGTTAGTTGAACAAGTCAGCTTCAATTGCATGTTATCAATGAGGGCGTTACTGCAGGTTCTGAATTTTACGGTGAACTTATAAGGAAATACTCAGGTTTCAGAGTCAGATGTCAGACATAAAATTATAGAGCATCAGGTGTTAGGAAAAACATCTTTAGGTGCTGAACTTCCTCTTTTTAAAAGAGAAGGACATTAATATAATAGAGTATTAAAAGGGATTCAGAAAGAAAGAAATGAATTAACCAAAAGGCATAAAAAGGCATCAGATGAAAAAACAAAAGACAAAATGTCATCAGCAAAAAGGATGCTAAGCACCAAAAAAGACAGAAAAGAAAGCATTAGAAAAAAGGTAGATACAAAGGCAAAATCGTTTGGATATAAGTCAGAAACAGTCCTTTGCAAAAAAAAAAAAAAAGCGTCAGACAGAATGGCTAAAGAAAGTCAGAGAGAAATATATAAGACGACAAAGCGTATTAAATGACAGCAGGTAAGAGGGTGTAGGGTAAAAATGCACAACACAAAAAGGATTCAGAAATAATTATCAAACTAACAGGCACTAGACAAAGACATCAGAAGTAAGGTAAGCTGGAAAGAAGGCATCAGATGAAAACACTTAAGAATGAGTCATAGAAGAAGTTAAAGAAAAATGCAAAAAGAAAATTAGTTTAAGAAAAAGGCTTTGGGAAAAATGGAGAGGATGAGGGAGGCATTAGACAAAATAGCCACTGAATAGAGAGTGGACAAAATAGCAAGAGACAAAAAGGCATCAGAAAAACAGAGATCGAGAAACATAGGAATCAGATAAAAAGACATCAGAAAAAGAGAAATTAGGCAAAATCTTTGCAGATTAGGTACAGGATGAAAAGATTCAGAAAAAGGTTTAGAAAAAAATCACAAGACAAAAAGGCAACTGGAAAAAATGAGTCATAGAAGGTAGGGCATCAGATAAAACACTATAAAACAAAAGAACTGAGAAAAAAGTTCTGCTTCAAAAAGACAGACAAAAGAAGAAAGTTTTTGTAGAAATCACTGACATTGAGGGCCAGGAAATAAAAATGGCAATAGACAAAAAAAGGCATCAGAAAAACAAAGGTCAGAAACAAGAAATCAGATAAGAAGATGTCAGAAAGGAAGATATCAGACAAAAATGTTCGGAGAGAGACGGCACAGAACATAAAGGATTAAGGGAAATGTTTTGGTAGAAAGATTCTATCAGACACATAAGGCATCAGGAAAAAGGTGAAGAAAGAATAAAACAATTACAGTCTTGAGACAAAGGCTTCAGAAAAAAATAGTAAATAATAATAAAAAGGCAGGGCCAAGGAAAATTGGCATCAAAAGGGCATTAGAAACACAGAAGTAAAAATCAAAGGCATCAGACAAGAAGACATAAGAAAAGTAGAGAGTTATAAAGGAATACATAGACAAAATGTTCTGAAACAAAGGTTTAGAACAAAACAGACTCAGCAAAAAGTGATTGGAAAAAAGAACTTTAGACAGAAAGGTATCAGGAAAAAAATGAGTTATGGAAAATAAGGCATTCAAAAAATACAGAAACAGAAAAAGTCAGTCCTGTCAAGTCATTTATAAGAAGAACTCAAAAAGCACTCAGAGAGCACAGACCTCTGCCAGCACCACAGTCCTCTCCCATATTGTGATTTTTACCATAAAAATTAGTCCTACCTTTATTTCATGTAAATATTAAGATTCCTTGACCATGAAAACATACCATTAGCAAATGGTTTCATAATGATATCTATTTTAGTTCAGTATTCACAAAAATCGCATTTTTCGTCATGGCGGATTCAGGCAGTGATCCGAAACGACACCAAAATCGAATCAGTTCTTCCTTTTCCCATGCTGAACATTCCCTGAAAATTTCATCCAAATCCATCCATAACTTTTTGAGTTATTTTGTTCACAGACAGACAAACTCTCCTGAAAACATAACCTCCTCGGCGGAGGTTCTAAAACAAAGAGGAGTCCGAAAAAGGCCTCGAAAGACCTGAGATGAAAAGGCATCAGCTAATCATCAGGCAGAACAAAATACATCAAACAAAAAGGAGTATGAAAAAAGGAGCCGAGGGGAAGATTTCAAACAAAGTGGTGTCATGAAAATTACTCAAAAATGTATTGGAAAAGCTCAGACAACAAAAACTTTACAACAAAAGGCATCAAAAAAGGAATCAGCTGATGCTTTTAACGGATTGTTTTGTCACTCCTGACTTCAGCTTTCCAGAGAACTGATGCTCTCTCATGTCGTCTGACACCTTTGAGAGCTCGCACAAATGATCAGTCAGCTCTGAGTCTGATCACCTAACACGGATGATGATGTTAAATGTAAATGAGGACTTAGCTGCCTCTCTGAACAAAGCTACAGCTGAAAACTTCCTGACTCCATTTTATAGAAGCCTCCTGTCTGATGACCACGAGTGTTGACTTTCAGAGGGCGGCCAAATGATGATGCTGCATTTACGTGGTTACTGCACGATAATGGATGACCTGTGCATTAACAGTAACACAGGTCATCATGAGCTGTTTGGAGTGAGTGCTCGCTTTAGAAGAGGCTTTATGTTAGTGTGCGTGACGGGAATACAAAGTGAGATACCTCAAATCGATGACACATTCATTTTACCCCAATACCTCCAGGAAGCAGTAAACGGACACTCTTCTGATCCACGCTTACATTTCATCATCCTGACCTACAACTGCTACAACAAATACACTATAGAGTTACCTACAATTACACATATTGACTTCCTCTGCTTATATCCCTACAAACAGATACACTGCCTCGGGCATGGATATGTTATTTAATCTTCCTTTCTGTTGCCTCTTTGGTTATTATTTACAGATTTATTGTGAATGTTTGCATTTATGAACTTAAAGAACAGAGCTTAAGGGTCCTGGGATTCACTGTGGTAAAATTGGTCATTTTGCAATAATAAACATACGAAAAAATATATAAAATTAAACAATATATTCACAGATGAATGACCTTATGATTAATCTGTCTCATAGCACAGTTCAAATGTCAGCATTACCCGATGCATGCTTTTAGCCTATCCTCCTATTTTCAACACACTAACAAATAGAGCTGTCATTCTTAGATTTTTTATTTTTACAAAAACACAAACAAACGCAAACAAACAGCAAACACAATGGACATAAGAAAATTGTAAAGAAACATATGTATGCCTAAAATAAGGTTAATAGTAATCATGTAGAGATAGTGGATAATACTCTATAATCAAAATCAATAAATACACACATGCACACATATTAAATATAGTTAAAATGAACTTATAGTATGTAAATAAAATAGATAAAATACAGTATGAATAATGAATATAAACATATACAACTAAATTAATCTACATATGTTAATAAGTGTAGCTATTCTCTCCTTTCATCCCCATATTTAAGACTGTGTATATGCAGGCATGTATCGATCTGTCATTTTAATCACAATGAGAAGAAGATTCAAAATTCATGACTTGATTTTCATTAATGTAAAAGTTCCCATAAGCAGAGATAACTTGTGACATTTTCTGGGGCCCCAACACCCAGATTCCTGTCATTTTGGACCTAAATATTTACCATCTATTAATAATGAAATTAAAAATCTTACCTGTTTAGAAGGGTAAACTTTCCCCTCCTGAAATGCTACAATCCTTATTTTTAAAATGTTAAAATTTTGAATTTTGCACACTAAAGTTTGGTTTGCTCAGCCATGTTGTAACCTGCAACAAGTTTTTATTGAAGCTCCAAAGCTGCCCAGACAGTGACTGCACCAAGCACTTACTCTACAATCAGACATGTTTTTGTTAGATTTATTTTATTTTTGGGCCTTTCTTTCTTTATTTGAGTAAAAGGGCAGAGGATAGAGCTGAACGTTGGGAAAAAAGAGAGTGTGGTATGGCTCACAAGACACATTTAAACCAAGCCAGCCACTTCTACAGCCTATACATGGGATGTGTAAATAAATGTTTGAACACTGGCATTTCCCAAACATTGATATTATTAAATCACAACTAAAGAGGGTCCATGCACATATACTTTGCAGGGCTTTTTTGTGGGGGACCTGATTAATGGCTTGATGTGTGTTGTATAATTAGGATCCCATCACTTGATGCCACTGACATCAGAGCAATAGTTGTAATACTTTCTATCATGCCCCCTCTGTAGGATTTTTTATTTTGTTCTCTTTCGCACTGTTGAATTGGGGTTGTTTTAAGAGGTTTTAACCTACACAATGGACAAAATTTCATATCTCAATATTCATGCCAGATATCTCAATATCAATACGATACAATATGACTATGGGTTTAATGAAAACCAAGTGGGGCGTTCAAGGGCAATTGTAAAAAGGAAATTTGTTGTGATTTCCAGAGCTGTACATGTAGGGTGAGCGCAGGGGAAATCTATATAGTTTATATTGTTGCTTTTTCGGTATTAATATCTTGAATGTTCATATCTCAGTATCGGTAGTGATACATCTTCCAGCCCTAGTCTAGGGTACTGTGAAGGGACAAACTATCAAAAACCTGTTTTTAGTGTTGCCTGTTGTTTTAAAGAGATTTAAAAGACAGCAGCTCTATGCTGGCCAATGTTAAATGACTTTCTTTATGTCCTGCAGCTGCTCCATGCCGGTCATGTGACTGATACACTGTAAAAAGGTTGTTGTAAATTTCCCAGTAACTTACCGACAACAAGATGCCAGTAAATTACTGTAATGTCTTTACAGTAACATAACTCTATTTTAATTTAAAGCACTAGTCTGTATTTTCTATAACAGTTTTACTACTGTGTTTTTTTGTTCAAGGTATCATTACTGTCTTTCAATTTACAGCATAATAACTGCAATATCAAAAGCAGCATCCTTACTGTTTCAATATTTACAATAACTATGATCATATTTTAGTCTACAACTTTTTAAATGTATTTGAAATTACGGAAAACTTACTGTATTTTAATTTATATTTTGCTTTTCAGTAACTTAAAGCATAAACATTTTACAGGTGGTGACTGTCGGTTCTATGGCTAAATAGTTTTAATTTTACAAAAAAACAGTGTTTTCCCACAATTATTTTGCCAGTTACAGTAATTTACTGTATACATTTTTTAGGTAGCTGTAGATATTACCGTAAAGTACTGTTACATTTACAAGAATCAGTTACAGTGTAGCTATCAACTGAGGAGTCGACTCTGCTTTGTTGTAGGACCTCTTACTTCCTTAAATTGTGTTTTGAATGTTTAAACCTTTCCTCTAGGCTATATCCTCCTTAAATCAGCAATAGCCGGTCTATTCAGCCCTTCAGTCTTTTGAAGGAGCTCCTGAAGTGTCACACTCAGTCTGAAGCAGGTACACGGCTCTGTTTTGATCCTCCACCTGCTCTGTAACCGTGTGTTTCTTAGATGTGGACGGGTACAGTGGGGCTGGATGAATAAGTGATGGGGTTTTGGACTTCCTCAGGTCAATAATTCATGACATTCTCTGTAGAGCAGGCCACTGGGATGTTGATGCAGCTCTTAAGGCTGGTCCCTCTGTGAGGAGAGAGAGCTCCAGCTGTAGTGACACTTTGGCTTGTTGTGTAACGTTACATCACTGTTGATGGTGTTAAGGCTCCCAGTGGTTCTTGGAAGGGTAGGGCCATCATATCATCATGGTCATAATGTATTGAAACCTCCAAGCAAGAGGGTGTTTGTAAAGAGGGAACAGGTTTATTTTGTGCACACACTAGAGTGGCTTCTTTGGATGTTTAATGATAAAGATAATACTGTTACATTTGTAATCCATCAAATGACAAATACAGTTACTTTTGGTGCTCCATCACTGCAGCCTTTTGCAGGGGTGACAACAGCCTTGTTCACTAAAGAGGACCAATTACTTCATTATTTGATTGTATTCAATATTTTGCACTCATACAACAACTCATTATGTCCATCCTTCATCAGTCAGTGCTCAGTAAATAGCTTGGCAAAAATGACCAGGACTGGAATAACCTTTTAAAATCTGACAAATCTACTGATCAATAGTTTGAATACAGAATTTAGTGTTTATTACCTGTCTGTATTTCCCCTGTTTCTTTCTCCAACTTTAACAAAATATGTACTCAAGCAGTTTGATTAAAAATGTCTCCCCTCATGAAGTCATTAATGGATGTAGCACCTCACAAAGTAAGGAGACACTTCCTGTACCAGGTGTTTGTTCAGCCCAC
Organism: Scarus forsteni; assembly: GCA_036419115.1. NCBI lineage: Eukaryota > Metazoa > Chordata > Actinopteri > Labriformes > Labridae > Scarus > Scarus forsteni. Next base: position 5,751,891 of record JAZDUH010000135.1, read on the forward strand.
TAGATCCACCTTAAGAAACATGTCTAGGCTGGTGAAACTTCTTATATGACAAGATACTATTTTAAATTAAATACAATGCAGTAGATGTGTTCTGGCTGACACATCACACGTAGATGAAAAAAATAATTACATTACTTTGCTGCAGAAACTGCCTCAAATGAAGACCCTGGTTCGGGTAGTGGGTGTTGGAGGGGGGGTAGGGAAGGGATAAAGACCCTGGTTCGGGTAGTGGGTTAGGACAGGGAGGGTTGGAACGGGATGAAGACCCTGGTTCGGGTAGTTGGTGTGGGGAGGGGGGGTGGGAGTGGGAAGGGGATGAAGACCCCCCCCCCCCCCACACTCTACACATGAGCTACCCTCTTCATACACACCACATACTTCCAGTATGGACTTGCATCAGCACAGCACTTGAACTACTATCTTAAACTAGCTACAATACCTGTTTGTTCTTCTCCCAGTTGTCTTGTCTTGTCCTGTCTTGTCTGTCACTATTTCCCCTTCTTTCACACTGTGGTGTGGCACGGCCCTCCCATTCAGCTCCCATCAGGGGTTAAATAAAGTTTTATATGATGGAGTAGCCTACGGGGAGGGCTGGTGATGGTCACTATAGCAGTGAATCATATTCACATATCTCTCACTGCTAGAAAAAAAAATGCATTAGTCTTTCCAACGCTGCCACCGGACACAGTGCTCAGCTGTAAAGATAATGCAGACAAGGAAAAAAAAAAGAAAAAAAGAAGCTGCCTCAAATACTCATCAACATTTTTAATATATTTTAACAATAAGTTATTCTCATATGTCTTTGATTAAAGAGCAAAAAACCTACTATTTTTACTACTTATCATATTCTACCGCAGTGTACTTTCTTATAATTGCGATTCAATATTTCCCCAAATCTATTAGACCCTAATTAGAGCAAATTTGGTCAAATAATAAAAAAAACACCCACTATTTAAGAGGACATGGCAAGATGGAGCTGTTCTGAGCAGGGCTGAAACAGAGGGGTTTATGAACATGCAGAAGGTCCAATAACTTTGAGAACTAAACTTTAACAATATGTTATTGGAACCTGTGTTGAAATGGAATAAAATATGGGATTTATAAACCAAGTCCTGCATCTTGGCTGCTCCTCTCTGCATTATTTTAATTTGAGGTTTTTACAGTTAAAAAAATCCATTTCTTCAGCTTGATAGATAATTTTGTCTGACTCCTGCAATTTTTTCACAGTAATTTCATGTAGTGTAAAAATGCATCAGCCTCTTAACCTCACATTGCTGTCAAATATTCTGTTTCAGAGTTTCTTACATGAAGTGTCTGACAGTCCAAAGCAAACAAAATGGAATCCAAAGCACTCTTTCAGCGACAGAGAGAGAAAGAAAGGCATTTGCATGCAACTGGATTTGCATAACACAGCAAACAATGATCTATTGTGTCTCTTGCCAGAAGCAACATAGAAGCACTTCTGTTTCCACCTTTATGGTAATTTTTTATAGCTCATAAATAAATCTGTCCTTCAGCCTAAAGGTATTAATGTACTAAGTTTTTATGTAGCACTAAAGCTCAAATAACGGGGCTTACATTTCATTATTTTTGGTCTTTAATAATAAGTTAACTGCATCATTTTGATTTTGTAATCTTTTTTCAACTTTATTGTTCTTGTGGGCTATTGCTCTTGGTCTTATTTTTGTTTTTATATAAATAACTACTACAAACATGCATCTATTAACAGCAGCCTCAGTGCACACAGATGAGGCAGTCCTGATTTTTTTTTTTTTATCTTGTTTAGCCACTCAGCTAGTATGCAAGTATTTTTGTGCACTAGCTGTTGTATTGTTGTGTTCATGGAGGCTTTACAGCCGGCTGACAGATTGCTCCATTACCACCTCATGTGTTGCTTGGTGTGTGTTAACATTAAACATAAGTTACTCTTCAATAATGTGTCAATAAGTTTTCTCTCTGCTTAGCTGAAGATATTAGCACTTAAATGCGTGCCTGCTTAGAAGAGCCTCTCTTTCTGATAATATCACAGACTATGTGCTAAAACTGATTATGTGGTTTGTTTTGTTCCAAAACAACAGCTCCAAAACAGCTTTAAATGTGATTAAACCATGGCTCCATTATTTAGGTCCAAAGTGATTGAAACAAGCAGGCTGAGGCTGTTAGCAAGTCACAGAAGAAGCTAAAGATGTAGCAGCCTTGTACACTGGGTGCTAACTACAGCATTTAAGGAATCACCACTGATTAATATGTGACTTCAGGTTTTCCTGTCCGCACATTGTTCGTCCATGTTGTGTTCCTGGAGATAAAAACACTTCAATCATATCAATTTTTATCAAACTTGCATGATAGGTTCATTCTGCTTTGCCTCCATGATGCAGGCTTAGTAACTGCAAATATTCTCCTGGAAGACAAACAGCATGTGTCTGCCCTGTGGGATGAATATGTTATGATCCTGTCATGATGAAATCTGTGTTCATCATTTTCAGGTCTATTTTTGTCAACACTTTCAGTCTCTCTCAAGTGACATGTAATGAATTAGTCCCTCCAAAGTGGCCTTTTAGTCACCAACTACAGACATCATGGCAACAACTGAGGAAACAAACACATGCACGACACACAGGTGCACAATGGTGCATCAGGTTAGCGTACATGCAGCACAGGAGGAAGGTTGCTAGTTTAACCCCCTGTATCAGTCAGGGCCTCACTGTGTGGGTTCCTACATGGGTTTTCTCAGGGTAATGCTGTTTTCTCCCCCAGAACAAAAACATGTACCTCTAAGGAGCTGTTTACAGAACAACATGGCCGAAAACTGAGAGTTTTCATTGTGCTTTTGCCTCTGTTTACAGAAAAATGGTATCCCAAGTGCCTGAATCCACAAACTTTTGAAACTAGGGTCTAGAGTGAAAAGTTTAGAAAATGTTTTTGTAAAATTTGGAAAATTATGATCTGGGCAATGCACAGTTCTCTCTCAGTAAAAGGTTGCACATGCACCTAGGAACAAACACATATGTCCCGTTCCACACTCCAGTTGATGGTAGTAATGCACATCTAAGCAGGTTTGCCAATCTCTGTTGAACAAGATGCAGAAAAGGAAGTCAACATTCGCCTGAGATTTGGTGGTTTTGTAATTGAGTGTCACATCCAGTAGCAGCTCGACTTAGTTGTTTGTTCAGACAAAAAACTCTAGCATCCACTCACCGTTGTTGTTTGTGAATAGTTTGTCTTCACCGGAAAGTGTTAGTGCGCAGACGTGTGTTGAAACACTGCTGTTTCACTACAAACCTACATCAGCAACTGCTGTCCTGGCATGCATGCTATAGCGCTTTCAGTCTTTGCAGATTTGTATGAACATGGATCAATTTCACATCATCTCTGTGAGAATGTGGAGCGTTTTTGAAAACGCAAAGGAAACCCTCTCCTTTTCTGGTGAGAATGTTGTTGTGTAAACAGGGCCTAAATTGCCCTTAGGGTTGAATATGTGTGCAAATGTTTATCTTTCTCTGTGGGGCCCTGTGAACAGGTGAGACCAGTCTAGGGTGTACCCTACCTCCTGTTCAGTGTCAGCTGGGGTAGGCGTCAGCCTCCCAAAACCCCAGGAGAGATAAGCTAAAGGGTAGATGGATCCTCTACATGCCAACAGTTAGCAGTCAATGGAGATTAAACGCCAGAAAAACATATTTTTGCATATAAGAATAATGACATTTCTTATCAGCTGATGTCATTCACTGGTTTCTCACAGCATCTTTACCAACAGGCATGTTGTTAGGAGGAAGGTGACAGCGCTGTTGATTATTAAGAGAGTGCAGTTACACTCTGAGGCCTTTAGAGGCCAGTAGAGAGTCATTCATTTAAATTCTTACCGCTTGCTGCGAAATAAAATGTAAAAATACAAATGTTAAACATTCTGAACAAAATTTCCTCTCCCAATAATAAAGTATCTGTTAATTAATGATGAGGATTTATTCCTGGATAGTCTCTATTGAAATTATGTTTTGTTCTGTTTTTTGTATGACTGTTAATGAGTCTGACGTATTTTAAGGCTAATCTAGAGGATCAGACATCGGCTATATTGCTACAGGTTTGTCCTTTATGTAAAGCTAGAGGTGCTATGAGAAAATAAACCTCTGCCAAAATGACAAAAATGCTGCTGCCCAAAATGTAATCAATACCTTTTCCTTTTGCCACGATCAACATTCCTTGAAAGTTTCATCAAAATCTGTTAAAAACTTTTTGAGTTATCCTGTTGACAAATTAACAACTAACAAACCCCAGCAATAATATAACCTCATTGGTGGAGGTCATAAGTTTAGATTTTATATTTCACATGCGGTATTTGCACTGAGATTTTAATCCACAGAAACTGTCTTTGCTATGTTTCTTAAGATGTGGCTGAGCCCATAGTCTGATTTATCTCAGTGAAATCGGTGGAGTGAGAACATGAGATGGAAAAATAGGAAGACACCGAGAGAAAATGAAGGGCAATGGAGGGACATTAAAGGAGAGAGAGGCAGAAAAGAAATGAGAGCATGTCGGGTGTAGTGATGGGGATAGTGGATGGGGGGTTTGAATCTTCTCCAGGTAGAACAAGATTGATCAGTGTATGAAACATGCCGTCCTCTGGGGTGCAATACACTTGGAATGGAAATAAGGATATCTTCATATCTCTGGTTACTGTTCCCATGGTGATACACTAACATATCACTCTAGGGGTTGTAAACACATGACAGGGTGGATGGATAGGTGGAGAGATGAATATTCTGCTTAGCATGCAGAACGTCTTGTTACAAGGGTTATGCAGCACATGGAGGATGGTGTTAAGGTGGCTTCAGTCTCCAGGATCATTGATGAATGTGCAGCCTCACTCCTTAAATTGTTAAGCTTGTGATAAATGCCCTCTCAGTCGTATATCAAACTTTATGACATCTGTCTGGAGACATAGATCAAATCAAGCAGCTGATTCACATGTGATCCGTGTTCTGCTTACGTGAGCGTCTTCTGCAACAGCTGACTTTTTTATTTTAATGGTAGATCGGTGGCTTTTTTGCTTACTATTCTTGTTCCCTTTTGTTTACTGCCCCTTTGAGGTCAAAAGTTCACACTGATGACCATTTTCTGTCAGTGAGAGGTGTTATAAAGAGTTGATAGAAATACAGGAGCAGAGGGAGGTGGGTGTGTCGGCACAGAGATGACTTTGTTTGAATTAACTGAGGAGAGAGATATGATGGATGTGTCAGATTGATCAAAGGTGTTGTATGCCAGATGTGTGGCAGATGTTTGGTGGTTGTAAAGAGCCTCACTGTTATACTATCTAAAAATACATCACCTATGCCTCATTGTGAGCACATTGTGACTGTCAGAACTTAGTATTTAATTTCTACTGGAGACATAGACCTCTGAATGAGATTGTGTCTCATTTGTCTTTTGGATCATTTCTCAGGCTCTGAATGCTTCAGTGAACAAAACACTTTAACCTGTGCATTACCTTTTATCATTCAGTGTAATGTGTGTCTTCTTTGAGTATATTGGCACAATACAGAGAGGGGAATTAAATAATCCATCTGAAATTCGGACCAAACTAAATCCAATATGTAAATCAAGAGGGATGACAGCAGGCTCTCTGATTGGTTTGATCTGTTACATCCAAAACAACCCATGTGTTTTAATGGACCTTGATGCTTCCTCTTTGCATTTGCATGCCTAACTTTGTACATGCGTCCACAAGAACAAAGAAAAAATGTCCAGAATGCCCCAAACCACCATCTGTCATGTTTCATATGATTTAGACAGCACACTTCATGCTGTCAAAATAACGTTTAACATGTGTTGTTAAAGCAGGCGCAGTTGTTTCCTTTGGACAATTAGCATCTTGCTGGTTCCCTCCACTGCAAGACCACGAAGAGCCCATTAGATTTTTACTGTTTTGTATCTTGTAGTGTTGAGTCACACAAAAATTATGAAACTTACATATCCTGTTCTTTGTGATAATCTTAAACAAACCAACTTTACACAATGTTTCAATCTTAAATGTAATTGTGAAGAGTAAAAAGCTATTGAGATACTACAGATCTACAACATGCCAGTTCAACTAAGAAGCAACAACAATATTTCTAATGTAAAGCATCTTGTTGCGTCCTCTTGTTTGAGAGTTTCCTCTTGATTGAGTGACCTGATCAAGTCTGTCCTCATGACTTTGGCAAAAGCGTATGTATTATTGATTATTGAAAAACAATCGGAGATGCTTGCCATTTGGTCTCTAGCCATTTGGCAGTTAGTCACAATCATTTTAAAAACGCAACAAAGCTTTAAAATTCAAAAGCAGGGAAGAGTATATACATTTTACTATTTACCACTAAACATTAAAAATATCATGAGCATGTGTTCACCTCAAAACTTATTTCATGCATTTATAAGAAACTAGTATCCTCCATCCCATTAACTCTGCTGTTTGGGAACCAGGAAGTGCTAAATGCTAACTCACTTCCACAAGATGTAATATTGTAAACTGTGAGTAACATGCTCTGGTCACAAAGTTCAAGAAACAAACATTTCATAGAAGTCTGTAAAACAGGAAAAACTGAGAGAACATGCAGTCCCAATAAAGCTTGTAGTATGAACTCTTGTGATGATATAAGTTAATTAAGCTGTTCAGGTCACAAACAGTAATAACTTATCTTGATTAAGATTCAGGAAAAGTCAGTTTTCCAAATTGCAAAGGTTACACAAGTGCTTTATTTTTCAGGACAGTTTATGCAAGTAAAATGAAATAAAACTGAATGAGCTTTGTTGAAAATGTAGAAACACTTCTTAAATTAATGATGTGACTAAAATTATAGTTCCCTGCTTAGATCAAACATTTCAAATAAATCATCTTGTGGTTGACTAGAACATTGCTACAAGATTTTCTCACTGTAAACAATCATTCACAGAGCATTCACTTTGGTTTATTTCTTTTTTTAGTATTAACAACACAGTGTTAGCTTCTGTCTTGTTTGAAAATAAATCTTTATTTCTTAAAAAAGACAAGATTAATGGTTTTCCCAGGCCAGCTTAAATGAGCAGTTGTATGAAGGACAAAGTAAATTCATTAGTCACAGTGATTCTGGTCAGCTCTGCCACTGTAAGAAGAGAATTTACGTGGAAACTAGACAGGTCATTACTAAGTGACCAAGTGCTCTTTGCAATTTAGTGAATTTTCAGTGATGACAACCAACAAAAATGAACAGCTGACACATTTTCAAGCCTTTCTTTTCTTATAGACATTTCACTGCATAGCCTGGATGAAAAAGAAAAACAGCACCAGGACAATTGGGCTTGATAATAGTAAAGTAAGACATTGAGAATGTGTCCAATACAGTGGGCATTAATGGGTTAATAATAAATGGAGAGGAGGTGGGATTAAATGACTAACTATTTCTCACTTCTTGTCAATCATGTAACATTTATCCATGTGCTAAAAAATTTTCTGTCTGTACTTTAGTTTTTCCTTTGGTTATATGCTTGAAATAATCTTAACTTAGCTTCTGATCAGACTCATTGTGGTTGCTGTAGTGACTATTTGCAAGAACTTGTTACAACCTCCCTTCAAAAATAGTGAACTATCCTTTGAGTGTGTATGTGTTTTCAAGTTGCACCAATAGTTTTGTTTCTTTGTACTCCATCTGGATACTTCTTTATTATTATTAATTCTGATAATTAGTTATGTATTGACTCAAATAAATGACCACTCTGTAACTGTTGTGCAATCCGATCCAAATCAAACCAAACGTATCATGTCACTGATAATAAAAACAAATTTGTTACACAAAACTGCTTCACAAGAATGTATGTCCTTTCTTTAGAAAAACTGATGATTAGTTTGAGGCTGTATCAAAGCAGGAGGTGCTGAAGCCAGCAAAAATGCCCAAATGCAAGGCTTGTAATTGAGACATAAAGGAAAAGGTCAGCGTGGCCCGTTAAATCTAATTGCCTGAAATGGGTTATGTAAGTGGACAGGCCGGCGATGATGCTCTCTCCTCCTCCTCCTACAGCGACTCTGAAGATCAAACTCGTTTCAGACATTTAGCTGCACAGTCCGATCGGAGGTTTATATAACCCAACATGGCCGCCGCTGTTGTGAAACAATACAGGACAGCAGGAGAGAGGAAAAGGAGCAGGGAGGGAAGGAATTAACCCGCTGCATAAATGTTATAGTTTCAGTCTCACATCCAAATTAAGTCCACAAAGTGTTGGAGGAATCTTCAAATATTTTAGCAAAATTCAACCTTGTTGGTGTGAACTGAGAGTTCGATACACAGTTAGATCAGTGCAGGACTCAATCATTACAACACAGCTGTTGACCTGAAGACGTGTAAATGACTGAATAAACCCAGTGATAAATAAAAATGATCTCGATGCAGCTTTATGATTCATAGCCTGACGTCTCTTATATTGCTGAGGCTGTAAAAGTTATTGCTTCATTTCCTGTGTATGTGCAGCCAGCAGATGTTGTTGTGAACATCTCCCTGTACCCAAGTGGGAAAAGCAAACACTCTGGTCCCGAAGAACCTGCAAGACAGATTATCAAACACATCAGATGTTCAATCACCAAGGAAAGACACATCCAGGTGGGCAAAGCTGCCTGTCAGAGATAATTTAACTCTACCTTCATATGGCTTCAAGACTTTTTAGAAAAAGGCCATTGACATAAGCAGAGACCTAACAACTGATTTTGCCAAAGTACAGTATGCAGTACGGAAGAGACCATAATACAAAAGAAAGTCTTTGTAAATGTACCTTTTTGTCTTAGTCTATTAATAGTTGTTTTGATTTAGTGGCTAGCTGGGCTACCATTTACTTTTTTTTCAAGGCCTGAAAAACCCTTCTTCACCCCTTTAAACTGAAAATACATGAACTACAGTTATTTCATATATTATTTACTCTTTACAAATAGTTTTTTTGGTCCACATTCCAGCACAGAAAGTGACATTAACGCACCTTGAGTGTTGGCCGTTCCTTGCCAGAGAGCAACAAGAAATAAAAATAAATATCAGCTTGGCACATAGACTGTTGGAAAACTGAAAAAAGTCATGTGAACACTTTGACTCTTTTAATGGACACTAACATCCTGCATGTTATCTCATACAAACTTGAACACAACTACCTCACAGACAGCTAAGGCGGGACTTAAGGCCATCAGACCAAAAACTGACTCTGTGTTTTAAAAAAAACCCAAATCCTAAACAAACTCTCAAAAAAGAAAATTTAGCATTATGTATCAAAAAAATCCCTACATGCACAGTGAGAGCACATAGATGTGTTATGCATTTAGACTGAATCTGTTTTTTAATTGGACTGTAAGGATGTTTATTTAGGCCCATGCATAATCATTTAGCTGACAGATTTCTGCAGACAGCCTCAAGTGGACGCTCGGGGTACTTCAGGTTTTGGATCTTTAGAATTGGCCTCTATCGTCAACCTCTGAGGTTGAATCCTTATCTGCCTAGTGCTAATGAAGGCCGTTTGGCTGTCATACCTCATATTAGTGCAGTATGCACTATGCAAGCTACATTTGGTAGTAGGGGTGAAAACCAATTTTGAAAGCAGCTTTAAGCTAAAGATACGTTTGTGCAATAGTTGCCATTTAGTCCCACAGTCACTGTAAAGATGTATTTGAAGTTATTTTATCATTCAGCCATCAGGTAGTTTCCTTGTTGTTGTTTTTCAGTATTAATGTATCAGTCATGAGGAGATCGGGGTTCCAGCTAAACGTATTAGATTGTGTTAATAGTAGGGACAAAAGCTGGAAAGGACTCACACTAAGAGCACACGAGAGTCCATCAAAGTGGCACCTTGTTGTCCTGAAGATTATATTACTGAATTATCCTGTTGTGGGAGATTTGTCAAGAGCAAAGATTTCTTTCTAATTGTCTCAGAAGAGAAATGAGGCTGCCCCAGTGTCAGAAATGCTTTATATTTGGAGAGCACTGAGAATAACCAAGCACACCCTCTTCACTTTGTCACATAGAATTTAACAATTACCTATTGAAAGTCAAGCTGGCTAAAGCAGTAAGCACAACAGACCTGGGGATGGGATTTGTGGCAAAGTCAAGAGCTTTGATAACAAACTATAACGGAGCTGAAAAAATAAGAGTGAGATTGAAATTGCTTTTGCTATGGCAGGAAGCTTTGGTTCACTTTTGGCCCTTCTCCACTAGCACGCCTTGGCCCTACTCTACTCAGCCCTACTCGATTAGCAGTGTGTTTCCACTAGCCTGGTACCTCCTAAAACAAGCTAGTTTTAGTACCTACTCCGCTCTGGTTGCAAGCGAGCTGAGTCAATACTGAAAGATGACGTCACCAACTGCCAGCTACTGATTGGTCAGACAGTGCTGTCATCAATGAGTCATGAGAGCGACGATGAGCATGCTAGCGGTAGCTACCATTAGCTTACTCTCAAACGTCTTTTCTTTGCAGCTCGATTGCTCTCGTCCTCGGCTTCATTCTGTTGTATAGCTTCCAAAACTCTCCTGTGCTTCTCAAGGGATATTTCTTCTTGCCACCTGCAGCCTTCTTCTGCTTTCCTTTTTTACTCAGTTTATGACAAATAGCCACAGATTGTTGTGTTGCGCTCAAAATGACGTCACCGCAGTGCCGCTCACCCTGTTGGGCAGGCGGCTGGGGCTAATGGAAAAGCAGCACAAGGCGAGTAGAGTAGAGCCAGGTAGAGTCGGATAGAGTAGGGCTAATGGAAAAGGGCCATTTGTTAATTGTGCGGCATGTTTATTAATGCTAAAGCCCTGTTTGACTGTACAAGATAACGAGCTATGGAGACCAAAGACCTGGTTTTTGGTGAGTGAGTTTGTTGTGTGTGATGTGTATGACTTAGTAGTTGTTGCTTGTTTGAAGTCATTGACCTTGAAGACTTTTGCCAGCACAAAAATCCACAGAGTGGGTCTGAGAAAGGAGACTTGGATCCGTGAGCAGACGTGATATCAGCCTTGGTGTTTTAGGAAAAATAAATTCTGTCTCATCATTTCTCTTTCAAACAATGCAATCAACCCAGAGGACATAGAAAAAACAATATGGGGCCTTTTTTGCAGGTTTATTACCTACCTACTATCTACCTACCTACCTACCAGAAGTTTCCTGTTTTCTTTTGAAACAAAAGTAGAAATTACTGCAGGGTTCATTGTTTGTTTAGAAGGATATTACTGCTCCTGAGTTTAAGCAGGTGGATTACCTTTAATGTGTGAGTCTTAAATGTCTTCCAGGAGCATTGATTAATATTTCATGGGATGCAAATGGACTGTAAGAAGCTGTTCTTTATTCCTCTCTGCAAATACACTTACAGCACTACGAGTAATGCCTGATATACAGAAATCTCCCCATGAATATATGCATAAGTCTATTTTTTCTCCACTTAAGTGTCCTGATGGATGTGTTCCTGTAATGTACTGAAAATTAACGCCCTAAAGGATTCCAAAATGGCACCAATTCATCCCTCAAAAGATACTGAGTGCATGTGTTTAGCAGTGATTCCTGACGTTTGTTCCTGGAAAAGATAAAAAAACAGTAATGCTGTGTTGTCAGAATTTGCTTTACATCTGTTAATCTTAATGCTTTTAATTGTTTTAAGCTGTAACAGAATGTATTTGGACTTGTTCTGTATTAAGAACACCAATAACCATACTAATCTTTTACAAACATGCACATAATTCATATTAAATTAAATAAACAAACTTATCTACAGCTTCAAGTAAACTGTTGCTACCAAGCAACAAGGGCTAAATGACAGATAGATAGATAGATAGATAGATAGATAGATAGATAGATAGATAGATAGATAGATAGATAGATAGATAGATAGATAGATAGATAGATAGATAGATAGATAGATAGATAGATAGATAGATAGACAGATAGATAGAAATAATAAATTACAAGTATATGGAAATAATAAGCTCCTTTTGTGTCTTTTCATTGATTATGTTTATTTTAGATGTATTATATATATTGAATTGTGTATATAATGAGCATCTTTTGTGACATTTCGTTAGAATATTTTCTTCTTTAATTCCCTCTTTCACCTATAGATTGCAACAATTACTCTGACAGGTGAAAAATATTTTATGAAGCAGATTTAATCCAATTCTGCTTGATTACCGTTCACCCAGATCTCTCATATTTTGTCCTTAATATGTTTATTTAAGTATTGCAACCTTTATCATTGAAGTTGGCGTGGTAGTTTCAGATATATTTTACTGATGATGGATACATCATTCTAGGCAGAGACCTAAAATGGAGGTCAGGGCTGATTAAAAGTGCACTTCTACTAGAAATAAAAACAGAAATGAAGCATGAAAACACTGAACTGAGCAGACAGTTGCCTTTTCATCATTTATGCTGAAGCTCATCCACCATCATCCACTGCCCTCTACATTTGCCCTAGAGCAAGGTGACACATGGGTCTTAGTAAACTTGTTGAATGTCTGATAACAGCAGCTATAGCCCAGGGTAAAACATGTCAGATATATTCCTGAGGAGGGAGGAGAAAACAAGTCCCATTAAATAATAAATAAACCAGTTGAAATTAGATCTTAGGGTTTCCGATGAAAGACAAAATCAAAGAAGGAGCTCACCGGGAGCCTGCGTCTCCAGAGTCTCTGTTTACCGTCACGGCTGTATAATGGAGGATTAAGAAGCCACCACAGCAGGAGCTGCTGAGGAATCAATGAGAAGAGAGCGGGCGACTGATGTGTGCAGAGGAACGCCAGTGTCAGACAGGGCTGACTGGGATTTTGGAGGATTAGCCACAGAGCGACATAAACAGCCTGTTAGTCCTGCAGCTTTAAACCCCCGCTCTCCTCTGGAGGTCAGAAGAGGCTGGAAGCTCAGGACAAACATTTGGATATCTGCAGATGTGGATCATTTGAGCTGTCAGATGAATCAGAGATCATCTGTGGATGTCATCTGGTGGATATGGTGATGAAAAGAACATTAGAAAAGCACAGTGATGATCTAAACCCTCAAGAACAATCCTTCACAGAGGTGTCTGGATTAGTTGGAGTTTCCCCGGTGATGCCTCCAATGGTCTTCAGAAAAATGATGACGTTTTGTTTTAGTGGCTGTTGGGTTGAATGTTGTGATGACATCAGTATGTCTCATGCAAATACTCAGGGAAGCAAGACAATATGAGTGTAGTCCAAAGTGATATTTATGATGATAAAATGAATCAAATACAAGAAAATATAACAACCACATATAGAAACAACACATAGTTCCAGAATCATTAAGCTCTCCCTGTATACAGCACCAGAAGACTGAATAGACCCACCAGTTTGGCTTTCCTCCATTGTTTTATTAGTTTTGTCAATTGGCTCAGGCTGGGAAGCCAAATGCAGAAGAAGACGATAGCAAGGATGAAGTCCCGGGGTGTGAGGAGGTGCTGAATTGACAGATTACCTCAGGACCCACTGGTCAACCAATCAGAGCAGACTGGGCCTATACTGGGGTGTAGAATTGGGAAGGGACGCTAAGGACCCGTCCCTATTAATATTATGCCACCACCACATGGTCCCTAACACAAAACTCAAGCACAGGATATGCATTTAAGTAAAGTTATAAGTTTTAGTTATATAAAGTTATAACCAAAAAACAAACTAAAAAGGCTTATATTTAATGCCAAAGCAACACACTTCGTGGTTATTTTATTTATTATCCATGTATAATTTGTATATTGAAAGGCAGCAACCGTTTAAGAGCAACAATAAAAGTTTGTGGGAGAAAAAAACACAATGAAGCATCGGATTACAAACATGATTTTATACATTGGTATTGTTGGGGAATAAATAACTCTTATTGGTAATATTTGTGGAACTGTTTTCTCTTCAGACTATAGCCATCAACATGTATGATTGTTGTAGAGATGGAGAAGAGGCTGAAGGTGTAATATAGGGAAGCTTTTTGTGAATATGATAGTTTGCTTGTTTGTTTGATCAGCTCTACCTGATGTGAAATAACAGTCATAAACGTAAAAGTCAAGTCATGTTTATTTATATAGCCCTTTTCCTACAACATATGTAACTCAACTTTTAGGGGTGCCATCTTGGAGCACTTTTATGTCCCCACCAGTGTCAAAGTCAAACCTACACGCACAGATTTTGCTAAAATATAGAAGATTTAAAGCCACATCTGTATAAGTCTTTAAATACTCAATGAGGATTTTTTTTAATCTCTTTGGAGATGAAATAATGAACCTATGTTGTGTCCCAGCTTCATTTGGTCACATATAAAACTATCGGATGAATTTAAAGAGCGTCTTCTCTGTAATACCACATCATACCATTATATACCATTATCTATGATATTACCATTATAATCTGTGACCACTATCTGTGATACCATTATTATTCCACATTTAAGGCCCTTTGGTGTTTTATATGTCTATATCTTTGCAGTCAGGGATTATATAAGACTATTGTCAGGTGTATGACAAACCAGTTATTCCATAGGTGCTAGTGATCATTTTTTGATCTTTATTTAATCTTTGTGCTTGAAACACAGTCATTAACTGAAGCAGAGACAGCTGTATGGGAGGCCTGAAGTGCCAGTAAATGCTGGTTGCGTTCACTGTTGCTCGAGAAAGTCAGTTGTGCAGATTTGATCTGCCTTGTGCTAAGCTGATGTAGGTTTATTTAAGATGCTATGAGGAGTTTCTAAGTAATTACAAAAAAGTCTCACTTTTATATACAGTATATGCCTGATCGAAATACACACTTTAAGATGAGTTTTATGGCATTAAAATAGGTTATCTATAAATACTATTCTTTAGCTTCGCGATCGGGTCGGAAAGAGCTGGACTGGCCTGGATATTCAACTTTGGGAACAAGACAATTAAAACAAGAGCAAATTTATATTATTCGGACACGTCTTAGAGCACCGGGCTGTAAGTAGCGACATATAGCCGGTTACAAAACTACAATACGAAGTTTTCCAAAAATGTTCATGTCTTTTGGTGCGTTCCAGTTGTAGTCAGAAGAAGGAATTTCCGAGTTCCGAGTAGGAAACTGCAACTGAAACGTTCCCCGAAGTCAGAATTTCCTACTGGGAACTCGGTTAAACTTTGCTACCCCCGAGTTGACAATCGAAGATGGATGCCCTCAGTGTGAACAGTTATTTAGCTCCTGTAATAATCAATTTATTTGCACTTCTGACTGGAGTGTGTCGCTCTAGATCAACTGTATACATAGTATTGTTAGACTTATATTTACAAAAATGCTGCCATAGGGATAATCACATTCTTCATGTATTTGTGAACAACAACACAGGGCGAGCTAACAGCAGCTAACAATAGCCTGGTAGATCGGCATGTTTTTTTCCAACTTCAACTGGAACGCCGATAAGTCAGAGATGATGTCACTCCCAGTTCCGAGGTTACTGGAACGCAGCATTACGACAGTCGCCGCGCGTGCTTATGGGTAGCAGAGTCTTTATGTCGCCGGAACAAGATTCTCCTCATAGCACCTTTAAGGAAAGGATATGATGTGTAAGGTTGTCAAACGCTGACTGTTCGCTCCACAGGATGAGTTCACAGTGCTAAAAGCTACAAGTGTGTCAGATCAAACAGCCAAATTTTCTAAGCATGTTTAAAATTTGTGAACATATCCACGATCATTAGTACTTCTGCATAGCCGGACATTTCCCTGTGTGTCAGCATGATGTCAGTATGTGATTGTGACTGTAGATGCAGTAGTGGCTCAAGGACACTTGATATATGGACTGTTGAGAAGCGGAATACATGTCACACAGTTGGGGCTAATTCATGAGTGAAATTGTAGCAGTATTTCTTCATGCACAGTGTTGTTGAGTTTTCTCTCACTCTATATCATACCTATCTTTTAAAGCACTTTTTCTCCTCCAGTCTATATCATCCTTCCTCTTGTATTGAGTCCCATATGGCTATCAAAATTAACACAAACAAAAGACACATGACACAGGAGAATGTTTGTCCTTCACTGTCTGTTAAATCTGTGCTGCTGATTGTGTGTTTTGGCTTTATTTCTAACACTGATGCATATGTACAAGAACTCTGGCTGGACTGAGTTTAAATTAAACATACAAATACATAAATGCTTTTTCTCATTTAATCTGTCCACAGCTGGACCCCAGAGGTTGCTGTGTAACCAGCAGTAAATGCCCCACTCGTCATAAATCACATTTTAATTACATGTTTTAAAGCTTCATAAATTAAACCAGCTGCTAATGAAGGCACTTCCACTTCAGTTATCATGTTTCAAATTATCCGTGCTTGTATTCACGTATCCACTGACCTGATGCTCTTTCTGCTTCAGTAAATTCTGCTTTTCCATGTTTCAGCATCAAGCTTTATGGCCATTTCTATGTCCTTCTTCTCTTCCAGCCCTCCCCGAAATCCCACTAGGATCTTCTCTTCCCTGTTGGAGACCTTCTCCACCCCCCACATCCAGCAGCCATGGCAGATGATGCGGACATGCGCAATGAGCTGTCAGACATGCAGCAACGCGCCGACCAGCTGGCAGATGAGGTGAGAATAAAAACACTGACTGCGTTATTTTGGTGTTATTATGACACTGCACGCACGTGTTTATCCAACGCCTCACACAGACTGGACTGGGTTTAAATTATAAACATAAACATTTGACTGAGATCTGAAGACAACTAACATCCTCATAATGACTTATATTATTGATGTATATAATTTCAGTAAATATTAACAAAGCATTAAAGAATATGTCTTCATCTTTTTATAGTCACTAAACACTCATTTTTTGTTACATATAAAACCTACACATGATAATTTATCATTATTTTTTATTTGTCATGACCTAAATCCTGATACTCTAGTCCAAATTGTCAAATTTAAAAAGAATGTCAAAAGCATGCATCGTAGTTGCTCTACAGGTTGAAACCCACTTACAGTATTTAATATAGTATTTGAAAATGTGTACCATAGCTGGAAGAAAGAAGACGAACAGATTTCTCAATCTCTTGATGTCAAAAATGAAAAACAATATACATTACAAAAGAATAATGGAAGAAAAAACTTCCTGATTTAATTTACACATGCAGAAAAAGAGTGTAAAGAAGTAAAGACATATCTAATCCCACCCCTTCTCCATGAGTTGTTAAAAAAACAACTATTCAGTATTTTTGTAATTGCATACCTGTACAGGAATATGGTATTAATTTTAAATATGTTTTAACAGCATAATTATTAATTACTGAAGAAACTATTTCAGAAAAATATACATTCCTTCATCAACCATAAAAAAATCAACATTGATTTGTTATCTTAAAAGAAGTGATCTTTTAATCCTCATCAAACCTACATTTTTATTCACAACTTTAATTGTTAAAATAAACACATTTATTCAAATTAATGATTATTTAGCAAATACATATATTCATAAAATGACGTAAAGCACATTTAAAAAAAGAAGATAATAATCATATGCACTTTATCTTACCATGTAAATATTCTCTTTCCAAAAGGCAATTCTTATAAATTAAACTGCAACTTTAATCTCTTTATCTTGGCTTCTTTTATTATGACATTTAATAGTCAACCTTAAATTTATTATTTGACTGTTTAATTTCATAATTATGACTTTGATCATTATCCTGATTATTAGGACTTTTATCCTGTATTTTGACTTTTTTCCATGACTATGATTGTATTTTATCTTGTAATTATGACTTTATATCCTATGCTTTCAACTTTTATAATTTAAAATTAACTTTCTATCATCATCGGGACTTTTTCTCATAACTGCAACCTTATATCTCAAAATGTTTGACTTTTCATCTCCTAATTAGGACTTCTGCTTCATATATTTAGTTTTTATCTTAAAATTTTGATCTCTTATCTCAAAATTGTTACATATTAGCTTGTGTTTATTCCTTTTTATCACATAATTTCAAACTTTGGTTTTCTACTTGTAATAACAGTGAAAACACCAAAGCAGCACAGGCTGTGAGATGCTTCTGCTGATGCAAAGGGCATGAAGAAGTAGTGGGCTTGACTTACTTTTTCCTTTCTGAAGGCATCTTTCTGAAATTTCAGGGCTGATGCACCACAGCCAAAGACCCCCACCGTTACTTTACCCCAATGTTTACTCTGTATCAGGGCATTTCAACACGCGTCAGTAAAATGGATGCCAGAAACGTCAGGGTATAGTTTAATCACTGAACGCATCATAACGCTAAATATTACAGACCGATGGCCATGGCTGTGTTTGTGTGTGTTTGTGTGTGTGCAGCTGATTGATGAAACTTGTGTCTGTCTTCATCTTAAGTGTGTTTTTGTGTGTTATGGCCCTTTTCCACTAGCACGCCTTGGCCCTACTCTACTTGGCTCTACTCGATTTGCAGCGTGTTTTCACTAGCCTGGTACCTCCTAAAACAAGCTAGTTTTAGTTCCTACTCCGCTCTGGTTCTAAGCGAGCTGAGTCCATACTAAAAGATGACATCACAGACTGCCGGCTACTGATTGGTCAGACAATGTCGTCATCGATGAGTCATGAGCGTGATGACCTAGCATGCTAGCAGTAGCTACCATTAGCTTACCCTCATGCATCTTTTCTTTGCAGCTCGATTGCTCTCGTCCTCGGCTTCATTCTGTTGTATAGCTTCCAAAACTCTCCTGTGCTTCTCAAGGGGTATTTCTTCTTGTCACCTGCAGCCTTCTTCTGCTTTCTTTTTTTACTCTGTGACAAAAGGCCACAGATTGTTGTGTCGCGCTCAAAATGACGTCACCACAGAGCCGCTCAGCTATTTACAGCGACACTGCACCCCAACGGGCAGGCGACTGGGGCTAATGGAAAAGCAGCACAAGGCGAGTAGAGTAGAGCCAGGTAGAGTAGAGTAGAGTAGAGCTAATGGAAAAGGGCCTTAAGAGCACATATGAGCCTGAAAAGTACAGAGGTGATTGTGACACTGTTTCTGTTTTCATGTGTAGGGATTTGTCCAATGGCATGAGAGTGCATGTGTGTGTGTGTGTGTGTGTGTGTCATTAGCAGTCAGAGTGGGGGAGAGAAAGATGGAGGGAGAGTCTCAGCCATGGCCCAGAGCAGATGAACCCACACCCCTCCAGCTTCACATATGACTCACACTGGCACAGCTGAGCAGAATATTAAACACACGCTCACACACACATGTATGAACATCCGACATGCACAAAATGGCGGCATCAGGATCGCATTTTGCTTCTGATGCACCCATGCTAAAAATCTTTAAGAACCAGAGACTTAACTGCCCATACATACATCCGACATTTTAGGTTAGAGATGTGGTCGGTGTTTCTGTTTTGGTGCAATGGATCAAACAGAGAACTTAAAAAGTAACTGGAGTTTAAAAGGGGCAAACTGAAAAGACTTTAAAAAAGGAGAACAGCATCAGCTACGTCAAAGATGATTGCTCGAGTCCAGGCATGTGCCACATTCGGTTTCTTACCCAACCCCCTTCCTCACCCCTCCTCCCCTCCCGGTGGATCAGCCGTGCTCGCACTGAGCACAGCGAGGCAGAGCTGTGTCATTGTAGGAAGACTGTGATATCACAGGGCGCCATCCCTGCAGTGCAACCACAGCCGCCAAGCTGTGCTATGCTGCTACGTGCCCCTCAGCCCTCTGCTGCAGCGTTGTGCTGGTTCACTCTTTGAATGAGCGAACTCAAGGTTCAGTTCACATGTCCCACATCCCCGTGTAGGGGGGCCTTGAAGGAGGGAGGGAGGAGCATAGGCCCCTACAAAAATAATATTATCTGTTACATTTACATCAACTCATGCATACATTTATTCACTTTTGCCTTTGGGTCTGGCATAATACCTGATCCAGTTTGGAAGTTGGCTGTTAAACAAAGTTGTCTTGCTTTTATTTGCAAAAAAAAAAAAAAGGTAGATTCAGCCTTTTAAAAAAAAAATCATTTCTCTCCCCTAAAATAACACTTATCTTAAAAAGAGGCTCTTTGTGTTTGTTTGTGTTCCTGCTGTGCCAGGCAGAAGGCCTGTGCTCAAAATATCGATATGGCAAAATATTATCATTTATTTATTTAATTTATGTATTTATCTCAAACTTTATCTAAAAAAAATGAATTGTTACTAATTCTACAGAATTCATACAGCTTTAAATGCTGTTACCGCTGTTGTCGATACACTTTGGTTGATGTTTTCAATGGAAGCACATGTTCAAATTTAACTTATTTCTAAAATCATTGGGACCTAAATTTAAGTGTCTTCAATTGTAGATTTTTTTTTTTTTTTTTTGCAATGATAAACAAATTTAAAGCAGTCAGGAATTTGGATAAAAGCATAATAAATGTCCATAATTTACACTTAACAGGATAGATATCCTATCATAGCCTCAATATCGGAATACGTATCGTATGTTGAGGTTGCATTAAATACTCAGCCCTACCAGACAGCGTGTTAAAGTGTTGGGGTCTTTAAAAAAGTAGATTTTAAAGCAAGACAAATGTACATTCTGCTCAGGTTTTGAATCTGTAACATAGTTAATTACCAGAGATTCATGAGAACTGATTATATGATAAATAATAACATTTCCAATGCCTGCAATGATCCAAATGCTGGAATGTTCTGTAATACATACTGTAACTTAATTCATCACTTATACTATAGCTGTTACTAATTGCAATATTAAAATTAATATAAAATATCCCCTGACACCTGTCAGTGTCATTTAAGACACAAATGTCTACTTCTACCAAAGTTTATAAAACACTATACATAATTCTTTTTATTCCTTGGTTAAACATTTAATCATAACCAGCCAATCAAAATGACCACAAACCTCAACATTTTAGGTATTTTAGCTCTTTTGACCACCAATTTAAAGTTATGATGTTCCTGTTTTTGTGCCAAAACATGAAAACAAAAATATTTATTATGTCAAATTACTGTCTTAGGGACTTTTTTCCTCAATTAGAGTCAAGAATGTGTCAAAAATGAACAAGTTCATAAAGAGTGCTCATAGTTTCGTCCCACAGAACACAAATCTGCACACGACTCGAGGCCAAAGTCTGTATTTCATGTCCACATGTGAACACTCTGCCCAGAGCTTTAGAGAATCTTCATCATTGCGGAAGTTTTCATACAAACAGAGGGTCAAAACACAGATGAAAATCATATTTAAAAAATACCTGCCTACACATGAACACAACTGAAAGTGCAGCTTTTCTGTTTGAAGCAAAAATCACTGTTGAGTTGCGATCATGGACATGCACGTATTTGGGCTTTAAGATAATCCTCAAAGCCTTCACTTGAATGACAGTAAGAAAATCAGGGATTTATTTTCACAATTCCCACGAGGAGAGAAGAAAGACAGCCTGTCTTTGTGAGTTCGTGTTGAGTTCACGTCAATAAACATGAGGTATTGATCCATTTTGCATCCCTCTGATTGGTTAAATTGACTCCACTTTGTCGTGATGCCGTCTCACTGACACACAGTTCAATAATCAAACACAGCTCAGGCTGTAATTGTCTCCGAGTTTATTAATTATCTTTTGAAGAATGCATTGTTGAATTGCTTTTTCATTCATTTTGAAATATTCAAATCTTTGCTGATCAAACTAACTTCATGTTTCTTTTCCTCCTCAGTCCCTGGAGAGCACTCGTCGTATGCTGCAGCTGGTGGAAGAGGTAAGAATCATAATCATTCAACACTTTAGAGAAATTTACAAAGCAAAATGAGTAACTCACAAACTGTATATAACAAATATTTCATTATTTATGTATTGAGAACCCTTTTATCTTGGTCTCTCATGCAAGTGTATGATTATTAAGAAGTTTATATGTTCAGCTTTTCGTAAACTCTCTGTTGTTTGTTATTTAGACTTTAATTTCTGCATTTTATAATAGATTAATTACCCACAAACAAAGCTTATTTAACTTATTTTTGAGCTTCTTTACATGACAAATCACACATTTTCTTCTGCATGTGTGAATGTGAGGGAGCCAGCGTAACAAATGATCATTAACAATGTCCCCATTATTCTTATTCCCAACAAAGAGCCCCATGTTGTCTGCAACGGTTTACAATAGAGACAGGAGCAGAGGCTTGGATACAGTGCACACATGACACCATAGAAGAAGACAGCAGGTCAAGAATGAGACATGAATGTTAGGAGTCTTGTAAGGTTGTAACTAAAGGCCAAACCATATTTAAAATCCTTGTAAAGGGTCAGCATCAGTACTATACTATATTCCACATTTGTTCCCATAAATTCCCATTATTTCCCATGGCAAATTTCAAACAAATTCCTGGAATTTTGCAACCTTAATTGTGAGCCTTACCTAAAATGTGTTTAATAATTGAAACTGCTCAAAAGAAAAACATTGGCCCCAAGCTGAGATGATATGTGTGCTCTGAGACAGAGAGAGGGAAAGCTGACAGCCCTTCATTAAGTTTGGGTGCAAAACAAGAGCAAACGGCAAAAAAGAGGACAAATTTTACAGAATCACGTCAGAATTTGAAGAGGATTAAAGCTAATGCTGTACTGCCATGAGGACAATTGCCACATATGATGCTACAGTGCTGCAGAATCCATTTTGTCTGTGATTATTTGTATATTATTCAAACGTAAAGATAGACCCATGCACTGTTTAACTTGCAACAAAGCCATGAACATTTCTGTCTTAGACCTTCTTCAGACAGAATTATCAAGCCTGATGAAGGTCTGAGACTGAAACAGAGCAAACAAATACATTTCCTGTGAGTTTAAGTGTGTGGGTCTGTCATTTTAAAGGACCCATTTTCTCCTGTCTCTTGAGTGTCTCCATATTTTAATCAGCATAATATGAAATGATGTTTGTTATGCTTTTTGCTTTTTACGTTGCCTCTTAGTTTGAGGCTGGTGACAACACTTGGTGGTGGAGTAAGTTCAAGCACATGCTTTGGATCCCCATTAATATTTCACTTTGAGAACATATGGCAGGCAAACTTAGGGTGAATCCTTATAGTACCCTCCTCCTTCGTCTTACCTCTTTGTCTCCCCCTTCCCCTTAGCCCTCTGTTTTGAGGGCCAAGGGGAAGGGGTGAAACGTCATCACCCAGAGCTGCTCACTGGCTGTGTCATGGGATGATGTGACAATAGCTGTGGCTACAGCTGCAGAAGCTAGCTCACTACATGACACATTTTAAAATATTACCAACAATTCAAAACATCATTAATATTTACTTGATGATTTAATAATTACTTATAATTATGTGCTTCCTTCGGTCTCAGCTGTGCCTTCCTGTCAAGAAGTCAAAGTTGATTATATGAAGAAGAATTAAGAATTAGAAGTAATTATTAAATCATCAAGTAAATATTAATGATGTTTTGAATTGCTGGTCGTATTTTAAAATTTGTTATTAAAAGCTTTCACAGCTGTAGCTACGGCTATTACCGCATCTGCCCACAACACAGCCAACGAGCGACTCTAGGTGATGATGTAGTAGGGATTGAGTGGTGTCTCATTTCTTAGGAGCGTGTTTTCACCCCTTCCCCTTGGCCCTCAAAACAGAAAGCCAAGGGGAAGGACTCAGGGGAAGAATTGAGATTCACCCTAAAAATGTTATTTGAAAGATGGTTCTGGCCAAGATAGTCATTGAACATAGAAGTCAATTTGAAAATAAACAGTACTTCGCAAAGTAAAGACATGTCAGGTACTGGTATGCAATGTATAACTGGACATCAGCGTTCTTTTATTGCACAGTACAGTGCATTAACAAGGCAAAAAATATTACACTTTGTGTTAGATTGTGTAGTATCAGCCTGAAATAACTCATTTGACATTGTGTTTATGCCGAATCAGAACAGTGATGTTAGTGCTGAACCATGACTGTGACATGAGTGTGCACATAAACACACACAGGATAAAAAAAATGTCTTCATGTATCAAATGAGCCAATAAAATGTTAAAGAGAGAGAATGGAATATAAAATCACAGACAGAAATGGGCTAAACTAAAGGAGGAATGAAGGATATGGGAGAGAAAAGGCGTGGACAGCTGGAGGCTGTGGCGTCTGAGGATCTCAAGGTCGTACTGGTCATCAGAAGACATTTCTCGTCATGTAGCCCCACCCTATCAAAACAGGAGATACTGAATGATCAAGATGTTTGTACTCTTTGTTTTTCTTCTAAGAGAAATTAAATATTTCTATTGTGCCTTTGTGAATGGCATTAAGAGGGTCTTTAGTCTATTAACCAGTCCACATTAAATGAATAAATAAATGAATACACAAATAGTTATGTAATCATTTAAAGGCATGATGGTTTTAATATTTTGCAGGGTTAAAATTAGGCACAAATCACTTCAATTTTCTGCTCAGATACTAAAAGGAAAAAATGTTTTAATCTAAATAGAAAAAGTGCTGAAAAAAATGACTGTACAAGGATTTTGCTGGGTACAAACCTTTAAAAATTCAGTTTTTATTGAATTCACAAGTCAGAATAGCATATTTATGCTAATTTAGAAACACTTAAAGATCTTTATGATAGTGTCTGACTCTTATATTTCATCCATAGCTTTATTTCAACAAAAACTTGCATGCATTTAGTCAGTCCCTCAGATTTTGCAAACCCTCCACACTGATTTGAATCTGAACATAGAGATTTTTTAAGAATAATATTTTTTCAAATAAGATATGAAGTCAGACAGTAAGTTTATTTTGACATTTTCTGTCTCACTTTAATTTGAAGAAATTTGAAATTAAAGGTACATTATATATTTCTTTGGTCTCCATCTCTCTGTTGTTGTTTCAGTATGAAAAGACGAATAAAAATTGAAGCTTCATTAAAACAAAATGTTAAATTATGAAGCAATTGCACTGATATATCTGTTCAACACAATAACATCTATTAATGTGAATACTGATTACCTCTATTTGTTCTATTTTATTGGCTGAACATTTGGACTCTACATCAAAATAATTTAAGACCTGTTTTATGACAATAATGATAATAATAAAACGTATTTCAAGGTGCCTTTATTCAGCACTCAAGCTCAAACAGGCAAATTTAAGATGAAATATACAAGATAAGAAAAGGATTGATAAATAAACACTGGTTAAAGACAGCATAACAAAACTTTAAAACTATCAGGATGAATATGTCTTTTCGAAATGCTGAGTTTTAATACTAGATTTGAAGATGGAGGGAGTCCGTTGTATTTGATCCTTAAAGCAGATCTGAGTTTGTTTAACAGTAAAAATCTCTCAGAATCAACTGTTACGTTTTTGACGCCTGCACTCAGGTTGACATGATGAAGCCGATAAAAATCTGCAGCTGACATCTGATCACTTCACATTGTTAACCGCTGCAGATGTTGGTTAACAGGGCAGGAACTGACCATGTCAAACTTTTATTTAGCTCTGTTAGCAGTGAGCTAGCTCAATCAATCACTGTTTTATTAGCATTTGGCTTGATTTTTAAAGTTGTAGATCATCTCTGTCTGACCAGTACAACTGTACGATTTTCAATCTAAAACAATAAAGTCTTTATTAACTTAAGGTTGTGAGATATACAATATCAGCAACCTCAGTTAATGGAAAAGTAGTTGTTTACACAGCTGTACACAGCAATAAACCAGCAGATCATAAAAGGCAGCTAAAATTCTAAATCAATATATTGTAATAATGTATAAATGAAAGTAAAACAAAGCAAAATAAGCCTAAATAGCATTTCCATTAATTGAGTTCCATTTATAGGACTGTAATTCACATAAAATCGTTGTACTATCACATATTTTGGATATGTTCCGGTTAAATCTGCAGTTGTGAAATTCAAAAAGATCTAAATAAATAAAAATAATGTTGCTTTACTCCATAAATGGATCATGTAATGTGACAGTGTGCCTTTAGTAGGTCTACTGTTTTATTTTTGCCTCTTAGTGTTTATACTTTCTGCTTGTGCTTTATATTTAAAAGTAAAGAACCATCAATGTTTGAGTCATCAGATTTATTTCTAAACTTTTATTTTTGTAAAAGCATGTATACGTCACTGCAGCACTGTAGCACAGATTTGGCCTGACCTTCCTCTCTAGTCCTTAATATAGTTTGATAAATATAAAATAGTTGTTTTAAGCATTTCCTAAGACCAGAAGCAGAAAAAAACTGATAGATTTATTAAGCTCTTGAGGGGTAAAACACAAAGCCTTTTTCAGAACATACTGAAGAAAATAGTAAAACTTAATCATTTGTTTGTGTTGCCCTGTCCAAACTCAGCTTCATGTGACATACTGTATCTACATTCTACTACTACACCAGACAGAAGAATGTGTGAAGTAGTGTACTAGAAAAGCTGCAACTTCAGATTTGACAGTCTTATTTCTGTGATATCAAACAGGTATCAGAACTGAAGATTTTTGTAGAGTCCTGATCTTCTGAACTATTAGTTTGAGATTTATTCTGTCAGAGTTTACCTAAAAAATACTATAAAATGATCTTTGGTTCATGTTGCCCTTCCCTTATTTGCATGATAAAAGTGTATCGAGCAGTCCCCTCAGCTGTACCGGATCATGTTTGATTTGTCCTTGGAGTTTCCCAGGGGAAACATCTCGGCCACTTTGGGATTTCTTTTGGACTGAGGCTTGCAAATTTACGGAATAATTTATACAGCAGCGTTTCCTTATTGCTCCCTTCTCGCCTCTCAGACATCAATGTGGTTTCCTCCTGAACTGCTGAGAAGGCAGGGGGAGGGGGAGGGGGGGGAGGTTAATAGTGTGTGTGTTTGCATTGCTGTGTGTTTGTACACTGACACACTATAATCTTATTTATGCCTATCAGGCTGCGCCAGGTGCCACATCTTAGTGTGGCATTTCAGCATTTCTAAGAAGCAGAGAGGGAGAAGACTTGCATACCATAAGCATGTGTTGCTCTCCTCTGCCTCCTCCTTTAAATCCTGCAGCCCACCACCCCGATCACTGACTTTAAGCTTCACTGATGCACTCATGCAGACACAGCTGTTCAATGGTTTATACCTGGAGAAATTAAAATGTTTATTTAAATCCTGATTAGCAGTGAAATTGGGGGTTTGAGTTATTTATGCGAGTTCTTAAGGGGTAACATCTGCTCATTCAGGGAGGGAGGTGTTTCTGGTATCCTGAGTCTAGCTGTGTCATTTCTTCATTGATATTCTATGCTGTCAGTGATATTACTGTTCATCTCCTGGGGCTTAGTCAAGCCAAGGTTTAATTGCCAAATGACCATTGCCTCCTCTAATCAATATCAGCGTGAACACCGATGTTTGGTGTGCAGATATTCTGATTGCTTCCTCTGGGGCAACAGGAGCAAAAGCAAAATGAGTCTGGGGTATTTTTGATGGGAAATCATAAGATCTCATTGGTGATAGTGGTCAAATATGGCGAAATACATCTCCCGTTTTATTTCTTAAAGTTCATTTTTTTTAGTTTGGATGCTTGATGGAATAAATTAACTTGACAAAATTAAATTTAATAAGAGAATGTATAGTTAGATTAGCATGAAATTAAAAGCAGAGGGTCATAGCTGACTTTATTGTATCAGCAAAAGTCACTTTAATATTAATATGCTTAGTGTGTTCAACATGTTTCACGAGAGAGCCCTTCTATGCACAAGACAAAACCTCCTGCATTAGTTCTTCTGTCACTCCTCTTGTGAAGAGCCCCAGTAGCTGCCCCAGTAGTTATGTCCCCAGTAGCAGACATAACTGACTGCATGACTGTTATGTCTTGTAAAAGTGTTGTCCGGAGTTTAAGCTCTTTGTTTTCAGGATGGCAGGTCGACCGCAGCACTTAGAGTGTGGAGGAATTAGAAATAGTACTGAATCACACTGATCTGTCAGTTATCATAGAAAATCAAAACATACCAGATTACTGGGTGCTGTGTGAAATTTGTTGGTGCTCAGATCAAAGATCTATTTCACTGAAGCATTCCCACAACCTCAGATTCTTCAAATAAGATAAAGCTGGGCCTTCATGCAAAACTGTAACTTCATTAGTTCCTACAACTGGTTTCTTTTTCTAATGCTACTTGCGTATTTTATTATAGAGATGGTTATATACGATTATTTGCTTATTTTCTCTACCTAACTGTATGGCTCGCTTCTCTGCAGTTATTAATAGCAGTCAAAATTCTGTTTAAAATATCAATGAATTTTAAGCTCCTTGCTGCATTCAAGCCTTTCAGTTCCATTAAACCTACTTTGACTTTGACAACTAATACACTGATGTTTATCTTTGGATAAGATATACTGTTAAGCATCTTGTGTATGAGGTACAAGCTCACTGGATTATGTGTGACTTTGGACTTAAGACCAGGTTTTTTGGCATTTTAAGGTGCAGTCAGTTTCTGCTTCCTTAAGAAACATGCCGACTTTGCACCAGATAACTCCTTATTTTAGGCAAACTCCTCCCAGGGAAGCACAAGTTAATTTGCTCTTTTAACACTGGAAAAAGTTAACCTTTAAATTTTCATTAACTGCCAGTAAGCTACCGCTCATGATTTTACAGTAGTATTACTGTATTTTCATCAACATTTTAACCACTGTTTTTATTCACAGTTCCATTGATGTTTGTGTATTTTTTATATTTCCATTTACAATATCATTGCTGTATTTCATGTTACTGTACTTCAAATTGCAGCAAACTTACTGTACTTTCATCTATTTTTATATTACTGTATGTGTGTTTTCTCATTATTTTAAAGCAATAAATGAATTTGTAAAGACAAAAATCTCCTGATTTTACCCAATAAAACATCCAAAAATGTGAAACATGAAAAAGAGAAACAAAATCTTGCTTTCTGTCAGTTTTCCCAGGGCAAAATGGAGTTGCTGTAGTGACTGTCCCCCTCAGTCCATTTTCCTTTTCAGCAATTTTCTGAATAGAGCTTTTACAGTAGGCAACTGTAGATACTGTGTTAAAATATTAAGTTTTTACTAAATCAGCCACAGTGAAAAACTTAAGCCCATGGTGTTATAATTAAACATAGGAAAGACACCTTGATCGCACTAAGAGGCTTTGACTAGCAGGCATATGATTGTGTTTAATTTGACTAAAAATCATGTTTGAATAATCCAAGACAATATGAAATGTTACTTCTCAGTTAATAACACCACAACCCTTCACAAAAGAAAAATGGTTGAAGAGTTAAAGGTTAAAGAGACAAAGGTTAAGGGGGGAATGCTTATGCTAGCTCTTGTGTTTCTGTAGCCACTGATTCCCTAACCTGTTGTAGCCTCATTCTGACCTCAGTTTCTCTTTATGTTCTCTCCCTCCTTCATCCCTCATTTCTACCTCTCTCCCCCTCTCTCTGTCTCTCTGGAATAGAGCAAAGATGCCGGCATCAGGACTTTGGTCATGTTGGACGAGCAGGGAGGTAAGTCTGAGGAAAGGGAGATATTGTTTTCTGCAAACACATTCAGCAAATCTGGTTATTCAATTATTTGTCCTAGTAAAGTGATGAATTCATTTTATTTCAAATAATAGCTGAACCATTAAGAAAACATTGTTTGATAAAACACTTGGTTTCAAATACAGTTGTTTCATTTTAATGCATTTCTACTCTGATTCCTAAGTTTTTGATTTCTTTTTCTTTTCCTTTGCTTGTTTTGTTTCATATTAATGCATGGTTTCTTGGACTGGTGAAGGCTGCCTGTTTAACCTTGGGGAGATTTCTTTCTTTTTCAGCTTTCTTGAACCTTTATTTCCTTAAGCTAACATTTTCCTTTTTGTTTGCCTTATTAACTTTGATTTGCCAAACCTTTGCTTTTAATTTTCATAAGCTCACAAGGGAAATGGAAGGAAGTCTTTAAAGTGCCAAAATATTTCCAGAGGAATATTCAAAGCCAACCACTGCAGTGCCAAAACCTACAGCTGTGCATGAAGATTGATCCATCACTGTGCAGAATCTAGTCTGGTTTGAGAGTTTGAGCTGTTGCACCTGATGGCAGGGTGGTCTTCTCTGGACCTATCTGTGCTTTAACCTTATATATTATTACAGCAGATAGTGGATGTTAATACAATGCAGTCATGTTGGAAGAGTGTATCACATACTGCACATCAATAAGATTCATCATAGAAGTGACATATAAGCTAGCCATTAGTCTAAAGTAGAACAGAAACGCCACCCACCCTCTAAAAGTTTGCAGGCTTAATCTGTGAAAATGCCCAGCTGGTCTGGGACCAATTTAAGGCTGGATCAGACGACAAAAATTCAGACAGAGTTTGACCCAATTGTGTCTCTCCTACCCACCATCAAACACCAGGCCTGAATGTGAATATCAAGATCATCATATACTGTATGTTGCAGCCATATGAGGTATAATCTGATGATGACCAATGCACTATATTTTTACTTTGTTGAACCAAGCAAGTGATGCTTTGGTGACATATATTCTTGTTGTGGCAAGTGCCATGCAATTATCGGTACCTGGGCTCTGTATATGAAGATTTTTATGGAAAAAAATATTAGAATTATCAGTTAATTTAAGCACTTATTAACCCTTTCATGCATGATGTAGCAAATCACAAATGAGTACTTTTTTTTATTGTTTTTACTTTCAAAAATCATGGTCAAATTTTCCAGTGTTGTGTTTGAAGGAGTTATGCATCTTTTCACTCCATACATATATGGTAAAAATAGTAATTTTGTGGAACTTAATAGAGATCCACAAATACGTCTTTGACAAACATTTATTTGACTCAATAAAAGAAAAAGAAAAATCTGAAGTATATGTACAGTTGCTGTTTATCAACATTAACACTTGTGAAATTAAGAAGTACAGAATTGAACAGCCATTATACCAAAATTCATCAGCTGTTTTACATTTATGATGCAATATCTTGATGTGGTACAAATGTGCAATGATAATATCTTCATGAAACTTAAGACAAGGCTTTGGGAATTTACCACCTGGTAGTTGGACATGGTACTGCAACCTAAAGGGTATAAAATTTATTCCAAATATCTGTTTACTGTTGTGGGCACCATGCATGAAAGGGTTGAATCCTTGCTGCAGCCTTTTATTGGCCTAATCTAATTCAGTCTTTTTTAAATCAATTTGTTTTCAGTCTTTTTTATTGTGAATTTTTATATTCACTGTTATAATGGACAGAATCTGCCCGAGGCATGTGTGTAAATACAGCAAACATTTAATCAGAATAAAGGCATTTGGGCATTCACAGAGCTGTCCCCACCACCACACACTTTCTGATTGTGAGTGTGTGACATTGCATCATGCTTCCTGTCTACACTGCATCCTTCTAAATTTAATTCAAGCAGAACATCAGCTTTAACCATGCAGCTGGAGTAACAGATGAGAAGCGCTTTGTAGTGACGGGGGGTGGTCTCAAAAGTACATAAATAAACAGCTCTTTGTGAGCCAAACAGTATCTCCCTTAGTGATGAAAGTGAAAGTAAATCATTTCACCCATTGAAACAGATGAAAGCTCTGATACTACAGCTTATGTCCAACAGATAAACAAGCTCTGCTGAGTGAGAAAAGAGAAAGAAAAAGAAGAAACTCCCTCTTGCACCTCGCCAAAATGCCTCTTTCCTCTCTCCTCATCTGCATCAACATGAGAAATGGAGCAAAGGCTGGCATTCACATCACGTTTAGTTAAACTATAGTGTAAGGTCTGAACTCAGAGATAGCAGAAAAAACTTTTCCTTCATATTACAGTAAAAATGACAATGTGCTCCAATTTGTAAACAAATATAATTTGGGTTCAGTTTGACACAATGAAGTGGTCTTAAGTAGAGCATGATCGACTCTGTGGTGCATTATTTTGTGCAGACATTCTTTAAAGCAAACAAATCTCTCTAAATCTACAGCTTACTTGAACATGACGAGGTTAGGGTTTTTGTTTTCACTTCTTTCACATTGGATTTGACGATTTTTGGGACCAGTCAACAGACTGTCATGCTTTAGCTTCACCCTTTAGGGTCAATTTAG
This sequence comes from Scarus forsteni, assembly GCA_036419115.1. Classification (NCBI taxonomy): domain Eukaryota; kingdom Metazoa; phylum Chordata; class Actinopteri; order Labriformes; family Labridae; genus Scarus; species Scarus forsteni. The sequence goes on from JAZDUH010000135.1 coordinate 5,783,835, forward strand.
TACACTCAGCACTTCTTCCAAGGGCTGACAGAATATCTTCGGTCCCTTTTCTCCTTCATTGACAGTGGAAACACTTGTAATTGCGTACTGTACTGAGCCGAACTGAACCAGGCTGCTTGGTGGAATAAAGGAGAGGAGAGAGGCAGGACCATAAAGACTTGTCTGGAATGAGTGTTCACAGGAAAATCATTTGAAAAAGAAAAATAATAGACCACTCCTCCTTTGGTACATTTTTTTTTGTAGCTTGTGCAGATCAGAAAGACCCGTGTTAACATGATTTACAGTACGTTTTATTCTGATCAAATGTTGATTCTGGTTATTTGTGTCCTGTTGATCCAGATCAGACTTTCTTAAATTCTGTGAAAATTACACCAACTTGCTAAGTAATTATATTTACCCAACATTTTATTTATTTAAACCATTATATACTCCTCTTCAATTATTACTACATAACATCATTGCCAAAGAATAGTTGAAGCACAGTGTTGATGGGTCACCTTATTGTCAATATTCAGAATTTTGCTCCAATAAGGTTTGGAAATGTTTATCTTGTTGAGTATAACTCCCCTTTGATTGTTGTTGTCTTTAACATTGTTGGAAAGCCTTCTTAGTCACCTTTACAATTTGTGAGGATTTTGCATTTGTGGAATGAGCAACTCAGCTAAACATGTGGGTAAGGATCCCGAAAAAATGAGCAACTTGAAGCTTGTGCTCCAGTAGGCAGAAAGGCAGCATTGGTGAACTCAGAGACCGGCTGTGAAGTGGGTGCCCCAGGAAGACAACACCCTAAGATGACCGGTTCCTTGCTTCACTAAAAAAAAACAGAGGTTTTCTTAAAGGGGAAAAGGAGATTTTGGCACATTTTTGGGGGCACTACTCATATGTTTAGCCATGTAGCTAATTTCATAAACGCACAATCCCTACAAGTTGTACCTCGTAGTAAGGTGGCTAATCAGGCTTTCCAGTGATATAAAATTAAAGACCAACTGGCATAATTAAAGGAGAGAAATAATCGACTGAAATGATGTTTAAACTTTCATTGAGGAGTGTGTGTCATGCATCATATTGTAATATATTGTGAGCCACCAGTGATATTCAGTGGTGATACATAAAAAGTACAGTCTGATCCAGCCTTAACCAGCCCTGCCATCACACCAGCAGTCCAATCAACAGAATAAGAAAAACGATCGATTTAGCTGGTAGTGACAACATTTTATCACTTCTCTATCAACCCATGTGCAGGTTTGTACAACCCCTGGTCAGGCTGTAAACAGAAACACTGGTCTTCATGTTGCTTCAGGGGGTCCACAGCCCCTCAGCTCTCCCATTGGCTGGAGGGGACGTAAAGCAATTCAGCAGCGGTGTAAGAGAGAGCTTTAATTGCTGCTGTGTGATTGTTCACTCAGGGGGATGGAGCTCTATTACCCATGTGACCATCCATTTACCCCCTCATCCCAGTGTCCTGAGAGCTATTCTTCACCACAGGATCACCACTCTGAAACCAATTTCAATGGCTGAGTGGACACACTGAGGCTGTAAGCCTGAGCTGACCTTTGACTCTGGATTATTGATTTTATACAGGCAGAGAGCCAGTTACTCAATCTCATTTGATCCTGGAGACACTTATCAAAGGGTACAGAGGTTTTCTTAAGGTGAAGTTAAAGGTGTTACTTTTATCAGTGAATTATTTATTTAGCCTTCACTCTTGAATCAACGCAGCATGTATGAGCCATTACTGCACCTCACTCTAACACAGATCCCTCATATTTAGATATTTACACAACTGCATGCCAACCAGGGCTTTTACAAATCTGTGAAATGACTTTTTGAATCCGCTCCATATTTAACTGTGCCTCACCCCTTCACACACTGCCTGCACTTTATTTCCTTTAATCTCACACGGGATGGAGAGATCTTTGTGCAGCAGAAAAGTCACCAACGCACCATCCACCACATCAGCACGACAAACTCGCTGATGCTCATAAACCAGGATCCAATTATACCGACAGTCCGAGCAGTTTCTTCATTTAACAAAGCCAGACAAAGCAACGCAGGCAGATTTTAGTCGAGTAAGCCAGTTGTATTTATTACACTGTAGCAGCAAAATCAGATTTAAGAAGCAATTAAGCAGCATTTTAATGAAGAGCACCATGTTCATACCTTCACTCTGTTCTGAATATGTGAACACGATTCATACTGGATTTCAGAGACATTATGGCTTGTACAGACAAATAATTGCTCATCTGTTTCATTTACACTTTAAACTGAAACATAGACAGAAACATTCATGTTCCTTTGCTTAAGCCCAATTCAGACCAAAGATCTGCAACTGAATAGGAATCAATGCAAACAACTTATTTTGTCAAATTGCCTGCAGCTCGTTGAAGATTGTATGACTTTTTTACCATCCAATCAGCACTACAAGCTCAAGGGTGGAAAAATAGGAGAGTCTAGTATAGAAGGAGTATGTTTGTCAGAGGTTATGGCACACCTGCTGCCAAGAAGTAAAGCGTTATCATTAAATATTCCCTCTGTAAAATACAGTCTCTGTTGTCAGTGTTTTCTCTGCTTGTCAGAGATGGCACAAACTCTGCAAAACAACAAAACTGCCCCAGAATAACCATTAAAGTTATCAACATGTTTCCATGGCATAATTTGGTCTCTTCAGTTGAAAAAAAAAAACACATTTCTGAAAAAGCAGAATTGCAGCTGCATCAAGTAAATCACTGCCAATATCTTGATTTATTATTCAAGATAAGAGCATTTACAGCTGTAAGCATGACATGTAGAAAATGAGACTAAAGTTTGGAAAGTCATGCTATGGAGATGGTAAATTGTCATTTCTGATGGCAGTGGTTTTAAGTAACAGGCTTAATCACTAATTTCTACAAGATGGTTCTTGGTGAATCTCGTATTATGGCAGCAAGGTGATTGTTTTCTATTTTGGTTGATGGCGGTGCTTCCATCAGCTCTACTGCGCTGTGTCTTTGCTCAGTCTCAGCGACAGCCGTCCAGAGCCTCCTGCAGCAGATTTGCAGGGCTTTCATTTCTGCCAAAGCATTGAGGATTGCACATTAATTCAGTCCAGAGAGGATTGATGGAGGTGAGAAGTTGGGCGCTGAAACTACATTGAACTAGCCAGCTAGTTTTCAAATTTAGCAATAAATATTTTTTCTCATAAAACCCTACATTTGAAGGCTGTAGCTAAAATTAATATTCTAGGACAACAACAATAGCAAGAGGAAGTAAAGTTTATCCACATCAAATTTTCTAAAGTCAGAGAGAGTAAGAGACCGGAACACATTTACAGAAAAGGTAGATTTCCAAGCAATTCCACTGAATTTTTAACCTTAAGTTAAATGTTTTTGTGATTATTGTTTTTACTTTATATACTACAATTAATCAAAGTGTGAACGTCATGTCTCGCAGCTTCCACTGTCCAGCAGTGCTGCTCACTAAACACAGCTGGTGGGCGTTGTCAGACGGCGGGGCACCGAGTCAAATTGTAGCTCAGTGGTGATGTGTTGGGCACAGACCCAGTAAAAGTCTAAAGTTAGACATTGGAGAGTGGCCTACTGCAAGCAGCCAAAGGTTTAACTTGTCTCATTGGGAATCTTTGGTCTAAACTGGTCTTTAGCTTCTCCAAGGGCCGTTAATTTATTATCTCTAAAAAAAAATAAATGAAAACAAGAAATAGCATTTGTTTGCATTCATAATCTTTTGCTTGTCTCCAATGTGAAATCAGTGCTAAACTGTGTCCGCAAGCTACATTTTTAACCTTGGTAAGAGCCAGGCTAGCTTCCCTATCTGTCTCTTGTGTTTATTAAGCGCTTTGTAACATATTGCTTCTTCTTATTAGGCACACACATAAACATGAAAATTCTAATTTCAAGTCAGTAATTACTCATATGTCTTTCCAAATGATTGTTTTTAAAGTTTTATTTATTTCACCAACTCAGTTTATGGGGCTTTTTTACTACCTGGTATCAGCTCAACTCAACTCTAACTTTTTTATTATTATAGTTTTCCATTGAAGATCACACCTGTAGTACCTGCAACAGATTTTTGTATGAACTCTGGTGAGGCTCTGAGTGAGATGAGCCAGACAAAACTGTGACATGGAGACACAGCTGACCTCTGAAAGGTCAGAGCTTTCTACGACAGGATGGAGAAATACGACTAGTGTATGAAACTCTGCCTTCAGTAGTATCTTATTAGCTGCTTGCAACTGTCTCAGAAACAAAGCTAGTGTCTTTGAGGTCTTAGCAAGGTTTTTGGCCCATCACTTAAAAAAATATCCAGGTACTTAAACCTTACACACTGAATCCGAGTCCTTATACACAGTCATATATTTTTCTATTCATAACAAAAACATGTAGCACAAAACAAAATATTTTTAAGCCACTAAGCAGTAACTTTGGCTCAGCCCATCTGCACCTCACAGAGATGCAATTACCTTTGTATAACAGAGCTGTGCCCCAAGAATCTCTCTGGAGAAGGAGCATGTCTCCTAAGTTCAGTTAGCAACATTATATTGGCATGTTGTGACTCTGACAGGTCATGGTTGAAATCCACCGAAAGAGCACAGCATGGTGTTGACAGTATGGCTTTGGTGTGTCGTGTAGAAAGAAGAAACGAGAGAGAGTCAGCCATTGCTTTTGTCATAGCTGCTGCTCCAAAAAGTCAAACATCCTCTAAATAAATCTATAATAACTGCCTTTAAAATCAACCTCTAGACATACAAACATGATAGAGCATATATTTTCCATATGTAGACTCCTTGTTTGAAGGCTATAGATGAAAAAAATAATAGAGTGGTGCAGTTATGAATCAAAAATGTGTTTTCAAAGAATCACCAATAACAAGCACTGTTCTGTCCCCCTCATGCGCCCTGCATGAGCCAACAGGCAGATAAGTCCTTCTCCAATCACCACGTTGTAAACTGCACATACAATGCACATATATAATATATAACTTGCATTCATAGGTCCTGTATAGTGATTCTGCTCTTTTAACCTATCAGTGTGTAACCATGAACACAACAGTTAAGTAATAACATAAGACAAGAGCATATTATTTTAGCTTAGTTGTAAACATGAAACTGAAGAAATGTTCCAGGTCAGTACCACACTACAGTTCACATTAGGTTAGCTCACGTGTCTGGATGAGTAAATATAAAAAAATGATGTTCTGCCATGCTCTCGCATCCTCCTGGACCTATCACAAGATCCCATGAGACTTTGAGAAGCTACATGGTTCACAAGTAGAATCTTTTAAAGAGACAGTACACTGAACTCCTCGATTACTGTGAATTACAGAACAAGCACGATAAAATGACTGGACCATAATTTTATAATTCATAATAGTCTTTTTTGATAGGGATATACTGTACAGATACCATTGCCCCAGCCATGCAGAACCATCTTGATCAGGTCACGTTATGGGCTTGAAATGTGGGAACGGCTTGTAAATCTAACCATTATGTTGTAGTTTAAAGGTAGCCTAATAATAGCTTTTACTCTCATGATTATGTTAAGACTGACATATAAGACAGTAAAGATGGGAAATGATCATGGCACACAAAACGTGAGAAATTCTCTCTGCCTTTTGATTGCATCAAGCATGAACCAGGTTTAACACAATAGGTAGTTACATGCAACCTGAGGTCTTTGCACCCTAAGTGGTATCGTTTAGTAACATGGATCAACACAAACAAACAAAAATGCTCATAACACTGGCACAAAAAGACAAACTGAAAATATATCTCCATCCACTATAACCACAGCTGCGGACACCAACTCAATCAAATCATTCATTTGAATGAAAATTCTCAAAGAAGAGGAAACAACGTGCTGTTATATGTTGGAAGTTTGGTAGCTGCTGCTAAGTCAAACGGCCATTTGTAGCTCCATGGTAGCTTATAATCTTCCTAATTAGAAAAAGTCTAAACAAATGTGAAGGCTGGGTTTGTTCATGAAGATCATCATGATAAACAAAAGTTTCATAAAATATTGTTCCCTATAAAGCAGTGATCCAAGAGCACAGTGAAAAAATCCCATAGGCTTTTAGTTAAGGTAACCAAAACAATGCTAACATATTGGTTGGCCTACAAAAATATGTCCCTACATCTATCTATAAAGGGTTGGCTGCACTATAGCCTACATTTCCTCCTTTTCTATGAGAAGAATCAGGAGACCACACCATGAGAACCAGCCTCGGTGGTACATCAAGTGTTTCCTGTAATGGAAAACAAAGCAGGTAGTTCCTAAATCGTGAGTCGAGTTGAGCCGACACCAGAAATGGAAAAGCACCATAAGTTAAACCTCAGCCTTAGCCTCCATAAGTTAAACCTCAGCCTTAGCCTCCATAAGTTAAACCTCAGCCTTAGCCTCCATAAGTTAAACCTCAGCCTTAGCCTCCATAAGTTAAACCTCAGCCTTAGCCTCCATAAGTTAAACCTCAGCCTCCAAGTCTGATACAAACTGCACATCCACAGTTGAGTTAAAATCTGACTCACTTACTGCTCATCATAACTCATATTTCTGTCAATCAGCCAATGAAATTCATTCCACTACTGTCATCCCTTTGTCCTGACCAGAGCAACTCGATCGTGTTGAAGATGGCATGAACCATATCAACCAAGACATGAAGGAAGCCGAGAAAAATTTAAAAGATTTAGGGAAATGCTGTGGGCTTTTCATATGTCCATGTAACAAGTAGGTACTGACAACGTGCCCCAAAGGTTCTTTACATATGTGGTGGCGTCCAGTTCTTCCTCTTTTTTTATTTCTTTTTTGTTTGACTTTCTTTCGTCACAGTGAGTGTCTGAAGTTGTTGTCTTCTCTCCTTTGTCCTTTCTTTATCTCTCTCTCTCTCTTCCTCTCCTCTTTCTTCTTCTCTCTTCTCGTGCTTCGTTCTGTGGGGGATAAATGACTTGTGTTTAATCAGAGCAACTGGAGCGCATCGAGGAGGGAATGGACCAAATCAATAAGGACATGAAGGATGCAGAAAAGAATTTGAACGATCTAGGGAAATTCTGTGGTCTTTGCTCCTGTCCATGTAACAAGTAGGTGCTGCTTGCCTGCCTGCCTGCCTGCCATTCAGAATTAAGAGCAAATATGTCAGGAGTCAGTGAAATAATGGAGGTAGAAGTGACATCATGACGGCCATCAGCCAATAGTCCGCTCTGCTCCAGTTTCCAATAAACTTAGGCTGCCCTTTGACGTCCAAAAGAGGTGGACATAGGAGGCCATGATGTTTTATTTTCTTTTTTAATCTTTCCCTCAATTTTTTTAAAGCCGAGCTGAAATTTAAATTCTGCTTTTTGGCTCTTTATACTGCCCTGTTTGGGTCTGACACATCACTAAGATTAAGAATTAAACTTGTCCTTCCTCAATCCAAAAACATACAGATAAGACTAAGAGGTCGCCCTGGCATGATTTGTTGCTGTAGGGCACAAACCTCTCAAATTTCAAATTTCAAAATTTCCACTTTTCAAGAAAGGCTACCATTGAATGAATTAATGTTGTGATGTCCTTATCACACTTTACAACCTTTAATTTGGTTGCATATTTATAAAACCCACGCACCAACCTGAAAGTGACCAATAGCACTGAGTCATTTTTTTAAAAAGAGAAAAAAACAGGAGATAGGTGGCTTGTGCCCAGCAACAGCAATATGTCCATAAAGACGAAATATCTTTAAGCCAAAATAGATTTCAGGACAGAAATATGCTCATATTTACTGCAAAAACGTTCTATTAAAATAGTGATTATACAAATATATTGTCTGTTTCTTTGCTGGGTTGTGTCAAGCCGCTAATAACAACCTGTTATTTCTTAGTTTTGCTGTTCAAAACAACACAAATAGAACAACAAATGTGGACTTCCATTTTAAAGTCTTGTTGGAAGCAACATGTTAGTCATTTATGAAGCTTCTTCCTTCTCCAATTAAACCCTTTAAAGCCTGAAAACAGAAATAATAGCCCGAAAACTCTTTTTTTTTAAGCTGGAATGTTTAACTTTCTACTAGAATTCTAAAAAAATATATCAAAATTTAACATTTAACATATACATTTTGTATGTCATTTGATACATTAGGTGTTCTTGGCAACTGATTATCCTTTGAGGACATTTTTATCTTTTATTTGATTGTATTCAGATGGTTTTTTTTCAGTAATTTGTCAATCATATTGATTAGATAGAGGTTTTATAAACGTAGGTATCAAATATGATCCAACAGGCTTTGAGGGGTTAAGTACTCAGCTTCCTTCTTTGTAACATATTAGACTCAATCTAGCAAACTGTGGGTTTAATCACAGAATTATTAGCTTTTTAATCAGCTCTAATGGAGATTTAAAGTACTGCTGCTCTGTCAGTTGAATCAAAATGACTTTAGCTCATAGTCTGATATGAGGACAGAGCTGTCTTCATGTTTTGCAGACACTAATCATGCAGAGTGGAGATCACATTTATACCACAGTGCTGCAGAGTAACTTACATTCATGTCTCCCACAGGAGGCTAAAAATCTGATTAAAACTGAGCTATAAGTGCCACAATGGCTGTGAAATAGTACAGACTTTTTCTCTGTTGCTGTGGCTGATAGTTTAAGGCTCTGAGCTCTGCATGTGGTTTTAGCCCAGCCTGCTATGAGCACAACAGCAACAACAAACCAGAGCATTAAAGCATTGAGAGCATTAAAACGAGTTTTCTGTTAAGCACAAAATGCAGAACAAGTGGTTTTCAGTTTGTCTCGCCTCAGGACGCAGTATCATGTCCTCACACTGAAAACTGTGTTGTAGCTTTTTTGTAAATAAAAGCAAATTTGAATTTCAGCTCGACTTTCATACAAATTCAGAAGATGTCGGCACACGTACTTTTGGTAACAGGGGGCACATGCAGCAGCCTTGGGCCCTTCTCAAGGTTCTCCCCTGGATTGCCCCCCTTAATATGGTTTCCCAGAATTCATAGCTGTTCAAGCACACCTCTTTGTGTGCTGCTGCTTTTGCACAGAGAATCCAGATGTGCATCCATATTGAGAAGACCCAAATCCTTTAGAGCCATCCTCCAAAAGTCCAGTCCTTCACATAAGCTCTTCTTCACTCAGCCAAGGCCATGGTTCATCTTTAAGTGCCTCTCTTATCACTCTTCTACCAAGTGCAATTCTCCAAGTGCCCTATTCTCTAAGCCTCCACTTCTCCAAAGGCCTTCATACTGGAGTCATCAACACCACAAGCAGCTGCAGCTATTGTAGACGTCTTACCTGTAAATCTACTCTGATTTCTACAGAAATTGAATTATTTATTTAATTCCTAATTTAAAAAATGGCCCTCCAAAATAAAACTCAGCTAGATCTAACCATAAAGAGCAGGGCTGTGGCTCCTGGAGCAGCTTGGTGCTCTGATTGTTTTTTTTCTGCTTGAAATTCAATGATCTTGGTACCAAGCTGCTCTCTGTCAGCCGGGTCCGGATCTGTTTGACACTTCTCCTCATCTGCATGATCTCTACCACACCGCTCTAACATTCAGTAGATCTTCACCTCTTTGCAGGATACGAGACCTTTTTGTTTCCCCCCCAAGCACCCTCTCCCCTGCACCACCATTTTAAACCACTGAGCGCCAATGACATGGAATGACTGGCGAGCATGACCCTCTGAATGCTCATGCATGCTTAACAATGCAACTCATAACAGGACTGCTACGTATGATGATGATGATATTAACTACTAATGATATGGTACTAATGATGTAATAAGTGGAAATAACCCAATCTTTTTCTTTTTACATTTTATTTACCATGACCAGCACAGAGCCTGGTGGCTTTTTTTTAACCGTTAATGGGGATTAAAGAGAGAAAAGTCTTTTTTTTTGTGGAAAATGCGCAGATGTCTTTGAAGGAAAACATTAGGAAGTAAGACTGTTTCAGATTAGATAAGAACTTCTAACAAAGATGATTTTCATTCTGGAGGAACAAAGTCGATGAACAAGTCCCAGGGAGGCAAAATTACCACAAACACATTGTTTACATGTGCTTTTTTTCTTCAATCTGAATGGGAAATCCAAATGTAGCACCTTAGCATTAACCACTAAACGGCATGGACTAAAACACAGAGCTCTTCTGTATGTTTCAAGTATCTTACTCACTGCTCTCACCCACATGCATAAAATGCAAAAAAAACACACACAAAATTAAAGACTGATTTTATATAGTATTGTTATATTGAACTGTAATAGAAAAAAAGTTAAAGCTTTGTACTGTATTTGATAAATACCTTTATATAGAGTTACCCCTGCTGTCAATAGATGTGCACACAAAGATATTCAAATTGGCTTATTTCACACATTTACAAGAGAATAAAACCAAGGGTAACTTTAGGTTAAAGCTGGAGCCAGCATTCCTTTATATTATTTCCTAATTCTGTGGCAATTCTTGAGTGAAATACAACTTTAATCTGAGCAGCAACATGTTTCATACAGCTCACTTTGTATTATGTTGCACAATAAAAGTAGAGGTACTAAGTGATTAGACCAAATCTGATGTTCAATTAACAAAACACCACCTGAAAACACCCCCCCTTTGAAGGGAGCAGACCCTGGTTTGATTGGTGTTGTACCAAAAAAACACTGATTTGTAATCAAGACATTATTTTTGTGTGTTTAGTTAAAATGATGCATCGTAAAAGAAGCACATTATAGACCGGTGCACCCCAAAAAGCCGTGCAGCGCCTGCTTTTAGACAACAATCCTCACGCTAAGGCTTAACAGTTAGAACAAAACATTGAATTGAGATTATTTTGACAAATATTGCATTTTCCATATAATTTGTATTAATAAGAGGGTTGTCATGTCCTGTGGTATTGATATTTTATTGCACCACGTTGAAATTTTAAAACAATTTTGAAATTCTGCTTCATGCAGTCAAAACATTCCCTGAAAGTTCTTATTGTTGGCTGCTCCCAATCCAGTTCCTTAATGAATTAATATTGAATTAGTATTTGTATTTACCAAATAAGAGCAAACTCTTAAACTGATTTTGTTAGAAGGGACCAACTCTGCCACTTAACTCAATAACTCTGATCATGCCTGCTGCATTTACTCTGATTTGGATCTTATTGTTTGGACACACAGCTATTGGACCACATCCATGTAAACAATGAATTTGGATTTCCCAATCAGAGTGATTGTAATCAGAGAGAAAAAGAGCTAATGAGCTCATTGTGTTATAATCTTCTGGCTGACGTGTTTACGCGATGCTCGTTTATTCTGAGCCAGTGTTTCCTCTGATCATTGGGGTCCATGTAGCCATACATCGAGACACATTCAAGGAAAAAAACGGAAAAGTGGGAGTGTTTAAATTGATCCAGGGAGCAGGAAACTAGGTCAAGACTCATGTGCAGAGAGACATGTTCAGAGATGAAGCCATGTTAGTTCTGTCAGATGGGTCCACCAGGCCACTGCGCATGTACGGCGTGCTGCCCTTGTCTTTACTCTGTGCGGCGGTCTGGCCCGCAGCTGCCTCGTTCCCTCTCTGCTCCTGCTGCAGTTTCTCCGCAGTGCCACCTCTCCTGCAGAGCACTGTGCTAAATTCCCTTTTATCTGGCACTGGCTGTTTTAACATTACCGTTCACTAAGCTGCCTCTCCCGCAGGGGAACTCACTCACATGTAGGTCAGCCATATCAGATAGTGGCATGATAGCCTGCTGGGAAGTTGAGTCAAAGTGAACGCACACATAGATGGACCCTCGAAAGACAAAGGACACGTTTCATCATTTAAAGAGAGAGGGTGAACTTCATCACACTAGCTGGGCTACTATTTTAATCCTACTGGCATGCTGGCTGTTAAGTCTGATATTTTGGTGCTTATTGCTCATAGACTCTGCCGTCTACGCTCAACTGTTAGTGGATTTTATTAGAGTGGATAGATCAAATCATGGTAAACTAATAAATCAAAACTTCTAGTTACACTATGGGGTCCAAGATATTATCACATCTTCACATTTCTGCACTAGAGCTGATTAGAGAAGTGCATCATATCCATTCAAAGACTGCAGGAAAGCAAACTGCAAAGAACAGACAGAAAATCAGTGGACAGGAAACAAACTCGGAATGGGAAGGACAGACTCAGACAAGGGTAGCATGAGTGTTTACCACGGTGCTGTGTGTCAGCAGGGACAGGGAGCCAAGCATAGCCTTGCCTCAGTCCATTTCTATTAATAAAGCCGTGTAGGAGGCTGAGCAACCGCCGTCCCTGATACAGCTAAAATACATCCACACAGCTCTCTTTGGTGAGACAAAAACAACAATTGAGGCTGGTTAAAATAAGCAAATAGATGGAGATTTAATGCTTTTAGAGACTGGATTAACGATCAGTCTCACTTGTGTTAGACTGTCTGAGACAGGAGAGGGGGGGCTTTTACTCTGTGAGGCTCAGAGTCAGCTTCAGAAATTTGAAAATGTAAATATAAAGACAAAAATAGAAACATCAGCATGCAAAATTTAGCCTGAGTTTGTACAAGTTACATCAAGGACAGACTTTAAGGTGATATATTCATACGATTCAGGTTCATATGCAGTTTTAAACATTTATAATAAATCCATTTGAACTGATGCCTCAATTAAAAACAATTTCCAACAGGGTTTTGAGGCAATGAGTCTGAAAACAGGCAGTAAGTTTACATTTAGCACAGTCAGTGCCCTTTTCTGAAAGTCTAAGTGTTTTTGTATCATTGTCTGACATAAGGTCAGTGGTAAACACAAGCATTAGAGATTTTGACTTTTTTTTCTTCAAAGTATAATTAATCCAGAAAGGTCTCATAATTAGCATTTTACCCTTCAAATACTGAACTATTGATTCTTTTGCCCCAAAGAATAGAAAAGCGCTTGGATTTACGACCAGACAGTGGTTCAGATTTTTCTTTGAATAGAGTTGTTAAGTAGAAATTGCATTTTAAAGCATTAAATTTGTTTTTATTTCCAAGAAATATTTTAAAAGACTGCTATTAAAACACAATTTGTTTAGTTTCAGCATATTTTGGCTGTTTTATGATGTAAAAAAGTAATATGATGAAATATAAATGTATACACATGTTTATGCCTTACAGAATTATAAAACCACAACCGCAATGTAGGGTTTATGCAAAAACTGCGCCAAATTAACGGAAGTGATAATTACCAAGATATCTGTTCGTCTCGACAATGGTTAATATACCTGTATAAAAAAGCTCTTTCAATGTAATGACTTTTGACGCTAAAATGAAAATGATTATCCTTAAAATTACAAATTGACTGTGAAGCAAAAAAAACGGAAACAGTAAAAGAGTAAAGCAAAATAGTATTCCTTCATTGAAATGTCAATTTAAAATTTCATTTTTGGACAGAAAATGTAGTTTTAGCAGTTGAATGATAAACATGATCAAGATCTGATTTTTAGAGAGGCCCAGCAAGCGACTCAAAATAAAATTAAAGGTTAATTCAGTTTAATTTTGTTCCTTACTGCTGTTCAAAATGTTTGTCCAGTGACAATAACGTATTAGTTTGAGGCAAGTTTTTGAAAAAATTCTTAAATACTTATATTTTCTTGTTTTTATGACAGGTGATCTTATATATGTGCTTAGAGAGAGAAGCTGATGAATAAAGCCGATTATATAGTCATCATTCAAAACTTCAGCTTGGTGCTGGAAACACACAGATCTGCACCTTTAAAGGACTTCATAAGTGTCTGAATCTGATGTAGAAAAAGGTGAAGGTGTCCAGTGCTTTTGAAAAGATAGATTTGTAAGTAAGTAAAGTAGGTAAAATTGTGTTTAACGCTTGATTTGTAATGTGTTTATTGCACCAGTAAAGTAGCTTTAATTAACACATTTGGGTCATTAGACATAAACTTGTTATAGAGCAGTGCAGAGATGATGTAATTTTGCCGACCAATCTGCTAATCAGTCTTGTGATAATCCTTTGACAAAAAAACTTAAGTATTTCTCAGTGGGCTTCTTGATTTATGAAACTTAAACATGTTCCTCTTCATATTTTTTTAAATTAAAACTTAAGGTATTTGACAAGAGTAAAATCTAAAGTTTGGTTGTTGTAGAACTTCGTCATGACTTTAACGTGGACCACTTGTACCTCTTTGAAAAGACTTCTTTTAGTAAGGCCTGATCGGGTTAGTCCTGACCAACTCTTCTTCCTGGTTAGCAATTTGCTAGCAAATGTCCTGTTTGAGACAATGAAGCACTTAAAAACCTGAAGTGTGACATTTCCTGATGTATTTTATGCTTGCTGAAAAAAAATCATTGTCCTTTATGCTTGTGTTCACCACAGAACTTAATTTTGGCTTTTATGTTAAAACTAATTTAGCAACACAAAGGCCTTCATAAGGAAACAAGTAGTGCTAACACGCTAACACGTTACCTAGTTTTAGGACTCATTATTGCTCCGCTCTGTTTGAGTTTATATAGATAAGTTGTTGTTATGCATTTTAATGACAGCTAAATATCCTCTCCTTTTTTTTAAAACACCAGGTGAATGTAAATATCTGATCAAGAGTGACTGACAGTTTTGTCCTGCAGCAGTGAAAATGAAATGAATGTGACACTCTTGGTTCAAAGTTAAACTTCTTGGTAAAGCCTTAAGTGCCATAAAATACAAGAGAAACAAACTCTATCCTGACGTATTTGTTCTAAATCAGATACTGGATGTTTCATAAACTATGCATAGATCTATTGCACCATCAGACGAGCTGTAACTGTGTTTTAGCTAATTATTCTCTTTAGACGCGACACTCTTCAGACAGCAGCACTGAGGCGGTGGTGTTTATATTCTTATCACACATCTCAGCCCGTCCAGACCTCTGAACCTGGAGGAAAAGCACTGACATTTAAAAGAGCCAGAGCGAGGGTGGGGTTGGAGGTGGGGGTGTTAAAAACAAATGTTACTCTCTGTTAACTCACTCCAGTTCTTTGTTTTGTTCTGTTTCCTCTTTTTTTTTTTTTGTCATTTGGCAGTTTGTTCTCCACGTTAACCGTCGTCCTTCCTAACAGTGTTACAGTCCTGTTCACTCTATGTTTTGTGTGTCTGCTGAAAGCTCGTCTACTCTATGTTTTCTGTCACACTGGGTCTTTAAATGGTGGGAGTGGGGTCGGGGTCACCGCTGCAACCGCACAGAGGTGGCAGAAGGATGATTTACTGGGGAAAAGGGAATCTATGAATGCATGCTTTGACAATACAAACAGACGAATGTGACTTGTGCCTGACTCTACTCAGTATGTTATATACCTACAAGATATAACATCACATTGCTAATGACTCTGAACTTACTAAACCCAGTCTACCAACCAGTCTGTGCCTGCTATGCTTTGCTTGACTTAGTCTAGTCCCTACCATATATTTATGTGCTGGTTGCATGAAGCCAAACCACACCTTTGTGTCAGCCTATCACGTCATACATACTACCTCAAATCCAAGGCTCTCTTTGTAGATTTGACTAATGGGAAGCCAGCCTGGTTGAGGTAAAATATTGAAACGTTCAGTTGACTCTGGAGTAACTTTCCTCCTCATCCTCCTCACCTTTGCTTCCGGCGGCCAGGATGAAGAGCGGTGCCAGCAAGGCCTGGGGGAACAACCAAGATGGCGTGGTGGCCAGCCAGCCCGCCCGTGTGGTCGACGAGCGTGAACAGATGGCCATCAGCGGAGGCTTCATCCGCAGGTATGAAGAGGCTTAAGGTTTATGCATCAAAAGACTCAGAGTTAAAAATGGACAGAGAAGAAAGAGGGAGCAGGAGGTGATGTGGGACGATGCTGGAGCATGCACAGATGGAGGGAAAGTGGTTCATATGAGGATTATTATGGTGTGTTTCCACAAGGTAGTCCAGTTCAGCTCAGTTCATGTTGGCACAGAATGCCGCTGACCTTTGTGGGCTCTCTGATTGGTTCACTGGCCGACCAGTCAGAATTAGAGACCCCTCTCAAAACAATCTTTGCTGAGTGAACCAGTCAGGCACGTTCTTGTTGGCAGAGTCAGTTTTAACGCATTGCATTTAAATTGTAATCATTAATATATTACTTCAGCTTCAAAAATCACAAAGGTACAAGAAAACTGTTTAATACAGATGATACCTAATGTACCAGGACGATTTAGAGAATATAATCAAGGATTTTGTTGATGTGACCGGCTGATGTCAGATGGCATCTGACAGGAGTTATTCACCAGTTTAATTTGTATTTATTTAGACAGATTCACAAATATTTAAAATTTTCCCTGACACAGCTGTCTGTCTTTATTCTCTCGCTTGGGCCAAATTTTGAAAAGACTACATCAATAAAATATGATAAAGATAGTCAAAAGGTGAGTTATTTGTGACTGTTTCAAATAAGGAAGAGATCACTAACAACAGATTTTGTCCAATCTATCAGTCAATCAATCAAACTTTATTTGTACAACACTTTTCATACAAGACTTTGTAATACAAAGTGCTTTACATCCGAAAAAGGTAAAATGAAATAACAATAAGTGGAATTAAAAGCAGAAAATTGCATAAAAAGAAAACATAAGACCCCCACAATCCCCCCCTCCCCTAAACTACATTCAATATACACACTCACTTACTCAAACACACAAAAACATAAAAAGGAAATTCTGACAGAAAGCTAAATTAGAGGACTGAGGATCTTGAAGTAAAAATGAGGAAACACAGGAGCTAAAACTAAAATAATACTTAAAAATACTCAAAAATACTAGAGGGTAAGATAAATAACTGGGTAAATACATAAATAAATAAAATAATATAACAGTATAGAATAAAAGTTGGATAAATAATATGGTAAAGTGAGAAAGTGTAACATCAGGTGCATAATAAAATCAGCTAAAATAGAAAAATAAAAGGAAAAGCATTTAACAAAGAATAAAATTCCAAATAAAAAATCTGAACAGAAATGTTGTAATAAAACAAAATAAAAGGGTTGAAAAAAGTTTTTAAAAAACTTCAAATTATAATAAATACAATCAGCTAAAAGCCAGATTAAAAAGGTAGGTCTTGAGTTTTCTTTTAAAAATATAAACAGCAGGTGCTGCTCTCAGGTATCTAGTAACGGTTACTAAGCAGGGTGAGAGATAGACAATCACTTTCTGTAAAGTACGGGGCTTAACAAAGGGCCAATTATAGATTTTTTTGTTGACAAAGGTTAGCGATAGAATCTAGACAAGTTATCTGTAATGTCCCACTTTTTGTAACAGTCTGACATCCCCTCCTCCCTTTGTGTAAATACAGCAGAGAAACGTTTATGCATTTAAAAACAGTTCTGTTTAAAACAAATTCTTAGATGGAACAATTTTCAATCAAATCCAGTTTTCAGGAATCCAGACCAAACAGGAAATCACAAGATCCAAAGTGGTGACGCCCTAATGCTGGGGAAAATACAGTGAGACTGTAACTTTAAAGAAAACAATAACAACCTTAGAAGTTCATTCTGATTTATACTAGCCCAACATAAATCTCACTGGAAGTTTCCGTCATAATCATGTTGGTTTCTCCCCAGCTGAGCACAAGTACAAACACAACCATAGTTTGTGCTTAGCTTGCATACTTACCTCCTTGTACGTGTAAGGTCTTCTGAAGAATACAGTTACCATAGTGATTCACTTGTATAAGTGGTATAACCTGTAGGATGAGGAGAAGCAGAGGGTCCCAGAGACATTTGGTGATAATAGTGAATTCTGTGGAAAAGACAACATCCTTCAGAACTTTATGAAGACTTCTTTATTTACACCCTCTTTTTCTGTCAGCCGGGATATAAGCATTCAGCACAAACTGCTTCATGTTGTTGGAGATTTAACTGCGTGATTTGACTTTTTCTGCATTACACTGTTTGCACATTAAGGCTACAAGCAGATCAACACATATTGACGTGATCAACATATGTTCATCACGATTATTGGCCGTTACTTGGGGTTATTTCAGACCATTAATCTGTATTGATTCGGTGCATTTCATTTGCCTTCAAATGTTAAAATGTCATGTCTGCAACAATATTTTGCACAGACAGAATGTTGTGTTGTGTTTTATGTCTTGTTGAGCCTGAACCAAGTCCAGAGCCCCCTTTGAATCAAGCTTGAATTATTGGTCCTACATTTACAGACATATTTTTGACAACAGGGTACAAGACAAGTGGAAGGTAGTAGGTAGCTAAGTGATTCTCCCTAAACTGACATTATATCATAATAACAGTGGCCAGTCTTAGCTAAGAGTGTTTAGGTTTAAAAAGCAAATGTTAGCATGATGCCTAATACTGCCCCAGTGTAACACTGACATCTTTGACTATGTTATTGTTGTTAGCATAAGACTTTAGTTTAGGGTTTAATCAACTACTAGAACTACCATCTTCATTACTTCATTGAGTAATGTGAGGATGAGTGCTCATGTGTAGAGCTGCTGCCAACGTCAGGACAGTTTGTTTCCATTTCAGGTTTTTTGTGGGGATGCTTTGAAAAATTTGTGATGGTGCTTTTAGACCTGATTTGTTATACAGGGGGAAGTGCAATTTGACTGAGTCAGATGGAGGGTCAAGAATTTTAATTATTCAATGGTTCTTGTTTCTTTGTCTCTCACATGAAAATTTTTTTACTCTTTAGTGAACAGTGCACAGCCTGATTCAGTCCATGCGGTCTTACAGTACTGGATGTGCCAAGAATAATTCAAAAACCTCTTGGCCTTCGTACTGTGCATGAGAAGACGTAGCTGAAAGCCAAAATGGCCATGATAGTAGTGTCCTTGGTGAGCACTGTGTTCATTTTTGTTTGGGAGAATAAATGTTCATTTCAGTCCTTACACATTTAGCCCACACAGGAAAAGAGTCGACATTCACTTTCCTCGTTCATGCTGCCAGGCCTAATTTTTACTCTCCTGTGTCGTTTCAACCTTCAAGTGCAAATGGAATCAGGCAGATGGATATTGCTATGCTCCAATCTACAGTTGTGAGTGACCAACAGTGGGATGGCCCAATCAGAGTCATTGGAGAAGAAAGAGGCAGGAGCTATGAGTCAGACATTAGAAGACATTAGCATAGATGCTAATGCTTTATCAGGTATTGACCTAATGTCTTTATTAAATGAAAAACAATTAAAAACACTGCAAACTTCTCAATAGGAAGGATATTTCCACTCCACCAATGACTTGTTTTCCAATGTTTGTTTTAGTGAGTGGCTTACATTCTGTTCTGTACACCTCTGCAGTAGCGCCATCTGTCTGCTAAACAGAACATTCTTCACCTGCTGGTTCTGTTTTGGACAGGATCTGCCCATTACAAACACTCTCTATGGGGTCTTTCCCAGACGGATGAGTTAAATATATTGAACAGTTCATGTGTTATGTCAGGTTAGCGTTTTTTGTCTTCACTGTTAAAGTTGCGGAGGTAGAATCAGGAGTTTAGTCGACTCTTCATTTGCTCTATTTTTAGAGGCAGCATACACGGGCACAGTGTTGATGAGAGGGGAGCACGTGGAGAGAGTGAGGAGAGTGCAGTGCTATAAGTTGAAGCACGTGGCCCCAAAATAGGGCATGAATACATTGGGGCAGAGTCGTTGAGGAATCTTGATTGGCCAGCTGAGATGTCAAAACAAAATGGCACAACAGGCTTCTGTTTGATTCTTTGTATATTGTTGCACAGTTTGGAGGAATTTCTTTTGTTGAAACTTCAAACTTCAACTACTCACTGATTCTCTGAAGGAAAAAGGATCTGAATCTGCACCTTGTTTATCTTTTTGATACAGAACTTAGGCTGGAATAAACCATCATTCATATTAGTGTTTAACACACTTTATGGCGACATTAGTATTCACATGCTTGTCTTTATTTATAAAAATGTTGCTCTTAAAGGGGATTCACAACAGCCAGACATTGAGAAGTGTCTGTCTGTGTTTAGGTGAAACCTGAGCTGTGTTTTCCTTTCTCATACTCCAACAGAGCCCAGTCGCTCTCATAACTACACAAGTAACATGATTTTTCAGAATATGAATGTGAATTTATGTTTTTAGATGGAGCTGTGTTGAGGTCTTAGTTGTTAACGCACTGGAGACACATAATTATAAATCAGTCAATTATCAGTGTGATTGTAAAGCAACTTCCTTGTGCTGTAGCTTAGATACTTTGTTTATAATCATACTCTTAAAGATAAATATCAGGGTCTTAAGTTTGTTTATGTTTTCCAAGCTTGAATATTTGTAATAATGAATTAGATTTGGGTTTTTGACAGTACTCTCTCTGAGTTCAATCAGTGGTGTGTTAGGTTAAGCAATGTAGTTAAAACATGCTGTATTTCAATCATGTCATGTATTATTTTTTTCTTGTGTATTTCATGATTGAAAACAAAAAATAAGCTGATAGTTTGGTTTAAGGTGATGTCTTACCATAGCAGAGAACTCCACGTGGGGGGCAGAGATAGAGAAACACTATCAAAATGCCAACATTCTGTGTTTTCATGCCTGTGACACCCGATCAATTAACAAAAAACACACAAAAAAAACAATCCATGCTGTCCAGTCCTGATGGTTGAGCCAGATAAGGCTGATTATTTTAGCAAATAGGGAAAATAAGGCAGACATAGACTAAATAAAACCTCCACTGACATACAAGAGGAGACTGAACTCATGCATGCAGTGGGCTCGATCATTTGGCTCACTATGTGTGTCAGATTTATGATTTCAGTCGCATCGCATCATGTGAAAATGTCAACCCTTGGTAAAAATAATTTTGTAATGAAGTGAAGGGATCAAACCCAGTGTTGATGCGGATTTTAATAATACCAGTGCCACAGGACCCAATTCAGCCTGTAGTGACGGACTGGGGCTTCTGTTTTTGTTGTTGTATCATTTATAAATTTAATTTGACTTGTATTTAATCAACAGTAAAAAATACTTTCAGATAAAACACAAACTCCTGCTAAGGCATTTCCAACATTGTCTGGTGAGTCGTAGACATTACTTTATTTAGGTCTTGCTACAAGATAATTTTTCGATTGAATTCGATGTCAAAAGAAACATGCTGTCTTACCCTGCCTTTCATTTAAAGATATATACCACTCCATCTTAAAAACTCAAAACATAGGACATAGATCAAAAAGT
This sequence comes from Scarus forsteni, assembly GCA_036419115.1. Taxonomy (NCBI): domain Eukaryota; kingdom Metazoa; phylum Chordata; class Actinopteri; order Labriformes; family Labridae; genus Scarus; species Scarus forsteni. Next base: position 5,804,940 of record JAZDUH010000135.1, read on the forward strand.
GAGGGGACAGCAGGACTGAATCACAAACTCTGCAGCAAAGGGACTTCCCAGTGTCCAGCTGCCAGGTCAGAGCTCAGACACAGGGCTCCAAAGAGACAAGTAAAGGTTCAGAGGGGAAATATGGAGGAGAGTGTCACACAGGTATCCCCCTCCTGGACCTCCTGAACCTGCTCGATGTCACAATCTGTGGTGTTGGTTCGTACATGTTCATGACTTTGCAGCATTTTAGTCTGACTCTTTGTTTGTGTGTTTTAGGGTAACAGATGATGCCCGAGAAAATGAGATGGACGAGAACCTGGAGCAGGTGGGCGGCATCATCGGTAATCTGCGCCACATGGCTTTGGACATGGGCAACGAGATCGACACCCAGAACCGCCAGATCGACAGGATCATGGAGAAGGTACGACAATGACAACATAAAACAAACGGCTTATTTGAATTTTAGAACGTTTTGTGATCATAGTGGATTATAATATTATTTTCAAAAACACAGAAAGGCCCTTTACCCTTTCCTTTGACTGTAATTAATATTAAAGAGAAACTCATTACATTAGACTGTTGAAGTTTAAATCTCAATTTGAAAAAGAATCAAACCAAAACCATTACAATCAAACACATCTACTCGTCTGATGGTCTAGAGCAGGTGCTGGTAGCTGGTGGCTGAGGGCTAACTGCAGCTTTGTCGATTTCAAACACTAACTATTTGTAATCTTTAGGAAATATGACAATATCTGCCAAGAAGAAATAAAATATGATTTGTCAGTACATTAAGATGCACAAATATTAAAATATGAGAAAATGTATATTTCTACCTTTTAATCACCATCATTTGAAAATGCATTTTAAAACACATCAGATATACCAAGTAGTGCAATAATGCTGTTATTCCTAAAACACAGAAGTTAGTGAGCATGTTTACAAGTCTCTCTAACAAAAAGTCTAAGGGATTCAAAATGGGTTTTCATTATATTTTGAAAAAAAACATTAAGCAAACAGTTAACACATCCATATGATTTACCTTGATGGGGTCATAATATCAAGAAAGTCTTTTGTAAAAAAGGCAAGAGTGTGCGTTTCCTCTAGGTCACGGTACATTTTATTCATTCCAATAAGCCCATATTTGTCCACTGAGAGCACTCATTGGCACGTATGTTACAGTCAGTCTAAAAATACAACATGAAGGCTCCGTTGACCCTGTGTTTGTGTGAAAGCAGTTTGCATCAAGTCGTCTCCTCTCTTTGACAGAATCAGATGCCTGTTTAGTTTCTGTTTAATTAAAATCAGCCTCAGGTCACAGCCTTGATGCATGAATGAAACCTTTATTGCCCCAAAGGAAATTAATCTAGCACAGAGAGCATAAGAACACAAACTACAACAGACATCAACAACCACACAGGACAGCACATGACATGAAACATGTAGGGTTTGAGTGTACTCAGTATATTGTATATATTTAAGTTTAAGAAACTTTTTTTGCCACATTATTTTTTATCACTAATAACCCAAAATCCCATTTGGAAATTCCAAAGACTTTTTGACAAGGAAACCAGCATGATGAAAACTTCCAGGTTAATCAACAACTATTACATTACTTTAGCACAACTTCATTGAATGTGCTCTATTTGGAAATAAAAAAAGTTAGAAAAACAGTAGAAGGGAAAAGAGAATCAAGAGTAGCACCCTGTTGTTTGTAAAAAGTAAATGTCATGGAAACATTATTCAAAATGTTGCTTTATATGGGTACAAACATTATTTAAAGCCAATCTCATGCTTTTTTGAGATTTCATTGTCCTTTAGTGAAATGTCTTCTCTTCATGCTAGAATATTTCTATACACAAGACAAAAAAGTTTGCAGCATCAGGACTTCTCCTCTTAACCATTAGTTGCTTGAAACGGCCCATTCTCCAGTAACCCATGAACAGACCCACCAGTGCAGCATCCCACCATTGTTTCACAGGAAGTTTGAGCACATTGGCTTGGAATGACAAGTCCAGCATGAATGCAGAGTTGTTGACAAAATGGTGCTGAATGCAGAGTTGTTGACAAAATGGTGCTGATCAGTGCTGAACTTATCCCTAAAGTGGCAGGAGCTAAAACAAAGTATCTTGGACAAACTGAGCATACAGGTGGATCAGGGATAGTCATCATGTATATGAACATAAGCAGTTGTGGTCTAGGGATGGGACAATACACTTACACGATACGCTGCACCTCGATATGCCCGGGTCACGATACGATACGTCACGATACAATATAAAAAAAGTAAAAAAGAAAGAATATTACTGTGTAATTACAACTTATTTATTTTTGTTTGAGTTGCACACAGGAAAACACAAGGCCTAACAGGCCAAACACAAACCATAACACTCTCTCTAACCCTAGGGAGGTCAGAGAGAGTGTATGCTAATGAGCGTAGGCTGGTTTTTGCCGTCTTCATCTTCACATTTTTGTGGTGACGCTGAAGGTGGTGGTTCATGTTTGTTGCGTTGGAGGCGGTGTACGAAATGACAGCATAGCAAAGTTTACACACCGTCTTAGTCTTGTGTGTTACTCTATTGTCTTCGTCTTTTTTAATGAGAAAGCCAAAATACTGCCAGACAGATGACTTGCATCCAGGCGGAGAGTCCTCAATTTCGACCTCATTTGACTCCATCATTCGGCTTTTTGGAGGCAAGGTAGTTGGTGCTGATGTTTGTTGTCGTCACTTCTGGTCACATGCGCTGTTATTGGACATGACGTTTTTATTTCGCGATCCATTTTTATCAAACTCAATGCGTTTCGTCACATACTGTATCACGATATTTCAGCAAATGATTTTTCATCCCATCCCTATTGTGGTCATACTATAGCAGTCATCAGAACTTAGTTTATGGACCCAACATAAGTCAAAATATAGGCTCTCCAGTCATAGCCACAAGCCCTGGCAGGAAAATGTGTTTATAACAAAAAAACATGCAGAATAATGTAGTTGACTGGATTTTCTTTCTCTTTTCTTCCACTCAGGCTGATTCCAACAAGACCAGGATTGATGAGGCCAACCAGCGCGCCACAAAGATGCTGGGCAGTGGCTAAACGCTCTCAGTTCAGAGCGTGGGCTTCCCGCGCCGCACGTCGTCAGGCGCTGACATGCTTTCATCATGGTATTGACCTTCTAGGTTTGCACACATGCACATATCACCTCCCCTCCTCATTGTAAATGTTGTTCTGTGTGTCGTCTGTCGAGCTTTTTCAAGATGATTGTCCTCGTAAAAAGATGATTTCTTATACTCCGTATATCATTCTTTCCAAAGGTTGTATATAGTGCTGACTTGATGGCTCTCTAGCTCACCTGTGAAGTTTTTATTCTCTTTATCGATATAATATATATATATATATATATCATATATTATAATATATATCAAATATAATATATAATATATATATTTAAAAGTACAATGCTCTGGATGACAAGTATATAATAGGAATGCTATACAAGCTGTTTGTTTATTCTTTTTCCTTTTCAGTATCTCAGTATCGTCTTAGTAAAACTGTGTCATTCCATTTAGGCTACTGTCATGCTCCTTATTTTGGTGTTGTTACGACAAAAGGGAGACGACTGATGGAAAAACACAAGCAAAGATTTACTGAGTGACGATACAGCTGAGAGGGATGGCAAAGAGCACTTACAATCAGGAGGCAGTTGTTGGTACATTTTCCTTCATTGCAATCATACTGAGTTACTGTTAGACAATGTGCAACTAGACTCTCTGTAGCTGTATTAGACATTGCATTCCAAGTGATGTGAATTGTGCGTTCTCTGCATGACAAATGGTAGATTTTAGTCTTATAAATAAAACCTGTCTGAAAAATATATATAAAAAATGATAACATGGCAGTAGCAAAATTGACAAACGCATGCTCAGTATTAGGACACAGTTGATCGTTCCATACTCCTGCAAGTTTGCAATAGTGCCACTCTTTTTGTCTCGATATATTTACCGACTGTGACCATCTCGTTGTAAAATAATGCAAAAGGGATCAAAAAAGTGAGTTAAAGTTGAAAAAACATGAGGACTTGGGGTTGTATTGCAAAAAATGACCTGTTTTCTAAATGATTATGCAGTTCAATGATGACGATGTTGACTATGTGCTGAAAGATGAGGACTGGTTGTGTACTGTATCATAGGTTTTGGATGCTCTGAAAAAAAATAAACGTTTGCAATGTAAAGCAAAGACGCATATTTCTGAGAGACCTTACTTTTATAAGAAGACTGTATCTGTAAGTTTATTCTCCCCGTGTGGTTTGTTATTGGTAAAAATAATGATAGCATAAAATAACAGTAACTATACTCTGGAACAAAAAATACACTCAAAGGGTTTTTTTGTTGCTTCTGTACTTTAGAGCTATGCACACCAAATCGCCAAAATGCCGAGTAGTTAGAGTAAGGTGATTAAAAACCTAAACCTGAATGACACCATAGGTTAAACCGTGAGATTGATGTCCTCAACGCATGTAATATTAAAGACTCCCTCTCTGTATCCTGTCAGTGTGTGAAGTGGTGGACATTTTGTAGCTAGCTGAATTGATTAAAAGTAATAAACCCTAGTCCCATGCGTGTCTGTCTTTATTGCCGCTGTGAGTCGAGAGGCTTCCAAGCTCTCTCTTAGTTGCAGTGTGATGTTTAAGGGAATTTCCACTCACGCTGTGGACATGTACCCACAGGCAGATGTAGCAGACAGTCCACCTTATGTCTGGATGTTATTCTGTTTGAATAACAAGCCTCAGAGCAGTTTGTGCCAGTTAATAAATTAGGATTGATACACACCAGGACAACAAGATTTTGGAGAAATGTAGGCACTGTGCAGTCATCAGTTTAAAATAGGGACGCTCCAATCAGGCCTTACTCCAATTAATCACCCAAACCACCAGGCTGCAGAGAGTAAAGGGTGTTTTTTATTCTTAAAGGACAACAAGATTCTTGCATTTTCTCCTGTGAAGCTCGACCATGCAGATTTAAGGCGCAGGCTCTTTGTCTCTGTAACTAAAAAGTACAACCAGAGGTAAACTCACTGCTGTACCTCGTTACCATGCTCTCCTCCACTTAGATCAAAGTACTCTGCATCATGAGTGTAACTGAAGGACAGTCGAGGCATACAAGAGTGCATAGGCTTGAAAAACATTTACATTTTTGCAAATAAACTACAGTTCCCATGATGATGTAAAGGAGGTGGAACCCTCACAGCAGCTGAGGAGAAATGAAAGGGATTTGCCATCATAAACTTCAGTGTGTTTTTGTAATCTGGATCAGATCCACATGAAATTGACCGTGATAATGGAGATATATACTGTCCTGTAAATTTTAAAGCAAATCCCTATAATGACTTCAGATATGTTTTTTTAAAGAAGGCCCAATGTTAACTTATTTTTTGCAAATTTTGGGGATTTTTTTGCATCTAGACAAATATGCAGATCATCATCAAAATGTAATGGCTTCTTTCTTGGACCAAACTACATCTCTGATAAAAATTTTTAGTGTAGATCCGTCCGGTATTTTTTGCATTAACAGACAAACAGAAAGACAAACAAACAAATGCACAGACAGACCCTGATGAAAACATAACCTCCAGGGAGGAGGTTAAAAGGTTTGTGACCACTGACCTTTAGGGTTGAGTACAGATTGGATTTTGTCAATACCTGTAAGGATTCAGTTGTGCTCATCAATTGCAGTTTAAAATGGCTCCTCATCCTGATTTCACAGATTTTGGAAGCAAAATATAATCAATATTTAAAGAGTTAGAATCTGCCTGCTGGCCCAGTTGAGATCTACAAAATGAACTGTCAGCGATGGCAGGGATTTCTTCCCCCTTCATTCATGAAAACCAACATTACACTTTTTGAGGAGGACAGACTGACACAAATACATATTAACCAAAAGTGCTAAATCAAATAATAGCAAAAGTGGAGAGAATCTATATCAAATATTTATCACATTATCTATGCAGGTGATTATTCTGTTATCTGTCTCTGATTAAACTTTATTATGAAATTGTAAAAAGAACCCTGTCAAATAAAAACACATGCTGAGGTACCGTAAAATAAAATGCATCCAGGGTGCTGGTTTGGCAGAGTGGTTAGCAACCAGGTACCCCATGTACTTGTACTCTGTCGGTCCAGGTTCAAATCCCGCCTGTGACCAAATCCCCCCCTATCCACTGTTTCTCTCCTATCAATAAAGGCCCAAAAAGAATAAAATGCATTCATTAATAAAATTAGGAGTCTCTATCTCACATTGGATCATTTTCACTAATTCAATGAGCTTATATCTAAAGAATGTATGTTTACATGAGAGTGAATGTTTTACATGACCATCTGGTGATGAGTGTATGTCCGAACAAAATAACACTGGGGTTACATTAATCAATTTACAGTGAAAACTTTTAAAATATTCTTTAATAAACTATCTTATTTAAAGATAATTCTCACTGACTATGACTGACATGTGAAAGCAATAGCACAAACTTTCCGGTAAGTGTCATTGTTTTCTAATGGCACCATTTTGGATTTCAACACCAATTTATTTATTTATTTATTTATTTATTGTTTATTTCATTCTTTTATAAATAAAAATTGATACAAAGAAAAAAATAAAAGATCCCCAAAACTGAATGAAAAGGAGCAGAAAGAAGAAAAACTCTTATTGTATCTGCCCCCTCTCTCACAGGATACAAATCAAACAATCACATAACAATAATGTAAACGATTTGTTACCTTCCCTCACTTTGTGTTTCTTATTAAATATGACTGTTAAATAATGACTGTTGAATATCTTAATCTCCCACGATAGAAACACTTTAATGGGTCGAGCTAAAAGCCCTAAAACATTTCAAGAAAACACTGATTGGGGAGTCAAACTAATCTAATGTGTCACTGTTGGAAAAAAAACATTTCACTTTGAGATTAAACAGCATTCACCATTCATAGAAGAATTCATGTTGAACTATGTAAGAAATTGTGTTTTCTAAATGTGCTCTCTAATATATAAACATTTTTAACTTCAAGAAAAGAACATTTCTTCAAACAATTCTCCTAGCAATGTAGGGATATTTATGTATCCTTCGATGCACAGACAGCAGTTTATTTAACAGACCAAGCACAAGAAAGACTTTGGATACATACTGATACCAAAGTAAAATACAAAAAAATAAAAGAACAATAAAGTCATACATACATAGAGGTATAAAACACTGAACTATCCAGATTAATGTCTATTATCTGAAACCGTGCTTGAGTGTAGGACCTCTGTGGCATGACCACTTCATCACTTACATGAAGGTGCTACAATTATGACCCATGTTTACCCAACGAGCTTCATCCACATGAATAATAAATGTATCTGCAGACACAAATGAAAAAGGTTTAATGTCTCTATTAAAGGTTTTTGAATATTAAAATTCTTGTGTTTATATGTGGGAGTGCTTCAACATTTGATCAATACTTATGTCAAACCAACAAACAAAGAAGATCCTCAGAATTTTTGGGCAAAAATAAACAAACATGAGGAAACATGACGTGGATGTGGATCCTGAAGAAGAGTGAAGAAGAGGAGAAAGAAGAATGGATGAAGATCATTGTGTAGCTTTTATAGCTACAAAAGGTAAGAAATTATTGCCTACATTAAAAAACAAAACAAGGACCCATAAATCAAACTAATCATGACCTATACAGAAGCAAAATTATCCTCTTTAAACATTATAATCGATTTGCTAAATGGCAAAAAATGATTAAATAACATTTTATAGACTTAAGTCCAATTTAATTAGTATTTCAAGATAAAAATCTGCTTTACATGGTAGTTGGCCAAGGGACAAACTCAGAAATGAAATGTCAACTGGGACAAATATAATTTTATCATCTTTTAAATAAAACAAGGAAGGAAATGAATGAGCACAGATTGACAAACATAATTATAACCCATTACTTTTAAATTAACTATGACTGTTTTAAATGAGGAAAAATATGTCCAGCTTTACCATTAAGGATTTACGTGATCTATGATGTTAATTTTTATTTTTTCATTTATCACGAATAAAAAAACAAAAATAAAAAATGTCCTGGGTTTTATTTGTAAATTCCAATGACTTTATAGCTAATATGTGACACATATTTGACCAATATGTATGGCCAATATGTCATCTATAAATTGGTAGAAATATTATTATAATAATATCTACTGATATGGACTTACAACTTAATAAGCTCTTATTTACAGACACCAAAATTATACCAACAATACTGTTATTATTGGACAGAATAAAGATGATTAAAATATGTGTACACACAACAACTGTTCAGTTCATCACCCATAGTAGTGTTTTAGTGTTATAATTATAATAATGGCTCTTACATGATAAGCTAAAAGTAGTCCTTAATCATTCATAGATTAATTTGCTAATCATCTTTATCATTTTGCTGTAAACTGAACAATTGTGTTATTTTATTCCAAAAGGTTGTCTTAAATACACATTTATGTTTCAAAAAAATTGTGCTGTTATTTTAAACATTGGTAACTAGAATTAAATAATTAAAAATGATTAGAAATTTAGCTGTATATATTACGTTTTAAATGTAAATTTATAATGTGATTTATCAGACAAGACAAAGGAAAGAATACAAGAATATATAGCATCAACAGTTAAGCTAACAATATTAAACTATAATATTAATGTGACTTTAACTGTACCCTTAAATTATCTAACTGTCCCATCCATACACAGAGGTCACACAGGATTTATAAAGTATTAAAGGGAAAGCAGAGGGGACACCAAGTGAACTACTGAAACAGTTAAGATGTGGATGCCAAGTTCAGATTACTGACACAGAAAGCTGTTTGAAATGAAACTTAAACATGCTCATGGTGAGATATGTAGTGGCAGCAGTAGATATTAACAAAATGCATAACAACAATCATCCAGAGTTTATCATTCATTCAGAAAATAATGTCGTCATAAATGTACGTAAAGCTGTTATCAGGAATTAGCACACCTCATGTGACCAGGATAAAACATCAAACCTGTATTTTCTGCCATTTTAGTTTTTATTTAAATTTCAAAAGCTTATATAAGGGATGAATTGTTACACACAGCAAAGGCAAGTACAGTGTGAGACAAAAGTGGATTTATAATAAAAAAAAAGGTGACAGAGGCAAGACGGCACAAACACAAGGAAAGAGGTGAAGAAGAAGAGGCTGGGTCTCTGAGGGACTGTGATCCAGATCAAATTGTGGAGGAGCCGATGACAGCAACAAGAGGAGGAGAGAGAGAGAGAGGGAGAGAAAGAGAGAGGTCCCAGGGCGACAGACAGTCCAACGAATAGAAGCTCAAGTAAAATAAGAGGCTGAAGAGCAGGGGCGGAGTGGAACTCATTTTCAGCCCTGGAATTTCGTGCCTCAGACCGGCCCACTCTATATCATGACCTATTGTATTAAAATAATATAATTATAACTTTACATGTTAAGTGTGCTGTTCTCTAAAGCCAATAATACTAAACAATACGATTTTTTTCACTGGCAAAATATGCAGGTCTACTGCATCTAACTTTCATCTTATTCATTTTAAACTCTGTGCTTTGTTTACCATCTTACTTTTGATGATAAAAAGGGTCACTACTATCATTTGGGCACAGAAAGTGGTTATAGTAGAACTGATGCTTGCTTGTTCACACACTCTGTTACAACAGCTCACCTGTTTCTTCAACACTGACAGCAGCAACAGCAACAATCCCTTCCTCATCACTTTCCCCTGTGTCTGCCTCTGACATTAAAGGAAAAGTTCGGTTCCTGCAGCTTTTACATTGTTTATAGAATGAAGAACAACAATATACTCACCCAGAAGGCTTTCCTGATGCAAACGGTGCTTCGGGAGATATTTAGATCCAAAATCGAGCAGCGGACACCGATATAATGGTAGCCTGTAGGGCATAGATCGCCGCTCCTAAAAACTGCAATCGTCCAAAACTCCTGTTTTTCACGATATTCCATCATGATTTGCTCGAAAAAGGACCGCCATTGCAGCCTGTGTCTCTCCACACAGCGCTGTGTGGCTGAACAACCTCTGAACTGGCCAGCTGAACTCTCCTCTTGGCTGATGCTGTCAGGATAGGCTGAATCAATTCTTTCAGTTGTCAGCCGTGCGAAGTTTGGCAGGAGAATTGTCTATGGATGAAGTGTTGTGGAGGATGAATGTTGTGGAGGAGGACTTTTTGGAGCTGCAGTATACAGATATACAGAGTGAAGCGCGCTCCAGAGAGTTGTGCAGCATGTAAGAGAGCTTAGTTCAGCCACACAGCGCTGTGGCGAGAAGTTGCACGCAATGGCGGTCGAGGAAATCATGAGTGTGAATATCGGTGAAAATTAATGCAGTTTTTGGGATTAATGCAGTTTTTTTAGGAGGCGGCGATCTTATATGTGGCGAACTCGATGTTTTGGTATCTAATTTTATATCTTGGATCTAAATATCTCCCAAAGCCTGCTGGGTGAGTTGTTTGCATTCATTCATTATTTGTGAAAAATTCTATAAACAATGTAATGTAAATAAAAAATGTAAAAACACTTTTTAAAAATAGTTTTCAAAATAATTCAATATAGTCAATTCTGATCAATTCAAGTCTGTTTCATATCTACATGGAGAGACTCTTTTTTCAAATTTTGGACCTCACAATGCATTTCTATGGGCTCAGGGAGGGCTTGCCCCAACGTGATAACGCCATACGCACTGATGACTGCTCGGACCAGACACACAGCGCAGAGATGATTCAAAGTTAACGTGAGTGATTTATCAGATTATCAGTATTTTCGGAGTAAATAGTGTACAAGTATTACAAATAATAGCATTAGTTTAACTCTGGGGTGTTTCCTTGTTGTTCTTTTGTCTAATTTTTGCAGTGTTTTGCCGTTTATTTGCCGTTTTTGCTGTGTATTCGCCATATTTTTACCGTGTTTTGCCGTATATTCACTGTTACGTGCACATGTTAACATACACACTAAAACCAAGGACGGGTATAAAAGCAAACTCCAGCTGAGGATCGATAAAAAACTCCCTAAAAGAACAATAAAAGAGAACATATTGAGAAATGACAGAGTGAGGAAGGGGAGAACTGTGCAGAAAAATCCCTCCATGGATGTGAGGACAGCAAACTTGGACTCTGTCTTCATCTGGACAGGAACTGCTTCAGGAACTTATTGTCAATAAAAAACACCTGGACATGGTCTAATATAACAAACTGTAACATGGACACTAAATACAGTAGGTCAACAGAATGTTTGAGTGTATGCTAATATTTTTTTATCATCTCAAAAACATTTGTACATGTTCATTTACAATTTTTATAGAGAAACCTGTTGAAAATTCATATCAGCTTTCTTTTCTTGTAATTACACACTTAGCATTTATTAGATAATTCTGCCAAATACTTGCCAGACTTGTTTACATTTATTTGTTATGAACATAGGATGAATAAAATTTGTCGAAAAGGACATTTCCATGGACGCTAAGACATTTTTGACAAAGAAAGACCAGGCTGTTATAATTACAGTATTTAAAGAGTTATTTGGGACCACAGACAGCCAATACCAGTAAGTGGCAATGGGCCTTACTGTGGAACCAAATGTAGCCTATAGCATTTTAGACATTAACTTGATTTAGCACAGTATGTACATGTTATGTCTGGTGTTGCCATCAACAGGAAAACAAATCAAACAATGTAACTATAACACTGTAAAGTAAGCTATCTGCCTTAAATTATTATTAGCTATTGAAGGGGTGATCGAGCCAGTACCACGTCGAGTGAAGAACAGCAGGAAGTGACTGTTCATTTAGAGATCAGCAGGATCACATTTGTGGATTAAATGAAAAACAACTGGCATCACAAACGTTGCTCTAGAAAAGGTCTTCACTCCACTTTGATCTGTTTTGCTGAGAGTTTGTTTTAAGAAGTGGATAAGTTTTGCCCATAACCCTACTGCAGAAGCACCCACCTACTACATTTTAGATTGGTCTGTAATGTGATTGAAAGACTGCAAATACTTTCTTTGGACTGTGTCCTAGATGGACAAGTGAAATATGTGAAACTGTCCATCTGGTGTGTCTGATTATGAGACAGTAATTTGTAAATTATTGCCCTGTGAGTGTCTGTCAATCAGTTTTATGATTGTTACTCAGACAGATAGATGGACACTCTGAGCTTACCCATCACCATTTTCCGGTGTTTAATACACCAAGCTTTTAGAGAGAATCTGTCAGACAAAAACTTGATCCCTTTGACTGCAGGGCCAGTTTTAGTGCTTGTTTATCCAAGAGTGTTTGATGCTGATTTCTGCTAACTGCATTTTGCTTTGCAGCATAATTTGCTCCAATCCCTGAACACCCTTTTTTTAAATGGTCATCCATTTTAAAATCTACCATCTTCCTTTAGTGGTAGAAGCATTCATTCATTACAAAGGGGAGAGAGGGGGACATGTCCCACCCTGAGAGATGTTTTAAATCAGAGATGGGGAATCAGAAGTAAGGCCCTGATTTTACAGAGACTTATCCACCAGAAATGAAAAGATTTTTCCTTTGCATTTTCAAAAACAATCCACGCTCACATGGAAATGCAGGGACGACTGAAAATGCTGTAGCGTGCATGCCAGTCCAGTAGATGGCGATGCAGGTTTGCAGAGAGACAGCGCTGCAACAACATTTGTACAAAGAAGAAAAACTTTTTACAAACAACAATGGTGAGTGGACGAATGCAGATGCAGAAGTTTACTGTCTGGACAACAAATCTGTCTGGATAACAAACCGAGCACAGTAAGCAGCACACATGTTACTCGGTAGACGACCAAGGCTGTTGTTGTTCCTGGAATACGCAAACAGCCTTCATGTGAAAGAGTACTACACATGTGGGGACGTCCGCGTTTCACCCTGAAACACTTTGTATGTCGTCTTCATGGAGCCAAAACAAATTCATTTCCAACACTTTCCACTCTGGACCCTCGTTCAATAGTTTGCGGATTCAGGCACTCCAGGCACCCTTCTCATGTAAATGGGAGGCGTAAACGCAATGAAAACTCTTCGGATAACAGAGCCGTGTAAACAGGGCTTAAGACTCAGTTTCAAAGTAAACACTGCTGTACATAAATACAGGAAAACATCTGTGAGCAAACCAGAATCAGAGCCAATGACAAAAAACAGCAGCAGCAGCTGTAATGAAATCATTCCTGCTGGGTCGTTTCAGCAGTTTAGTTGAGTAATGGCTTTGGAGATGCAATCATTTTTCATCTTGTTTGATTTGGCTTTAGATAATCTGAATCTCCTGCTCAAAACTCAGTTCAGATTCTGCATGGAAGGGACGATCAGGTCACTGTAAGATGTCCTGAACCTCATTCGGCCCCAGGTGAGTGTCTGTCTTCGCTGTATAATAAATGTAAAGTTGGGTAACTAGGTAAATATCGTGAAACTGTAATGCCTTTTTTTCTCACGAACGATAATTTTAAAGTGGCATTCATTACACAACATCTGAGCATGTGGGTCTTCATGTTTTCAGGATAGTACTCACGACAGACTCCTTGGACTTGCACCATTTCTCTGCCTCTTTGCTATCAGATCATCAGACTAGTACACTTATACCCGAATAATGCACCATTCTCATAAACAGTATAGCGTGTATTCCAGAGATTTACATTGTCAATTTCTTCCTAATGACATATCAATAACCTATTATGACTCCTCCCATGTTTTGTCACAGCTCATGGGTCGGTTATGCCTTCAGAATGATAATGTAAATTGTGTTATACTTTCACCGTGTAAGGAGTGTGTTGTCAGTAGTGTAAAGATTACAAACTACTGGATTTTGATTTGGGTAAGTTTTGGGTTCCGAATAAGAACTTCCATGCTTTGGTGGTGTTGTAAATAATCAGGATAACTACATTCTTGGGAATGCAAGGAATAACCCAAATAGCAGTTCCTCAGAGCTGCAAAGTTTAGACCTATATAAATGTCTGCTGAACTGTGAACTATAATAGACTTTCTAGTACATAACAGTGCATCAGATACTTCTGATAAAATCAGAGTCTATTGTATCACCCTGTTAACTCAATAGTAGATGCAAAAGTTTCACCAATATTCCATTATGGTCCGTTTGGGCTAATGCAGACTTACACAAACACACAGTTGCTGTTCGTCTCCAGTTCAAAACACAAAATGTTTATTATCACGTTAATATTCTGCAAAAAAAAAAGCGATACCTTTTAAGGGTAATGCGATAGTTGTACTTGCCGCAGCATAACAAGTAACTGTAGCGGCATATTTTGTTTATTCTAAATCTGCCTTTTTTACATTAAAGCCAAAATGGTCCATACACAACCGATTTATTTCAATGGGCGAGTACTGAAGACCGACCTCTCTTTGCTATCAGATCATCAGACTAGTACACTTTTAAACTTGGACACGGCACCATTCTCACAACAACTACACACTACAGATTATTACAGATTTACATTGTCAATTTTGTTCCTTTTTTAAATCAATATTTAATAACCTTTGCTGAAATTCTGACTCCTCCCATGTTTTGTCACAGCCCATGGGTCGGGTTATGTTCAGATAATGATAACAAAGGTTATACTTTCACCGGTGTATGGTTGTTTGTCTGTTAGCAAGATTACACAAAACTACTGGATTGATTTACATGTGTTTTGGTCCAAGGAAGAACCCATTACATTTTGGTGGTGTTTAGCATATTTGTCTGGATGCAAAAATGTCCCAAAATTTGTAAAAAAATTCCCACATTAAAGGATAAGTTTGGTTTCTACAGCTTTCACATTGTTTATAGAATGAAGCAGAACAATATACTCACCCGGAAGGCTTTCCTGATCCAAACAGTGCTTCAGGAGATATTTAGATCCAAAATCGAGCAGAGGACATCCGTATAATGGTAGCACATAGGGCATACAGCGCCACTCCTAAAACTGCATTAATTGTCCAAAAACTCATTAGTTTCACCAATATTCCATTATGGTCCGTTTGGGCTACTCCTCCACGACAGTCTGTGTCACCCCAGACATGTCTTTGTAGCTGGGCTGACCTCTGAACTGAAGAAGAAGAGCGCTTGCTCGGCGCCTGCGCAGTACTCTCTGGAGCGCTGCCTCCACGTCCTCCTTTCGATGAGCTCCTCATCTGTAAACTCTGGCTCGAAACTGTAAGGACACCCATCATATTCAAAGTTCTCCTCCACAACATCTTCATCCGATAGATATTTGTCCATTTAGCACAAAACTGGAAGAAGAAAGTCGTTGTGTACCCGGCGGTCTTCCCCTGAAACAATGAGCTGTACTGCGCATGCGCGGAGCAAGCACCTTTCTTCTTCAGTTCAGAGGTCAGCACAGTCGTATAACATGTCTGGAGTGACACAGACTGTAATGGAGGAGTAGCTCGAACGGACCATAATGGAATATTGGTGAAACTAATGAGTTTTTGGACAATTAATGCAGTTTTAGGAGCGGCGCTGTATGCCCTATGTGCTACCATTATACAGATGTCCGCTGCTCGATTTTGGATCTAAATATCTCCTGAAGCACTGTTTGGATCAGGAAAGCCTTCTGGGTGAGTATATTGTTCTGCTTCATTCTATAAACAATGTGAAAGCTGTAGGAACCGAACTTATCCTTTAATATTTGTGCTTTGAAGGGCAGTAACAGCTTCATGTAGAGCTACTACTTTGTTTTTGAGTCTGGGCTTGGGTCCTTTTCCACATGCCGCCTTCTCTGGACCCTTTGGATTTTAACTACTTGTAACTCATCAATCAGTTTTATGTGATTGGGCAGAGGAAGAGAAGTGGGTAGGGACAAAGGAACCAAAGTGAGAATTGATATATGCACCCACCATAAATCTGTCCTCTTACTAAATGTCTCACATAAATTTAAGTTTATTCAAGGTTTGTCTTTTGAGATGTGACATCTTGTTTTCGTCTCCTCGTGACATGGCCCACAGGGTAATATTGGTGGGACAGTTACAGCGCTCCTGTCAATATATTGTCCAGTATGTATGGTTAGTGTGGCATGCTCAAAGACTCCCAAAATATACAGATAGGGAAAAATAAAACTCAAAACGGGAACTATGGTGAAAATTAGTGTTCAAGTGAAATTGTCAGTTTGTGATTTATGCCTCTATTTTATCTCCACAGGCTGAGTTTGGTGGTCTAAATAATACAAAATGAATCCTGTTTTTATGCTTAGAGGGAGTTATGCTGTTGTAAAATACAAAATCCCAATTATTTCAGTCCTTTGTGAAAATGAAAACTTTAGTTTTTCAGGGCATTTTGTTGTGTTTTGCATCAAAAAGTGGAGTCACAGTTCAGAGGATCAAGACTTAAACTCCTGAGTACAGACAGAGTATCAGTTAAGACAGAGTGCTGCAGTACGACTTGGTCGCCAGAGGACTATCTCTCTCCTCCTCTCTGCCTCAGCTTCATCCATAATTCATCAGAATAACAAAAACACCCTTGAAGGAGACCAGGGGATGGCTCAGGAACAATGTGGATCCCTTTGGTTTGAAGTGGCTGTAATACATTCTGCCTCATCATCTTACTCTGGATTTGGCGAGTTGATAGTACAAACTGTTTGTCCACTCCTCACCTCTCTTTAAAGGTTCAGCATTAAAGCACTGAAGAGGGAAAGATTGTGGCCCAGTGATAGGCTGAAGAATTAGAGATACAATATCCTTATACTGAATGTCATTTTCCCTAAAGGGCATAAATGCTTCAGAAGAAACTACAGCTATTTTTGCAGCACTTTAATTGTAAAGGATGTGTCATGTAAAATGCGTTTTATAAAAAAGGCACATCACAAAAAAGTACTTATGCACATTTATTTTAGTATTCCAAGTATCTACTGACCCACAATATAAAAAAGGGTATTATTCCTTTCTTTATGTTTCATGATGATGATTATGAATCATGTTTGATATTAAATCTGATGGTCTGTGCAGAATCAGGGTGACTGAACCTGCCTGATTTAATGTCTGTATTCAGTCTGGTCCATCTTGCCAAATGCCAATCTACAACAATTGTAGATTGAAGTTTGGCATTGACATAAATGCCTGAGTTAAGATCGATGATGAACCCATGCAGACAAAATGAATGTTTTATTTTCTAACATAAAATGTATCTGATACTACCATGCTTTTTCATTTTAAATGGTTATTGTATTTTATAAAGGATGGTTTTAAATTGAAAATGAAAGACATGGAAGCAGATTCTGTAAGATGCCTATGTTTTAGCTCAGCTGTTGAACAATTGATTCAAAGCTCATTGATGGGTCTGGTTTTACTCCATAATGATGTGCTTTGTAAACTGTTTGTCTCTCTTTGTATTTCTGTCTGTAACTTTGTGTATTTTGCTGCTGCCTGCAAGACAGTCTGGCTGCAGACCTGCAGACCTGCACTGAGAGGACCCGCTGCACTGAGAGGACCCGACGTCACGTTACGCCGACATCACGTTAAGTTTCCTGCACTGACAGGACCCTACGTTGCAGACCTCCGACGTCACGTTACGTTTTTTTTTTCCAGATGCCCCAGTGTGTGGTTAACGCCCAAAGTGATCACCGTAAGCAGACTACTGAAGTATTACCATGGATGTATTATAAGAACTGGATAGTGTGGCTCCGCCTTCTACCATGTAACGGTTTTGAAGCCATAATATCCCCCGTCAGGGCGCCGCCATTGTGCAACCAGTAGAGAATTTGGGCCATAATCCGGACGCAGCTGTCGTAAACGGTCGCAACACAACTCAGCATACGCCGTACACAATCATTGTGAAGCTGCCGTAAATCGCGGTAATTTTTAAACTCTAATAACTAATAAAAAAGAAACTTTTCAGAAAAAAGAGGACTTGGAAAACACGCAGCCCAATAATACTTTGATATCACCACAGCATACGGATGGGAGAAATATTTCTACGAAGTGTATTAATTTTTTGAAGTTTCACTTCGGCCCGTCCAGATGAATGGGGGAGACGGAGATTTGACCTATACTGCAGCCAGTCACCAGGGGGAGCAGTTTTCGTGGCGGCTTCAATTTTGGCCTAGCATCATGGCGTCCATGTTTTTTACAGTCTATGGTCTATGGTCTACTCAGTGCAGGTCTGCAACGTAGGGTCCTGTCAGTGCAGGAAACGTAACGTGACGTCGGCGTAACGTGACGTCGGGTCCTCTCATTGCAAGTCTGCAACGTAGGGTCCTGTCAGTGCAGGTCTGCAGCCAGACCCCTCTCGCTGCCTGTCTTGGCCAGGTCTCCTTTGAAAAAGAGATTTTTAATCTTAGTGAGACCGACCTGGTTAAATAAAGGTTAAATGAAAATAAAATGAAAAAGTGCAAACAATGATGATGAAAATGGAGAAGGGCCGATTGCTTCTATATAAAGGACTGTACATCCAGCCATGAGCACCAACTTCCATCCATGCATCCATTATCTTTACTGCTTATCCCTTTTAGGGTCGTGGGGGGGTGGAGCCTATCCCAGCTGACACTAGACAAGGGGTGGGGTACTTCCTGATTCATCATCTGAATCGCAGTGTCACATTGAGAGACAGATAATCAATCAATCTTTATTTGTATAGCGACAGTCCATAACAAGTGTTACCTTAAGACAACCATTCACACTCACTGATACCTAAGGGTAATTTTGAGTCGCAATCAACCTGATGAGCATGTGTTTGGACTGCGGGGGGAAGTCAGAATGCCCAGAGAGAACCTACACATGCACGGGAAGAACATGCAAACTCCACACAGAAAGGTCACCTGTATCACCTTTGCTGCCCTGAGCACCAGCTTAATCGGGTCATTTGATTAACCTCCTGGTGCTTCAAGGTTCACGAGTAAACGCTTTATTTGGAAGAACTGCTTTGAGCTTTTCTGCTTCACTCACTTAGAAGATTTTACAACAAACATTTCAACTGCAAGCACTTGTTACTACTGGTCTGTTTTTTTACTAAGAGGCCAATGATAATGAATTATGCCTCTCTTTGAATGCAGCTGTTTTGATTGTATTTTAATATTGTTGTTCTTTGTACTCTCAACATCATTGAAAATGAGGGAACATCGTCAATGATTTGTTGAGTTTGAATAAAGGTTGAATCAATGGCTGAATTATGAAGAAATTCTCAAAAGAGATCACAGCATGGTCTTACAGTTGGATGTGAGGTAGTTGCTTTCACTGCAAGTCCAGTTGCCATTTACCATTTCAATAATAACTTAATAACAGCTTGTTCTTCTCGTTGATTACATTTGATAATAAATAATAATACATTTTATTTAAAAGCGCCTTTCAAAACACCCAAGGACACCGTACAGGATAAAACAATAAAATCAAAAAACAATACAACTATAAAATCAGCAAAATACAACAGACAGTGATGGATAAGTGGATGAGAGTGGGATATTCATGGTAAGGAGTACGCAGTTCGGAACAGGTGAGTTTTGAGTCTGGATTTAAAAAGAGAGAGCGAGGCTAGATTTCTGAGGTCCGGTGGGAGAGAGTTCCAGAGCTGGGGAGCAGAGCGACTGAAGGCCCTGCTCCCCATGGTGCTGAGGCGAGCAGAGGGCACAGTGAGGTGGGTGGAGGAGGAGGATCTGAGGGAGTGGGCAGGAGTGGCGATGTGGAGGAGGTCAGACAGATATGGAGGGGTGAGGTTGTGGATGGCCTTAAAGGTGTACAGGAGCAGTTTGAATTCTATCCTATGCTTGACCGGGAGCCAGTGAAGCTGCTGCAGGATGGGGGTGATGTGATGGTGGGAGGGGGTTCTGGTGATGATGCGGGCAGCTGAATTCTGGACCAGTTGAAGTTTATGGAGGGACTTTTGTGGAAGGCCAAAAAGAAATTTAAGATTAAAATATGAAATTTGTTGGTGAAGGTTTTCATGATGAACAGATCATTTCATGTGTTATTTGTTTATATTGTCAGCAATGATCCAAGAACACAGTGATTTTTGGTCAAGAGAAACAGCGCAATGCTAACTTCTGGGTTTGCCAACAACATCATCCATGCACCACTCTCTTTTGATGCTGCAGTGAGCTGTTAAGATATTTCCCCCTAAATGGTACCTTCAGCAGCAGACCTTCACCACAGCTATGGAGGCACACAGCTGGATCAGTGATACCTGGTTAGTTAATTGGGTAATGATCCGATGGTCAAGTGCACTGATAACATGAGTGTTTTAAATCAATGGGATAATGTTTGTAACAAAAATGGTTTGTGTTAATGTTACAAACAGGAATCATGGCTTTTATGTTCTGAAGGTGAGTTTTAGTAACTAAACTCTCAGCAGAGTGTGTTTGTATGCATGTACAGTCTCTTTCCTCCAGGCAAACCCCCTGAGCTCCACAGACTCCTGCTCTGAGTTATGTCTGCAGACTCTCTCTCTCTCTCTTTCTATTGCTGACACAGTCTTGGACTCTGTTTTGTTGGAGTCAGCAAATAGTCTGCAGAAAACAACAACCTTTCTCTTGATGCACACAAAAACACACACACTTCCACAATGGGACAGATGATTTTATAGAAAGGTACAAAGGTATCATGTGAAATTAATATACAGATAAATACTTATAGGTTAGAATATGGCAAAGCATGTCTCTGTGATGATGACCAATCTCACTGTTCTATCATGTTCATTCAATGGCATTTGCTTACACTCATGTTTGAGGGCATTTAGGCAGGGAGGCATCACTTGTGAAGAGGAATTACAGTGGTTTCTAGTGATGAGCACTGACAGTCATTTTCTCCTTGTACTACTTAAAAACACATAAAGACTGATTTCAACCAACCTGTATATCTGGTGCCTGTTATTATCTAGATTATCCATGGTTAGCTGACCATTAGTGCACATGCTTAGACTTCAAGAAAACTTGAAGAGTTTTGACTTTGGTCCTTTAAAGTGTGTCACAACCTTGCATATCCAACAAAGTATACAATCAATAAAGTCTCCTACAGTCTTCTTATTTAACAGACAGTGTAACTTGATCAATGTCAGAACTTGGCGTATGTTAAAGTCGATGTCATTGATAGTTTGACTCTGAACCTCTTAACCCCAATTCAAGAGAAGTTTGTAAAATTTAAATAAAAAGAAACTTCAATAATATGCAAATAAACATTTGGGAATTGAGTAAACTAATTGTTGAAGCTTTGTGAGTGAAATTTTCCCCAACTCTTACTTGGTGTATGACTTCAGTTGTTCAATAGACTTAGACAGACGTTATTGTCATTCAGTATGCAGCAGGTGTATGCAGAATGAGATTTCATTGCATAGGCTACAGTTAGTAGTTTTCAAGTACACTGTGAGTAATAAAAAAGTAGACGATAAAATGCAAGGGAGGTATAAAAAAAATGCAAGATGTATGTTAAACACTAAATATTAAACATCAGATATGTACAAATGGAGGAAGGAGATTGAGTCCAGTAACTGTCAGTATGTAGCAGTAAGATTTTAGGAGTAACAGTAGCAGTCTGGGGTCTCTAATTGCATATTGTGCTTATTAATGAACCACATATTATCAATAGGAGGCAGATCTGGACTGCAGGCAGGCCAGTCTGGTACTTTTACTAAGACGCTGCACTGAATTAAAAAAAAAAAAGAGAGATGAGAAGAATGTGTCTTAGTATTGTCTTGAAATAAGAAGAGGTATTCCTAAAAGATGTTTCTTAGATGGTAGCACACCCTGCTCCAAAACCTGTATGTACCTTTCAGCATTAATTGTGCCTTCACAGATGTGCAAGTTACCCATGCCAAGGGCACTAACACACCCCATACCATCACAGATGCTGACTTTAGTACTTCAGCCTGATAACAGCTTTGCTTGTCCTTTCCCGCTTTATCCCAGAGGACACTTTATCCATGATTTCCAACACCAAATTTAAATGTGGACTCAGACCACAGCAGACTTTTCCACTTCACTTCACTCAGTCTCAGATGAGCTCAGGCTAGAGAAGCTGATTGTGTTTCAATGTGTTGTTAATGTTTGGCTTTCATTTTGCATGGTAGAGTTTCCATGTGCACTTGTAGAGCAACAAGTTGTGTTGACTGACTAAAGTTTTCCAAAGTGTCCCTGTGAGCCTATAGGGTTATATCTTACGCAGAATTATGTTGGTTTTAAGCAGTGCTGCATGAGGAATCGAGGGTCACAGGTCTTTGGTGTTATGTTGCTTACATCTAGGGCTGGGTTAAAAAATGGATTTAATTGGTTTAAATCGATTTTCCTTTAACTGGTTCATAATCGATCCATAAAATCCAAAGATCGATCTTTTGACTTGGGTAGTTGTTTCTTCTTTGGATGTGCAGAGAAGCAGCCTGTGGTATCAACCCTGCTAGTCTCGTGTGATCAGCGTTTAGCGTTGCTTTCTACTGAACAAGATCTCATGACATGTTACTGCAAACAAACATGGTGGAAGCACTACATGGGCACCACTGGAGAGTTTAAAAGCTGATGTTTGGATGTACACTATTATAGATTTAACAAGTACAAAGGAAAATACGAGTTGGACAAAAAACAAGTAATATGCAGAATATGCATTAATGCATATCATTAAAATATGATTAATGTAACTGCTTTGGGTTTAGTTATTCATGTTTTTAATGATGTACCAGGTCAAATGGTCACTTTTTAAATTGACAGCACTATTTTAACTGAGATATCCCAGACTGAATAAATATCAAATTGAATCGTGAATCGAATCGATTTGGGACCTTGTAATATCAAATCGAATCGATCTAGAAAATCTGAATCGATACCCAGCCCTACTTACATCAAGAGCTTTCTCAGAAATTTCAGAACCTTTCAATACCAGAGGATACATATGATTGTAAATGATGAAATTCCTAAAGCCCTGCATTTGTACAAAGAGAAGCACTACTGTAAAGCCTTTGAATTATTTGCTTTGGGCGCTGTTTACAAAGTGAACCCCGCCCTTGAGCCTTTCTGTGATGCTCATTTAATGCCTATTCACTCACCTGTTTCCGATGAACCTGTTTGCCTTAGAAAAGCTCCAAATCTGTGTTTTTGAGCATTTCTTAGCTTTTCCAGTCTTTTGTTGCCCTTGTCCCAGTATTTCTTCTAAAACACTTTACATGCATCAAAGTCAAAATAAGCAAAGTAAACAATGAAGTTTATCAGTCTGAACATTAAGTAGTATGTCTTTTTAGATGATTCAATTGAATAGGTCAAACATATATGCAAATTATTATATTCTGTTTCAATTTATGTTCTACACCGTTGCAGAACATTTCATATGACAACAACCCATTTGAATTTCCTCAAAGGTGAAAAATGTCCTTAACAGCAGATTTTATACAACATGATTTTAAGAGGTTAAACAAACACTAACCTCTGTGTTGAGCTGTATGTGAGAAAAAGGTGGCATTCCCCTTTAAGGGCAAAAATCTAAAATTAGGGTCATATGTGGCGAGGGAGAGGACAGGGTTAGAGGTCAGAGGAGGAAAGCAAAACAATCTGCCTCTGCCTGCGTTTACAGCGAGGAGGGGCCCAGAGGAAAAGTGAGGGAGAGAGGAGGGGAGTGTAATAATGCTACTGTATGCTGTGTTATGAGAGCATGAAAACTGTGGTGGAGGGTAAACAAACAAAACATCACAGCAGAGAGAAGAAGGACGAAGAGGCAAAGTGAGACCGAAGAAACAGAAACACAAAGATGGAGGGAGACTGTAGTTACGACACGAGGCAGACAGCAGATATACCTCCTGCTTCACTTCCCCTGACAGACAGATTTATTTATGACCCATTCACTGGACCAAAATCAAAATTCAGGATGACTTTGTCACAGGAGCAGAAAATATGTCGCAGCATGTCTGATCCCTGAGGAGGAAACAACAGACATAAGTCAGTGTGCTGAGCTCACCAGCATTTATTTCCTTTTTAGGAATACATTCAGGATATGCATATTGCATACTATATATCCCCTAGCATCAGTAGCTAGCTAGTTCCCACCAGGGACTAAGCTAGCCAATTGCATTATTGGCAATCACAATTACTGGTGCCAAAGGCCTCAAGTAACTCCAGTTCAGAAAACCAAACTACCCTTTTAATTTAATTTAATTGATTTTTTTGATTAGGACAGTGCACATCAATCAACAATTTTGTTATACATGTCATTGTATATGCCGGAATTAGCACAATAGCTAAATTTGATCCGTTGCCCTAAGCAAGTAATGCAGTTTCTTTCTGTGCAGGATGCTGTTGAAGATGATGCTGTTGTTAGAAACACTTCCAGCCAATTTTGTTCAACTTCCTAATGTTTAAAAGTATTTTTCAGGTTGCATTATGTGTAGTGGTAGTCAATATGTGGGTCATTCTGCCAAAAGAGTGAAATTTGCTTGTCATAACTCTTAAAAATTAAACTTCATTTTGTATTAAATTTCAAAATAGAATTCAGTAATGTACACATTTACTCTATTCAAAACGAGTACTCGTCAATCTCAGGCTACTTTATTTAATTTTTTGCAACTTTCGACAGTTTAGTATCATTGCAATTTTTCTCTGCTGTTACCAAAACTCAAATACCATTTTAAAACCATGAATACGTATAATAATAATAATAATATCAACCACATACAATGTTTTCCCCTACAAAGAGTTAATTTAGAAGAAATGGTTGGTTACACGATAACACTATTATTTATCACAAAAAACAACTTTTTTTTCTGTTACTCTTTATTTGAGTAACAGCAATGAGGGTAACAGCAATTAGTTTTTAGCATAAAATTAGCAATTGTGTGAAATCTAGCCACTTAGCATCTATGCTAGTAGCTTGAGCACATGGAGCACATTCTTAAGATTTAACTGAATATTTTACTTTTGAAATCAACAAATGTTGTTTTAGAGATAACGTAGGTAACAGGACTGAGTTTTTAGATTGACCATCTCTAAAACAGCTAATATATCATTTAATTTAAGGAAAAATAAAAGAGGTAACTTACTTTTGGTCTTCCCATGACTTGCAGAAGACCTAAATGATGTCACTTCCTGCAGAACATGTCACTGGTGGAATGTTCCAGAATTTTAAAGGGGGAATGTGTTTGGGTGACAGCAATGAGTGAAAACCTGGGGACAGCACTAAAATGTGAATTTTAACCAAATTATAATGACTTTTTTTGTAAAACTTTTGTTTTAAAAGTGTAGATAGAATATGGAGTCACACTTAAATGCAAAAGAAAATTTGCTTTGGAAGGATTTTGTTCATGATGCATTGTAGTAAAGTGTAGTTTGGCTGTGGGGACAGGCAAGAAATGCTATGTGTAAGTGTTTTGGATGCCATTTTAAAATATAAAAAAATATATATCTGTAATTTCTACAAAGATTAATGTGTATGGTGTTTAGTATAATAATAAAATATAATTTGTAATATATTACTACTTGTGTTTATACATTTAATATAAAATAATATGCTGGGGACAGAAATTTCACTCTTTTGGCAGAATCGTCCATGTGGCTCCCAGGCCTCCTGTTGCCCACCCCCACAGTGAACATATCCAGACTCTTTAAATCACCAAACATTGATTTCTTTGTGCTGATCTGAATTACTGTTCTGCCAGTGAAGCGTTTCCCCTGACCAGGAGAGTGTGGGCAGATCACTGGTTGGACAGAGAGGTGCTGAAGGACATGACTAGAATATCTGCACAGTCAGAGCAGCAGACTGGAGCCGTGCACAGGGCAGAGGAGAAGGGTGGGGCTGCTCTTTGCTGCGCAGAGGGAAACCACTGCAATCTTTGTTCCTCACTCCTCGCTCTTATACACCCATCAGGAGGTAAAACTACCACCACCACCACCCACCCCTCTGAAGCAGGGCCTTTTTTTTAGTGAAACCCCCGGACTTCATCTGCTGGGGCTCCGTGTGTATTCAACCCCACAAACCAGCTCCCTGTTTGTGTATTAATGTTTTGTCAGAGTGGTTTAATGTGAGTGATGGTGACAGCTGAGGGGGAGGGAGGCAGATGAGACTAACAATAACTCACATCGAGGAGAAACAGTGAAAGCAGACAACTGCTGCAAGCTCTTCTTCACCACGACATCCTATTCACAGCAGATCTGAAGAGCCTGTTATGTTATATCATACCGCTCCTGTGATGGCGTGCCTGTTGGTGCAGATTTAAGAGGTGCACCCACATCTATTCATGAAAGCTGTGCAACGTGTCTGCATCCTCAAAGGCACCAAATGACCTCTACTGTCATGCCATGTAAACATTCATCAGGGATGAGCAGCAGTGGGAACACTGACACCTGGTGGCAGAAAAGAGGCTCGACAGAATATTAAACATGAGGCTGTGTCATCGAGTTCAGTTATTGTGAGCACACAAAAACAACAGATATTACTTGGAAAATCTGCCAGATTGTGATTTTAAATCAACACAAGGTTGTTATGGCATGATGTGAGAAGAACAGCTCAGTGAAAATATTCATGAACTTCAGTCCTCCATGAGCATCTAATATGTTACATAACCAACCTCACGATCCTTAAAGATGATGTTTTCGCAAGATTCAATATATGACTTAGAATGTCCAAAAGTTATGTACCATTAGGATCTCCTGTCTGAAATATCAGCGTTTCTCATAAGAGTCATGAAATACTCATGACACAAACCATAAAAACTGAAAATTCCCATAATTTGAAATCAGCGTTGATGTTTATTGCCAAGTACATTTGCAAATACAAGGAATCTGACTTGGTAAATTGGTGCCAAAAAAAATTAACGTATAGTTAGATTGAAACAAAAATTTAGGAGGAATCAAATAAAGCCAAATATCAGGATTACGGGCCACTGTGATAGAAAATTTAAAATGAAATGTCAAATTTGTTGTAATAAAGATACTCAAGACTGCTGCCTGCATGTTTGACAAAATACCCAAATTACAATGAACTAAGGACGTTGTGTAGACACTGGTGTTTAATGTTGCTAGGCTACAAAGCTGACCCCTCTGCAGTATCTGTAAGGCTGTTTAAATCCCTGTTAGCATCATTTTTTTTTATTATTTAAATATCCCCAAAATTGAATATAAAATCAAGACATCATGCCGTACCCTAAACAGCAGATGTAGACCTAGAAATTGCTTCCTCTAAGTCAGATCGGCTTCACCTCTGCCATTGTTGTTTACGATGCATCCTATGCAAGACAAAACCAAGTAAGGACACAGGCCCCTGATGTCCAGGATGTTTCCTCCTCCTTTGCCAACAACCTTCCCTTTAAAGGTCATGTGTCCTGGTGGGTTTGGCTGTAATTTAAGCAAGGATTAAATACAATATTAAAAATGAATTAAGAGATGGCATATTTTGTCTCTGCAGAGGATCAGATGTAGCTCTTTACCTCTCGCCCTTGGAAGCACTTGGATTTGAAGGGGTAGGGAGGCAATAATAATGAGCACTCTGCAGAGTGGCAGCCCAAAACATGTCTGATGGGAGAGGAGGGCTGCAGAGCAAATTTTTACAACAGTCATGGCGCCTGCCTGTGCCAAGAAGAAAATACATGCATAGACTCCACCTACAGTACAGGCCAAAAGTTTGGACACACCTTCTCATTTAATGCATATTCTTCATTTTTATCACTATTTACATTGTAGATTCTAGCTGAAGTAATGATGGCCACTCATTTCTCTTAACTTACCTGATTGGTTCTTGCCATAATATTGATTTTAAAAAGTGTCTAATAGGGCTGTCAGCTGTGCATCAGCCTGACTTCTGAACAACACAAACGATGGTCCAACCCCATTAAAAAGGCAAGAAACTCCATTAATTAACCCCGGAAAGGCACACCTGAGAAGTGAAAACCATTTCAGGTGACTACCTCTTGAAGCTCATGAAGAATGGCAAGAGTCTGCAAAGCAGTAATCAGAGCAAAGGGCGGATACTTTGAAGAAACTAGAATATAAGATGTTTTCATTTATTTCACACTTTTTTGTTAAGAACATAATTCCACACGTGTTTATTCATAGTTTTGATACATTCAGCTAGAATCTACAATGTAAGTGATGAAAATCAAGAAAACACATTGAATGAGAAGGTGTGTCCAAACTTTTGGCCTGTACTGTACATCTGGAGAAACTTAAATGTACCCATATTCTACATAAATCTGATTTATGTTCCAGGTTAAAGTGTACCCTCCTCTGACTGAAATATCAATACTTATCATAAACACTCAACAATTTAGCATATGAGCTTCCTCTGCCTAAATATCAATACCTATTATCAATAATCCATCATTTATAGTGGGGGCTTCCTCTCACTTAAACATCACTACCATCATCGACACTGTAATCCAGCCACATGACAAATACTTTTACTTTCTTAAAGGTGTAATCCTCACTTCACTGGTTACTCAGAGGTAATATTACTACAGTGCTATAATGACAAGTTTATCAATTTATTGACCAACATCAGTAACATTAAAAGGGGTTTTAATTTTTCTCTCCATTCATTTGAACTGAGCCTGAAAATATCAGAAATAAACTAAGTACAGGGTGCTGGTTTGGGGGAGTGGTTAGCGGCAAGGCACGTCCCATATACATACTTCTGCAGGCCCGGGTTCAAGTCCGGCCTGTGTCCAGTTTGCAGAGTGTCTTCCTCTTCTCTCTAACTCCTTCCACAAACCTATCCACTGTCATTTTCTTCTATCAATAAAGGCAAAAAATGGTCTAAAGAAACATTAAAAAAAAGAAATAAACTAAGTCCAAGAACCTTTCAACACCAAATGTTTTTTAATGGAAAATAACTGTTTTGTTGACATGATCACCTATCTTTGCAAATTTTGATTGTTTTTCAGAACAGAACAAATAAATTAACTACAAAAAGTCATAAATAAATAAGGGATAGGCTTTAATGTTTATTAACTTTTTAGCAGTACATATTTAACACAAATACCAACCCTTATAATACCAGACAAAACCAGTCTATTAACCAATCAGTGCAGTCATCAATTATCCCAAAAAGTTTTATTTAAGATTATTTTTATTCACAACACATCAAAATACAGACCACATTTAAAGACAAAATGTCTCTTAATCTGTTCAAACTGTTACTGTTGTGCCTCTCTGGTCATTTAGGTCCAATAAAGCAAGAACATTCAATAAACAAACAGATTGTGTCATTTTTAATCAGGCTAAAACAGTTTCTAAAACTGTACTCTGTCTTTTATATGAAAGTGCTTCTTAAATGTGGGTACAGTGTATTTATTTAGTTATAAGTGTGTTTGCTGAAGGCTGCGATGTTACAGACTTTTCTTCAGCATGCTGTCTTCATCAGTGTTTATTCACTCTTTGGGAAAGTGATGCATTACAAAACGTATCATCCTGCAGGATGTGTGATTTCACTTTTTAGGTAATTATAAAACAGGACTTTGGTTCAGCTGGACGCGATGCAACCAAACAGCAAGACAGCGACTTTCTGTAAGGGGTCTGCACGTTCATCTTAAGCATGCACGGTTTTCTACATGAATTGAGCTTTCCTAACCTTGCTGAGCTTTGGATCAAGCTTGCCAAGATCTTGTCTACCATGACTGTGAACTGCCCAAATCAGAGGGTCCAATCAGAGTCCCTAAGAGCAAGAAGAGGTGGAAGCTATGAGCAAGAGGACAGCAGGAAGTGACTGCTTGTACAGCGATTAGCATAGATGCTAACAGCTTCAAACTTCTTGATATAAGGATATTAGAAGGGCACTGCCATAGCACTGCCTGCTACATTATCTGAGTGGCCCATAATGAATGTGACTGACAGAACCATCATCCAATCACCTGCCGGATATGCTTCTGAAAGGTTCTGCCCTCCCCAAACACTTTCTATGGGCTCTTTCCAAGATGGACTATTGACATATATTGAACGGTCAATCTGGCATGTCAGGGTACGACTTTGTCCAGACAAATCAGAAACATATTCATTAGGTTAATTCATTCACTCCCAAACTTTTCTGCCAGGCCCCCTTTCAATTACATTTGTAAGTTCCCCTCCATCCCTCATCATACACTTCAACAAATATTGACAATCACTAAACAGTCACTTCGTTGGCTAACAATATCATCCTCTGCAAAGATATTAAACATTAGCATGAAATGTTGTGGTTGTTCACATTTCCAGGTTTTAAGGATGACGCCAGCCAAGGAGGTGGAGGGCAGGATATGGCTTCTTATATTCGACTTTTTAAGCTGAAATATCAGGTTTTCTGTCAAAATGTAAAAGTGTTTTACCAGTGGACCACAACAGCATGTATTGGGGTTTCTTTCTACATTTTCTTGTCCTCCCATGACGTGTTCGGTAGGTCCCCATTTTAACTGTTTGGTAACCAGTCCAGGTTGTTCCCAGTATTTACCCAGGTACTGAGATTTAAGTTTAAAATGTTTTTTCTCAAATGTGTATATTTAAGATGTGTTTTATTTTTGAAAAGTGGTTTTGATCGTCACAAAACACAAAGGAAGTAGTGTTAACTATGTAACAGAAAAGTAGAATTTCACCAAGCTCTGGTGTTTTCAAAACATAACTTAAGTCATATATTTATGTAATGTAACTATGTGAAAATATTTTAACAGTCTTGAAAATAATTTTCCTACAGTTTCATGTATTGTTTGGATTTTTCCTTTCCATAGATCACAGCTGTCTAAATGGTTTGTAGGATGAAATATATTACTAGTGTAGCAACATTACTGTTTTCACTATAATCAAGCTGTAGATGATCAAAATAAAACTTAAATAAGAGCCTGACTCTGTCTGTTTGGTTACAAAAGTCGAGGTTAGACAGAGATAATCAAGTTATAAACAACAGTAGCCTGTCCCTTCACATTTGTGTAAAGAAGAGGATGCTCAAACTCCAAACAAAAGGATGTTGAGTAAGTAAATTAAGGACCTAATAAGAAAAATGTCACTGAAATTGAAATGCAATGCAAATGCAAAAATGCTGAAGGTCGCTTGTTTGGGACTTGTTTTTATCGACCTGGTTGCTTACTTCAGTTAAATCTGGCAACACTGGCTGAACCCTTCAGTTTCATTGAAGCATTAACAATAACAGAGAAAAGGCTGATGATTCTCTTAAACCACGTTCTAACCTTTTTGAAATTAAGAATTATTTGTAGCCTTAAATATCTGCTCAGTTTAATTCTGCTGTGGTCATCAGCTGTGTTTCAGTGTTATTTTTATTTTGGGGTTGCCAGTTTTAACGTGTGACGTGAATGTGGAAAAGTGTAATTAATGTTTCCTAATAAACATGAAACAACAGAAGGTTCAGCAGAGTGTTCTTAACTGCATTTGTCCATTATAAAAATAAACTGTTCAGACACTATTTGTTAGAACAGCACTTTTTCTCTAATAATAATATTTCTGAGCAACTTAAACTTGTATTAGAGTAGTATTTGACCAGGAGGATCTCTTAATTTTTTTCCAAAATTAAAAAGTTATACATTAATATTTTTTATATTTGGTTGTATGAGGTGCTTGTAAATATATTTTAAAAAAAGAAACATCTCCGGCTTGGCAATCTGAAGTGTCTGCTTTTCAGCATGTGGACCTCATGAGTCACAATTTCTTAAAAATCTGACCCTGAGCAAAGAATGAAAATAACCTCAATTAATATTATTGGTAATCCATCACAGGTCCAAGACTGTGAAATCTAGATAGGAAATTCCTCCACTGGCTCCTTCATTTTAGGTAATCATTCAGTTTCTTTAATTCTCAATCTGAAAAATGGTGGGCTTTGGGTATTCAAAGTGGCACTGAAAGAGTCAAAACTGGATTTATTCTTAAAAGTTTACATTTTGAGGTACAGGACTTAATTTTGTTGACAGAACTAAATCACTTTTTTATTGAAAATGTACATAAATTTGGAAGAAATTGCCTTTTTTCTGACGTGCGCCCTTTTTGGACACTGAAACATATGTGTCGCATTTTTTCTTGGGGCATCTGAAGGTGCAGAGCTGACTATTGTCTAGTACCTGAAACAACCCAACTTCACTGATAATATCCCTGAAATAAGTTGTTTACTTCGTCCACCTCTGATAAAGGCCCTAATCAAACAAACTAAACCTAACTAACGTAACAGAATGCCACCTGAAACCTGCAAAAGCAGTTTTATCATACAGCAAAAGGTTTTAAACATCACAACAGCCTCATTTTGTGCCCTTAAATTGTTCCAACTTTGTTTCTGTTTTTAACTGTAAAGCACCAAAGTTACTTTCACCAATGCAGAAATTTAACAGACTAGCTCTTTAACAGGACGTGGGGCTGATGCGCTTGATCATTCAGTTGACAAGAGACTTTTTACTTTTGAGAAAAACATGTTCCCTTTACCCAGAAACTCAGATTGTTTTTTGTCTTTGTAATGAAAAAAGAGAAGAGGATTAAAATGCAGTTGATGTTCATGAAGTGTGTTTGATTCTGAAAGAATAGCCCTCCATACTCCAATGATTCTGCGTCAGGCTGATTAATCAATCCTCTCAACTCACATTATTAGTGCTGATGTTACTGGATGACCAGTCTAGAACTTTCTTTAGTTTCAGTGATTTCACGTTGAGGGTTATTTTTCAATGGCAGATGAGTTTTTGACGGAGAACTTAAGGCCGTGGCTGTTGAGGCGCTCAATGAGATTGGTTTTATAGAAGGCGGCTCCTGGAGTGTACACGCCTCCCCTGTGATAAAAAACACAGAAAAGAAACTTTAAACAGAAAAAAGAAGGAAAAGGACCCAAGTGTGTGATAGTTAGAGATAAACTAGAAGAATAACAAAACAGTCTTAACCAACCTTCGTGGAAGAGAGTGCAGCTCTTCCAACACTGTTACAGCTGACTGAACCATGGCAGTGGCTGTGATTATATAACCATCTGTGAAACACAAAAAGAAATATAAATGTTGCCAAAACCTCAATTCATAAACCTGGGTTGTATTTAGATCCCTCTGAATGAGTCTGCCTTTATTTGGGACGGGTACAAAACAAATCAGGCCTGTAAATCTATATTTTCTAAACCTTCTACTAGAAAATTCAAAGGATTTAAATAAACAAATTAAATAACATTCCTAATTTGATCAAGTCATTAAAGTTGTATTCAGAGATGTAAGAAAACACAACATTTGGCAAAATGAATTGTGGCATGACACTTTATTTTATTAGGGATGCAGATTATTTCATTTTTCCTGATACGGCGATATAATATTTCTAAACTCACTATTGCAGATACCAGTATCAGTACGGATAGTTTTTGTCAAGCATACAGAGTCTCTACTTAAATGAAATTGACCTGTTTCTGCCACGGTTACAGTCCATTTGTGTTAGAAACAGATGTGGATTTAAAAATAATACATTTTATTATTTACTACATGACACCCTGGATTCAAAAGAGTAGACATTTGGTAATGATGAGGTAAACAATCAAGGTACTTTTTACATTTTGCCAATATTACAGCCAACATATGAGATTTTAACGGCCGGCTCATATGGTCAAAATATGGTCTGTAAATGTTGCCAAAAATTATAGTAACTGAAGACACCAATAATCCGCTTTGTAGACAAATATCTGCCGATATGGATACTGGTCCTATAAAACTGTGCCTCCATATTTTTGGAATTTTATTTTAAAAAATTTGGGACATTTGTTTTGTTCAGGTACAGGCCTCTAGTTGGTAGCAGGCATTCAGCCACTTGACTTTATGCCCCTCTTTATCATTTAAATGCTTGTATTTCTGTCACTGGAACAGCATTATGTAAATTCTTTCCATCTTTTATTGAACTGAATGTACCACAAGACAAGATATTTAGTGTTCAAACTGATAAACCTCATGGTTTTTTCCCTCTTGCACTTATTTTACTCATTCGAATTTGATGTTTGCAACATGTTCCACAAAAAGGGTAAAAAAAATCTTTCTTTTATCAATCAAAAAAATGCAAAGTAAATGAATGAAATGAAAAATGTAAATCAAATTGAGATTTGGTGTGTTCACCCCCTGCATGCTGTTTTTGGAGAAACTCTGCAGGTTGGTCGTTCCAAACATTTCAGAGAACTACCCACGGACTTTGTGTGGGTGCCGGCCGGCTCAAATCCTTTGATTTCTTCATTTACTCCAAGAACTACTCAATGATCAGGCTGTAAGGGTGCCAAACCATCCCTTTAATGACTCCTTGCCCTACTTTACTCTGAAAATAATACCTAATAACATCGACTTTGTGGTTTTGAGCTGCAGAATCAAGTCCCTGGTAATACTGCATGATGGATAAATATCTGCTTGTATTTCTCAGCCTTGAGGACACCATCCATCTTAACCAAATCCCCAACCTCATTTGCATAACTGCAGCTCCACCATGCTTCACTGTTGCCAGCACAGTCATTACGGTACCGCTCTCCAGCCCTTCAGCTAACAAACTGTCTTCTGCTGCAGCCAAATACTTAAAAACTTAACTGATCAGTCCAAAGTATCTGCTGCCATTTTGCTGCACTGCAGTTTGTGTTTTGGTGTCTTGATCCTGTTTCTTTGTGAGAAGTATGGCTTTTTGGCTGCAATCATTCCATGAAGACCACATTCTCTTCCAGAAATAAGCATGATGTGTTCATCTGCTGCACAAAGTTTCCTTGTCCACCATCCTCAGAGCTGCCCCTTCAAGGAGCTTGAGCAGCACATCTTGAAACCCCAGTCTGTCTTTCAAATCTTAGGGAGAGACTTTGCTGATGTAGTATAATAAGTGTCATTTTGCTGTGCTCAGTTTGCCACTGTGTTTGGTCTTTCATATGACACTGTCTTCAACAACCTCGCCTTGGTAGCAGAGTTTGGCTGTTTTAAGCCTCCTACAGCTGTTTGGAAGAACTGGTTAATCATAAATCTGCCCATAATTTGACAAAATCCATGAATTTTTCAGCATGTGGAAATAATTGATGTTGTTTTGAAGGCAAAGGGCAGTCACACCATTCAGAAATTTTACATGTACCCACTTTGTCTCTTGTGAACTGACAAAAAAAAAAACAATAATTAAAATGTATAATTTTGAAAGCGAATTATTTTTTTACATCTGCCTAAAACGTTTTCAAAGCACTGTGCATATCCCCATGTATTTTTCTTAATATCAGACAAATGTGGTGGTGAAAGATTTACCTGCTCCTATGACCTGAGTGCAGATTTTGGCATTGGGGCGCCCCTGTGAGGGATCTGAACCCACTGAGTATCCCTCCCCGTAAAACGTCATGCTGGAGCAGGTTTCTTCTATCTGAGAGAGGAATAAAAGTAAGATTGAATAAATCAGTGTCAAAAATGCCACATTATACATTATTTTACAAACTGCTGAATTAAATCAAATACATCTTCAAAAACAACAAAAAAACAAAACAGAAGTTCTTTTTTACTTCAGGTCACCAAAACTGTCACGTCTGTGTTTTAGGTTTAAAACTTAATCTCCTTCAACAAATTTAAACTTGTCTTAAAGGTCTATTTCTAAAGTCTCAAGCTGAAAAAATCCCTCTGATGTTGGATTTTGTTTTAGAGTTGGCTGTTTTCATGTTAATTCTCATTAAACATAGCCTACATAGAAAGAAGTAAATAAATAAATACATTACGATAAAGACAATAAAATTTAAATAGTGAAATAGAAACAGTTAATGTAGAAAGACACAGTGCCAGTGATTTGCGTGTGCTTAGTTATGAAATGCCAGTGAGAAGAAGTGGGTCTTTAGGGAAGATTAAAAAGTCTCTAGGGTCTCTAATTAAAGCCATTCATTATTTAAACACATTAAACACAAACAGTAAGTGTGTTACCTGTTTCATCGTTGGGCCAGACTTGGTGAAGAACCCAAAAGAGAAAAATGATGGAAACTTTAGGATAAAAAAGAAACAAGATTCAGTCCATTAATATTATAAAATACATATAAATAAAATATTTTTTTGATAACTGTTAGAGTATGTCTACAGTCACTAATGTTCAAAAAACCTTCTAGTTTTCATAAACTGAGTACCCTGATCCACCTGTATTCTCAGTCTGTCTGAGATGATTGGTTAGATTTACTTTCCCACATGGGCAAAGTCAGCTCTGATTGGTTGACAGGTCAGCCGTGTCATCTATATCGCTGCATTCTACCTACTAGGGATGTAATGGTTACCAATCAAAAGATAAAATGCTGTAAAATTTCAGCTAGTAATACCAATTATTTTAAGTACTGTTAAACAATGTTTGATTTCCTCACTTTGTCTATGACGCACGGTGATGCTGCTCATTGCCTGAAAAAGCCAAAACTATGTGTCTGCTCCTCAGTAAAGCAGCAGTGGTCCCTAGAATTATTTCTTAACTAAATTAAAATGTGTTTAATGATTTTAAGTGTGTAAAATTCCTATTGAACATTCGAAACACATTACAACAGAATCGCAATACACTGTTACATCCCTACTATCTACAATCTCTGCTCTGCACTGGGGTTGCTAGAGCAAGCCAACAGGCTTAAAATGACGATGACACAATGGTAAGTAGGTCTGTTCTGTCGGGGAACAAGCAGCTACTGGCACCATAAATATTGGGAGAAAAAGAAGTTCTGATGTTGCTGACTTTGTGTCTTGGTTATAGAAGTACTCTCTTATGCAGAGGGGACACGTTTAACTCACTGCGGGGCCAATGAAATTCATAAAAGCATTATAAAGATTCATGAATAAAAGTACTGCACAAATGCTTATTAAAAAAGAAAAGAATGTTGCAAATTAAGTGTTTCACGGCATGATGATTTGTGTATTAATGTTACTTTACTATCAAAATCACACAGTATGGTGAATAATATTGCTGTTCATGATTTGCTAATATGCAAGGATTATATAATATAGTATGACTTCTTATCAAAAACTTTTTATTTCATGGTTTTGGAAGTTAAATGGAGAATGAACCTAAAATATGTCAATAAAAGTGACAATGGAATCACAAATTATATGTACATTATACTTTACTATGAAATAACTGCATATGGTTGCAAAAACTAGCAAAAATGAGCAAACAGAAAAGGACTTTCGTACAGGTTATACACCAGTTCAAATCTACAACTTAGGTAATTCCTCAAAGATAACAGAGCAGAACAGAAAACATACTGAGCAAAGAAGACAAGCACGCAAAATCGAACAAAGAATAACAAAAACAGACATAAAACAGTACTGGCAACACGTATCTTGTATTTAATCTTTTATTCTTACATGTTATATTTATTTCTTTTATTGATGCTTTTCATTTTTCTATTAGTATGACTCACTAATGTTGTTCATTGTACTCATGGTGTATATGTGAGCTGAGTAAATATTGAATAATCTCATCTCTGTGTTAACATATACATTCTCTCTATTCTTCCTTTTTTACAGTTACAGTAAATCAAGCATTAAAGTTCAATAGATGCAGTAGAAAGTTCTCTTCTCTCACTCCTAGAACCAGCCGCAAACAGGGAAGAATTGTACCAAATACAAAAACAAACCATAATATATTTAAAATACATGTGATATAGCACATCTGCAACTACAGAAAACTGCAACAAGAATGGGTCCATAATTTTCTCTTCATTGTCTTGTGACTATGTAGACCTTTGTGTTGTCTACATTTATGTGTTTTCCCAAGATAAATTTCTGGTATTTTCTCCGCCAAGTGGAGTTCAAACGACCTCACTTCAAAAAAATCTGAACTGGCCCTTTAAAACACCTTCATCCTTGTCCATCTTTAACACTGTTAAAGCATCGTGTAATATCACATGTGCTGCCACTCTCTTCTGCTGCAGCTAACATGAGTGGCTTTGGATAAACCTTTCAGCCACAAACCCGGACCTCACTGTGAAATTCATGCACATTAAAACATCTTTGGAAAGTCATCTGAAAGCTCCTGCTGCATTTAAATCAACTCCACATCCAAGGGACTCAGATTAGCTGACCTCACAAGCAAAAAACACAAACTGAGTTTAGAAGAGGACGGTACCGTGGTGAGGAGTTTCCTGCCCAGGCTGAATTTAACCATGAACCAGAAGACCAGGCCGCCACAGAAGAGCTTCACCACAGAGAGGAGGCCACCGACCCCCACGTAGGGACTGAACTGGACCTGCAGGTGGACAGAGAGAGAGAGGCAGGATGTGTACGATAAAAAGGAAAAAGGTGAGGAAGAGGAATGAAAGATGAAGAGGAGCTGAAAGAGGAGGGACATGAAAGAAGGGATAACAGATTAAAGGGATAAGAGGAGCAGGACGGAGAATTAAAGGGAGAGGAAGATCCAGGGAAAGTACAAGGACTGAAAAAATGCAGCATCAGTTCAAGCTAGGAAGAAAGAGAGCAGCGTGTGAAAAAAGGTAAACGGAGGGAGACAAAGAGGGGGGACGAGATAAGATGTCAAAGGGAGTAATGAGCAGCAGGGGAGAAAGTGATGAATCACTACACATGACTCATCATATTTCCACTTTACTGGTAGATAGCGGTCTAAACAACATAATGAGGTGGTTTCATTAAGGCCGTGTCTCTGGCTGTGATCAAAACAGTGGCAGCTGCAGGAAAAGCTGACCTAGTTACAGGTACAGTGGGGAAATAGCTTCAGCCTTTCAAAGCAGGGATTCAGTCAAAATGAGGAAGAATATCTGCTCTTACTAAAACATATAAAACCTCTTTGTGTCATTTAACACAGCAAACTGCACTGAGTCTGAGGGGTGCAGATGGCGCTGAACATGAAGTGCTTCATTTTAGTGCTGATGCAGAGTCAGGCCAAGCATGCTCAGTTATTTACTGCCTGTAACAAGGCACACAGAATTTCTGATTTCACAGGAATTTACATTCATTTATTTTGCACGCTTTTGTCTTTAGTCACAACAGTGAGATAAAATCTTTTCCACAGTACATCATGGAGCCAAGTACAGCTTTGTTATGCCCCAGGGATGGAAAATAGCCTCAAATAAGCTGTTAGAGAGGAGAGGAAGTCTTGGTAAAATTATGAGAGGTAATGTTGCCTGACTTTTCCTGATCTGCATTGTTCCACAAGACGTGCAAAAATGTGGCCTACTCACTAAACATTGGACATTGGATAGACTTGCAGATTCTGTCTATAAAGGGTCCATCGGTCCATGACCAACTCTGGACATCTATGTCTAAACTAGGTCCACTACTTGGACGTACAACCATGACCCAACTGGGATGACGTTCAACTTTTGACGATTTGTGAGGAACCATTTGACTCTTGTATATACTGCATTGTATATAGTTTTTTCTTACGTATTTGAACTATCCTGAATTGCTGTAAAATCATTGCTTAATGACATGACCTTACATAACCTGTACATGACCTTACATAGCCCTCTCCTTGCTAGAGACTGCTTTCCCACACATACACACACACTACATGACCGTACATAGCCCTCTTAGCCCTTTCGTTGCCTTTTCTTCCCAGAAACTGAAGTTATTCCCATGAA
This sequence comes from Scarus forsteni, assembly GCA_036419115.1. Taxonomy (NCBI): domain Eukaryota; kingdom Metazoa; phylum Chordata; class Actinopteri; order Labriformes; family Labridae; genus Scarus; species Scarus forsteni. Next base: position 5,844,354 of record JAZDUH010000135.1, read on the forward strand.
CTTGCTGAACTTACTGCACCTGCTAGGCCATCTGCCTCACCAAAAACACCATCATGTGACCACATACAATGTTATAAAAAGGAGATGACACTGTACTAGTTTTCAGTTCAACTCTCAGACTGCTTTGGCACTCTTTGGTTGTAACTCCTTGTCCGGACAAGAAGAAGTAAAGCTCCATTTGATTGCATCCAGCTGCTTTTCGCCATCTTTATTCTGAATAAGTGTCAGGTGCTGGTACGAACCAACTGAGCTATCTTAGGACTGTAAAGGGAAAAGTCCTGACACTATTGAACCATTTAATATTTTTGGACATCATTTGGACGTCTTTGGCTTGTGTAGAAAATTTGATAATAATAATGTTATAAAAGCGTATAAAAACATCTAAAAAAACTGTACAGAGTACATTACAAACAAATGATGGAATAAAAGGGAAAAAAGACTAATAAATAAGTGAGACTACAACGCAAGACATAAATGTTAAAAGCAAGTTGATGGGTTTTGAAGGTCATTGCAGTCATGGATTTGGGTTTGTGGAAGGTGTTCAGATGGAGAGGGCTGTGACACTGAAAGTTTGTCTCCCATGGTTCAGTGGTTGGTCATGGTGGAGAGAGGAGGTTGGTGTCAGAGGAGCAAAGATAGCTGTTGGGAGAGTGATGAACTAAGAGGTTTGAGAGGTAAGGAGGGGCTAGATTATGTTAGAGAACTGAATGCGGTCAAAGAACTACATGGCCCAAAAGCCAACAGTACTTCTGGTTGCTGCTTTCTGCCAGTATTCAAAGAAGAACTGCAATGGAGGGAGCAAACACCAGAGAAACCAATGTGGTGTCATGCGTGCAGATGGTACTAGGGACCAGCAGAATGGGCCAAACATCGACGGTAATGGCTGGGCTTTACTGTGCTCTCTGCAGCGCTTTGTGTGTTTTGACTAATGGTGTGTTCCAGTTGTAAAAGAATGTCGCAATTTCAAGACTCCAAGTCAGAATTTTAATCAGAGACCCCTGTGAAGTCGTTTGCTGAAGACGTTTGGCTCAGTAGGGAGTTGGAACAGGAATTGTTCTGTATTCATCTCCAGTTAGACAATCAAATGGTGTTTTTGGAAAAGGATAGTTTTCTCAGCAGTAGCTGAGGAGGGCTCGCAACTGAATGGAACTTGGCTGGCATTTGGCTGGGAGGGGAAAACTGAAGTGGCTGCATCTGTACCACTGATTTTTTTCCTCCAGAATAGCACCTGTTGGTGGGTGGGGTATACTAGACAGCAAGTGAACATTTAGGGCTCTAATTTCTTAGACCAGTCGTAGGCGCAGGCGCACCTGCCCTGCGCCGCGCAGACAGGGTGTGACCAGCGCACTTTGCAAGTTTCCTGCAGTGTCAAGAGAGGCGCACTGCAGGCGCAGAGAGACGCATCCATGCCTCCGTCCCTGCCCCTCCGCGCAAGTGCCAGAGTGGGAGGAGAAAAGGCATGAGTGGGTTTAACACAGCCGAGTGCTGTCCTCACCAATCAAATGACCGCCTCTCCTTGCCTTTAAATGCACTGCGGCCGAGGCGCAGCGTCTAATTGGTCTGAATGATCCCCGCAATCACAGTTACAGTGTGCTGGTAGCGGAGAGTAGGAGTACAAAATTAAGAGACAGTTACACAGCAGCATGCTTAGCTATTCATAATGCTTGGGATCCACCTGCACTCCTGGTTTGTCATCACCAAATAGCAGAGCCTTTGTTGATATACTGTATACTCTCCCAGTGTCTCCGCCTCATCCTCCTTGCAATAATGTACTCCATCTTTTTAGATCACGTTAAAAACAAAGACTAAACAGGTAAATCCTTAGTGACATACATTTATTTTCTCTTTTTTCTCTGTCTTTTTTCTCCCTCTCTTCTTTGAATTTAATGAAATGAGAGAAGCCAGATATATACTCAGTATCAGGCATGTTAAGGCTGTTTATTGTTGGCTTGTAAGATGTGCATCAAACTTCCAGCTGCCCTCAGGTCGTTTCCATTATGACAAACGGCTTTAGTTGACATCAGATGTGACGGGACAATTAATATAAATACAAATATATATGCTGGTTCAGATGGTTACATTAAATAGTGATTGCTGTGATTGTTTATTGCATTAAAATGTGCCTGACACTCTGGAAACCTGCCTCTGAGGCTTTGTTGACGTGTGCACATATGTGCGCCTGTCACCAAATTACAGCTGCGGAGGATGCGCTTTGCCTGCGCCAAGAATAGACCAGGTTAGAGCTGGCGAGCTTTCAGCGCACCTTTCGCAGTTTTTTGGCACGAAATTGTCACTACACCAACCTGAATCTGTCGGCACCTCCCCCTGATGCGCCGTTACACCCATCTCTGCGCAGATGGTCTACCAAATTGGCAAACTGGCAGCGCACGGCGGTGCACCATACAAAATTAACACCGCGCGGGGTGCGCCAGGCTTGCGCCTCCTGCGCCACCCTGCGCTGCGCCACAAAATTAGGGCCCATAGTTACAAAAGCTGATGTGTTATTTATCAAAAGTGGTCCAAGGGAGAAACAATGGTGAGCCGTGACAGGATCATGGGGGGCCAAGACTCTCTGATGAACATGTGGGGAAATAGGGGATGTCCATGAGGTCTGATCCAACAGATGCATGGAAAGTAAAATTAAGGATTCACAATACATATACTGTGCATTTGCTCTCTGGCCATGGGACAGTGGGGCAGCTCTTCACGTTTTGAGGTCACCCTTCCTATCTACATGTGTTTTCTGAACCTGTAGAAGACTAACAGCCATGCTCTTCTGAGAACCCTGGGGAGGCTACCACAAAAATATGGAACCAGGAGCTTTACTGAGAGCCACGTGGTCCCCATATAACCACAGCCGCTGCAGTTTCCCACACTGGATGTGTGGCTCTGACATGACAGCTCCAGCTATGGCTTTCATACTTAGCAAATGTGTGTGATGCACTGTGGCTGTATCATCCTGCTGTCACAGCTCTATTCTTCCATAAATTTCACCCCATTAAATAAGGTTTTGTTAAAAGTTTAGGAAGAACCACAAGAAGTCTTCTCACAAGTGACCCAATTCATTGAATAAAAGACATAGGAAACCTGCAGAATTTAAGAGTTCTGTACAAACAAGAGGAGTTTCCAAACAGATTATGCAAACAAAGCTTTAATTTTAAGAGCCACAGGCAGGAATAGGGATGAACAATTCCCTTATTCCTTCTACTTTGTTCTGCATGCCTTGTAAATCAAGGACATCAGGCTCTCATGAAAGGCAGTCAGCAAAAACAACAGCTAGGCCAACAAAGATGTAATCATGGCAGACAGGGGGCAAAAGTGGTCATAGTTCTGCCTTTAATTTAAGACAAAAACACTTACTGTACAATGTTTAGTGGGTTGAAACATCAGAAGTGAAGTGTTTAACATTTGTTGCCACTGAAAATCAATGCCAACTTTACACAGAGAAAATCTACATGAATCGATGAGGAAATCAATAAAGAACTGGATCGATTAGCAGAACTGATACATCTTTGTATCAATAAAATCATACTAATTCTCCTCCCAAGACAGAAAATGTACTGAATGAATAACATATTTTCATTGAGGACATACTTATCTGCTTATTTTGAGGTTAATATGGCTCTGGTTTTTATTTTTCTGTTTGCTTTGGCTGAGAAATGAAAAAAGTTTGGGCCTATTGTTCTTGAGATTTTCAGCACTGAAGATGCGTGTGCTCATGCTGGTTTTCTGACAGCTCTGACTTGATATCATGCTGGCCAAAAAGAAGAAAATGCATGCAACTCTGCCTTTACGCAAGTGAAATGCATCCACTGGGAAACAGAGTAGGAACTTAGAAAACTGGTGTGTGTTGGCCTCAGCCACAGTTGCCCCTCTGTCACCAAGTCTGTTTGTGATTTCATGAACAGGATCTCAAAGTATTCTGGTGTCTTGTTTATGAGTCAGAGTAAAATGGACCGAGAGATTGACAAGCAGATCAGTGCACCATCTGCAGTGCTGCAGGCATTTAACCAGACCATCATTTAAAGAGAGAGCTGATATGACAGGCAGAGCCTTCTGGTCTATCATCTTTAAAAATCCTTACATGGACTTGGGTTCATAGATTCTGTCTGGGTGGGGAAAGCCCAGGAATCCCCCCAAAACAGCTGGACATGGTGCTGGGGAGAGGGACGTTTTGGTTGACTGGCTTGGGCTTCTGCAACTAACCTGACCATGCTAGAAGAAAGTGGAGGAAAACGGACAGATGGATGGATGTCTCATATTGTCAGAGCTGTAAAAGTTGATCATTTGTATTGGCAAGAAGGAACATTTCTGCCAAAATGCAAATCCAAATTTAAGTATTTGACAAATCAGCCAGATTGATCCCGAGTATCACCATAATATGGGCAGAACATTTAAAATATGCCATTAAACATCACATTATTATTATATAAGTATCGGGATTTCTTGTTTGACGATTTTTAAATCAATTTTTTGTCCAAAAATCGTTTTTTTTCTAAATTTAAATGCTTCATTTTAGTCTGTGTTAAAAAGCCACTTTTAAGTGCAATCCAGGCTTTTGAAGAGAGGGTATAAACAGCTGGACAAATTATATTGCTGAACAAATCCTAAAAAGTGACTCACATGTGATGTGTATTTTTCCTGATATAGTCGGTAGGCATCATCATTATTCATCTTTTTCACTGGTGTTAAAAAAGCTAACTAAAGATTGCAAAAATCAGCAATATTGTAGATTTGCAATTTAAATCGAATCAACACCTAAAAAAATTGTAAAACTCAAATTGGGAGAAAAGCATATCGTCCCAGCCCTAATGATCATCATTTATATACAGAAGTTACAACATGGTCATTAACTGAGACAGAAACAGCTGTGTAGGAAGCCTCAGCATACAAGGTAGCTATACTACATCAGTAAGGCACAAGAAAGGCCCTAGAAAAAAGGCAAAGTTGAGGACAGACTATTTTGTAGACAATCATGAACACAAAACAGCAGGTGAAGACACGTGACCGCTGAAACTTCTCTGAAGGAAAAGGGTGATTTGACTTTGGGCCTCGGTGGCGCAGTTGGATAGTTCGCTTGGTCAGCAATCTGGAGGTTGTAGGTTCAAGCCCAGCTCTGGGCGACACATGGCGATGTGTCCTTGAGCAAGACACTTAACCCCAAGTTGCTCCCACACTGCATCAGTGGTGTGTAAATGGCTGGGATAGAGATAGCGATGGATAACTGACATAGGAACATTACCATCAGTGAGTGACTGTGAGAGTGAATAGGTGTGAATGAGGTGTGACCTGTGGTGTAAAGCAGCTTTGAGTAGTCAAAAACTAGAAAAGCGCTATATAAACTCAAGTCCATTTACCATTTACTTAAACTTCTCCTCTGCTCATTCACTCTGAATTTGTTCATTGATAAACATAAATTGTCAGCACCTCTATTTGTGATTGCATTTCCACTTCACAGTGTTTTTCAGGCCTACGTGGAACATTTGCACAGCACTGTATCTCAGTCTGACAGAGTATTGAAACAATATGTTTATCATTTTCCAGGAGGGTACATGATTTTCAGAGATATACAGCTTTTCTCTTATTTGATGTACAAGACTGTTAAACTGGTCGACGATTTTCAAGGTTTTCCAGCATGGGAGAACCCTGATTAAGTTTAAGCAATCCTCTGAAGTGGCAGTGCTGATATTAGTGCTTGTAGAAAGGTAATCAGATGTAAGGCTACAGACTGAATTAGATCACAAAGCTAATGTCCAGCTTACATACATGTATGACCATAAACCAGGGTTCATTCGAGAGCAAGCACAGCTGTAGCAGCTATAACCCGGAGGGAACATTGTGTACTTTAGGAGGAGGAGATGTGTTGTGTGGTGCATGTGAGCTCGAGGGCATCCTTCAGTTTAAGGCTGTTCTGCTTAGAAAACAATGTATGGCAGGAAAGTACATGGAAATTTCAACAAAAACACAGAAATAATACTGATTGTAGCATTGCTGTGGTGGATTTAATATCAATAAGGAAAAATAAGCATTAACACTTTGTTGTAATTTTTGTAAGAGTAAGCAAATGCATTAAATAAAATTGTTTTTTATTCCAGTGTTTAAAATATGATATACTAGTAACACAATGAGGATTGATTGATTTTTCTTTGAACTACATTCAAATAAAAGGTTTTTCTCTCCTGAAACACAATCATAATAACAGCAGGTGTTGTTTTTTTCCTGAGATCTTCAATGTGCAATTTAAATGAGAAAGTACTTACTGGTTTCCTCATTTGCTACCTAAAAGTAAATCATATCCCTTTCACACTGACCAAAAAAACAGTTTAAACAAGTTAAAAATCGGCTCCTGTCGGCAGTTTGAAAGGGTCTAATCGGCATTTCGACACCACACCCAGGTCGATCATCTAATTTACACCATCACGTCAGTGTAACGTGCCTGTAACTTACGTGACTCTTTGCCATCTCAGCAACAAATTCCATCCTCCTCAGTCTGCGCTGAGTTTTTTACATTTTTTTAAAGAGGGACAAAAGTACAAACTACAACAAACAGTTGACCTCCATGTCCACAGCCTCCATGCTCCTTTCATTGTTTACATGGACGTGTTTCAACATGCTAATGATGTCATCAACATGATGTCATCTGCTTGATGCACCAGAGGAAAAAAACAGCCACACAGCTTGTCTGCTGTTGGTTTGACCCAGGTCTGCCGGCAGTGGGAAATGAGTCCCTTGCCAACTGATAGCAGGTTAACCCGCGTTGAAAATAAAAGACACAATTTTTTCCACTTCTGTCCCCCATCTGCCCAGTTTTTGACTGCTTTGTCTTCATATCTGCTGACAACTTCTGATTAGAACATTATGTACTTGATTTAAAAAGCATGAAGAACAGGATAGAAGCAATTGATATGCGAAAAGCCTAATGGTATTGATTCTTAGAGGACGTTGTTTTTGATTCTTTGTCTCAACTTAAGCTCAGGACTCTAGATATTGGCCTGATTTTACCCATGTTCTGCAAAGTCTGCACCTGCCTGCACAGTCGACATGGCTAGGTGGTAAAAACTCTGTGAGTGTGAGGGGAACAGACCCAACTAGGGCCAAGTTGTAGTAAATCAAACATGTTTTTATTTTTGGAGTCAAATCCAGATGCAATTGTTCATGTGAACAGATTACAGACCCAACTACAATCACGTGTTGCCAAAAGCCAATGAAAAAGAGAGGGTGGGACACAGAAAACAGCTTCAGGAGACATGGGCAGGTGGAAGGAATATCAAAACAAAATGTTGCTCTTGCTAGAGTTTGTGAGGTTGATGTGTTCAGCTGGCTTTAGTTTGTTTGACAAATCATGAAGTCTGTGATGCCTCATCAGGCACAGCTGTTAAGTTTGTGATCCTCAGTCCCTCAGTGGTCATAATAAAATCTGGTACTATACGTTCTCTATTGTAACTTTTTTTTTCTTTTAGATAAGCTCTAATTTTTAGGTGTGTATTATACATGAGTGGAAGAAAAATAGTAAAATTTTTTCATCTCACCGAAACACTCTCTCTCTGCGAAAAACATTCCTGCCAAACTTGCATAATTCTTAATTATATATATATTTTTTAATGTATTTTTGGGGGCATTTTTTGCCTTTAATGATAGGAGAGAGACAGTGGATAGGCTTGTGAAAGGGGGTGAGAGAGTAGGAGAAGACACTCTGCAAACTGGTCACAGGCGGGATTCGAACCTGGACCGGCAGAAGCAAATACATGGGGTGCCTAGTTGCTAACCACTCCGCCAAACTAGCACCCCTTGCATAATTCCTTTTAAACTGACTTTTAAACTGTTCTCATCAAATATTTTGGGACTTAATTAGTTTAATTTTGTATAATCACTGGCAAACACAGCACTGCCATCTTGTGAGCAAGGGGACGCAAAACAACTGGGCTGTGATTGGTCGAAGACATCAGCATGTTGATAGCTGCTCTCTGATTGGTCAGCATACTATGACTGAGCATAACTGCACATGCGTGTTTCCACATCCATTTGAGAGAAAAAAATGTGTATTTGTTGTGAAAACACTGAAATTTCATTGATTAAAACTCTGTATAAAGGTAATTTTTGAGTTGTCTGAAAGAGAAAGGTTTTGCAAAATTTTCAAGTACAGTGTTTTTCAGGCAAAAACAAGAAAATATTGTCTAAGTGTTATAATCAAGTGCGTGTTAAAATCAGGAAATTACGACATTTTCAAAACCTGTACAGACTGTGAAAGCTGTGTGGCATGTTCCCAGATCTGGAGCTTTGAAGGTTTTATTGAAAACTTTCCCTTTTATTGAAGGTCAGATTTTTTTGAGTGTAATTCTATATTTGGGCAAGTTTGTGTACATTACCACAATGCTTTCATGAATGATAAAAATGTAATGTAATGTAACAATACTCTTCTTTCTAAACCCTTGGAGTGGATACATGTGGTTTATTATTTCTTGTTCAATGTGACACCTGTTTGTCTTCTGTGAATAATTAAATGGACATAAAAAAATACACAGTGCTTGTATTAGATTATCACCCAGTGTAAGGTTTATGCCACAGCTGCCCTAAAATTTAAGCAGTGGTGATCATTAAAATAACAGAAAAAAACAGAAAAAATAGCAAATGACTTTATAATTTCTTGATTAAGTTGTCTGTGGAATTATACTTATTCACTTACTGAACAGAAAATTTAGCTGTAGTATTTGAATGTTGTGATTGATTCATTTTGGAGTTCTCTGAAAAGGCAAATAAACGATGAATTTAGTTTAAGATTCCTGTTTAAAATGCATGTCCAAAAACAAATAGTTTTCAACCAGTTCTTGAAAGACTGCTACAATATTTGTGTTTTCTCATTTCAATACCAAGTGGTTCAATAAATTTGTTAGAAGTGTAGCTATGATGGTGAATGTGTCGCTTGTGTGTCTGATCATCTTACTGGAGACTGCTGTTCCTCATCATACAGGAAGCGCTGCGTCCTCTTGACGACCGAGCGGTCAGAGCCCATAAACGGGATGGTGTACTGATCAATCTCCTTGCTGAAAAAGAGAAAACTCCTGGACACACACAAACACAAACACCAAATCATAAAACAGCAGGAAGAACGCACTAAATATAAATCTGATTTCAGCATCATTTAGACTTTTAGAAGATGGTTGATCTGATTAAAGAGTGGTGCAGGAATTCATCTTTATTGTGGATGAAACGTGAAAGTCAGCATCGCTCTCGTTTCCTGAGCTATGGGCCTACGCGATTTTCCATTGTGCTGTTGGATAAACGCTGATACAGATCTGTGAAGAGCTTAATTGTTTTGTTCACTTTGATAATCTTAACAAACTTTACAGAACTTTCCTGAGGGTTTTTACTTTAAATGTAATCAGTAAGAAAAAAAAGTTATATCAAGCTATTGTGGAACTAAAACATGGCAGCTTCGCCTTAACACAGGGGTGGGCAACTGGTGGTCCGGGGGCCACATGCGGCCCTCCACCTCACTAAATGCGGTCCACCATTCATTCTCAAAAACCAGCAAATGAAAATATGTAGAAAGCTCAGATATCTATTAGAAATAATTCTGTATAATCTAATATGTTTATTGGCTTTTGTAACTTATTGAAGAACTTACTTTTCTACGATAGTGTCTTTAAATCTCTTTCATGAAGCATTAGGACCTTATAACAAGTATTACTCGATACTATATTTAAAATATGGCAGTAGTAAAATATTTAAGCTTTAAAAATTTGAACACACTCATCATTTCATTGATATAAAACAGCTTCTTTGGCTTTGATTCCGTGTACATTGGCTAGATTAGGTTGAATTCTACATCAATTTCATTTAATTATGCATAATAACTTGTATTTGTGTTGTAATATATGAATATTGGTATACTAGTTTTATGACTACTTTATATTCTCATATATTGTTGATCCAACGTTCTTTTTCACTATCAAGAGTTGTTGAAAATTCGTGACAATGTGGCCCTCAGGCTGGGAAAAATGGTTTTATGTAGCCCTCTTGGTAATTAAAGTTGCCCACCCCTGCCTTAACAGCAACTGCTGCACTGGAACCTCCAGGAAGGAGGATTTCCTGCTAATCGAATGACCTGATAAAGCTGGTGCTCATGGCTGTGGCTGTGGTGCATGTTATGTTTGCATCATGCTCCCGCGTTATCAAAAGCAAGTGTTTCTTATGCGTTATCTTAATTTTACACAAGAAAAAAGTATCGAAAATGATTGCATCATGTCCCTGGCCATTTTTGTAGTCCTTATTAGCAGCTGGTTAGCATCAGCATCATTCTTTAGGAGCACAGAAAGGCAACATCAGACACATTTTATGTTGCAAAAGGAACTGTCAAATTTTGCATAAATTCACCATGGGCCTTATGTCACATATTTGTCTAAAAGGCCATAGACTTAATGAGTTTGGAGCCTGGAGTGCTAAACATACGTCTGCGCTTTTGGACTCATTCCCACAACACTCTGTAGCTCCTTAAATGTGTTTCTATACTCCTGCTAATCCAACCATCATATAAATCCTATAAATGGTGAACTATCTCTCAGTTAATAAATGGTTAACATGGGGTATTTCTCAAATAACCATGATATATATTTTTTTTATAATATGATGCTATTGGTCCTCCTAGTGCAGAAAGCTATATATCGAAGCAATTAAGATCTATAAGTTGTGTCTGACAAGGAAAAGCAGTTTTGTCAAAAGTGCTCAGATCAACAAATTAGTTTAAACGGCAGAGAGAGCATTAGGTTAAAAAATGGAATTTAGAGCTAGAGCAATTGCAAAGCTGAAGTAGAGAACATAATCTCTTTTACTTTACAACCAAACCACTAAATTTAAAGCGTGTAAGACACTTTTATTTCAGTGAGTTTCCCTCCTGTTGAGAGGAAGTGGACTGAACTCTCTCTCCATTAATTACATCAATATAAATGTTGTTTATCAAAGTGAAGTGTTTTAGCCAGACAGTAATTGCTCGGTTATGGCCTTACCTCTGTTTGACTTTGGCACCCACCACAGGCAGCGGCTTGTGGCCAAACTTTTTTCTCAGCTTGGAGAGAGACTTGCTGTCTGCAAAACCGTACACGGCAGACTGCCAAGTGGCATCATGGCCGGCTGACCCCTGCCAGGATCGAGAGACAACTTTTAATCCTGACACAGTGCGGGACACACGTGCTTTCATTAAGTGTCTTAACTTCACACTGAGGAAATGCCAAAGGTTTAATGTGAACTGTTAAAATCTTCAAGGTTCAAATGAAAAAGCAGATTATTATGTTTATGGTTTGGCATTACTTTGTTTTTCTAATCTCTGGTGATATCAATCTGACCAAAGCTGCTCAGCTTTGACTTTGCTGAAATTGTGCAGAAAAACAAGATCCATGTTTAAAAAGTTTGTGTTTGATTGATATTACCAGCAGAACAGCTTTGAAGGGAGCAATGTCAATTTCTCTACAATGGGGACAAATATCGTCTTCATATTTTGGTGTCTAAACAAAAAGGAAACTGTAATAATGAAACGAGTTTCAATAATCACCATAAGATGAAGAGTGTACATAGACTTTGGTTTAGACTGTCCAAGCCTGTGATTTTCCTTTATATATGCATATATATTTTGATAAATATAGATTTTTTTACAGCACTTGTAGATGCTACATGTTTCTTTCAGATCAAAAGAAATCAAGAAAAATAGGACAAAATGGCAGCTTTCATTCATCTTTAGCTTCATCTGACTGTGTTTAAAAAGGAAAGCAGTCATTTTACAATCCTTCCCGATATATTGCTTGGCCACGGTAAATAATTTTTTTATTTATTGCAATTAATACAAACTGCTGTGAAATGTTAACTTCAAATGCTCATATCACAACAGAATAAAAGCGTGACAATGATTTACAACTGGTGTTTAACTTGAATGGGGGATATTTACTAAAGATGACAGAAACTGAGAATTTATTGCAAATGAGATGTCAAAACTTTTAGTAAATTTATTATCGATGGAAATATGGAAATGACTCTATATATACAATATGTAGAAATGTTAGAAAATCTGAAAATTATCATTTAATTAAAGTTGCAGTGTGTAGAAATTGGCATTTTAGTGACATCTAGTGTTCAGATTTTGGAATGAGCCTGTCTACTAAAGCATCACATCACTAAGTGACGAGAGCCAGTGAAGGCCAAAGAGGATCGAGACCAGGGCATCATTTACAGCAGGTACCAGGTGAGAGTTTTTTCATTCATATTTGTAACTATCATTTTCATAGACCATAGGTCAGTTAAGATGATGATTACAGTTTTTATAAACTTTTGTAAACTCGTATTCAAAAATCATGTCTCCCTGTTTTTTTTCCCAAAAACCCCCAGACGACAACATGGCAGCCTTCCACAGAGGGGCGACCCATGGGACATAGATATAAAAAGCTTTTTCTATCTCAACAGACTTAACACACAAATAGAAACATTATATCCTGTTATTACCATTTCTGCTCGGTGAAATGCTGTCAGCTTCTACACACTACACCTTTAAATACAAACATAACTATTCATGGAATAGATTTTGAGCCCATAGATTGCCTAAACTAAGCCTTCAATGATCAGAGACTGAGAAACTCTTATCTTTTACAGTTTGTGAGCTGTTAACTTGTGATTGTCTATGGTGTTACTCTATCCACCAACCTTTGCTGACAGAACAGCCATAGCAGACAAGTTGAATAGAGGCACTTTGTCATCTCTAAACATCTCTACAGTTTACTTCTCTTTCAAATTTAGGATTCTTTTCCCCATTAAAAAAATAAACTTCACGTGTTTTTCCAAAACAACAATGTGAAGGTAAAGCTCCTCCAACTGGAGATCCTGATTTATAATGAGAAGAATATCTTTGTTTTGCTAAACTCTCAAAGCATAGATGAAAAAGTCCACTTTTCAAGATTTTCTCCCTCATAATGTGACATTTTCCACAAAATGGAGATGCTGCTTTGCCATTTAGTAAACACAACAATTATAAATAATTATCACCTTTTATTCTGTTGTGATATGAGCATTTGAAGTTAACATATCACAACAGTTTGTATTAATTGCAAAACTATTTAACATGGCCAAGCAATACATTGTTTTTGTTAAACTGAGCCCTCAATCTACGAAAAAAGAAACAACAAAGGCAGGCGGCGTTGATAGTAACTCATTTTTCATTGTTTTTTAAGTCTTTGGTCAGCTACTCTTCATTTGTTGTTTTGTTTGGTTGAATACCCCTTTAAGGTTGATTTTGTTGAGCATTTAAATACTTCCACTTACCAAATCTTTTTCTTATCGTCATCGTGTCCTAACTGAATGCAACACTTCTGAGTATGTCCTCAAAATCCAGCTCATTACCCTGAATCATGTATGAGTGCCCTAACTGCCTGTGAGGGACACTGAACAAAGTTTTTGCTTCAACAGCCAATCTCTGTTTTCCCTTCCAGTCTCATCAATGTGAACAAAGAGTGAGGAAAAGGGATTCTGATGAGGTGCAGGAGGGCATTTCTTGCTTTTCTTTGACTGTTCTCCCTCAGCAGAGATTTATTACCTGTTTAAGATAGTGGAGATAGTGGAGCATTCATCTATTTTAGTGAATAACATGATTTACTTTCACTTCCAAAACTGAGGGAGAAACTTTGGCTCAGAGAGAGCTCTGTACTGATGAGCCTACAAGACCATCCCTCATCAAAACTAAGCATTTCACTTCATTTTCTCCAGCCGGACAGTAAACCACCTGATGAAGTGTTTACACAGGAGGACATTGAGCATGGAATTACATTTTGAACAGATACAGTCTCAACAGCGATGATAATAGGACGCAATTTCAGGTGTCCCTCTCTGCCATGTTGTATGTTAGTCAAACTGACTTGTGAGTATTATATTTAACATACTATGGATGTAAAATCTTTAACTGAGCCTCAGTCTTTGCTAACGGGCAGAAAGGCTAGATTTAGACTACATTTCCCAGTGTGCTGTGCAGAGGTTATCCAGGTTACCTCAGGCCCTGTGGTGAAATTCAGGAAGCTCTCCACCGCTGTGAGTGTTCCTGAAATCAAACAAATTAGAGGATTGGAAACAGAACTGAATGATCAATATCAAATCTACAAGAAAAACAATTCTTTGCAAACAATTTCATTTGGTTCATTTGTGTTTTGTTAATCCAACCTTTCAAGGTTTTGGGAAACAGTTCAAAACAAACAAAGGACTGAATAGGCCAGATGACAGTCTTTTTACAGTTTTAGCTAAAAAAAGAAACACAAATGAAGTTTAAATTTTAAGTAATGTGAGCTCAAATAGATTATCAAACTGTTAAAGCCTAATCCTTTCTTCTAAGTTAAACAATTTTAATGAAGTTTGTTTTCATACAGCACAATCAGCTTGTGTGGCTTTTTCTACCTTTAAACTGCCTCTGTGTGTACAGAAGGCCCAGATCTGCTGGTACGGAGTCAAAGCCACAGCTGCCGATCACATACACTCCATTGTCCAGAGCCTTGGTGTGGTACTCCAGCTGCATGCGCTCGAGGAACTGCAACAAGACAACGGTGTAAAGAAATAAACTTTAAATAATGATGGTTTAATAGATTTAACATAATCAATTTGCCCGTGCATGGTAAAATCCTTACTTTTGGACTTAAGAGATTAGACAGCCTTTCCATTTCACATGCTTCATATTCAACGTCTATCCAGCCATTATTAGTTGGTGGGTACAATTTTAGCCATTTTCTTGCCAGAAGAACATCTAGATAATAAGTCTAAGATAGTTAAGATAGTTAAGATAGTTAACTCTAAAGATATTTTAATATGTTAATGGATTTCCTGTCAATAAGGGATAAAGACTGGACAACTCCAGTAGACACAATGGTTAGCATTATTATCCCACAAAGTTTCCAGAAACTGTTCCGGCTTCCTCTGTACCTTTTCAGCAGTAATTTAAAAAATCTGATGGTATTTTTCCAGCAGAAATGCACCATATTGTTTAACAGATTGACATATTTTTGATGGTATTTGCTCGGGCTGGACGATTATGGTAAAAATAAGAATCCTGATTATTTTAAGTGATATTGAAATCACAATTAAAATACACAATTATTCATTTATTTAAAAACTTCAGTATTGATTCAAACACTTTAAAGAACCAGTGAGTGGCACATACAGTATCATTGATCCACATAAGTCACACATACTCGCTGTGGCTGCACGTGGAACACAGAAGTGCTATGAAGCGCAGGAACTTACATACACGGCACTCCACACTGTGTGGCATATTAATCATTTTCTTCTATTATAATGTTTTTATGATAGTAAGATGGCAAAATTGAAATCATGATCAAAATCCAATTAATTGTCCAGCCCTAGTATTTGTCATAATCTTATCCAGGCCTCACATTAAACAATTTTCATTTTCCAAATAGCAAGCTTTCATGATTCTCTGATCTTTACAACCCTTTCAAATGTCGAACACTTTAGCAGACCTTATATTTGTTTTTTTTCATACCAATCAGATTTTTGGATGTCCGGCAAAATGCATAAACGAAACTAATATCCTCGAATTAATGTTAGGCCCACTTTTTGTGAATGTGAGATTTTATGAGAGATTTTTAGGCATCCCTAACAGCCCTTTCAATCTTTATTTTTTCCCCTTTATGCCCCCCTGAGCTCATGTATCATTCATCAGAGTGTTCGGGCGAACAAACATCAGTTTAATATTTTAAATACAGTATGTTTGTTTGCTGATGTCGACCCTCCTTCTTCAAACATCATCATCCATCCATTATTAAAGTCTCAAGGAGCTGAAGCCTATCCCAGCTGACACTGGGTAAGAGGCAGGGTACACCCTGGACTGGCCAATCACAGGGCAACATAGAGATACGGACAAACAATTCACACGAACACCCATACCTAAGGGCATTTTAGAGACTAACTAACCTGATGTTCTGTAGGAGTGAGCTGGAGTGCCTGTGGACTCAAGCATGCACAGGGAGAACATGCAAACTCCACAGAGAAAGGCCCAAAAAGACACCGGGCTCAAACCAGCAACCTTCTCTCTGCGAGGCACACGTACTACCTGCTATGCCGCTGTGCTGCCCAAACATCATTAAATAGGTTCTAAAGTGAAGCAGGGCTTGGCAATTAATTGAATATTAGTCAATAATTGCCTTCCACATTTTTTTAGATAACTGTGCCCCATGTTAATGTCAAAAGGATTAAGTCTATAAAAGCATGTAGTCAATGTTCTAAAACCAGAGAGTCATCATGTTTCATCATCATTATCTCAATATCTATCACAATAATGCTGATTATGATTTCTGTCATAATCAGGATTAAGCAGGAGCACTTCTGATATGAAGTCAAGTAAAACTGTCGACTGTCCTGCCTGTCGGTGAGTCACTCCATGATCTTTTGGCTCTATGACCGCCCACGTTGACATAGTAACCTTCGTCTGACCTTGGCATTACATGGACCGTGTTTCTCTAACCTCCATGGGCCTCTCCAAGCAGCTGAGCCCCACAAAGCATTTCCCGGTTTCCCTCCACAGGCCACCACGACTGCATTACACACACTCCATCAGGCACAGTCTCAAATGTAAACAAGACTTAATCCTTTTAGGCTTCCTCAGTGCAATTCAAAAATACAACAAAGTCAAAGAAATCACAAACTTTAAGACAGGAAAATAGACTTTAGTGGTCCAACCTGTGGCTCCCCACTGATGTCAATGTAGTGAGCTCCATTATTGATGCAGGCTTTGACCACAGGCTCTCCATAGAATCTGTACTGAAAAGACAAAGAAACCAAGCAATCATTTAAAATCAACACATGATTACTTTATTTGAGAGGTTACAGATCTTTTGAAATTCTTATAAAAAACATAGCTACCAAACTTTTCTTTTACTTTCTGAAACTAGAAAAGCAGTGGCAGTGGCTTTTCGAAAACCCCGTGAAAGATCCAATAACTGGGCCAGGATCTGGACCAAACTCAGCACATACATGGAGGTTGTTATCCTGTGTGAACTCAAGTTTTAGGAACATCACTTCATATTTTAAATTTATAAGAAAAATTGAATGTCGTCAATGGGATTTCCAACTATAAAGTGCAATGTTTGTTTGCAACGTCATTCTGGATCAGATCCAGATTAAATTTATCTTTATGGTAGAGACATGGACCCCAAATTATCCCGTGGAATTGGAAGTGAATCCATAAAAAATGATTTCTTTAAAATTCCAACCTTAACCTTTGTGATTTTTTAAGTTTTGAAATTTCTTTGCATTTAGACAAACATGCTTATCACCACGAAAATCCAATCATTTATAAATTGGGCCATTACCAACATCCCTTACAATTTTCAGCAAAATCCGGTGAGTAGATTTTGCATAATCTTGCTAACAAACAAACACCCACAAAACCATAAAAACGCATCGACATAATACTTACAGGTCCCACACAGTTAAGAACCACCAGCCCTTGTTGGCACATAAGGTCCATGGACTCCTCAATAGACACGTCTGCAACGATGATTTCAATGTCTGTCCTCAACTCGGGCATGGCTGATGAAAACAAAGAAAGTTAAATTGACATACTACTCAAACACTTGATTTGGAGCACACATGCCAGGCTGAAGGCCTAATACACAGTTGAGTACGGGAATTGATTAAATGTTACTGATACTAATGCCAATAATGACTCTGCTTATTCATACAATTCTTGAACAATTCCCTCACCAATCCCTAAAGGTTTTCTGTCTGTTAAATATTTGACATCAATATTTAGAGCAGCTGCATAGATAAATGCTTTTTTAACATTAAGACACAATTTTGACCACCACACCATGATTTTTGACTTCTTTTTGTCATTTCTATCGACTGGCTCTGATGAGAACATGATTTACGAAGTAGGAAGAACACAATGGAAGATAATGATAAGGGAATTGAGAAGCAAAAAGACTAACGACGTCAACTTCTTGAGTAAGCTGTTATCGATTCTCAAGTGGAACTGGTTTTGAATTCCCATCCTAATAAACATTGCAAGCCTGACCAGGTCTTGGGTCAAATTTTACTTTTTAAGCATTCATAGAAATTACTGACAGATCATGTACTGCATATCTACTTTAAATGGTTGGTAACTTGGTTTATTATCTGTAAATAATTGGCTGCATTCTTAATTAGATGAAACAATGCTCATGGGTTGTCCATAAACTGGACATTTGCATGTCAGATTCAGGCAAAAGCCCAATATTTGCATCTCTTGTGACAAGAACACCCAACACTGGGCTGATTGATATAGCTGTTTACAGAGTTGTTTGTCTCCATTGTAAGAGAACTGCTGCACAGGAGGACAACACTTGGTCAACTGTGATTTACAGTGGAGGGGAAGTGGAGGTCTAACTGGGTAAGTGGGTAAAACCAGCTCTTAATTTCAATAATTAACATTTTCCTGTTTTTCTCAGTTTTTTGTTGTGATGATATAGTTATTTTAAGAATGGATGCCTTTATTTAATGATGCTGATTACTTTGTATACGTTTATATTTATGCATTTATTTTGATGTCTTCAGGAGCATTAGAGTCATACAACAAACTTTCTACTTGTGTCATTTTACATCATAAATATACTCTGTTTTATTTGTTCATCTGCCCAGGGACACCATGCAATTTAGCTATTAGTTAAATCTTGTGCAACTACATATAATTGTGTGCTGCTCCTAATAAAAAATAGCAATAAAAATATAAATACATTTTAAAGTATTGTCACATTTTTCCTTGCCTGTTTGTTTGAATTGTCCCGTGATGCTTTATTTTTTTTTTTAATTGCTAACAATCAGCCTTGTCTGGAGATTTATTGGGCATTATTGGCACAGTTGAACAGTGCATTTTTTTAGTAATCAGGAGGCTCCGGAAGACGCATGGCGATGTGTCCTTGAACTCATACACCCAACCCCAAGGTGCACACATTGCAAATGGACATGAAATATTCATGCATGAAAGTTTATGAATGTGTTAGTTGATACTGATGGCTAACTAACATGAAAACTCTGTGAGAGCGAATGGCTGTGAACCAGCGGTGTAAAGCTGCTTTGAGTGGTCAAGACTAGAAAAGTGCTACATATGCTCAAGTCCATTTACCATTTATACATGCTATCAGATAGATTTTGCTAGCAAGCCATAGCAGGCCAAAAATTGTGTAAATACGTCCCTCATCATTGTAAATATTCAATTGCTAATAACAGATCACTTATGAAAAGATAACTGAACCAGTTTTTAAATATCAATATTGTGCTGTAAATGTTGACAGGACACTGCACCACAAAATATCTTAGCATGCTGGTACTACAGTTTTGTTTACGTGACAACCAGCCCTGGTCTCCCCTACTCTCCAAAATGTCAAGGCAGGATGTTTGCGGAGAGGTTTTGACAGGAACAAGGTGTTCCTGTTTTTAACCTGCATTAACAGCATGTGCAATGCGCTCCTGTCATTTCACATGGATTTATCTAAGTCTAATTAAATTAAAGCGTGATTTATAACATCCACTTTGATAAAAAAGCACTTTTACTTGAACAACAACTTAAGTTTTTGACTAGAGTTATTAAGTAAATAGTTATTTCAATTGTTATCCAGCTACAACAAGCTATGACAACATGAAGTGCACTGTTAAGTGTTTAAAGCAGCCCTCTGTCAGTGCCACTTGCAGGTCTGCAGCCTGTCTGTGGTCTCGGTGGTCTACGGGACAGCCTGTCTGTGGTCTCGGTGGTCTACGTGACAGCCTGTCAAACATACACAGCCTCTCCGCGGCTCTGCTCAGCACGTCCTCCAGGCGCCGTCTGCTCCTGCCGGCCACAGCCCATGCCAGACCACCGGGGCTCTCCGCGGCGAGCCGGGCCACCTCCTCCACCACAAACCGCCCGCTGAACCCCGAGGCACCGAATATAATGAGGTGGTATGGTCTGCTAGAGGTTACAGTCGCCATTGTTTACGTTTTGGTTCAAGGTCCCGCCTGGTAAACAGTACTTCCGGTGATCTGTCCGCTGATTGGCTGAGCTGAGCACGCTCCTATGACGCAGTGATGCGTGATGGTGACCGCAGTACAGCTTTTTACAATTATTATTGCGCCATACTGTAGAATAATTGGATTTAACAGGTTGCTTTTAGTCTAGTGCAGGTTAAAGGCGCAATTATGACATTTTATTTTATTTATTTGATGTGTTTGACTTTCCACTTTTGTCTAAAGCAGTGAGACAACCTAAATATTCACCAAACACAACAGCATCCAGGATAATGCAGGCAAACAGGGATTTAAACTTTCTACAAATTGATCCTCGGACTTTAAAATGAATAAGCATTTGGCTCATGATTTGATCATTTTAAAAATTGGATGCGGTTTGACTGCTGCAGAGTGAGGATGAACTCTGAAGGCAAAATGGAGGGTGGTTCTGTGATGTGACTGTACTGCCATCCTGTGGCAAAAGGTAGCAATAAACTGAATAAGGAACATTTTGCAGAGGCAAGACGGACAAATTGTCAGGAGTCATTCAAAAGAAGGAAAAATCAGAGGCCGCTGTGGCAGCTTTCCTACACATACACAGCTCTTAACAAATTTATCAAACAACCTGCTATAAAACTGGAAAACATATATACTTAGAGGTCTTTCAGAAACCTCCTGGACATACATCTTTTTACAGGAATGAGGATTTTCAAACCCAATTTGAGCCACTCACTGGGCCTCCCCGAGAAGAAATTGATCAAACAAAAAAATTCAACCACTAAAACACACACAATAATAATTGTATTTTAGTGTTAAAAATATGATTTAAACCAAAGACCTTCTACATACTGGTGTATTAACAATTACAGAAGCATAAGCAATCATGTTGGTAACTAGTGCTTTAAATTTAGGGCAGCTGTTGCAAAAATTTCAGGATGGTGATCTTATGCATATCTTGAGTCCATCCATGCATCATCTATATAGCGTATCCCTTCCAGGGGCTGGAGCCTGTTCCAGATGACATTGGGCAAGAGGCACAAAGTGATGGCTAGACAACTGTAAGAGCATCTCCAAAACTGCTGCACTTGAGGGGTCTCCCGGTCTGCAGTGGTTATTATCTACCAAAAAAGCAACAGTGGTGAACCGACAGGGTCATGGGAAGCTAAGGCTCATTGGTGCATGTAATGGCCAAAGTCTGGCCCAACAGATATGCTGTTACTCAAATTGCTGAAGAAATTTTAAATGTTGGTCCTGATAAAAGGGGGTCAAAATACAAAGAGCATTGCAGTTTTTTATTGCAGCACCTGTGTATTCCAGGTGGCAGGTGGTCTTGATGTAGAAAAACATAAATGAGATACAGAAAAAGAACAGCAGAAGCAGTTTTTGAAGTGATATTTTGTGTTTTCATCAACAGAGTCATCATGACAAATGGAGGAATGAGTGGAAAACTGCACAAGTGAGTTAGCATTTAGCACTTCCTGGTTCGCAACATCACAGAATGAATGAAATGTTGAATGCCGGTGTCTGAATAAAGTTTGGGGTAAACACACACAAGATTTTTTTAATTGTTTAATGTTGAGCAATAAAATGTATCTGTTGTTGTCTACTTTTGAAGCTAAAAATGTTGTTTTGTGGTTAAAACATGGTTGCTAACTAACTCCTAGCAAGAACTACAAAAATGGCTGATTGTGCATAAATAATCAATAATACATGCGTTATTACCACAGCCATGAACTTGATCAGGTCACTTGATTATAAGGAAAATCTGAAACAACAGGTCTAAAGGAGATGCATGAGAAAAATAATAG
Source organism: Scarus forsteni (assembly GCA_036419115.1). NCBI lineage: Eukaryota > Metazoa > Chordata > Actinopteri > Labriformes > Labridae > Scarus > Scarus forsteni. Next base: position 5,866,157 of record JAZDUH010000135.1, read on the forward strand.
TTGCTCCTAATATCAGCCACCATGTCGTTTCAGAGTAGCTTCTCACTCTCACCAATTAAGCTTAAAATATTATGGTAAATTTGTTTCTTGAGATTACTGAAAAAAAGTAGAACATGTTAGTATCAATTTGTTTTGTTCTTCTCAAAGCTTATTATCAAAAATGACCCAAAACACTGAAAAATCCCAGAGGCTTTTAGCAGACTTGCACTTGAGGGAAGCAGCGCAAAGCTAACCTCCATGTTGGCCTACAAAAATACTTTTGTACGTCATCCCAGTAACACTCTAACGGGTATGCCATAAAAAAGAGTAAATTCACTGTCTGTAAAAACTTAAAAGCATAAAAGAAGAAAATCAAGTACTCAACTTAAAATGCAAAATATTAAAATTAGTTATTTTCATAATTAATTTAAAAACATTTCTGAATATTCTGAATATTATTAATTGTAAATGGGCACCACAATAAATCAATGAGACCACTTACCATACAATGCACCTTTATTTGCTTTTGTTTAGCAGATCAGAGGAATGTTCAAAGTAATCACTTGTATTGCTGTAAACATTTGTTACGAAGAGGCTTATTCCTTCCTGGAATTGGTGATTTTCAAATTCATATAAATCTTTATTCTCATGCCGTGTGATGTGTCACATAAGAGCATAAAACTCCCATGATTAAATCACTGAACAAATATGGGCCAACAGAGATGAAGGTTGTGATAACTCGGATTTAAAAGGGAAAAGATCATAATTTGGATTGATAAAAATGTAAAACAACACAAACATACAGTTCTAATGACCTTAGTGATAGCTTGTCTCTCCACAAGAACAAGAAAGCTCGTGGAACAAAACACAAATTATACACAACTAAGATTGCTACAAATCTGGGTGAATCACTAGTACACTGACAAAGTCCTTCTTTTAGCCCTCCTGTGTGCTGATGACACACGACACAGGCAGTAAACAAGAGGTTTATAAAAGTCAAACCCTCAACATGCAGGCCTGGAAGTTTTGACACTTCTCATTGTTTGGTGTTGATTTACGCATCCTTTGATATTCATAATCTGGATCTCGGATATTAAAAGTCTTTATGAGCCGAGGGACCCAAGTTCCAGTCACTGTTGAGCCAACCAAAGCTTAAAACACTCCTGATGGCAGCACCAAAGAAATGCCTGTAAGTACAGACTGTGTACATGTTAGGACACCTGAAGGTCTCAGTTTAAGAGTCTGAACTCAGATGGAAAAGTGTCTCTTTGGAAAACCTGAAGAAAACCCGAAGAGGCACAGTCCAATCAAAGTCCTTTAAAATGAGGTGCGAGCTACAAGCATGATGACGGCAGTAAGTGGCTGCTTGTACAGAGATTAGCATGGATGCTAACAGCTTCTGTATTAGTTTTATCAGATCAAAACCACATATCTTTATTGAATGAAAAACAAAAAACAACACTAAAAATCTCCCATAACAAGGATAATATGCGCCACTTCGAACATGTTTTGCCAAGAGTTTGTTTCACATAATGTTCTGTCCTTTACATGGCAGCATTAGTGTCCATCTACAAAACTATCCGAGTTAGCCATAATGAAAGTGATGACAAAGGGACCATCCGGACACCTGCTGAAAATGCTTTTGAAAGGTTCTGCCTTCCCAGAACACTTTCTATGGGTGTTTTTACCAGAAGGACTAATGGTATATTGATCTGTGCATTTGGGGCCAGATTAGAAAAACGTCCCTCATGCCAAGATTTGAAAAAATGTCCTCAGAAAAAAAGGTGTCAGAGGAAATGTTTTAAGGAAAAAAAGTGGTCAGAAAGCAAACTGAAAAAAGGAATATGAAAACAAGAGGAAGAAATAAATGCAAAAAAATATCAAAATAAAGGGGGCCAAAAGGGAACATTGGACAAAAAGTCAGCAAGGATGGCAGGAGTCAGAAAAAAATAGTTGGAAAGTAAGGCACAACACAGGGAAAAGAGTCAAACTAAAAGAGTGACAAAACAAGGACTTAAAAGAAAGACATTAAACTAAAGAGAGTCATCAAGGAAGTTATAGGAGAAAAAATGACAGAAAAAAAAGAAGTCATCAGACTAAAAGGTTTTGGAGAGCAGTTATGAAGAATAATTTGTCAAACAAAAGGCGTCAAAAAAACGGGTCTAAAAAAAATACTCTCAACAAAAAAGTGTCCTAACACACAGAAGAGTCAGAAATAAAGACGTTACGATGAAAGGTATGAGACCACAAGGATCCAGAAACCAAAGAAGATGTCAACAGGTGAAAAATAGTTGCTAAAAAGGAAGAACACACGACTAAAAGGAATCAGAAAAACAGGAATCAAAATAAGTTATCAGAAGAAGTTGTCTTAAAAAAAAAAGCTGGAAAGCAATCTTCAGTCTGCATGTGGGAGTCCTCTGACTCTTTAAAAGTCAGAAAAAAAGTGCCAGAAAATAAATCATCAGACGAGGAATCAGTAACACATAGTCAAAAAGAAACCATGAGACAAATGACCCTTTTCCATTAGCCCCACTCTACTCAACTCGACTCTACTCGGCTCTACTCTACTCGCCTTGTGCTGCTTTTCCATTAGCCCTAGTCGCCTGCCCATCGGGGTGCATTGTCGCTGAGCGGCTCTGCGGTGACGTCATTTTGAGCGCGACACAACAATCTGTGGCTTTTTGTCACAAACCGAGTAAAAAAGGAAAACAGAAGAAGGCTGCAGGTGGTAAGAAGAAATACCCCTTGAGAAGCACGGGAGAGTTTTGGGAGCTATACAACAGAATGAAGCCGAGGAAGAGAGCAATCGAGCTGCAAAGAAAAGACGTATGAGGGTAAGCTAATGGTAGCTACCGCTAGCATGCTAGGTCGTCGCACTCATGACTCATTGATGACGACATTGTCTGACCAATCAGTAGCTGGCAGTCGGTGACATCATCTTTTAGTATCGACTCAGCTCGCTTGGAACCAGAGCAGAGTAGGTACGAAAACTAGCTTGTTTTAGGAGGTACCAGGCTAGTGGAAACATGCTGCAAATTGAGTAGGGGGCCGAGTAGAGTAGGGCCAAGGCATGCTAGTGGAGAAGGGCCAAAAGACTCAGACAAGTTAATAACAGAAAAGAAGTCTGGCAAAAAGTGTCTGAGATGCAATCACTAGAGAAGAAGGTATCAGATTAAAAACCGTCAGAAACGAAGTCGGAAGCAAACAGACAAAAATGAGTGAAAAAAAACACTAAAAAAGAATCAGAAGAAGGGTCTAAAAATTAAAGGACTCATTGAAAAAGAGAAAGAAACACTCTAATAAAAGAGTCAGGCAAAAAGAATCAGACAGGAAGATAAACTTGATTTAAAAAGGTCATGAAAAATGAGTAAGAAAACAAAAGAATCAAGAAAAAAAGTTGGAAAGAGAGTCACTGGACCAAAAGGAGTTTTCTTTTTTTGTTGTTTTCTGACTCCCCTTTTCCTCTTATCATATTTTGTTTTTTAGACTCTTTTAAACTGATTCCTTTTTCTTGACTCCATATTTTTTAAATTCCTTTTTTCTGAGGACTTTTCAGTTTGACAACTGTTGATATTTTTTTTTTACTGACACCTGACTTTTTCTTCTTTGAGTTTTGACACAGGGCTCTGACACCTGTGATGTCCTAATATGCACCCACTACAATGACTGTCACAGTAAACTCTCAGACAGGTGTTGTGCTCCAAGTCCCTCGTTCGTCCTCGCTCTCGTCTCTACACTGTAAAGTTGTAAAGTCACAGCCGGGGAGTCTGACGAGCAGATCATATCCTCTAAGTCCGAAAAGGAAACCAGTGTCCAAGACCTTCAAAGAATCTCCGCACGTTCATGACGTAGAAGTCCACATTTTGAGTGAAGTCAGTGCAGATGTTGGAGTAAGAGTCCACCAGGGTGCAGTACAGTGCTGTCCCACCTATGCTGATCACCACAGTAACCAGGCACAGCAGCAGCAGGATCAAGCAGGAGTCTCCGCCCACTTCATCTGCAAGAGGACATGGACGTGTGTGATGGACAGGAATCAGAACACCGTGACATCTAAATACTGAAATCACAGACGTCATAGTTCAGCCATACCTTGCTCGATGCCGTCCTCTGGCTCACTAAAGCGAACTTTACGCTTGGCGTTCTGTTTGGTGACAGTGTTACTGGGGGGAGGTAGCCCATCCAGGGACGCCCTCCTCCTTTTTAATATGGACACCAGACCGTCTGGAGATGAACACTGCAAAAGACAAAATAACAAGAGAGGTGACAACTTAGATTTTCATTTTCAAAATATGTACCATCTCAAAAGTTTACTCTATATTGATCCTAAAGGGTCAGTTCAGTTTTTGAAGGGGGCAGAAAATAACCGGTAGATAGTGCACATTGTTATTAACACACTTAAAGGTTAAAACTACCCCCAAAAAAGTTGTCAAAATGTAATTTGAGTTTGATTCTGTAAGTTAAAGTCATACACAAACAACTAATTTAAAGCTTTATGAAGTTGAAAACAATTTCTACTTGTGAATTTGCGGGTTTAAAAATTAAGAAATATCAAATATTCTTATAGATTTATTACTTTTTTTGAATCAACAAATTTGGATCTGCGTTTCTTGTTAACATTAGACTATATATTCTCATTAAGTGTAAGCTTTATTTTAAAGAAAAAAATATTCATTTTTGAAAGAATAATCCGAATATACTCTTCTGTAAGTTGATATTTATGATAAGAGAGATTTTTCTTGATCTGTAAAATAATAGAGAATTTTTCAAGGTTTTTTTAAATGAAATTGCAAAAGTGTTTCTTTAAATCCAGAAATGAATGACAACATAATCAAAAAAGTAGTATACATGCACAACAATGCATCAAACTAACAAAAGACAATTAATGTCGTTTTCAGTTGGGCTAAACTTGATACTAAATATCTAATATCTGCCCAAATAATTATTTTAAAATGTATTCAATTACTTCATTTAAAATGCTGAAGGTTAAATTTTGAGAACTATATTGACATTATAATATTAGTTACTGGTTATTTTTCACAAATTAAATAGAGTATATTACAAGAAAGAAACATATCACACCATTTTTGTAGTATTGCATAGTCCTTCTATTTAAAATACGACTATATGAAATATGAAACATTAGATTTAGACACTGTCATGTCTAAATGTAATGATACATACACACACACACACACACACACACACACACACATATATATAAATATAGATAGATATATGTATATATATATATATATATATATATATTTTTATATATATATATATATATATATAGAGAGAGAGAGAGAGAGAGAGATTAAGTTATTTGAGGAAAGATAGATCAAGAAATCAAACTAGTCTTTAAATAAGTAAAGAGTGAACAGCTGCTGGTTTACATTCAACTGCATGTTAAAGTTTTATATTTGTTACTCAGCAGTTTACCAGCTACACTGGAACCAAGTGACAGCGGCATGACACAGGAAATGAATGCAGAGCTGCAGGAGGTGCACGAAACAGAGGAAATGTGAATATTTCTCAAGAATTTCTCCTTCTCACCTCTGATAAGCTGTTAAGTCAACAAAGGTCAGTGACGATACTTTAACACATCCCACCCTGATGAAAACCTCTGACCTGATCATAATCTCTAAACCAGAAACAACAACACGCGGCACGGCCACAATCTGACTACTGAGGTGGAGACAAGCTCAAGCTGTCAGCCTCATCTGCAGCTGCAGTTTATAGGTCAGTCATTCGCTAAGTTCAGAGGGTCGATGCACTGCTGAATCTTATAATAATCATCACTTTACAGCACACGGTCATGCTTGATTTTACAATCCAGAAATCAAACATACTTTGTGTGCTTTAGTAATTGAGATTGTTGAAAAGATGTCAGGATACAGGAGTTCTTAGAAAACTGGAAACAGCTTCTTTAAAGATAACTACAAAACTTAATATTTTCTTATGCAAGTTTATTATCAGTTGAGCACTAACATGAGAGGCACGGAGACTCTGAATTATGTTGTGTTTATAACTTGCCGTGTCTGTCATGGCAGCTCTGTCACCATGGTTGCCATTATAGACTCAAATGTTTAGTCCTTGCCAAGGAAGCACCTCGGGCCAGATCCACAAAGAATGACTCGCTCCTGCTAACAGCACCATTATTTGCACTGAATTAGCTCATGCAATCTGCCCATGTTTTAGGCGGCACAGTGGCGCAGCTGTTAAAGTGTGTGACTCACAGCAAGAAGGTTCCTGGTTCAATTCCTGGGTCGGGAGGGCCTTTCTGTGTGAAGTTTGCATGTTCTTCCAGTGCATATGTGCATTCTCTCCGGGCACTCCGGCTTCCTCTCACAGACCAAAAACATGCTCATTAGGTCAACTGGTGACTCTAAATTGCTCTTAGATATGAGTGTGAGTATGAATGGTTGTCTGCCCCTCTTCAGGGTGTACCCCGCCTCTCGCCTGATAATAGTTGGGATAGGCTCCAGCCCCCTGCAACCCCAAAAGGGATAGCCGGGTATAAAAAATGAAAGAATCTGCCCATGTTTTAGCACCTTATTCTCAAAAGAATTTGCTCTAATCATATGCCGCCACACACAGTTTGGCATCTGAGTGCACTTTGAGCCTTTGATTGCAGTAAGCCACGTGGCAGATAGGTGGCAGAGATGTACACAATAGGCTATATTACTGTCATCCTTGATGTCATCCAGTAACGCAAGGATCATGCCTGGCAACCGCTATCTGCAAATGATTTCATTGCCACTTAAATGAAAAAGTGAAATTCTCCTCCAATTAATCCTTCCTAGAAATTAGAAAATGCAGGGATTAAATACACTGGTTACACTGGCATTAAATAGCACCGCTTTACTGCCTGTTGCATTGAGCGCTGGTCTATGTGGATTAAGTGGTATATGCAATGAGGCTTATTTGCATATGTAAGGGGCAATTTTGCGCTGAATTTGTAAGTATTCCCTAATTTACATGCATGCAAAGTTGACCAGCTCAGCAAGAAGCAGCAGTGCAGTTTGTGTTCAGTTTGCATGCATTTCAGCCTTTGCGTTTTCTTTGTGGAGCCTACCCCAGCTGTCATTGGGCTTGAGGCGGGGCACACCCTGAACCGGTCGCAAGTTGATGGCAGGGCCACATAGAAAGACAGACAACCATTCACTGTCACAATCATATCTAAGTACAATTCAGTCACCAATTAACCTAATTAGCATGATTTTGGTCTGTGGGAGGAAGCCAGAGTGCCCAGAGAGAACCCACGGCATGAAACAATTTGTTTTAATTACACCCACTTTCAGGTTAATTCCCATAAATTCCCATTAAAAAATCTGACTCAGCAAGCCTAGCTAAAAGACCTCAACTTAACTATTGATCATATTACATGGGCAAAATTGTCTTACAAATGTTTACTCTTATTTACTTGTTTACTCTCTCCTATCTGTCCGTAGTGTACATCAGCAGAAGAAACTTTAGGCCATTAGTTCTGTTCTAGTTCTAAACTGATTACATTTTGGCTGGATGTATTTAATTACTTCTCAGAAATATACAAACTTAACTTTGTACCAAACCCCTCTATAGCTATTTTGTGCAGACACCAGCATATAAACAATATGTCTCACTTACAGCATTAAGACAGTACAATATGGCATGGCTGTGGCAAAGAGGAACAATTTGACACTCTGGAAATCTAAGAAGGTAGACATTTTTTTAAACCTGGTTGCAAGAAAAGACCAACCTGTTACATACTGAAAGAATCAGATACAGTGTCTCGGTCAACTTTGCTACCGTTGACAACACGTGGCAACCATTCTTATCCTATCTGTCTCAAACAACTCAAACTCCAAACTGCTATGTATATTCAGTAACTGACTGTCTGAGCTGATTTTTTTTCTTCTGCTCTGCTTTATATTCTCTTCTGTGTGAAATATATTTTTTATTAACTTTTGAAATGTATGTGGCCTTTCAGATGGGGTTGTTTATTTGTAAAATTAGAAAAACAAAAAACAAATTATTAAACAAACCAGCAGAATCAGCAGCAAGGTGTGAATTCTAGTTATTCAAAAACATTTTTTAATGTGATAATGTTTATTTCTAGGCCACCTCGAGTAAGAAGGAGGGCCGCAAATGGCCTCCAAGCCACAAATTGTCCATCCCTGGTTTCAAACAAGAAAGAGGATAATCTTCTCCTGCATCATTACTTGATTTAATATACAAACAATACAATTTAACAATAAGACCCACAAGGTAATTATGGGGACAAAAAAACACCTTATCTGAATTGAACCAATTTAAATTTTAAAACATAATTAGATCATATAGGTGGCTATAATCCTCTATAAACTATCATACCCAAAGGTCAGTACATCGCTTCACATTTCAGCAATAAAACTATCGAAATGCTTTGTATTTCTGTCTTGCTTCTGGTTAAATGTAGGTGATTGTGTTCAGTGAGGACATAATATCGTCTTAAATCAATCGCTGGCCCCTGAATTGTATCGAATCAAAATTGAATCGTGACAGACTTTGTGATATTGGCAAATAACGTATCGTTGTCCAAAGAATCAATATCTTATTGTATCGTCATGATACTGGTGATTTTCACCCCTATTAAATTCAGGCAAGGTTGTTGAAAAAAGGGTGTCTGTTACCATTCTGCTATTCTTACTAAATTATATTAATTTATTCCAGTGCTAAGTCTCTTTTCTAGCATGTAAATGTGGGATCAAGGCCCAAAGATGTTTCTTATCCACTGACTTAGATAATATGGAAAAATGTAAAGCAGCATAGTTGGAAAGCCTTGGACTTTTGTGCATTGTATTGAAAAACAAGGGTGTATATCTTAAGCAAACGTCAGCTGGATTACATAACCACGAGCTCCTGACCTCATCAGAGCGAGGTCTTCAGCCCGCTCTGCTGCTCCGGAACAGCTCTCATTACATTTGCACCTTCAGGAAGCACCAGGCCCTTCCAGCTCAATGTCCTGGCCAGGTCGTGGTGCTTTGGCTCGGGCCCCAGATCAGTAATCTGGCCTCATTTGGCAGGCGAGACATCCCCAGTGTCAGGCCACACCAGTGAACAAGGGTGGAGTTTGTGAACATGGAGAAGTTTGCGATGATCTCACTGAGAGACCCTGGGGATCATTTTAGGGAGCGTCCCAGCAAAGACAAAGAGCTGAAACAATAAAGTGAAACTTTTTCAAGCAGGAGGGATAACAGGAAGTTAGGAAAGAGGAGATGAGGGAGGAGCATGGATGCATATAGAAGATAATGACTGTGAGATCCTACCCCCTCTGTGCTGGACAGCTTGGCCAGGTCCTTGTCTGAAGCTTGAGGGACTCCTGCTGGCCACTCCACCTTCACCTCCTCCTCCTCTGGTGTCTCCTCCTCATCACCAACCTGGTGTCCTTCCTCATACACCTCCTCTCCTCCCTCCTCCTCCTCCTTACTGCCTGTCTGCTCCGAGGGATGTTCTGTGTTGGAGCTGTGTTGTTCTTCGTTTTGGTGCGATGTTTCTGGTGTGTTGGCTGTCATGTGGGACGACAAAAGGAATTAATTATTGATAACTGATCACTTATGTGTTTGAACTTGCTGTGTAATGACAGAGGCCCTCGGTACATGAGTCTTTGAGTGGATTAGAAGGTGACAGGAGGTTTGGAAGAGGATTAAAGGAGGTTGTCAGAAGTGTCCTCTGTTCTTATTTATCTCTCTGTTCATGTTTTGATTGTCTGCAGCAGAGTAGGGATGGGCATTCATAAGATTCTACTGATTCCCTCACTGTTATCATTTATGCTTTCAGATCCATTTAGAGCAATACTTTTACTGATTCCTTAAGCACTCTAACAAGCAAGGGCAGACTGATCAAACTTCTGATTTGAGCAAATACTGTTGTTATATCTATTCAGTCCATGCATACACAGCCCTGAAATATGAAAATGGGTGCTGACTGTGCTAAAATGGTTTAAAATAACAACAAAAATAAAATAATAATAAATACTAGAAATTCTCAGGGAGCACAAATTCATGCCAAGGCATTTTCAACATTTTTAGATCTATTAATGATGACATACACTTTCAAAAAATCCTGAAACTCAATCTGGGTTCAGATCACCACTAAATTCTAGTCACTGGTCTTCGACCCATTGCTACCATAACCAGAACATTTATTCAAGTCTGGTTCATAACTTTTTTGCGTCTGGAAAAACACAACCTCCTTGAAAGGGTTAACAGTGATAAAAATAACTACCCTGATTTCCTAAAAAACATTGAAAACCACTTAATTTCGTGAGCTTCTTTCACCTGTTTGCAGCAATTTAGTTTTCTATGTTTCATTAGGGTGTAGCTTACAGAATTAGATTTGTGTCAGTTTTATTAAAAACATTTTTCTCGATGCAAGCAACAAGTTTTGAGGAACAAACAACATTTTATGAATTCAGCAACCAAAAAGAAGCACACAAAGTATTGATTTAATCTTTCAAATTCTTGAATTTAATTTGTAACAAAAAATTTTTGTTTGCAATTACCGATACCGAATTTAATTTGCTCCAACTGTTTTTTGCATATTTTTCAAACTTGTTTTTGTGCTCTTTATTTTTTTGTTTGCAATTCTGCCCCATTCTGACCTCGAGCAGCCTTAGAAAGCTGTCTGATGATTGGCCATTGAGTTTTGGAGCTAAAGCCCAATTCTCAGGTTATCTTTAAGGTATTAGCCTTTCAATTATCACCCAACACAGCATCGTGTGGATTTGCTGTTCGTCATGAGACTGGTCTCGCACATTGACCTTCAGCTGCAAAACTCAGTAGCCAATCAGTAGGCAGTTTCCTAAGCCCACACTCGGAATGGGTCTGAATTGCAAACAACTACCCAGGGAGTGCAAAGAACAAGTTTGTCATAAAAACGCAAAAATAGCATGAAACATATAATTTCGTAGTAGCTTTAGTGTAGTGAGGCTGATTTTTTTTTATAAGGTACACACTAAGGTTACTATATTTTACAAGCAGCTTGCCCCTCACTGCCTTTAACTTTACATTTCTTAACTCATACATGTATTACACTCCTGTTTACATTTTGTGTAGCTGTATGTTCAGTTAACACATGAGCTGATGTGCACGCGGATAAGTATTATTGTTGTTGCATCATACAGTGAGCCAAAAGAAAGAGAAGGAAGAACAGAAGAGTAAACTGATCTCTTTGTATGCAACACTGGGACATTATGAGTATTTAATTAACAACCACTGGTGCTGATCGCCAAACAGAGAAATACTAAGGTGACACGTTATAAACACAGCTACTAATTCAGCCTGCCAAAGCAGCAGGTGGGAGTCTTTGTGGTACCCACTGCTGCTGAAACTGCTCACATTTGGCAGCTTTGTGGATCTTAATGTCAGACCCTGGTTGGCAAACAAATATGCCAAGCGAACAGAGATCATGATACATTTCTCCCTGAGTGCATGCAGTTATGCATGTGAGTATATTGCATACAGTTGTGTTTATTCACAGGTATGTTCAAGAGGTGTATAGGTTTAATTAAATTGAAATGTTGATAAGAATTAAGTATGGTCAAAACATGTGTTTACCGGTAAAGCAGGACTGTAGTGTCTCAAGAGTGTCACGCTGAACTATGTTTTCTGGGATCTGCTGAATCAAACATGGAGGAGAAACGGTTATTTGCTTTGCTGCTTTAAAATAAGCAGAGATAACAATAAATTTATTAAAAAAAGGGATTGTTTACTTACCTGCTCCACATTGATAGAGGGTCTGAGTGATGTAACAAAAAAAGACACAGGAATACAAAAGTCAAGAAAGAAGAAAGAAAAAAAGACAGAGAGATGGACAAAAATCAAGATCAGACATGGTGTGACTTCACATATACAATAGCGATAATATCCCTAAGGCTTTAACCAGTGGAGTTGGCACCAATTCTCCAAATCAAATCCAGCTAAATAACTCTGAGCTACAACAACATACCAAGACAGTCACATGACAGGTGGGACACAACAGCGTCTGGAGAGCAGACCCGCAGTACGTGTCTGTCTCTGACGGAAACTGCAATCCTGCGGAAATCTCTTCTGCCCTGTTAGGATATTGATTTTTCCAAACAAGTCTCCAGTGTGTTTTTCATTTTCAGAGTATCTTCATGCATTATCAGTGTTTCAGCTCAGTCTTTTTGAGTCTTCAGTTTGTCTACATGCAAGATGGAGTCTGAATCCATAATAGTAAAACAATATGAGCACTAAAGGTCTCAGTCCTACAACAATAAAAAAATGTCAGGACTGTCCATAGAGAAAAAAAGGAGCTTTCAGGGGGCCAAATGCTACATAAGGCTTGTGAAGGTCAGTTTAATCGTTGATTCCAAGACAAATAAAAAAAATCACTGTACAAAAAAGGTTGGAAACAGTATTTTGGTTGATTATTTCTCCCTTTTGATGATACTGATTCTTATTGTATTTTATTTTGTAAGAAACCCTGATTAGTCACCTTTAAAATGAGGTAAAACTTGCAAGGATTGCGCATTTATGGAATGAGCAACACAGCTAAATGTATGGGTACTGCCCCAAAAAATGTGCTTTTGGAAGAAAGCCTATGGGCTCTTGGCAAAGCAAGGTTGAGAAACCAGTGTTGTCTTCCTGAGATGTCCATTTCAAAGTCTATGTTTGACTTTACCAGTCTCCCAGTCTTGGTCCTTAAAGGCGCTATGAGGAGAATCTATTTCCGGCGACGTAAAGACTCTGCTACCCATGAGCACACGCGACGACTGTCGTAAAGACGTGACCCAAGCCAAAGCCTGTCTTTGTTTTGATGCTAATAAATGCAGCTTTGACCTTCCTCAGAACTCTGCATTGCTTTACAACTTCTTTTTTCAGCAACTTACAGGATGCAAAGTGACGAGGTAATGTATCTCTTTCTAGTTACGTAGTGGTAGTTTTTGATGTGTGACAACAGGCAATTTTTAGAAGACTTAGTATTGTAGTTTTGTAGCCAGATATATATCACTATTTACAGCCCAGTGCTATAAGATGAGTCCAACTAATATAAATTTGCTCTAGTTTTAATTGTCTTGTTCCCGAAGTTGAGTATCCAGGCCAGTCCAGCCCTGTTCGACCCGACCGTGAAGCTAGCATTATATATAACCTATTTTGATGCTATAAAACTCATCTTAAAGTGTGTATTTCGATCAAGCATATATCTGAAAGTGAGACTTTTTTGTAATAACTTAGAAACTCCTCATAGTATCTTTAAGTTTGGAAATGGTACCAGAGTTGATGCCAAATAATACTTCCACTTCAAAACAGCTGCTTCCAGTTGCAGGGGAAGGTACACAAGTACATCTAGCTGTGTAGCTACATCCATTAATGCAAAATCCTCACAAGTTGTACTTAAAGCTGTGGTCTACGATTTGAAACCGCAGCCTGCCCCCCCTTCCCTCACCTCTCCCCCCCGTGTTCCAAGATCCCGCCCCCAGCTCGTGTCGCCTCATAAAGCCCCCTCGGACAGAGCTACGAGCGACTAGCACAATATATCAGCAGCAAACTCAATCAAAAACAGCTCAGCTCAACTGAAAGTATCAAACACGACAGACATCCCCCTTGTAACACACAGCAGTATTCAATTGGACCGGCGGCAATGCGGGTCTGGCGCCGCCAGAGCGGAGCCGAGTGTGGGGGAGGATTTATCTTTCTCAGCCTGTCCTCCCCAGCTCAGCTTACAGTGCAAACGATTAGCGGCTAACAGGCTAACCCGCTAACCAGAGTTATTCAGCAGACATCTCCCACTGTAGTAAACAAAGCCATTACCTGATCAACCAGGGGCGAAACGGTCGATGCTGAAGGTCTGACGGCCAGCTGAGGCTATTCGTTAGCCGTTAGCCATTAGCCCGTTAACAGGCCTCAACCCGCGGGCAGAGCTCCGTTGGGCCCCGCGGGAGAGGGAGGCGGCTTCGGTCTCGGCGCTAGGCTTTTCCGGCTCCATGATAGTTCAGTAGCTAACGCTGCTAGCTGCTCACCAGAGGTAGAGGGGAGGAGACGGGACCATGACGCACTATGCGAGACGCTGCGTAGTGAGAGAGACAGTGGATTGGATGGACTCACGGACCAACTCACGGACCAATTAATAGTCGCAGGTTCTTAGGTTTGATTGGTCAGCTAGTATGCAGCTTTTCAGCAGATATACTGAATGGATTTTTTTCGTTCTTTTTGGTCTTTATACTGTGTAGATAGGACCATAGGACCATAACAGCCTTATAAACGGTGTTATTAATATGTACAAAGCTTCCAAATCGTAGACCATAGCTTTAATTGTAAAGGTTACTAATCAGGCTTTCCAACAACATAAAATACAAGACCAATTGCTATTATTACAGGAGTGAAAAAACAACTCAAATAAAAATTCCAAACTTTTCTGATGACTATTTAAACTCAAACACTCTGACATTTTCAGTTTGACCACATAATACATTAATGAGAACAATTTGATCCTAACAATGGCCGTTTTGAAAAATAATACGAGCAGACTCACACAGCAGATTCTGTACTGTGCTCAGGTCTGGTTCACCCCTAAAGTCTTGATTTGTGTAGTGTGAGTGCCACGTGGTGCTTCAGTGCAGCACACTTGTCCTGGCATGCTTGGAGGAGGTGGGCCGAAGCACCGTGTGAACACAAGCACAGGCAGGCGCATGTGCTTTGGCTTACCTGAGGTGTGTCCTGCAGATCTGACTCAGGGTCTCCATGTGCTTCTGACTGATGAAGTCCATTTCATCAGGCAAACTGCTCTCACTGCTCTTCTCCTTCAGCTGGCTCTCTGGTTAAACAAAATCAAATATTCTGCTTTACTCTCAGCACTAAAGAAAATGGTGTTTATATTTTACATCAGAGTGCATGCAGTACCCCAGTTCTCCTGCAGGGTGCTGAGGTTGGACAGCAGACGTTCATGGTAAAGTTTCTCCAGCTGCAGGAACTGAATGGCCCACTGGTCTGAGAGCCCACAAGTTAAAGACTCCAACTGGGATATTAATATCAACTTTGCAAAAGTTACTCTAAACACCATCAAGGAAGCAGCACATGCTGAAAATGTATGATTTTAATTAGAGATTTTCTGATACCATTTTTTCCTCTCTGTTGTTAACAAGTGTATCAGTGGACATTGTTAAATTGCTAATATTTTAAAACACTGAAAGCTGGACTGGTTACATGCAAACACAGGCTCCACGCCACTCCTTCACTATAATACTGGATTAAAAACACTCTGACAATGCAAACTCCGACAATGATTAGGATGAGACCCAGTGTAACTTCTTCATATGTGAGACCCCCTTTTTCGGTTCTTTGGTCTGCACCAGAGTTTGTGTGAACTTTCACACCAGCCCAAATGAACTAAACTTGCCATGAAAGAGTTTGTTTGGTCTGAACCACAGTGGTAGGGTAAGGATCATTTAGAATTAAGATTGTGTAAAATTCCCAGGAAAAAAAGTTTAAGCCTTAACACCCATAAAAGACGAACATCAATGCAACTAGAGGTTTTCACTGTATGTAAATGTAATTTTACTATGCTATTTTTGCGCCTTGTTTCCTCCTAAAACTCCTTAAATTACACAACTGTCAACCCTATCTGCTGCAGCATTTCTGTAGCTTATATTGTGGCTCTCTCTGTACAGATGCAGAGCTGATCTACATCACTGTGGCTCAAATTAATGCTGTGCACCTCATGTAACCCCACAAAAATGTCCAACTATCGTTTAACAATGTTTAACTTCAACTGTTCTCTTGGTATCCTCAACAGTCTGAGCATTTTTCTCTCTGGTTTCTGTCACAGATCCTCCCAGCTCATGTGTTAAGCTGTCTGACTCTGTCCACGCCCTCTTCCTCTCTCTACTCTCTCACTGACACACTGTCCTCGTTGCAGCACAACTGGCTCACAGCTGTTACCAGGCCGACGACACAAACAGAGCCAGAGGAAACCACCACTTCAGTTCTTCAGGGCTCTTTCTCTGAGGGTGGGGAATACCCAAAGACTGAGAGAAGATGAAATGATGGAGGGCAGCAGTGAGACAGAGCCTTTATTCAAGTGCATGAGACAGCAGATTAATCAACAATCACGACCAAACAATTTTATCCATCATTACGGATATGGTTTTAAAAAATGCAAGTGATAAACTAACATTAAAACAAATAAAAGACTGAAGAGTAAGTCATGGTGAATTCAAAAGGATACAGTCTTGTTTGTGAGAGTAGGCCTCTGCAATCTGAAAGAGAACAAAAATCAGGATGTACAGTGAACTGATTCACAGAAATCCATCATGCATAATAGAAGTATAATGTAAACCATCTAAAAGTCCCATACACCGGTGTGTTTGGCCATTTATATCACATACTGGGTGTCTATTAATAAAGGATTTAATTGAAGCTGTTTTAAAAAAAAAAGAAAAAAGTCTCCTTTTTTTTTTTTTCCCTTGTCTGGATTATATTTACAGCTGAGCACTGTGTCCGATGGCAGCGTTGGAAAGACCAATGCATTTTTTTCTAGCAATCAGAGATATGTGAATATGATTCACTGCTATAGTGACCATCACCAGCCCTTCCTGTAGGCTACTCCATCAAATCAAACTTTATTTAACCCCTGATGTGAGCTGAAGGGGAGGGCCGTGCCATACCACAGTGTGAAAGAAGGGGAAACAGGGACAGACAGGACGAGACAAGACAACTGGGAGAAGGACAAACAGGTATTGTAGTTAGTTTAAGATAGCAGTCCTAGTGCTGATCTAAGTCCATACAGGAAATAAAGGCTGTAAGAAACCAGGGACACCAGAGATGTGGGGTCTTGATAGTAGGGGGTGGACCCACAGGGGTGAGATATAAAACTGTCAGAGCTGAGTGGGTGGGCTTAGTGGGCTCTGCACTAAATAGTTGTTCAAGTCATATATGATGGGAGGGACAGGATGAGTTAAAGGCCACAGAGTGGACTTTCATTTCATGAACAGTAATGCCGTCTTCCAGTAACAAGCAAAAAACACACATGTAGGTAGAGGCTGTACAGCTATGACATCATAAACCCCAGGAAGTAAAACACAGAGCATTTAAGGGGCATTTTCTTTAAAGACTCATAGCACATTTCTTCATGAACTGAAAGTTTAGTAAAAGGTGTCATGTCCTTTTTCTCCTCAAGCCTCTTCATTAAAAGACAGAACATTAATTTACAGGACATGGGACCTTTAACTGATCTGTGACACAGTAAAACAAGTTCTATAAAGGCTTGGGATGTTGAACAGAACAAATGAAACAAATCAAATCTTGACAATAATGCAATATACTTTCTGTTAGGACAAGGGTCTGCAGTCAAACAGGCCCCAAAACAAATGAACCTTCAAATAAAGGTGCAAATTGTTCAAACCACATTAACCACTGCAACTCAAGGTAGTTTGTCTGCTATTTTTAATCCACCTAGGTTTTTATTGGTAATGCATCTCAAATAGGCCTGTCACGATACTCAATAAATCAATTAACCGCAAGAAAAATAAAAACGTCCACGATAAGTTTGCCAGCCTCGATAAACTGGCACGTCCATCCATGTTTGTTTTCCTCCTCTCTTTCTACCAAAGAGGCTGAATGAGAAGATGGCTCACTCTGTCAATCTTTCTTAACACCGGGGTGCATCGGTTCTATACTAGATTTAGCGGGTTTATAGCAGAGTGAGCATTTGTCACTCATGCAATCTTTGTGGGGGAGGCGGGGCGTACACATGGAGAGAGCTGAAGTGAGCATCCCAAGGAGTAAAGAGGAAACAAACTAATATGAATGGTGGCACAAAGAGAGTCTATTCCATTTTCATTGTTTTTTTTCTCTTTTTTGCTTGTTATATTGTTTGATTTATTTTATTTAAAAGATCTTGACCTTCCAATTACAGTTAAATACTCTTAAGAAATTGAAGTTTATTGCTTTTGATATGGTGTTCTCACTTTATTATGACATATATTATAATTAAAAAAAAAAAAAAAAAAAAAAAAAAAAAAAAAAAAAAAAAAAAAAAAAAAAAAAATACAAATGTGATTGGTTTCTTCTTAATTGATTCATATGGTTGTGTATCATCTACAAACAGTGAGGAGTTATTACTGCTTATATAAGAAGGAGTATTTACATGGTAAAGTCTGCAGTAATCCTCCACTAACTTGGTCTGCTCGGCCAAACGTGAATGTTTTTGTTTGAATTTCACCAAATTCCTGCAAAGACACTCACATGACTGCTTCATTCCAAGAAAAGGCACACACCCAATCAGACATGAAGTCACATGAAACTAATTATGGGCCGGATTAACATGTCTCAAGGGAGATTTTTTTCTCCCATACACGTTTTACCTCTTGTTTCATAACCAGCCGAGTTCATGTGTGGATAAGTCTAAAGCTGAGGAAGTTTCATCTCCTCTGATCTTCTACATTGTATGGACTGATCTTCTCATGATTAAGGGCTACGGCTTTAAAAGCAGCATCTAAAAAGACAATCACACAGATTTAGGACAATAACATGTCCCTGATTGTTACAGACTGACCACAATTTGGACACATGACAGCTGAAACATGTGCCAGCTCAGGCCCTAAACACTCTGGACATGTGTTTTCTATGTTTTGACTGAATCTACTGTTCCACAGTCCTGTATCTCTTCATAAATGCTTCCTCAGTAAAGGCTGTAAAGAGTAAACAGTACTATTTTCTTGGCTTTGTATGTCAAAGATAATGTATAGGAAAGCCAGAGAGCATGTGTTCAACAGTAGGTAAGGAAATGTAAAGTTTAGGAACAACAATAACACACCTTACACAAGATTTAATCCTTCATATAACCAAAGAGAACATCATAATAAAAGCATGTTGTACAGAGTTCCTCCACATTAATGGCAAAGTGGGCTTTTACTTTGAAAAGCACAAACAGAAAATAGTCTATAATCGCTTAACTGTTGTGTTGAGGTAATATTGCATTTTTACAAGCAGAGGATGATAATGGAACTCCATGACCTTGACCTTTAAAATCAGATCTACAATTTATTAGATCCAATTGGACAGGTTTACAAAGTCTTGTAAAAAAAAAAATCTAATAACCATTCCAGAATTTATCTGTTCAAAAGATGTAAGAGGGTGGGCTTTCACCTTATACTTAAAGGTGTAGTCAGCGATCTTCTAATCTTCTAATCTAATGCACTATTTGTCAAAATAGGGGTAGGTTGCGTAGCGTGCACAGTTTGCGTAAAAGAGAGATACAATAGGTGCAGTAGCAATGGCTGAAAAAAAGCCCAAAGGAAAAAGGTCAGAGGAGTGAAAATTGAAAAAGAAAGGCTATGACCATGAAAGAGCGAAGACCCGGGTCAACATTGGTGTTGCTCCACCGCTTAGCTTTGTGGTGCTTCACATAACAGTAACAGCTGTCAGGCATTCATCTTATTGTCTAATCTGCCAAAATGTACTGTTATTGTGATGTTATCAATATTATCAGTCGAGCTGTCTGACGAGTCAGGGTTACCTTAGCTACGTTGGTCAGCTATGCAGTTTCTATGGCCGTTTCCATGACGATGCACATCCATCAGCTTTCGGGGGTGGAGCCAGGGTGAGGTATGAAGGGAGATGCGGGACTGAATTCGTTTATAAACAACTTTTCCACTCGTTTTCTCCAACATCGCTGACTATACCTTTAATATCTCATTATCTGAGCATTCTGGTAAAAACATGTAGAAGTTAGCAACAAAATATCTTTGGTTATCAACTTAAACTGTTTTGTGAACTGGCTCTGTGAGCTTAACTTTTGACCTGTTACCCACAAAATGTGCTCACACTGTCCTGTAGTGATGTAGATAAAAAGAGTTAATCTGTGTTTGGACACAAACAACCAGTGTAATGCTCGACCAGAATGAAAATGTGATTGTGATCTGAAAGCGCTTAATTGGAAAGAAATATCATTTTGAACTATAAAGCACTTGGAAAGCACAAACCTCCGCCAAGGTAGCTGGCATACGGCTGTTACATTTATAAGCATTCATTCATTCATTTTCTATACCCGGCTATCCCTTTCTGGGTTGCGGGGGGCTGGAGCCTATCCCAGCTATCATCGGGCGAGAGGCGGGTACACCCTGAATCGGTCGCCAGTCGATCGCAGGGCCACATAGAGAGACAGACAACCATTCATGCTCACACTCATACCTAAGGACAATTTAGAGTCACCAATTAACCTAATGAGCATGTTTTTGGTCTGTGGGAGGAAGCCGGAGTACCCGGAGAGAACCCACGCAGGCACGGGAAGAACATGCAAACTTCACACAGAAAGGCCCTCCCGACACGCCGCACATTTATAAGCAATAGTTTCATAAAGTTACCATCATATTATGAATCCTTGACCCAAATAACCCACACCTAGCACTCAGAATCATTATTAATTAGACAGTTATTGAGTGAAAATGATTGTTTACTAATGGCTTATGCTTGATTATCAGGATCACCACCAAAATCTAATCATTTTTAAGTTAATCCATTACCAGCATCTCCTGAAAATAACAATCAAATATGTCCAGTAGTTGTTGCGTAATCTTGCTAACAAACAAATAAACACACGCCTGCGAAAACATAACCTCTTTGGTAGAGGTAACTAGATTTGCTTGCAGGGCACAAATCCGAGCTAAGGCATTTCTGACATTCCTAACCAAGTTATTGGGAAACGTTCCTGTTGTGCAATGTTGAAAAATCCTTTTAAAAATTCCATGGATCCGCATCAGAATTTGGATTACAAACAAACACCAATGGATTACTCCTTGGCCCATTTCTGACCTTTCCTCAAAGTTTCATCAAATTCTGTTCATAACTTTGAGTTATCCTGTTAACAACAAATTTACAAAAACTGGCAACAGCATAACCTCTGTGACGGAGGGAATGAGAGCAGTGGTTTATGTCGATCATTACTCTGAACACGTTCATGTAAACACTCAATCCCAAGGCGTCCTCCTGGTTCTCTCTGTCTCCACTCAGCTGCACATGTCTAAAGCTGCTCAAACAAGCTCGGTTAAGGAGAGGGAGCTGTGTAAGGAATGGGCTTGTTTTGAATAAATAAAGTTAAAGTTATCTAAAAATCAAAGACAGAAGCAATAGTAAATAGTAAACAGCAATAGTTTTTTTTTGCTTGGAGCAGAGTAGGGGTGGGCATTGAGGACCAATTCCAGTTGTCGACAACAAAAACAGTAGCTTCAGGAATTAATATTCTTCAGTTTAATGCTTCACAATACTATGATCAATTCCTTCTACCAGTTTTTGTCTGCTTGCAAATCAAGATGCCCATACAGTCAGCCCAAACTTCAGCGGAGAAGTAATCACAGCAGCAAAGAAACAATTATGATGGGAGAAGCTTACTGCCTAGAGTTATTTCAAGCAAGGGCAAAAAGGGCAAGGGGGGGGCATGCCCAAACAAATTTATTCTGACTCAAATGTCCTGGACTTCCTTTAGGTGTTAGTAAAATAGCCATGATTAGACGCCCTCTCAGGTTTGTGTTGGTGTGGTTCAGTTTGACTGACAGCTCACCAACCCTGTGAAATCTGAAGAAACTGTATTTATTGGTGTGCAGCACAGTGGCGCAGCTGGTAGTGCACATGCCTCACAGCAACACCGTCTTATTTAACTTATTTCTACTTTTTATTTATTACTTGTTTCTACTCGTTTCTTATCTGTTGTTATTATCCTGCTTTTATCCATGTTTTTATTCTTATCTTCGTTACTACTTTTTTAACTTGTTTCTACTTATTTTCACTGCTTATTATAAGTAGCACTGCACTTTAATCTCCATGAGTAAAAACTACTGACCATGCTTGCCGCCGACCTCTTGCTTACTGTTGTAGTGTATGTTGTCTAGTGTTTTTGTTTTCTAATGTCGCATCCTTGGCCAGTAGCACTGCTGTCTAAGACAAATTTCCTGCAACGGACAATAAAGTTGATCTATCTATCTAAGTAAAGGGATAAGCGGGACAGATGGTGGATGAATGGCTGTATTTGTCGGGGGACTTGTTGACCTGTTAGCATTTCCATTAGATCAGCAGTTTTCTGAAACATTCAGACCAGCCAGTACAACCAAATCGCATTCAAAGTCACTTTAATCCCATTTCCACCTCACTCAGATGCTCAGTTTGAACTTCTTGACCAAGTCTACACGCCAAATCAAATTAAGTTGCTACCTTATAATTGGCTGATAAGCTATTTGGGTTAAAACTTGTACAGGCGTACCTAACATAGAGGCCAGTGAGTGTAACCCTACCCACAACCTATACCAGCATGGTTTACAAATAAAAAGATATAATTTTGTAGTCTTCATCCACATGGTTTAGCTGGTGCTGTTACGATAAATAGATTATTATTATTATTATTATTATCATTATTATTATTATTATTATTATTATTATTATTATTATTATTATTATTATTATTATTATTATTATTATTATTTTCTGGTTCCTTCTTTTGTGTATGTTTGTGTTAAACACATTAAGTCAGACCATGAAATACGTTTCATGATACAGAGAGCAAGCAGATATAACCATATATGGATCCTACATGAAGACACTGAACCTGTTTCTGCTTAGAGTCCTGTACATGCCAGACACAGTAAAGTGAAACTCTCCTGAAAAAGATATCCCTACATGTCATATATCTTTAAACTTGTCCTGCTTTATATCTGTGTTGGATCATGTTTAAATAAATAAATAATGCTTTGTAGATGACAGCATCAAATGTGTCAATAAAGCTACATAACTACATTTAAATAAGTCAGAAATGCCTTTTAAGATGATAATACATACTATATTTACTTATGCTTTACTTATGCATCATTAAAACATTTATAGCAATGTTTAGAAATACTGTGAGATATGTTTGTTATGATTCTTGTTAATTTTTTGTAAAGTGTCATTGATTTGCCACTTTGTTAAGATAAAAACCAGTAAAAATATTGTTAAAAACGAAAAGTTGATGATGGTTAGCAGATAAAGACTGATTATTTACTCAGGTTTTACCAATGCTTCATAGTGTGTTTGTGGTATTAAGTATTGCTTCATCAACATAATAGAACAGCTGAAACAAATGCTAGTATTCTCTATTTTGTTAGAAACAGCCATCTGCAGAGTGCTGCACCTGGAACATGAAACCCCGCTGCAATGCCTTTCAACACCACAGAGACAAACTATATTTATCACACCTCTCATTAGTCTGTCTGAATACTGTACATGTGATCTAAGGCAGTGGGGGCAGGAGGCAAACAAAGGAGAAGCGGGTTGTCAGTTTCAGTCCCAGCACCTGCAGTGCAGATGTGTTGCATAATTTCTGCATCTATGTTGATGTATTTTCTCTAAAATGAGCAGCCTGAGCTGAAGAGAAACAATCCAGATTATGAGGCAGCTCAACATTTATATTCTTCTCAAAACAACAAATCAAACTTTATGTGTACTTGTTTATTCTCGAATGAGCCGTTCTGAGCCATTAAGAGAAAACAGTTTGGGTGTTTGCTGCTGTCGTTGTCATCAACAAATAAAGTCAAATTATTTTTAATGACACCACACCAGAAATAACCGGGCTGGCTTGATTTCATTCCTGGATTTGAACACTTAAGTATTCTTTTCAAAGTTTGCAATGTTCACATGAGCAAAAACCTATGGATGTTAATTTATTAAATTTTATTGATACAAATCCCCTGATTCACTCTGCTTATCAAAACAATTCTTTATTCATTCCTGTGGATTTTCTGTGTGGGCATAACAGGTCTTTGAGTAGCAAGCATCTTTTATGTCAAAATTAAAGCTGGGGTCAGTAATTTTGGAAAACTAGCATGAATTTGAATGTAGCATCTCCTCAGGGCTCCGCCTAGCCCCTCCCACCCCTCCTCTAGAATGCCCCCTCGCACACATGCACACATGCACACGTGCGGCTGATATATCCAGAGGACTGATTCAACTCCAAACCCTCAGCACAACGTTTATGTTTTACACTACACCAAGTCATGTCTCAGTCAGCGGTAAGAAAACACCAAAACATTATCACAGTAAAGTTAAAAAACAAACATGGAAAGTTAGTTAGAGCTCACAGCCCGATGTTGATCGGGGTATAGGTAGTTCTCTATCATTCTCCAGCTGTCAAGTCTCCCGTTTAGGCCATGAAACTACCATATTTTACGTATTTTATCCTCTTTCCCGCCATCCTCCTGTATCAGTATTCTCCTGTAAATCTCCCGTGTGATGATATAATAAATAAAATAAAAAAAATAAAATAAAAACATTCCTCTGCCTCTCCAAACTGAACTCTGTCACTAGCCTGAAGGGGGCAGTAATGCTCCCAAATGATGGATGCCAACCGCCGTAAAACCAAAGAAGAAGAAAAAACCTCGCAAGAACGTCCACCTGCAGTAGCCTGGGTGGCAGCTGTCGTGACATTAGAGCCAACAGAACAAACCAAGAAAAACAAAGAGTTTATTTTAGATTTTTTGTACACCTGTCTTAAAACGTGAGGGATACTGGAGCTTGGTTGGGGTTATGGGATGGCTCGTAGCTCGTAGCGAGCTTCCCTTATTTTCAAAGACAAAACTTGACAGGTAAGCATTCTCCAGCGGAGTCTGATCCCTCTCAGCTCGGCTACACGCACCGAGTCTGTGCACGCCGGGAAAATGTAAGCGCAGCAGGCGGGCAGAATGGCGACGGGATTTGATTGGTTTAAAAACAGGTGTCCCGGCATGATTATTGGTTGGGGTTTCCCCTGTTTTACTCCTGCTGTAGATAGCGGATATTTTTCGCTCTGTTTTAAGAACACATTATGAATTGATTGCCATCAGGGCATAAAGACCATTTTAACCAGTATTACAAAAAGTGTATCTAAATCAGATTACCAACCCTAGCTTTAAGGCTTGATTTTGACCACTATCATGATTTTTGACTTCTTCTTATCATTTATGCTTACTGTCTGTGATGAGAGTGTGACGTTCTTGATTTGACAGGCATGCAGAACAAAGTGGAAGGAAACAATGAGGGAATTAACAAGCAAAATGTCAACAATGTTGATTCTTTGATGGAGTGGTTACCGATTCAAGTGGAAATAGTTTTTGATTCCCCGATTCCCTTCAAATACCTTTTGAATGTCAAACTTCATGGTCAACAGTCTGATGTTTATTGCTTGGAAGTACAATTATATCTGAAATGTGATGCCAAGAATTTGGGGTTACGGGTGGCATTTCCTCCCTTGGCAAATTAGAGCCTAATCTTATGATTTCTTCAAGGTATTTTTTAAACAAACTTAGCAAAAATGTCAATTGTGAATAAAGCATGACCTGACTAGAATTTAGAGGACAAAGGTCAAAGATAAGAACCAGGAATGCCATGTTCATCCCTCGTATGTGGGTGCTAAAGACTGCTTTGCTAAATTTATTTCAAACTTTGCATCTGTCTCACCTCTATCTTTTCAGTATTCGGCAGCTGTGATCTTTGCAAAGACATGCGGGGGATGGCTGGTAAGTAATGACTGTGCTCATCAGGCTGGGGATTCACACATAACTGCTGTAACTTTACAGTAAGTGATGTTTTTCTTTTACTTCTAGCTACTGACTGAAGTGCATGCATATTTTCTCAAGCTTCAGAAAATGATTAACTTAGAAGTTGAGCATTAACTTGAAATTTTGGGTGATATAAAATAAAACAGCGGCTGAATATTTTGCACATAAACTAAAGTGCATGAGAAACACTGCATGTCCCTTGGATGCGTTTAAATAGCACAAAAAATGTTGTGAAGGCAGAGAGGATGTCAACAATAATGAATGTTCTGAGTGCCAATGTACATCTAAAACTTCTAAAAATGTTCAAAAAATTCAACAAAATGATCAAAATGATCAGTGACTCAGAGTGAGAATGATAACAGAAATGATGTCCAATGGTAAAGACTCAATTTGTAAAATTTTGCATTAAAATTTGATCATGGCAAAAGTATGTACCAAAGTTCTCCCAAAATTTCTAATTAGCATTAAAAAGGAGAAATGCAAGAAAATTCGTGGAGACATTTTAGAATAACCTGAAGGAAACCCAAAGTTTGTTTTGTAGGGAGTGATACAGATTGGATCTTTCAGTATGATCTCAAGACAAATAAGCAGTCACCAAGGATTAAGAAAGCTTGACAATGCAAGTCCAAATTCAAGGCCATGCTTGTTTT
This sequence comes from Scarus forsteni, assembly GCA_036419115.1. Classification (NCBI taxonomy): domain Eukaryota; kingdom Metazoa; phylum Chordata; class Actinopteri; order Labriformes; family Labridae; genus Scarus; species Scarus forsteni. The sequence continues at coordinate 5,892,323 of JAZDUH010000135.1, forward strand.
CTTTGACATTAAGAGTATCATTTTGGAGGAGTGGGCTCCAGCAGGATCCGAGGGGAATCAAAGAAATTACTAACAGATTATAAAATCTGTGAGAAAGAGAAGGAGACCACAATGTGGAAGAATGGTTAAATTCTTTATCATTCTTAATTTCCCTGAGGGAGTCTCCCAAAGGGATGAATAAAGTTCCATCTAATGTAATGTAACCTAATCTAAGACAATGCACCAGCTAACACTGCAGTCTTGGTAAAGCAGTCTCTGGATCAAAAACAAATCACAGTATGTGGCTTTTTCCTTTTTCCTAAGACAAAATCTGTGCTCAAACAAAGGGTGTTTTCACACCAACCGTATTTAGTGCGCACCAAAGAAGTTTTGGCCCAGGGTTTGGTAGGGATGTATACCGTGAACAGGTACTTTCATGTACCGGTCCACATTTGGGTCAGTACCCGAAGACCATTAAGAATCTGGTAAAACGGTACAGTTTTCGGTACTTAAACGTCTCTTCAACTGTCACGTAGTTATGACACTAGCACCGCCCGGCTCAAGCATGTCGATGAGGGCTAAGCGCTCGAAGGTTTGAGCTCACTTTAGCAAAGCTAATGAAAACTCCCTTTGTCAGAGAGAAGTTGCATCCAAGGGGGGAAATACTAGCAACATCACCAAACACTTGGAGCGCGCGCTAAGTGTAAAGCTAAAGGAGTGCGGGCTATAGCAACACGAGTAGAGTTAGCAGCTCGGCTAACACTCAAGACTGCAGCACCGTCAGAGACAGAGACAGAGACTCTATTATCCGCCCCCTCGGTAAAAACCCTGCCGAAAACAACACAGTCACACGGGATTAAACTCTTAAAGAAACTCCGCTGCACTCGGCTGTATAGTTTGGATGAAAAGCCGACAGCGCAGCTCTCTTCCGATGAATCGGAGCTAATGATGTCCGCTCGGAGCGGAAACTCTCTTTGTTTACTGAGGTCAAGAGAGCACCGGATGTGACTGACGGTCAGGCTGCACTCACAGCGCCCTCTGTTGGATGAAACGGTCCACTGCTCCAGGTGCCCTGATGTGCTGCTACATTCAATATTTTACATTCTAATATTCGGTTACGGATATTTATCCCCATATTCGAACGGTTATAAGACTATCTAATTCAAAGTGAGAGCCCTAGTAGTCATCATTACAGCATCAGTTTTAGCAGCACAAGATCTATGGGTCTGCATGTACATGCAGTCTGTTGGGTGGCATGAAGGGGTTTTGCCATCTCCCTGGCTTTCTTTTTGCCTCTGAGAAGCATTTGTAATACATTACTTCTATTCTGTTGAAGCTTTATTATTGTCTTGTGGTAATAAAAAAAAGGCTGAATCTTAAAATATCTTGAGAAGGCTTTATTTTTCACACAAAATTACGTGTTGTAGTATCGATAAGAGTATCGATAAGTATCGATACCGATAAGGAGTATCAATATCTGTATCATTATCAATAAAATCATAACGATATACATCCCCAGGGTTTGGTACGTTAGTATCAACGTGAATGCAACCACCGCACTTTGGTGCGCACCAAATCAGCCAGTCCGAGACCTCCATGAAGGGGTGGTCTCGATACACTCCATCTCCCGACATTTGGTGCGGTTTCACTGGTGTGAAACAAAGTGGTCCAAACCGATCTACTTTTGATGCATTATGGGTATTGGAAGCACTGAATTATGGGTAAACTCCTTCATTATTTACTTCCTGTTAATCCCGCGGTTGAATCTTTTACTTACTTAATTTGTCGATTTGTTTATTCTGTTGAGGATTACAATGATTTACGAGGGTCAAGAAAGTCGATGATGCCGTCTCAAACACGATAAAAAAAACACATTTGAAGGAAAATGTAGAAGAGAGTGAAACATAAACACTGGTTGTTTGGTGTAGGAAATGGTTACCATAGTAGCCTCTACTTCGTTCTCCCCGTAGCAGGTTTTGTCACCAGTTACGTGCATATCGCCCCCTGCTGTTTTAAACTGAGTAAATACACAAGTGGGCCTGGGCATGGTTTGATGTTGCAAGTGTGAATGCAAGCCAGCGGGGAAGGGGGAGGGGGGCGAACCGCACCGCAGCACGGTTCGAAACAAGTGGGCCTAATGTGAAAGTGTCCAGAGTTAAGAAAAGAATGACAGAGGCCTTGAGATAACTGTCTGAAGAAGAGCTGTGTCACTGCTCTGATCAGTGGAAGACCTGAATGCAGTGGTGTGATGATGCAGAATGGGAGGAGAAATTAAATACATGAAAACTGTTAATGTTTAATAAAATTGTACTACAGCATTGGTCTCATTTTATTAATTGCCATACCTCACACAATTAGTAAGCAGTAGCTCTAGCTTGACTCAGGATGCAGACTGGCAAACACACTAAGGCACACAAACAAATAAGTGCGTAATCAACCACACAGAGTGGATCTGTCTGTCTAATCAAAGACACTCCCTGTGGAAATGGTTAAAAAAAAATTCTCCCCCCATTTAGTCACACTTAAGACACACACCTGGTGCAGGGACTGTGGCAGTAGAGTGTAGTCACTGTTGTCTCTGAGGGACTGCAGAGAGGCCAACAGCTCGGGGCTGGACCCTGGTGGTCCATCTCCTGAGACACTTCCTAGAAACACAAGACAAACAAACACTACAATGAGAAACACTTCAGATTTTAGCAGTTGAGTAACAATACCATAAACCACAACAAAATTTGTTTGCAAATTCTGGTCAAAGTACTTTAGAGCTTTGTTTCTGCTCACTATCTACAGTACCATTGTTGAATTTTAGAACAAAGGTTCTGTTTTATATCTCAATGGTAGAGACTTAAAACAAGACAAATATTATTTTGAAAAATACCTGTCCACACTGTAAATATTGAATAGTGCAAATTTCCTTGGCTTTGTTCACAGTCTCACTTTCATTTATTACATATTTTTTCTTCACTAAGGAAACTGATATATCTTTATGTTTTCTTTAAGCACACCAGTTTGTCTTGTGAACTCAGGGCCCTTGACAGCCTTTAATGAGTTTTCCCTAAACTTTGATCTCATATCCCACTAAACTTATCCCAAATTCTACATATAGCAAACACGCCGTGAACCACCAGCTAATCATACTGAACTTTCCTCCCTCTCTGGTCAGAGCATTTCCCCAGCCAGTGCTCCAGTCTGGCAGCGGCATGTGCCTGGAGTGCTCTGCTTCGCTCACAACAGTCTGCTGGTCTATTTTTAGGTGACCCCTGCCAAACCTTGCAAATTTCTAGTCGTTCAGAAAACACCAGAAAAGGAAACATGCAGAGTATCCAGTACTTTCAAAGAGAAACACAATGCACAGACTCCTGAACGTTAATTTCCTCAACAGGTTGTCATCACTTCACAGCCTGAGGCACAAGCATCAGGTTAACAGTCGATCAGTAACAGGTTACAAATCATGGAGCTGTATGACTGGCACCAGCAAAGCGAACCTAGAGAAGCAAAGTTTTGGATATTTCTTTTCCCAGTTTATAACATGTTTTATTCTTCTGTGATATCGCAATTCACAAAAGAACTTGTGGGTCTTTAGGGATCATGTGCCCTCCTCTTCCAGCTGCACCAGCCTTTAAGTTGTGGCAAAATCACGGCTTTGGTGCACAGTGTGTTCGTTCCACGCAGAAATCTGGAAATTAGTGATGCCCTGATAAGATTTTGGAGGTCATGCATCCAAGGTCAAGGTCAGGGAGTCTAGCATTCATTCTTTACTTGTGAGAGTAGTATCTGAAGAACAAATGAAGAGGTTCATCAAGCTTTGCTCAACGTGTGTTCTGACACAAGGATGAACAAGTTAGATTTTGGAGTTCAAGGTCAAGGAGGGTATTATAGGTGAGATACAAAGCACAGAATCTGAAACACTTCACAAACCAAACTCTCAGCAGAACATGTCAGAAACAGAGCAAAAATATCCTTTCTAAATTTGAAGTGTTATTTGTGTTTCATTTGAGCGTGAAATTGTGTCCAGATCTGGTAAACCTGCTAATGAAGCTGTTAGCATCTACGCTAATATCTGTACGAGCAGTGACTTCCTGCTGTCCTCATGCTTGTAGTTCCCATCTCTTGCTGATCTAAACGGCTCTGATTGGCCTGTCCAGCTTTGGGATGTGCACAGTTGTTGTAGATGGCGGATTGGCTACATGGATCTGCCTGAGTACAGACACTGAATCAGGGTGATCCATCTACACTGCAAGGCTAGCTTACACTTGCTCCTGTACATGAAGGAATCTCATCAAACTTGTCAGTTTACATTCAGATCCAGAAAATTGCTTTTTCAAGGTCAGGAGTCAAAGTCATAAATCTCATATTCATTCTTTGTTTTAAAAGAAATTTTGTGGACAAGTAATCACAAAACCTTCGGGGATTTTCATCAACAGATGTCGACTATGACACCACGATGAACTGATCAGAGTTCAGTGGTTGAAGGTCAAAAAGTCAAGGTCAAAGACCCTGCTCATTCTTTGTTTTTTAGTGGTCCATGTGAACAAATCATCTCCAGAGTACTATTAGTGTTTCCTCTGAAACTCTGTACAGGTGTCAACTCTGAGTCATGAGGATGAGCTGGTTACATCCGTAGGTCAAGGTCAAGCAGCTTTGAAGTCATCTTAAGGTTTGAAATTCAATATCTGAAGACTTCTTGAGAAAATATTCATCAAACTTTACACAATTATCTACTTAAATTCAATACAGAGCTTTTCAATTTTGTAAATTATAGGACAAAAGTTCAAGGCCATAGACCCTTGGGGTCATCTTTTGCTTGTAAAATACAATATTTAATGAACTTTTAAAGGGTTTCATCAAACTATGAACTGCTGAACACTCCCACTGAGAAGTTCATGATCCTCATTGTTTACTTGTGAAACCAGAAATCACAAAAATGCTTTAGCTGTTCCTTCAAACGGCACAAATGTTCAACATAACACAAGGATGAGCTGACTCAATTTTATAGGTCATACTTTAATTAATAAACTTAAGAAGTTAAGAATTCTTTGAGGGACTTCTGTCAAACTCTGCACTGAAGTCAAAGACCAAATGACCCACCACTGCACTTTCACTCTCTGGCAATGCATACCTTGTGAGGGCATAAAGCCATCATGTTGTAGTTTTAATTTTCAGGTTTATTCTAAACATAGAGCATCATCAGTCTTTTTACCTAAGTGTGATAAAAGCTACCAACTTGTCTCTGATTACGTCAATCTTCATCTTCAGTCATAATGTAAAGGCTATGTTTACATGGACACTGACTAAAAACGTGAAGATTCTTCCTTTGTGAATTCAAAGTCGATCTGCATTCAGATGGAGACACTGGAGATGAATAAAGCCGCTGTAGTATGTATGCCGGTTCAGTAGATGGCAGTGGAGGTTTGCAGAGGGGCAGCGCTGCTACAGTACACGTATGAAGAACAAAAACTTTTCACAAACAACAATGACGAGTGGACACACAAAGACGCAGGAGTTTCTTTTCTGAACAAAGAATCTGTTCGGACAACAAATCTGTCTGGATAGTTTAGTCTGGAGTACAAACTGAGCACGGTAAGCAGCTCACATGTTACTCGGTAGACAGCTGAAGCTGTTGTTGTTCCTGATATGTGTGCGCAGCCTTAATGTGAGAGAGCACTGCGCATGCGTTGGTGTCAGTGTTTCACCTTGGAAGGCTCTGATCTGGGTTTACACGGAGCTGCGTGGAGAGCATATTGAAAACTCTCCACTCTGTAGTCTGGTTTCAAAAGTTTACAGATTTACAGCACTAAAGAAACCGTTCCTATGTTAACAGGAGGCCGAAACGTAATGAAAACATATCAACAAAATGCACACGTTACTGCCACACTTGCAGCCACTCAGTCTCTCTGCTTGTTTTTACCTTGTGTGTGGCCTATTGTGTGTGATTGCGTGTCCTTGCAGACCCTGGAGAAGTGGTAGATGCTAAAGCTAACTGACACACAGGCTGTTGGCTCAGCAGGCTCCTAACAGTGACTGTCATTTATCATTATCCGAGGTGCTTTACGTTATACCTCCAACATGTATGTCAGTCACAGAGACCTGATGATGTAGCATTAAACTGGCCTCAGCTACAGAAAAGCTCCATTGTATTGATGTACGGTGACAGCCTGTCAGCCCTCGCCTGCAGCCATTACTGTGACAATTAGTCACTATTAGCTCTGTCTGTTCTGTGCAATGCTTATGTAACACAGCCCATCAGCTCCAGCTGCACTGTACTTTACGGATATCCAAGAGTATTGGATGAGATTTCCTTTCAGCTTAGTATCATCCTGGTCATCTTAAGCTGTGTTTTTTCCGGTGCGCTACAGCAGTTTGTGGGAAAGTGATGGATGATAAGCTTTGAGCTGTTCTGAAAGGCTCTCAATCAGCACTTCTCTACAGCAACTGGTCCAGCTTCGGGATCCACCATCACCCCTTAATGACAAGCTGTGGCCCAAATCGAGGAAGTAATCCAACTTCCCAAATTTATTTAATGAAAAGATGCACTTTGAACCAGAGATAATACAGAATACTACAGTATGCCAACATAAAAACAAGTTAAATGAGGAACCAAAGTGACCAACATCTGGGGATGCTAGAGAGGGAAATATATACTTTCAAATTCAAGTAGCTGCATTTTAATTTTAACTGAAATGTGCACCTTCGGGACACAAGGTTTCAAGACTTTAAATGTAACTTTAGCTGTGAAAACCTTCATCAGTAGGCACATATTGAACAGCTCTGTATTAATAATATTTAACCACATGCACTAAATAAGTTGCTGATCATGAAGCTGTCAGTAACTTCATCTGTTTTAACAGACTCAGTGCTGTCATGAAACAACATAAAATAAAAAAGTGCATATACTGAGCAGTTGTTTAAAAACATCTTAAGAATATGTAGCTTGAGGTTAGTGCGTTCTTGTGAATATTAAGCAAACACCTTTCTATAAAATCATGTGTCAATTAGCAGGGTATTATCCCACCTGTTGCTAAGGAGTGTGAATAGACAGCACTCACCATTATTTTTCCAATGCAAAGGCTCGGGATCCACTTTTGGGTCACAACTCGCCAGCTGAGAATTGATGCTCTACAGTATCATGTTTATGGACTTTAATGTGTCTTTATAATGCCACAAAATCAACTAAGCTGTCTTAAAGTCTTTGTAAAGATGATAAACCATTTTTGAGAAGCATTTGAAAGACTATATTTGTTCAGCTACAAATCAAACTGGGTCATTTTCTCCTCCGCCAAGGAGGTTATGTTTTCGGGAGAGTCCGTCCGTCCGTCCGCATCCATCCGTGAACAAAATAACTCAAAAAGTTATGGATGGATTTGGATGAAATTTTCAGGAAATGTCCAGCATGGGAAAAGGAAGAACTGATTCGATTTTGGTGTTGATCCGGATCAGCGTCTGGCCGCCATGGCGAAAAATGTGATTTCTGTGAATAACTACTGAACTAAAATAGATATCATTATGAATCCAGTTGCTAATGGTATGTTTTCATGGTCAAGGAATCTAAATATTTACATGAAATAAGGGTAGGAGTAATATTTATGGTCAAAATGACAATATGCCTGAGGACTGTGGCGCTGGCGGAGGTCTGCGCTCTCCGAGTGCTTTTCTAGTTACCATCTGTATTAGCTGTAACTTCTTAAAAAAATGTATCAAAACTCCACAAAGTCAATGAAGTGTACAAGGTAGGGATGTTGAGATTGTTCCACAATACAAATATGTGGGAACAATATCAATAATTCTCTTTATTTGAACCCAATACTGAGGCTGTTCGCACTACTGGCCCTTTTCCACTAGCACGCCTTGGCCCTACTTTACTCGGCCCTACTCGATTTTCAGCGTGTTTCCACTAGCCTGGTACCTCCTAAAACAAGCTGGTTTTAGTACCTACTCTGCTCTGGTTCCAAGCGAGCAGATACTAAAAGATGACGTCACCGACTGCCAGCTACTGACTCGTCAGACAAAGTTGTCATCGATGAGTCATGAGCGCAATGACCTAGCATGCTAGCTGTAGCTGCCGTTAGCTTACCCTCACACGTCTTTTCTTTGCAGCTCGATTGCTCTCGTCCTCGGCTTCATTCTGTTGTATAGCTTCCAAAACTCTCCTGTGCTTCTCAGGGGCATTTCTTTCTGTCACCTGCAGCCTTCTCCTGCTGTCCTTTTTTACTCGGTTTGTGACAAAAAGCCACAGATTGTTGTGTCGCGCTCAAAATGACGTCACCGCAGAGCCGCTCAGCGACACTGCACCCCGTTGGACAGGCGACTGGGGCTAATGGAAAAGCAGCACAAGGCGAGCAGAGTAGAGTAGAGCTGGGTAGAGTAGAGTCGAGTAGAGTAGGGCTAATGGAAAAGGGCCATAAGGTACGACGGGGACTTTAATTTTTACAGAACACATTTAAGGTGTGTAATGTTTCACTGTCTCTGTCTTATTAAAGTTTTATCGAAAGTGTTCTTTCACACTGCATGGCCACTTTGTTCGGTCTTCAGAATTTAACTACATCGCAGTATAACTGTTTCTGGATGCCTGGATGGCATATCATCGTCCTCTTATTACTTGCTGAAAATGGAGATTCAAAAATACAATATATCTAGCAAATGGTGCTTCCCACAAAATTCTGATTATTTTACCATGGCTGCTTCAGGTAAATTGGGATGATGGACTCCTAGCAGCAGCTCATAAGTTAGCATTGCCAAAGGAGCTTCACTCTGATGTAGGACTCACAGTGCTGATGTGCTTAAGGCATAAACTGACAGTTCAAACATATAACCAAAATACTGCAGACATGGTACCCCTCACAGCCGCAGAAACCAAATCAGGTTGGTGACTACAAGCATTAAAGTTGACCTAACAGACATTTTTAAAATTAAAAGTTGGCCAATCACTTAACAAACAAGTAAAATCATAAAGGCATGAAACACTCTGATGTAAGTTTGTACCTGCTGCATTGTCCATGCACACTCCCCCATCTTTCTGCGTTGTCCCGGTGCCAGGACCTCTCGGCGGGGTGGCATTTTTGTTGCCCATCACTTCAGTTACAGCCGCAATCTTCCCTTCAAGAAGACAGTCCCAAGACAGCGTCCTCCGAGACCCTCCAGTGGGCTCTACTTCCTATTCAGCCTCTCAGTGGAAAAGCATTAATGCTCCTTTCTTTTATCAGAGTTTCCTCTGAGTGAGATAAGCTAACTACCCTGGAAAGTTAGAGTTGATGTGTGCTCCTAGAAAGCAGTCAGAGGTTCCAGCACTGGAGAGAGAGGCCTCCGCAGGTTCACTCTTGATGGAGCATGTGATTTACTGCTTCATGCCTCTCCTGGGTGGTCAGAAAGGGCAGAGATTTGAAATGTCCACTGCAGTCTGGACTTTGGATGATGAAGGCCTGATTTTTGCAGACTTTTCACATTCCTCTGTGTGGTTCTTTGGGATTTTCTCTCTTCTTGTATAAGCAGAGTCAGTGTGCACTCCTCACTGCGTCTCCTGGAAGCTGTCAAAAACACAAACATATTTAGAGGGTAGGATGTAATCTACGCCTGATGCAAGCAGCTTGTTTAGAGAAACAGGGCTCACAAATGCAGAGTAGGACAGGAGAGGTGAATGCAAGAATTGCTGATGAAATTGCTGTTACGTCACTGACCAAAAAGGTTTCTTTTTAGCCCGTTTCACAGTGCATTTATGCAAAATCACTGCGATAGAGCTCTGCCATCATTACAGCTCAGGACATTCATTCATTTTGCAAGGATGTGATATTGGTGCCGACTCATGGTGCAATACATGGTGCTTCAGAAGAGTGCAAGAGGGAATGATGTAGTCAGTGTTACACAAACTGAAAAGAGTCCCATTCAAGCTGACATTTCATGACATATTATTAATGCCCCATCACATTTTACCTACAATTTGACATCAGAGAGACAGAATAGGGACACGATGAGTCCTCATTACTTAAGTCTCCAGGGTAGGACCAAAGGTATGTTAGTGAGAGGGAAGCATGCAGACCCAGTGGGGGATAGCAGTGCTATGAGTGTGCGACTACATTTTTGTGTAAACCAAAATAAACTTCAGTGGTCTACCAACAGTTTTTTTCATACTGCAGTATAGAAGCACACACACAAACACACACAAACACACACAATTCTCTCTCTCTCCCTATATATAAGCCATTAAAAGGCTTCTGTTAACAAAAATAGATTGAGTTTCCCGTTTTCCATTGATCAGGATTAAATCAAGTAAATCTGAGCTCAAGAGACACTGCTGTATCATTTAGGATTGATATATTGATTGTAGATCACACTGGACTCCAAATTTATTAACTTACATGTGTGTGTGTAGGGGGGGGGGGACTCAGTGTAACTGCTGTAGAGGAATGTGTGTTGTCTAATTTGACATTTAATCATCCCAAATGTGTTAATGCACAGAGCATTACTTTAGTATGAACCAGCAGCAGGGAAAATAAAAACTTTAAAGTCTTTTCTCATTTTTCAGACCAAAATACCACACTGTTCATACAAGTGTCTGCCAATGTAGTCTGCTTGTCCCATGGCGTTTATTAAATGCTATACTCATATCTCAGTTTGAAGGCATTTTAGCTGCAGTGAGGGGCAGCCATGAGCTACTGATTGCCAGATGTGTTATTGATAGACAGAGAATTTGACCAGGATTTAGGGATTGTATTGGTAAAATATCAAAAGGATTTGTCAAGCCATCTTGTAAAACTCGTGCTGACTTTTTCATTATCCAAGCTTAAAGGTACAGTGTGTAGTTTTTAGCGGCATCTAAAGGTGAGGTTTGAGATTGCAGCACTCCGGCGCTCCCCCCTCCCTGTTGGAGAACCTCTGGAGCTACAGTGGCCTTCCAAGGACAAAAAGTTTTTTTAATTTAGTAATCAGCCTATGTTTTGTCTTACTGCCACAGAAAATGAATAAATTGTTGAGTTTTAGCACGACGTTGTCTCCCTATTGTCTTTCAGTCTTGCTAACGCTCACACTGGTCATTTGGAAGAGACAATCATTTCAAAATGCTTGTGGCCGTGAAATAAGCCTCGCATAGCAGATACATTCTCTGCGTCTTCCTCCGACTTCTCCCGAAAGTAAACAAATAAATTCAGCTCCATATAAGAGTACAATTCGACACTAAGTCTTACCTGTCCAGCAAAAAACAGGCAACTTCGGCGTCTGTCTGCAAACTTATCCTTGTCTTCAGGGACTTCCATCTGGGAAAGGCAGCACCGATGTTGACCCTGTTTTTTTTGTCGTAGCCTGTCCCGAGTGCGTTTGGCTTTGTTGAGTTTTCGTTTCTTTGACAATGATTCATGCTCCACTGATGGCAAATTGTACGTGTGGTCCTCCATGTTTGCTTGTATTAGCACAGCTGCTTGGTAATCACTCTCTTCTTCTTCTTCGTCTATTTCACAACTGTGCATTTCCGGTAGGTGTCAACAAAAAAAACGCAAAAGCGTTTTGTTTGTCTGTTTTGAGTTACGGTAGAAAAGATGGCGACGCAAGATGGAAGCCACCATAAGAGAGGACCCGCTCCTATGTAGATATAAATGACTTATTCTAAGGTAATGAAAACAAAACATTAATTATTTAAGGCTGATTAGAAACTAATTTAAATATAATTTTAAGTAATCTATTCCATTTTTACCAAGTCTGTTATTATTTTTTGTTTTTATTTTAGCATTTAATAATACACACTGTACACACACCTTTAACTGCTGGCTAATTGCAAGCATGCTTTTACTTATCAATCAAACTTTGATGTGGAACAAAACTAAGCCAGAGATGTCATGGCTCTCTTTCACTCACTGTGGCCCCAAAATCCCCACATCGAATATGGCCTTTACTCATCACACTGCAGAAGTTTTAAATGAGCAGCAGCAGTAATATAACAAGGAGTTTTAACTGATAATTAAATATCTGTGCTTCACAGTAATTAGCATGCTCTAATATAACTCATTGTATCATTAGCAGAACAGCACAGTGACCTACAATGTCATCTACTTCAGAGATGTGTAATTAACAGGATTCCAGCTCATTTAACCAGGCACATTTCCCTTTTCACCACTTACACCTCCACTCTGACAAAGCTCTTGTTTTTACCAGTCTCCATCAGAGTTCCTTGGCCATAAATCCCTTTAGGTGTTATGATGTAAATACTAACCATGTTAACTGATGACCTTCAGCTGCCAGTGTATACAACTACAGTAGCAACAACAGACATTGACAGTGTGACACGTCTCAGACATTAGACAACTACGCTGATCTGTCCACAAAAAAAAGATCAGCTTATTCCCTCCTCAACATTAATAGTGACAGCAGAATGTCACAGGGTGTAAACATTGGAGCCGAAAATGGCCGCATGAACAGTGCTTTTGTTTCGTGCAATGCCCACCCATTTAAACATGAAATGGTGCTCTTTGACAAGCAGCTGAATAAATAAGTTGAAAACTTTCTCAGAGGAGTCTTTGTAGTGAAATAATTAGGAATTAATATATCATAGTGAGGACAGACGGCACACTGTCTATCCTGGCTCTTTGTTCTACAGAGTGGTTCAGAGGTGGGTGTCAGGCATTATCATTCATTTCTCACGTCATTTTGCTGAAGAGGACAGCTCTGGGGGTACATGGGTAACAATGGACTGAGTAAGCCAGTCATAATTTATTCTTCAAGATGATGGAGAGGCTGAAGAGGTAGAAATCTCCCCCCCCCCCCCCGATGGATGCAGAAGGTTACCAATGACCAATGACCAATGTTCTGACACTCAAAATAAGAAATGCCAATAGGATCTCAAGAAATGACCACACTTTCATGGATACACCAGCTTTGTTAAACCAAGAGAAAGAAAGAAATAAGTCAACAGTTTAACAAGACAGGACTAAATCTATCACCAGAGCTAAATTAAATATGATCTGTAACATTGGCGTCAGTGAGCTTAATGCTTCCATAAAACATGCACAATTTGCCCCAACATTTTTTATTCCAGGCACACATTACAAGCCTCTGAAATAGGATGGAAATAAAAACCTGGGTTCACTGCATTAATCCAGTGTTGAAACACGTACAGAAATTTGACAGGATATATTTCAATTAGCTTATTTAATAAGAGAACATATGATAATGAAAGAATGAGTTTAACCCTCACAACTCAAAGCATTTTATGTTTTCATCCCTGTCAAGCACAATCAAGTTGAAGACTTCTTTTTCCTCGTGGGTTATCAGAATATTTATAATGTACTGATGTCAGACTTCTGAATTAAACGTTTTATTACCTTAGAAATAAAACAAAAAATTCTCATTGGAATTTCAATCTCACAGAACTTAACAAAATTCAGATATGTTTTAATAATGAACAAGCCTTTCACATCTGAAATGATTAAATTAAGCCTTTTGTATTATGGGAAAATAATAGCATACCTTAAGACTTATATTTATTATTTATTGACTTTTTTGCCTTGGAGGTATTGATGCCACTCTTGGACACAATACCTGCCTCAAATGTTTTAAAGCACCAAAAAACATTACACACTTCCTTTAAAGTATTTTGGGAAGTGACAGGTAACCGTCTTTGCTCTTGCTGACCTTTGGCTGCTCCTGATTTGACACTACTGTCAAGAAAACAAGAGGAAATGGAAATGAATGAATGTAATTGGATCATCAGACGATGAAGCTGTTACACAAAAATCCACCATGATTCATCATCATTATGCTGAATTTTTGTTTTGTGGAACTGAAAGCACAAAATTTCTGAAAAAACACTGCATTTTAATGCTGAATTAAAAACGGGTTTGCAGGGATGTATTTGACCTGAGATTATTTTCTTCCAAACACAGTTGTCCCCATAAAATCCAACATACAGCTTCAGAGATATAAACACAAAAAATAAATGTTACTGCTTGAGTCAATCCTATGGAGCTGGGAGGGTTCAGGTCTGCTAGGAAAAAATCACAACAATTCAAATGTAATAATTATTATCATGAAACAGAAAGAAAATGTAGCATTTGGATGGGGACCTAAATAAATATAGCTGTTTTGAAGTAGTTTTCCATTACTGAATTAGAAAAATAAATGCAATTAAAAACATTCATTATCTATGTATAAACTGTAAAGGTGCTATGAGAAGAATCTATTACCAGCAACATAAAGACTCTGCTACCCATGAGCACGCGCGGCGACTGTCGTAATGCTGCGTTCCAGTAACCTCGGAAATGGGAGTGACATCATCTCCGACTTATCTGCGTTCCAGTTGAAGTCGGAAAAAAACATGCCGATCTACCAGGCTATTGTTAGCTGTTGTTAGCATGCCTGTGTTGTTGTTCACAAATACCACATGAAGAATGTGATTATCACTATGGCAGCATTTTTGTAAATATAAGTCTAACAATACTATGTATACAGCTGATCTAGAGTGACACACCCCAGTCAGAAGTGCAAATAAATTGATTATTACAGGAGCTAAATAACTGTTCATCAGGGGGCATCCATCTTCGATTGTCAACTCAGGGGTGGGGAGGTTTCACCGAGTTCCCAGTAGGAAATTCCGACTTCGGGGGACGTTCCAGTTGCAGTTTCCTACACGGAACTCGGAAATTCCTACTTCTGACTACAACTGGAACACACCAAAGACGTGACCCAAGATAAAGCGTGTGTTTGTCGTGATGCTAATGAATGCAGCTCGGACCTTCCTCAGAACTCTGCATTGCTTTACAGCTTCTTTTTTCAACAACTTACAGGATGCAAAGCGACGAGGTAATGTATCTCTTTCTAGTGACGTAGTGGTAGTTTTTGATGCGTGACAACAAGCAATTTTTGGAAAACTTAGTATTGTAGTTTTGTAGCCGGCTATATATCGCTACTTACAGCCCGGTGCTCTAAGACGTGTCCGAATAATATAAATTTGCTCTAGTTTTAATTGTCTTGTTCCCGAAGTTGAGTATCCAGGCCAGTCCAGCTCTGTCCGACCCGACCACTTAGCTAAGGAATAGCATTTATAGATAACCTATTTTGATGCTATAAAACTCATCTTAAAGTGTGTACTTCGATCAGCCATATATCTAAAAATGAGACTTTTTTTATTACTTAAAAACTCCTCACAGTCCCTTTAAGTATATAAAATGTGAATATGATATACACAAAAAGGATTTTTTTAAAGAACCTGATCAAAATCTTTTTAAAACGTTCTTATTTATAAAAACAAGCTTGACCCTTGTGTACACCTGATTCATTTAATAGTATTGATTGAAGTTTAAATTAAAGTCTTTTTGTTATTGAATCTGTTCTTGGATCTTTTTCCTTTTTTGTTAGTTTTGGGGTTTCAAAAGCCTTGACACATGGACCACATTGACTGTGACACTGTATATGGTAGAGAGTTAGGTTACATAATTTTGATGTGTACCTAATACAAACTGGCTTCACATAGCCACATAGCCAAGACTGTCCTCTTATGCATTTAGATAATGGTGCGGATAAAGTTTCTTCACCTAAAGGTTTTTCACAGAAAACGGACAAAGGTGAACCTTTAGGTGTAGAGGGACAGCTGAATGAATGACCTTTAAAGGAGCAGTCAGTCTTATACCAGCCTTTTTTCAATCTAAATATAAAGAAAAGAGAAAAAAGACTCTATTGTTGTCTTTTCTTTTTGTATTATTAATTGTTTTTGTTTGTGTATGCCCCCATGTTGCCCTTTAGAGACAACTCCCTGTTTTAACTCTACAGGTGAGCACCTGTCCATCTGTCAGTGGGAGACAAATCACAAAAGTACACTGGTACAAACATCAGACACAATTTCCTCTCTTGGCTTACAAAAGCAGCTGGCTCCCTCTCCCAGGCTCCAGATGAATCTATTTCCGCTTCATAAAACTTACATTTTCAGCCTGAGTGGTCCGAGGGCATGAAAGCTGCTGGATACAGTGTTCACACAGCATGTAAGCGGTCACATGAGCATCGTGGATTCTGCTACATGGAATGTGACATAAAGTACAAACGCTGGGAGCCGTGCCTGACTCAGGATGTGTAACAAAATTTAACGGGGAGGGGGAGTCAAGATTGAATAAATGTAAAATGTTACCTAATAAACTATGACAGTCCGGTCTGCTTTCACATTGTGGTGACTCTCTTGTGAACTGCTGATTGCCTCCTCCATCAGTACAAAACAAAAAATTATATTCTTGCCCATGAATTTACCATTTTATTCTTTTTAATACAAACTGCATGATCAAGAAAGCTGTGGAGCTTCGTAGCTGTCAGGCAACCAGCATTTGCTCTTCCTCTGTGGTTACCAAATCCCTCAACTTTGCGCACTTCAATTTTTGCAATCAGACAGATTCACCTTGCCAAGCTCCAATTTAAATTATGAGCAAGCCAGAGCAACATGGCCCAATCAATGTCCTTTAGAGCAGGAAGAGGTGGGAGTTAGGAGCAAGATTACAGCACAGTGACTGTTCAAGCTGTTAAGATTAGCATAGATGCTAACAGCTTTAGTAGCAGTTTTATCAAATGAGCACCAAATTTCTTTATTTAATGAAAAACAATCAACAGCACTGATAGAACTTCTCAATAGAAATGACATTTGCGCTCCACTCCCAAGTCCCGATATGATTTGAAGATAGTTTGTTTGGCGTAGTGGCTTATGTTTTGTATTCTAAACCAGGGCATTTGTGCCTAAGTATTATGTAATCTGAATATAGCTGACAAAACAATCATCAAATTACCAGCCAGATATATTTTTGTAAAGTTTGTACTCACTCCCAAACTCTTTCAATGGGCTCTTTACCAGATCGAGTGGTGAAATATATTGAGCGGTCCATCTGTTGTGCCAGGTAACAGTCCCCAAACACTGGCAAAGGGTGGATTATGTGACATTTTAATGTCAAAGAAACTTGGATTATCATGTGGTTAAATGGAATAAAATTGTTAAAAACGACTGCTGCACAATGGTAAGTATTTTTCTCAATTTCATTAGTAATACTTGTCCTGGAGACGTGTTAAGATATTCAAATGTGGTGAGTTTGAGTTAAGCCTGTCACAATACTCAATAAATAAATTAACTGCATGATAAATAAAAGCGTCCTCGGTAAGTTTGCCGGCCACGACAAATTGACACGTGCATGCATGTTTGTATTCCTCCTATCTCTCTACCAAACAGGCTGGATGACAAGATGGTTCACTCTGTGCAACTTTCTCAACACATGGGTGCGTTGGTTATATAGCGGATTTAGTGGAGTGAGCATCTGTCACTCATGCAATCTTTGGGGGGTGGGGTGGGGCCTCTCGTGCGTACACAAACAGAGAGCTGAAGTGAGCGTCGTGAGCCGATATGTTGTGTTTGTTTGAAAGTACTGGCAACGAAGAAGGGGAGGTGCAGCGGAGCCTTCGTCCTTCTAGTCAACGCTTACTGAGACGTTTGGTTGGCAAAGTAAATATAAATAAAGCAGCGCAAAATGGTTTGTGCTCACAGAGAGTGTCGTTCGCTACATTGCAAAAGAAATGCAGCCCTTCAATACGGTTGAAATGTCAGTATTTCGGGAACTGTTACAAACATTTGACAGACAGTGGGAATTGACTGGGAGAAAGTACATGTCACAAACAAGTCAGGAACTGTATAAATTCAATTTTTTTTAGTTTTTATTGTTGTGTGTGTGTTTATATTGTTTGTTTCATTTATTTTATTTAAAAGCTCTTGACCTTCCAATTACAGTTAAATACTCTAAAGAAATTAAAGTTTATTGCTTTTGATACAGTGTGCTCTCTATAAATCATCGCTCTGTTTATGGGCTTGTAAAGATGTGTGATTCTCACCCACCAGGAGCAGCAGACACTAAACACAGATCATCCACTTGTTAATAAATCTTGGGTGATGTTTGACTCTACGATGAAATAGATTATTACATTTTTAAAAGCACAGGAAACTGTTTGCTAAGCTTGTAAAGAAACACGATTTGCCAGATTCCATGTCTGTTAGCAGGAGGAACAATCTTGCAACAGCTCAGGCTGACACACTTGTTCCTGATCAAAAAATAAAAAATCCATGCAACGACATCCTTTGAGGTAAAAGAGGCTGCAGCCACAACTGAATGGTGCAGGAATTGATCCATAAACACAAAAATGGGAAAGCTATTTAGCACTTCTGGTTTCCATGCTCCAATGTCTATTGGATTTTAGAATAGGCAGTACATCAAAAAACTGAAGTAACAGCTGATGAACACATGCATAACTTGTTTAGTTACATAAACTGCATCTGAAATTGCTCCATTTTGAATTTTAAAAAATGATTGTGAATGTAAAAAGAAATTTGTAACCAAACTTCAAATAAGGACTACAAACGTGACCAAGAACTCTTATGCTACGGCCACACCGGACGCGAATTCGCCTGGACGCGCGTCAAGATTACATACAAAGTCAATGCAAAGGCGCGTCTTGACGCAAATTCGCCCCGGGCGGTGCGTTGGACGCGTTTGGTGCGGCGCGTTTGGAGCGTCGAGGCATTTTGACACCCCAAACGCCTCAACGCTCGAGTTGAAAATATTGAACTTTTGACGTCAGTTCGCGGCGCGGCAGCCAATCAGCGATGACATTCCCCCCCGACGTCATTGATTTGATGACGTGTGATGCTCCGCGGCCCCCTGCTCCCGCTCAAGCCCCTCTCAAAGATGGAGGAGAGGTTTATTGGCACTGTTTGCTATCATTCGGAGCTACAGTATACTATTCGGCGTGTATACTCTACAGAGACAGGAACAAAAGGAAGCAGGCTTGGGTGAAAGTCGCTGAGGAGACAGGTTTGATTTAATGATGTGTGACGCCTTGGCCTCCTGCTCCTGCTCAAACCACCTCTCAAAGATGGAGGAGAGGTTTATCTACTCTGTTTGCTATCATCCGGAGTTAAACTATTCGGCGTGTATACTCTACAGAGACTGGAACAAAAGGAGCAGGCTTGGGTGAAAGTCGCTGAGGAGACAGGTTTTGAAGGTAAGTTCTGTAAATATTCATTTCCAGATGGATTTGCCTGCACGGGTCATCACTGAGTCCGACCGGCTCCGGCTCTCTACTGTGCCTGCCCGGGCGTCCCACAGCTTGCCAAAATGTCCAGCGTCACGTTAAGCGGCGCGTTACAGGCTTTACGTCGTTAAATTAGTAGCATTATCTTACCATGTCCCCTAACTTATTTTCTCCATCTAACATGGCCCTAATACTATCCAGTAGGCTTGGGATGGGGCCTGATATGATGTTTCTTTGGAGGCCAGAATCACTGACAGTGCCCCTGGCAGTAGTTAGCAACCACCTGGTGTGACTACAAACCCCAGTCTCCCCTTCTTTTAACTCTGAAATTTAACAAATACAAATGTGAGAACTTAAGTGCTAGAAAAACAGCACTAGGCTTCAGTCTCTATAACCATCCAACAGCAAGAAACCAGGATTTCATGACTCCTGTTTCAAAGGAAAAGTCGCTCGTGCAGCTCGTTGGGTGGTCAGTCGTGCGTGAGTGCGTGAGTGTGCACGTGCCAGCTGAAGAGCGCGTGTGAATTGGCCGCGCGCTGAAACCTCGCGCTCATTTCTACCTGACTTCATCCATGATGGATGAGTCTGGCTCGTTTCTGTCTTGTGGAGGTAGAGAGCTTCAGAAAACACCACAGCATCCCGGGAGGCTCTGCTTTTCCTGCTTTAACATGTTCTCTGTTTTCTCGATGTTTCTGCGTGTCAGTCTCAAATCCTGAGCAGAACAGTCGAGTTTCTTCTGGTCAGACTCACCGACACCCGAGTATTTAAGTTACTGTCACATCATTTCACAAAAGCACGACACAGGACAGAGGACAGAGGATGCACTCACCGTCGGATGATGTCCGTCTCTCAGTTTGTCGTCTGAACATGAACCGTGATCCGTGTTTTTACCGCCAGCATCCACCTAAACCTCCCTGTCATCTGTCTCTCACACTGTCTCATGCTTGTTGTTTACGGTCCAATCCGGGGATTTTTCTGCTTTGCCCTCATTGCAGAATATACATTACAGCCCGGAGTGCTTTCTTTATTTATTTCAGCATGTGGAGGAGGCTGCCATCTCCTGGCAGCGGTGTCCCTCTGGCTGCTGGCTGTGTTGGTGGTTATGTAACAGCAGATAAAAGCGTCATATGATGCGGCTTTTAAGCCCATAAACCAAGGATTACACTCAAACTGTGGAAATGCACAACGTCCCTGCGCTTCATTGTTCCTGTCGCATCAAAAAATAGAAATAAATCAGTTCAAATCTGAAGATCTCCTGAAATATTTCGAATTCAATTACGTCCCTTTTCCCAAACGGCTCAAAAATCCTCAGACCTTAAGAAACCCCTTCTTGAACTCGGGTTACAAAAAATTATGACACTTTGTTTCATACAAAAAGCCTGAACAGAGAACATCCCACACAGCAAATTGAGCATTTTGGTTTTGACAAAATTTCTGCAAGTACAGAGTTAATTTTTATCTGTATGGAGTCAAATCCCTGAAAATTTACGCTCAGTTGACAAGTTAATTAAATCTACTGGTGCCCCTGTATGAACTCTATCTGTACTGAATCTGTATGTGACACTTGTAGAGTCAATCATCTTGTCAGTACCCCATTTTTGGACACGTACCAACATGGAAACTGCAGTTTAAGTGTAATTCATTAAACATACTGTATGTGCTTTAACCAAAAATAATTTTTATTTCAGCTAACTTACCCATTAATACATTTTAAAAATGTAGCAATGTTAACAATTTGCTTAGTATCAAGTTAACACTGCAGCAGTTATTAATATACTCTGAGAAAGTGCATGAACACAACATGCTGTGCACTATGGTCAATCCTAAGATAAATGGAAGCACAAGGTCTGGCAGGGAAATGGGCATCATTTTAATTTATGTTAATTGTTTTTACACAGAGACCCTGTCCACAAAGAGAGGTAAATAAACCAGGCGTTTTTTCAAGAACTATGTGTACCATGGAAACGCTGTAGTACATGTACCAGGCCCACAAGTGGCACTGTAATGCTGCAGCAGATATTACCAAAAAACAGATTAGCTAAGATTCTTGAGACGTCTACTAAATAGTATCCCTATGTGATTGTAATAACAATGGGTGGGATGTCAAGAACACTAATATGCTCAGAATAGTGTAAAATAAAAAAATAAAACAAGATGACTGATACAAATAAACAAGAATGAAACAAAAGAAAAGACAAAGCAACAAAACCAAGAACCAACAGACAGGAGTAAATATAAAGCTAAAAAAAAAACATTTAAAATATGCTAATGAGTTTAAAGAAAATCTAAAATGGTATAAAAAGGTAAAAACTATATAATCATGATAGTATTCATAAACCTATAGATGTCAGATTACAATGGCCACTTTGACCATAATCCAACATTTAAAAAAAATAGTTTAGTCCATTGATCATACCAAAAATTGATGAAACAATTAAGTAATATGATCTAATTACTGGCATTATTTTTGTATGTTATGCAAAATCATTCAGATTACTCATCAAAACAAACAGAATTATGCTAAAACCATATACTCAAATAGGTCAGTATCATTTCAGATAACCACAAAAATCAGAGTTAAAGTCACTACAGAGCTTTATCTAACCAAAGCTTATGAATGCTGTTTTATAAACATAACTTTATGGCCCCAATACTTTTATTAAAGATGCTATGAGTATCTAAGTTATTACAATAACATCTCACTTTTAGATATATGCCTGATCGAAATACACACTTTAAGATGAGTTTTATAGCATCAAAATAGGTTATCTATAAATGATATTCCTAAGCTTCGTGGTCGGGTCGGACAGGACTGGACTGGCCTGGCCTGGATACTCAACTTCGGGAACAAGACAATTAAAACTAGAGCAAATTTATATTATTTGGACACGTCTTAGAGCACCGGGCTGTAAGTAGCGATATATAGCCGGCTACAAAACTACGATACTAAGTTTTCCAAAAATTGCTTGTTGTCATCATAAAAAACTACGGCTACGCAGAAAGAGATACATTACCTCGTCGTTTTGCATCCTGTAAGTTGTTGAAAAAAGAAGTTGTAAAGCAATGCAGAGTTCTGAGGAAGGTCCGAGGTGCATTTATTAGCATCTCAACAAACACATGCGTGGGCTTGGGTCACGTCTTTACGACAGTCGCCGCGCGTGCTCATGGGTAGCAGTCTTTATGTCACCGGAAATAGATTCTCCTCATAGCACATTTAGGTAACTTTAAAGAATCTAAATTATCCATAACTAACAGCATCAACAATAATAAGGCCTTGGAAAATGACTTAAAACACGTTATTTTTTACCCTCTGTCCTTTAAAACAAACATTAGCACGGGGGTTATCCAAGTTTAGAGTTTCCCTTCCCAAATAATAAAATTAGTTAAAGTACGTCTGGCATAAAAATAAATATTGTTTTTTTTTTTTTTTCTTTTAATCCTTTTCAAAAGCCCACTTCATCTGTGACCACATAGATGCTTTTCCTGTATCCACTTCCCACAGAAGATGCTCTGTCTGCTGCTTAAGTGTCTGTGTTTCATCTCTTTCCCTCTTTTTCCCACAGCACTGTTTGAGGGACTGTGGTTTTCACTTCAGCATTAAAGTCTGCAGATCATGAAATGAGGCTGAGCAATGAGGAAGTGGAGCAGAAAGAGGAAGGGCAAGTAAGGGAAGAAAGCATATTAATGTTGTGTTTCATCCTCTGCCTCTTTGAGTCTGTCTATATAATTGGGCTGCTTTAGGGCTAAACTCTGCCTCCTCTCGTTACCTTTTCACTGTGGTAGCATGAAGTGTCATCCTGTCGTCATTTCGTATGACAGTGGACACTGCAGCTCTATTTATGCACACTCACTCTGTCACAAACATGCACACACAAATTAAAAAACAGAATGGTTCTAATCACGACACAGACAAAATTATCACATGGAAACATGAGTATGAAAACAGCATTATGATTTTGTTTTATGGAAAACAAAGGAAAAACAATTAGCATCACCAAAAAGACAAATGAAAACATGTCAGTGTTCATTTTTAAAGTGACGTAAAACACTCTGAATTTTAGGATTCACCGAACAGACTCAGGTTTGTGTTTGTCTTCTCTGTTATAGTGTATTGATTTATGACCCACGGTAACACTGTCTATTGATTACTTTGCAGGAGTCCATCTTCTGTTACTGTCTCAGTGATTACAGAGCCACAGCAGCTCCTCAGACACGATGACGTTATTCCTTATATGTAATTACTCTTCCATTAAACTCAAGAGTGAAGTCCACATGTTTTATTCTGCAACCACTCATTACCTAAAGTGTCTCAGCTCACACGTAATCGATCACATTCCCTCTGTTAGGATAACTCCATCCTAGAAGAGGCCATACTATACTTTTTTTTTAATGTATTTTTTGGCGTTTTGTGCCTTTTATTGATAAGAGAGAGACAGTGGACAGGCTGTGAAAGGGGGTGAGAGAGTAGGGGAAGACACTCCGCAAACTGGTCACAGGTGGGATTCGAACCTGGACCGGCAGAAGCAAGCACGGGGGTGCCTGGTTGCTAACCACTCCGCCAAACCAGCACCCCAGCCATACCATACTTTTTAAAGTTTTCTACGTTCTTTAGTACACTTCACGTCTGCTTGAGTGCCGATTAAAACCCAGGTCGATTAACCCTTCAAGTGACATATCTGCCTTTGCCCCTTTTGTTTGCTCCTGTACACGTCTCTGACTCTTGTCTTGTAGGTGGCCTGGGATCCTTGGTGGAGACTTCCTGCTGCTCTGGAGTCACGAAGCCTCAATACCTACAATTACAAACTTGACACATATTTGGCCATTTCATTAGGAACATTCCATTCCCATTATCATTGTAGCTGTTAATGTGGATATTAGCATGATCTCACACATGGTTGATACATCTATAGTATCAATATTTAGCACAACATAGTCATGAGATCCCTCTTGAAAATGGGATGTCACGTCTCAAGAGGCCTTTAATACATTTATACTTGACAGAGACAAATATGGCTGGGATGCACTTGTGGTCTGGGCATTCACGAGTTTGTCACTACCATAAATTCTTCTTTTCATTAAGAATATCATTGGTTATACTCCTATAAAATGAAGAGCTTTATGCTCCATGTAAATTGTCTTAAGATAACACTTGTTATGTATTGGCGCTATACAAATAAAATTGATTGATTGTGTAGTGTTGGCACATGTAAAGAAGCAGGCAGTAATTTGTACTATTGCTGTTTAATTCAGCAAACTCAGGAACTCCAACACTTCATGCTACAATACAACATGAGTGCGGTATATCCAGACAGCATCCTACGTTCTCTTCCTCTACGCCGAATCTCTTAGTTCTTTTTCAAGCCAAACTTTATGAAAGCGCCACCTTGCGATGTTCCGTAACATCTACATAAGACTGAACACAACAGACTGATTGATTGATTGACGCAGGTTTTTATCGGCTTGCCTCCAATCGGCTTCATTGAGAACATCACATCCAGGTTGACCCGCCAATTTACATATCACGTCGGCATACTGTCCCCAAGGCATTACATCCCGCCTGTCCCCTCTGTCTGTAACTTGCGTGACTCTTTGCCGTCTCAGCAACGAATTCCATCCATCCTTGTATCATCAGCACCGAGTTTGTACATTTTTAAAGAGGGACAAAAGTATAAGTGAAGAAAACCGTGTCCTCGGTCTCGATGCTCCTTTCCGTTGTTTACATGGACGTACTTTATGGGGCTGATGATGTCATCAACATGATGACATCAGCTTGATGCGCCGGAGGAAGAGAGAGATGGCCATGCAGTTTGTCTGCTGCCGACAAGACCCAGGTCTGCTGGCAGTGGGAAAGGAGTCACTAGCCAAATATTAACCCGTGTTGACCCGCTTATTTTAGTGTGAAAGCGGTAGGGAGAGCCCAGAAACGCTGCAGAGGCTTGTATTTGTGTCCTTGTTCTTTTAATCACTACCCACAGGTCGTGACCATGGGAGGGGGGGGGAGGAACAAAGATCGAGCAGTAAATCTAGAGCTTCACCTGTCAGCTCAGCTCCCTTTTCAGCACAGGGGATCTGTGCAGGGTCTGCATCACTGCTGACACTGCACCAATACATCTGTCCATCACCCACTCCATCCTTCTCTCCCTCGTGAACAAGACCCCAAGGTACTTAAATTCCTCCACTTAACATGCAGGATCAGTGCAATAGTCCATACTGAAATCAGGATTGTAAGACTACTTTGCGTAAAACTATTTTGTTTGTTTTTTTGGAACTGTGTTTCGTGAAAACAGTGTTACAGTGTTTATAATTTTTATCTGTTTCTTTCTTTGTGAAGCTTTATTAAAGCCTTTGTAACCTTGTTGATACAGTGATAGTTAAGGTTACTGACTGTGGTTGCTCTTATTGTTCCTCCCCTCAGTGATTTTTTATCTGTTGTACATTTGGGTTGCAGTTGTTTAAAGAGGCATTTCAAAATGTATTGTTTATCGGATGTTTCATTGAAATCATTTTATGGACCTTGTTCCTGTTGTGCCTCTAATTGGAAAAGGTTTTGATCTTTGTTTCTGACGATTTGTTGAACTGCTTTGTATTTTTGCTAAACTAATTTGGTTGTAATTTTAGTACCATCTTGTTCCTTATTTTGATACCTTCAGAGCACCTGTTGATTTTTTTTTCTGGCTTTTGTTGTTCAAAACCTTTTTTTTTTTTTTACCTTTTATTTTAAGAGACCCTTTTATGAGCATCATAGTGATGATTGGAGTAGACTTTTGTTTTTGTTTTTCCTTTGAACCCCTTTGATTTAATGACCAGACCATGAGAAGTTTGTTTTATTGTTGAGTCTAAAGATATTAACTTTTGGAATTGTAATTGTGTGTTTATTTTCAAACAACCCCTGGAACAAGTTTTGTTTTTCACAATTTTTTCAAAGTCATATTGGTCAATTTCTTTCACTTTGGTGGAACTTGATTTACTACGGAGCCCCGCTGGTGACATTGGGTATAAAAAAAAAAATTCCTGGCCACGAGATAGTAATGCGTGGCCACGACATAGTTAATGCATGGCCATGACATAGTTAATGCGTGGCCACGAAAAAAATCACCTTCAGTATTGAGATCCGTCAGTTTCAGAGCGATACAGAGTCTGTAGCTTCTTAATATGGACAAGTTTGAATACATTTCTCTTTATTTTAATTTGGGAATGAACTACAATGACATTCTTAAGTCACTTGCGATGAGGCATGGAGTAATTCTTAGCAAGAGACACTTCATTCGGCTGCTCAAAATGCATGGGTTTAAAGGCAAGGAATATGCTGATGTCGGGGAAGTCATAGATTTCATCATACACCATGAAGGCCAAGATTAAGTTAGTTTGATATTGGACAGTGGACATTCACATTTGTCGTCGTTTCACATTCCAGGGTAAAAAGCACATATAAATCGATTATTCTCCCTGATCACTTGACTTTTCAATGTCAAACCAACTGTGCCACTTATGTAGTCATATTCCTAACATGCCACATGACTTCTTTTTGAAATATATATCCTTTTTATATTTTTCAAATAATTTGTAAATAAAAAAAGGTATATAAATCTGCTCTTCTCCCTGACCATGTGACTTATTGATGTCAAACTATCTGTGCAGCATAGATAGCCTACTATTACTCCTCAAATGAGAGTTATATGCGTTTTTACGGCTTCAAAAATTATTTTAAAAATACACAAAGGATGTATTTCAAAGAGAAGTCTTGTGGCTTGTGAGGAATATGATGTTGCACAGCTGGTTTAACACTGATAAGTGACATGGTCAGGGAGAATAATCGATTTACATCCGTTATATCCGTTTCTCTGGCATGTGAAACGACAACGAATGTGAATGTCCAATATCAAACTAACTTCCGTTAATTATGAACATTGCATTACCTTTTGTCATGAATAGAACAGTATCCCTCTTTATCAGCAAAAACATTATCTCGAGGCCACAAGTTATTTTCTTGTGGCCACGCATTATTTATCTCGTGGCCACGAGAAAGTAACGCGTGTCAACGCATTATTTTTTTCTATACAATGTCACCAGCAGGGCTCCGTAATTTACTGTGATCTTAATTGCATTATATACCTTGTTCTGTGATGCCCTCAAAAAGCATCTATTGTTTCTTTCAGGCTTCTGTTGTCGAAAACCATTAGACTTTTACCTTTTTAAGAGACCCTTTTATGAACATCATTGTGATGATCGCAGTTGAATTTGTTGTTTCTGATGTTTTTTCCATTGAACCCTTTTGTTGTTGACCAGACCTTTTAAAGTTTATGTTTTGTTTTCAAGATTTTTTTGTTCAAAACCCTTTTGAAACATTTTGTAAAAATCTTTTTATAGACATCTTTGTGATGGGTGTGGTTGGAGTTAACTGTTAAGTTTTGGTGTTTATTACTTTGAACCCTTTTTTTGACTTGCGGTATTATGACAATTAAGTAAAAAGAAACCACCTACCTGGACTGGACATATCGGCTGTTCGATGGAGCTGGATCTGCAGGTCAGAATAATCTTCCCATTGACACTGGATTTCTCAGTTTTATGCTGAAGTCATTTTGGAAGCAATTGAAGCCATCTCACAATATTTTTTACTTTTGTTGTTTTCTTTTTCATTGAAATCACTGAGGTTTGGGGTTTAAATCAGTTTTCACACAGTGACTATATTGTTTGTGTGGTATTGAAAATGTTTTGTGTCTTTTTAAGTATATATTTTGTGTTCAAAACTTCTTTTGTTGTGGTGGTTTGTGTTAACTGTGTTTTTGGTTCATTTGTATTATTTCCTTCATTTAGTCAAATTGACACAATATTGTCATTTTTATAAATTCCAGTGTTGTTTTTTTTCTAGTCCAACACACAAAACATAAACCCATAGACTTCCCTTTTTAAAGTCAAATCCATCTCTTACTAAAGCTGCTGAACCACTTTGCAGGGGGTTACATTATGTTGTGAAAAGGCCTACATAATAAACTGAATATTGTGTAGGAAAGGGGGCATTTATTTAAGGCCCATGATACCGGTCTGGTGATGAAGGTAACGCACACTAAAATAGCCAATGAGTGACATTCACTTATTTTTGCCAGTACTTGTTTTTGTCTTTAACATGATTAAAGTAAACCTCCCACCATCATCCTAATCAGGGGAAAATTAGGTCCTATCCCAAACCAGCTCTGCACACTTTCCCAAACCAAACATCTTAAGCAAATATGACATGTATACATTTCTGATGTACCACTAATAATTATCAGTCAACATATTCTGTTCAGAGATCCAAATAAGCTTCAAACAGTGGAGGCAAAAAATACAGAATAAATGGTGACTTAAACTACATACTATAAATCATTTTAGACATTTCAGGCATTTAAAATGTTTTTGTTCATCTTAAAGCAGCACTACGGAAGATTCTCGCTTGACCGGAACGAGAACTCAACTACCCATGAGCCCTAGCGCGTGCATACTGCTGTAAGGATACAGGTCTGCCAGTCGTGTGCATTTGTTTTGTAGGCGAATCACAGAAGCCAGGACTTCGCTCAAAAGTACTCTTCTGTCCTCGGCGGCTGTTTGCAGGATGGATAGTGACGAGGTCATTTATTTATTTTTGACTAAATGACGATGTTAAAAATCGCTAAGTTCAACTTGGTTTTATTACCGTGAAGTCGCCCCCGTCCTGTTGAAGCGATAAAGTGAATAAAAGTAAATACAACGATAAGCTGGCGATATCACACACTTGAAATAGGTCTAATCAAAACTACATACTGGTACATTCTCACGAATACTGTAAACGGATGGTAAACAATCAACAAGTACTTACAAGTCCAGCAATAACAGGGCCAAGTCGGCATCGATCGGGCATCCCTCCTCGTCTTTTATTTCACGCCAGCGAGTGAACACCGAACCGATGTTTATTCTGGTCTGAGCGTTCAGCTTGTTTTTCTCTCGCTTTCTTTGTTTTGAATCCTCAAAATAAACTTTTCTTTTTCTTGCGTTCTTTGCTGCCTCCGCCATGACTACAGCTCTGCGTTTGGCTTTCGCCGACACTTCCGTGTTTTAAACAAATCGGGAATCGGGGGAAGTGACGTAGCCTATGCCGTAAAGCAGTCCAAACTTGTAGTTTTTAGTGTGGCAGGGTTCCTACCATCCACCTCGAAGTTACATAGCGCTAGTGAAAGCGATACAGACCACTTCAGAGCACGAAAGAGGTGTCATTCAACACATTGTAAAGTGGTGGACCATGACGATGAATATCTAAGGACTATATTATGTTTGAAAAACTACATAGTGTTGGTTTAAATTAATTATAATCCATAATCATTAATCTAACGCTGTCGAGGTTTCAATACTTGTGTCTTGCTCTAAAACATTTTTTTGAAAAGACAAAAATGTAATATGCTATTTGGGAAAGAAAAAGAACAAACCAAACAAATATCTTTTACTAGGAGTTAAAAAATGACATCTTCTTGAATATAAATGATATTTTATGTGAGCTTACTGATGCAATGATGCCTTAATTTTACTTTAAAACAAGAAAAGAAAACAGGAAAGATAGCCAAAGACATATTGTAAACAAAGAATTGAAGTATAAATTGAAGTATTTTATCGACCATTGAATGAATCTTACATTGAAAGTCATGCAGTGACTTGAGCAGCAATTTATTTATAAAAATTGACTGAGAAAGCTGCTGTACAATGGTGTGCTGTGGATGTACATAGTCCGAAGGCAAACCTGGAACTGCCACACCTTATGAAAATCGAAAATGGCTCCAAATTCTTTTAATTCACTTTTTTTTAACAAAAGGCAAAACAAATCCAAGAAAATGGCCAATGAAGCTTTGAACCACCCCTACTTGCTACATCTACGATTACCAAGAAATTAAGTTACTCTCTAGAAACACATTTACAGAGATAACTAGTGCAAACAAAATCATTAGAACTGAATAAATCCAAACATAAAAACCATCTTTTGTGATTTAATGTCCTAATAACTGCTACAATAAGACACAACATTAGAAAGAAACAAAAGTTTTGCAAAGCTGTTAACCTTTCTCTCAGTTGTTCACTTGCTGAAATTCCAGACTGACGGTAAAAAAAAGGAAGCAGCCATCTTTTCAACGCTTAGCCCCGCCCACTGGACATTTAATTTCTACATTTCAGCAAGGTTATAAAAATTCTTCTATTTAAGGGCCCTTTTTGCTTATTGATGCAAACACACAAAGCCTTTATATTTAAGACAGCTAATACACATTTTAATTTAACAAAATCACAAAGCGTCTGGAAGTAATGTTTGAAACAAACAAATGTTTGCGACCATGTGGAAACAATTTCGCACCACACCAGTACTTCCTCTTTTTCTTCTTTGTGGTGTTTAACAGCAGCTGGCTACCTTTTACTATGAGGTATTACCATCACCTACTGACCCGGGTTGTGTGTCAGGCTCCAGTAACCCTCAATTTCTTAGCCCTTAGTAAATAAATGGGTAAAAAATAAAATTCATGTTAATAAACAAAAGCCACACCCGTCCAATTTCCTACCCGAACTTGAGTGCCCTGGTGAGTCTCATCAAACAGGAGAGACATTGTGGTGTGAAGGTGCAGCAGCTCCCAGGACAATCATATAAAACTGCATTATTATTATTATTAGTCTGCTGCAGTACTACCGAACATCCGCTAGATGTCACTGTTGGCTCTGTTCATCATGCCCACTCTTGTTCCATGGTTAAGTGTCTCCGTCAGGACAAAATGTATCAGTGTACAATAGTTTTCTGTCTTCTTAAATAAGAAGTCAGGGTTTAAATAAAATTCTGGGATTTAAGTCAGAATTCTGAGAGTTAACCAGAGTTCTGTGATTTAAGTCAAAATTAAATCATAATTCTTAGAGAATAAGTCAGAGCTTTGCAGGCAGCATTTCGAGATTTGAGTCAAAATTCTGGGGAAAAGATGACAAGCTAATGATGATGATTTTATCCAGAATGAAGCCCCAGAAAAGAATAAAGAGTTCAAAGAAGTCTGAATTCTGGTGATTAAAGTTTGATTGTCAATATTAAAGTCAGAATTAGGGGGATAAAGGTAAAATTTGGAAGTCATGCCAAACTCTGAGATCAGGTTTAAAACAGCAGGTCACAGCATCAATGAGAAAAGATGTTCTGGATCTGTCTGTGCAAACATCTCAGTGAGATGATGACGATCTGTAGATGTGATGAAGATGGGACAGAGCAGCATGAGAACAATGTATGTTGAATCTCTGTATGTTTAACAGAAGCTATGTTTATTTATTTATTTACCTATGTAAGGGTGTGAAAAAATATCCATACACCACATCAGTGCACCAAAATATGGCATGTGCTGTTCTGATATATTCATTACAACACCTGGATGTTTTATTGTTGGTCATTTTATTTCAGGGACTGTACTGTACTTAAAACAAAGTATATAACTCAATTTAAAAAAAGATCAATTTAAGAATTAAAATAAAAAAATATTGCCCTGTTGATTGTATCACTATACGTCATTATATCTCATCTCATCAGTGCTTAACATATTTATTAGACCATCTGTCATAAAAGTAAGAAAAAACCTTTACAGATATCGTCCAAAATCTTGCTTAAAACACAAAGAGTTCTTGTTTTTAGACAAACATTTTGAAGTGGAATTTAACCTTAATTGATCTTTTACTACCAAATCTGAGCCTCACTGTGTTCAAGTCAGAAATTATTCAACATAAAATGAAACCACATAACCTGATTTATCTGTTCAGGAATTATGTAAATAACTATAATCTGACATTTTGATCAAGAAATAATGATAAGCTTAAGTATTTTGCTTTATTTTTTGTAAAACGGTAAGTTTCATCATGAGAAAAACATGGATAACAATAGTTATTATATTTTGGCATTAAAATATAGTTCCAGTGAAAGAACTTCCTAAACCTAAAAAATGATTTTGGTAATCAAGACTGTTACTTTAGGGCACCAGTGCCATAAACCTTATGCTGGGTGGTGATCAAATAAATCTGTAAAGCACTGTTAATATAAGTATAAACTGTGTGAATATAGACAGACACTTTTACATTTTTTACAGCCTGCCTGCAATTAGTTTAAGTACATAGCTTTTATTTATTGTTTTTCTTTGTATCTTAAATATTGTTCATGTTATTTGTAGTTTTAATGTAGTGCTGCTGTTACTGTTATTTTCCTTGTTTGCATGAGTGTGCATTTACATTTGTCAGCTGCCACACCTTTTAAATATTATAATTTAAAATTTTAAAAATATGATATAGTATAAATAACGTAATGTAATTTGTGTATTGTGTTTTCGAATATTTTACATCTCTTTCTGGTGAAGTTGTTTCATTTTCTTTCACAGCATTCCTTCACTATGGTAATTTGCTGACTGTCCCTAAGTTGTCAAGCAAACACTGAGCAGCCTGTTGAGACAAATTTAAGTTTATTCTTCCATTGAAGTTGAGGACGGCTTGTTTTGAGGAAAACCAGGCTGTAGCTCACATTCTTCATGACAGTGATTAAAAAGAGGGGTCAGGTTTGTAACTACATTGTTTTATTGATGAGTTAATGACCCTGAAAGTCAGAATCTGTGAATATCTTTCTGTCTTTGCCCAAGTTCATCTATTCAAGAGTGACAGCAAGAGTGCACATTGAGACTGTGAGTGCTCAGAGCGGTCTTTTATGTATCCAGTCTGCTCTGGCTGGTTGCTATATCAACACTATGGTAATTGGTCAGTTTGGCACTGCTCTGTGCCATATTGTCAACAACTCTGCATTTATTCCAACATTTTGGAGGCTGGGGTTGACCACCAATTTTACACAGTGGCTGGCACTGATGTGAGGGGAAGTGGGAGAAGTCCCAGTGCTGCAGACTGTTTGTGTTGTTCATATAAGTGCTCCATCCCACAGAGGAGACATGTTAAACACACTAATGAACACTCTTTACAGTGACAGGGGTTAAAAGACAGCATCACACTCAGTTTATGAAAACAAGTGTTTGCTGAGTATTAGTATTTGTGAGTACACACTTGAAGTCATTGAAATTTTATACAAAACCCAAAACCAGTGAAGTTGGCACGTTGTGTAAATTGTAAATAAAAACAGAATACAATGATTTGCAAATCCCTTTCAACTTATATTCAATTGGATACACAGCAAAGACAAGATACTTAATGTTCAAACTGAGGAACTTTGTTATTTTTTGCAAGTATTAGCTCATTTGGAATTTGATGCCAGCAACATGTTTCAAAAAAGCTGGCACAAGTGGCAAAAAAGGCTGAGAAAGTTGAGGAATGCTCATCAAACACTTATTTGGAACATCCCACAGGTGAACAGGCTACCACTTTGTGAACAAATGTGTGAGCAAATTGTCGAACTACGGTCCGTAATATCATCAAAAGGTTCAGAGAATCTGGAGAAATTACTGCACGTAAGCGACAAGGCCGAAAACCAACATTGAATGCCCGTGACCTTTGATCCCTCAGGCGGTACTGCATCAAAAACTGGCATCACTGTGTAAAGGATATCACCACATGGGCTCAGGAACACTTCAGAAAACCACTGTCAGTAACTACAGTTCGTCTACATCTGTAAGTGCAAGTTAAAACTCTACTATGCAAAGCCAAAGCCATTTATCAACAACATCCAGAAACACCACCGGCTTCACCGGGCCCGAGCTCATCTAAGATGGACTGATGCAAAGTGGAAAAGTGTTCTGTGGTCTGACCAGTCCACATTTTAAATTGTGTTTGGAAACTGTGGTCGTCGTGTCCTCCGGACAAAAGAGGAAAAGAACCATCCAGACAGTTATAGGCGCAAAGTTCAAAAGCCAGCATCTGTGATTATAGGCGCAAAGTTCAAAAGCCAGCATCTGTGATGGTAATGCTGAAAGGTACATACAGGTTTTGGAGCAACATATGTTGCCATCCAAGCAACGTCTTTTTCATGGACGCCTGCTTATTTCAGCAAGACAATGCCAAGCCACATTCTGCACGTGTTACAACAGCGTGGCTTCGTAGTAAAAGAGTGCGGGTACTAGACTGGCCTGCCTGTAGTTCAGACCTGTCCCCCATTGAAAATGTGTGGTGCATTATGAAGCTTAAAATACAACAATGGAGACCCCGGACTGTTAAACAACTTAAGCTGTGCATCAAGCAAGAATGGGAAAGAATTCCACCCCAAAAGCTTCAAAAATTGGTCTCCTCAGTTCCCAAACGTTTACTGAGTGCTGTTAAAAGGAAAGGCGATGTAACACAGTGGTAAAAATGCCCCTGTGCCAACTTTTTTTAATGTGTTACTGCCATTAAATTCTAAGTTGATGATTATTTGCAAAAGAAAATACAGTTTCTCAGTTCGAACATTAAATATCTTGTCTTTGCTATGTATTCAATTGAATATAAGTTGAAAAAGATTTGCAAATCATTATATTCTGTTTTTATTTACGATTAACACATGCCAACTTCACTGGTTTGTGTTTTGTAAATGAACCTGAGTTAAGGCTGAATACGGTCTAGGTGTTATATTACTAAATATGCATTTTGATATCTTTACATATAGCTTTTATCTTGTCTACAAACTCCCTGTGTTAAATAAAAACTCATTTTCCTGAAACAGATCCATCTTTCCAAACTCTAATCTACGACGATTGTGGACTAAAGCAGCAGGGCCCAGTCAGCACCCTTTGGTGCAGGAAGAGGTGGGAGCAAGACAACAGCAGGAGGTAACTGCAAATACAGAGATTAGCATAGATGCTAACAGCTTTATTAGCAGATTTATCATATCTGGACCACATTTCTTTATTAAACCTTAAACAGAAAACGACACTGGAAGCCTTTATCTACAGAAAGGATATTATACATCCACCAGCTGATGAATAGATCATTCAATCATCTGCTTTGAAAGGTTTTGATTATTCCCAAACTCTAACGACTGTTGCCCAGATGGACTTGTGAGATGTATTGAAAGGTCTATCTGGTGTGTCAGTTTTTCTCTTCAGGCAGGTTGGGATATTTGTTCAGCCCATAGGGGGCACCAGTTGTTGACATGTCTCTGCATGTCTGTGCAGCAGCAGTAAACATTAGAACACAGTGGGGAGGCTGAAGCTTCTGCCTGAAACAGGAAAGTTCAGGGACGGATCTTGAGGACATTAAAACAGTCTTTTCTAAGCAGGACAAAAGGGTTTATGGACATGCAGAATCAAATATCAGAGTGAAATTTAAGGCAAGAAACTTTGAAAATATGTTCTGGAGACATCTGGGACCAGTGCACAGCTACTGTAATCAAGTAAATATGAGACATTTAAAATGTTTTTATCTTCTAAAAATGAATTACTGTTGAAACAGACAACATAAAGATACTGTTCTGCTTAATGACTGATTTGAACTGACATCCCCTCCTAAAAGGTTTAAACTTGTACTTAAAGGGATACGCCAACTTTTTTTTCTTTTTGTGCCTTACTTCGCTCCCAAGTCCATGACAAGCAGGTAGACCCCATTCTTTCAACTTCTATCCACCATGGAAATGTTTGTGATTAGGTCCTTGGTATGCATATGCGTATGTGTATGTGTATGTGTATGTGTATACGTGTATGATGTGTATGATCTTAGTATCAAAATAGAAAACATAACACAATAAAAAAATGAGTCACAACAAGCACACAGGATCATAGAGTTGCTGAAGAGTTTATATGATGACTGAAGGCAGAGGCAGGCTAATACTACCCATTGATTCACAGTGTTTGAGCAAAGCTGATTAGCGGTGGGCAAGCTTTCCCCGTCTCTTTCTTGTTAGTGCACACACAGTCAAAAGAATGGTGTGTATCTGCTTGTCGTGGAGTCTGAAATGAGGCAAGACACAAAAACAAAGCAAATGTTGGCTAATCTCTTAAAGCTACAATGAGCCTCTACATCTGTGTCTAAAGGATTTTTGCCTTAAATCACTGATATTATTATAGGCAGGACATGTCGTTAAACACCAGACAATTGCCCAAGTCCCTCCGATGTGAGTCCCAAGCAAGTCTCGAGTCATTTGATCTGAGTCTCAAGCAAGTCCCAAGTTTTTTTTGTTGTGGGCATGTCGAGTTGAGTCGAGTCACCATTGTTCCCCAGTCCACCCAAAAAGCACTCCGATTTATATCTCGAAGAGAGAAACCTTATCTTCCCACACATACAACACACGTACACCCTCTTTACTAATGTTAGCTTTGCTAGCTTCATATTGACCACAGGTCAGGCTAACGTTCCTGCCATTTTGACCTATGGCAGGAACGTTAGCTACCTGGCTAACGTTTGCAGGTTTCACTTTCTTGGCCTCATGTGTCCTCAGGTGGCAGATAAAGTTCGATGTCGCTTATCGAAGCGTTGCAGGTCATACACTTGGCGTGTCTTTGTTTTCCATCTGATTAAAGTTCTTTTATATGCAAAGAAAATAACTTTGGGCACAGAAGACATAGTAGTTGCCAATTTGAAACCGGCGTCCTGTGCACCCTGCCCACTGATCATGACTGTAGCAGAAGCGGGTGTGTGGTGGGAACGTATGTGTGTAGTACTGTGTCGTGTGCGGGACAATTATAGGTGACGGACAAGTGTACTGTGAATGGAGCATCAATGAAGTGAACCTAACAGGAAAGAGCGGCATATATCTCCTGTCTGGCTCTTCATTTAAAGCTGAGTGCGTGCAGTTTTCCAAATCATGTTGTCTCAAGTCAGGTCGAGTCTGGAGACATTTTCTCCTGAGTCCGAGTCGAGTCTCAAAATTTTACCTCCTGAGTCTGAGTCGAGTTGCAAGTCGTCTCATTAGCGGCTCAAGTCGACTCGAGTCCGAGTCCCTATGACTTGAGTCCAGTTGTCTGTTAAACACTGACCTTGTCTGCAGCACCTGGTTGACTGAGAGGGATCATAGGTGATCATGGCACATAAAATTTACATTAAGTTATTTATATTTTAAATGTTTCATCTTAAAAAATCAGAGTGACATGTTGTCATCTGTAATGTTTTTGTGGTATTGAACAGTTTAAGTCTTATTCCCTGTGCGTCCTCTTTCTCTGGGGTTTATGTCCCCTCTTGTTTTGTCTTCAGTGGTAGCATCAGAGCAGGTGACCCCAATAACATTGGCCTTGCAGATGTTGAGCCTCTTCTCCAGCTGAGCTGTCACCACTTCATGGGCCTCCAGATGCTCGAGGGGGTCCACCTCGGAGGTCTGCTGCAGGGCGACTGGAGGACAGAGAGGGGACAGTGGTTCAGTTTGTACGGTTACATTAGCGCCCTAATTAGGGGAGGGTGCTGTAAGTAGATTATACTGATTTGATTATTTGTCTGCACCAGGGACCAAACAAAAAAACTACACTCAGGTTGATGGTGGACAAAAAAAGCAACATCACTGAATCTTTACTTTCTGCAGATTGTCTTCTGTAGAAAACTACAGGAAGTTTTTTAAAAATGCATTAAGCTATATAATTCAGGCTTAAGTATTAATGAAAATCTAAAGGAAATACGATCACATTTCAATAATGTCAATACATTTTTCAGGCCACAGCTCTTGCCATTTACTTATTATCATCCTAATTAGGAGCATACTGGTTATTATAACAGCTTATTAAGCAATTAAACTTAACCATCAATGTCAGTGGCATTTTGCTAAAGCATAGTGATGCAAAATAATGTACAAATAAGCCCTTAAGTCTAATAAGCAGCTTGCATTCAACCACTGAATGTGTTTATGATCAAACTCCCAATTTTAAAAGTTATGACCCAAAATTAAGTGTAACTCTAACTAATCTTAACTATTATTTTATCCAAAGAATCATGTGTCACAGTAGAAAATTACAGAAATCACACAGCTCCTCTGATGGTGGGGATTCTGTACTGTAATGGCAGTATGCTGCCCTCTATTAAAAAAATATTAGAGTACAAGCACTTTATTTTCTCCTTTCAAAAAGGTAAAAGATAATTAATTCATGGGAAATAAAATGAAACCCAATGACTAAACTGTATGTCTCTACTTTTAATACTAACACATGTCTGACACAGTTTTTTAAGGTCACTCTTCTTTTCTTTGTATTACATGTGTTTGGTAACCTGGCATGCCACATAGACAGTTCCATATTGGAAATATTTCACTATTCCATCTGGGAAGGAGCCCTGCGAAAAATGTTTTCAGGGATAGAACCTTCAAAAACAACAGCAGCTTGTGATTGGATGATCGTTTGGCTCATCACACTCATCACAGACTAATCCATATCAAGCAAAGCTGCTTTGACATAGCATGCGTAGTAGCTAAAAGTAGCGGCTAACAGCTTACAAGGGCAAACAACAGTTAACAGCCGTTATCCGATAGCTTACCTACCTTAAGACTATCGTTTCACATTAACTTATGCCAAACAGATGTATCATTTAGCACTTACATGTGACATGAACCTCGTCAAAGACAATCGCTTATTTAGCTTATTTGTACAACAGGAAGTCACTTCCTGTTGTCGTCACCCCCGCAGCTCCCGCTGCTCCCGCCTCTCTTCCTTGATTGGGCCATTAAGCATTTAACTGAGTGAAATCTAAGGACAATGGAGGCTGGCAAGACGGATATACATGATTTCAGAATAAGGCAGGTCTGTCTGCTCTGCAAGGCTACATGTTTGCCCCATTCCAATATGCATTACAGTTGCTGATATTAACTTCAGAGATATCAAAAAAAGTTAAATACACAGTAGTTCCTGCAAAGAGCACACATATATTAGCGTCGCCTTGATAAAAAAATCACAAACGACCTGCTCAACTCCAGGTGCTTTATCCTACATCAACCATCAGAAATGACATTTAACATAAAATCATATTTTTAAGATCAGTTAAACCAAGTTAAAGGCAGTGCAGCTAGATGCTGTTATATTAGTCAACATCATTAAGATACTAATGTTAATGTTAGATTGATCTGTATATTCATTTTTATCATTGATTTTACCTCTATAATACATACTTCTTACAACCATATAGACATAAGAATGCTGTTGAAAATGAAATGACATGTCATAAGGACATGTCAATGATATTCAGCAGAGACAAATGTGATGAGGACAGATTCATGGGCGTCCATGGGGTTGTCACTGTCATAAATACTTATTTTTAGTAGATAGATAGATAGATAGATAGATAGATAGATAGATAGATAGATAGATAGATAGATAGATAGATAGATAGATAGATAGATAGATAGATAGATAGATAGATTTTATCCAAACATTATATCTACTCTCTTTTTTAAAGAGAAAGTGATTTACTGACACTCTGGGCTCCACTCTGCGAGCTCCAGCTTGAGGTTTTGTTCTGCGAGCTCCAGCTCTCTCATCAGGTTGCTGTGTTTGGCCTTGACCTCTGACTTCCTCTGCTGACGGTGCTCCAAAAACTTCAGTTTGGCACTGAAGCATGCAGGCCCCTAAAAAATAGACACAGTATTTTACTGACATTTTCAACACACCTTTAAGATACCATTATTAAGGATGATGGCGGATAACTTTAAGCTTGAATTCTTCATTCAAACAAGACACCAGACACTGAATGCCAGTTTTCACAAAGCATCACACCAAGAAGCACATTTCCGTTCTTAAACTGATATTATAACCATCCTCATTAATAAAACAAATTCCTACATTAGTAAAATCTTGACTGGTCTCATAAATAAGAAGAGGTTGAATGTTTGATATAAAAACAGTGTCTGCATGGTGAAAAACAACATCTGCTGTTACCCTCCTCCTCCTCCTCCTCCTCCTCCTCCTCTCTTAGGTCTCTCCTCTCACTTATAAACATCATGTCAGGGCAGGACGACACCTCTGGGGACTCAGTCAGAGGGTCTGTGGGCTGCTAAATAAATGATCCTCTGATTACTCTAACCTCATTATGAGAAAAGGACAGGGGAGCTCAACATGCACTATATGCTAAAAAAAGAAATAGAAGAAAATCTGCAAGTATTAGAAAGAGAGTCTGCTGTTATTTACAGCCATTATGAAATTTGTATTATTGGCTTAATTTAAAACAAATAAAATGGACAAACAAAATTAAATATACCTTTATAGTTAGTTTTTTATTTCATTTTCTTCCATAAATGTGTTCTATTTGTCTAACCTTAAGCGCTCGTCTTTGTTCGTCGCTCCAGTTTGACCCATTTTTCCCCATGTGGTCATTAAAATTGTATCAATGTTGAGCCTGAGACCTGCATGAGACTGGTGCAGGTGGGGGATAGTCTCATGAGGTCAGACCCCCCCACCCCCCACCATGGGGCATAACGTCACCACATGCATGTCGAATCGTATTATGAAGAACATTTCAGTTTTAACAACATTGTGGAATCAAAGATAAAACAGTGTTTATTTTGTTGACTAATTATTGTTGTAGAAGTTTTGGTCACAACCGTATTTCTCTGATGAGAACTAGACTATAACTAAAAAACAAGTGTACAATAACAAAAATTAAAACTAATTTAAGTGATATTTTCCTCAACAAATAAACTAGACTTAAATGTTTGAAAGAGACTTAGTCCAATCAAACCTCATTTCATCATGTAGAAAGTATGGACAAGTTAGAAAAATATCCAATCACAGCTACTGTGGTTTAGTGTAGAGTATGGATGAGCTGACATCCAATCACAGCTGCCTTAGCTTAGTGGGATCCAAGTGTAAAACATGACTTTAGATATTCAAGGAAACATAAAAAAAGCCTTACACTTTATACTTCATATTTTAGTTGACTAAATTTACATAATAAAATAATAAATAAATGGAAATTATAGAAAAAATGTAAGTTTTGTGGTTGTAAAGTTATCATTGATTTGAAGTTTGATCTCTGTTTTGGCTTGTTAGACTTTTTCCATGTCTTACTTGCTGTTGTGTTTCAAATTGTAGTGTTATATACTGTCATGCTTTTTAGTTTGTTATTTTGATTTTGTTTATTTGTTTTCTTGTCAATATCTGTGTTGTCTTAAATGTTGCATTGTTTATTATGTTGTTTCCCTCTTTCTTTATTTTTTATTAAATTTGTTGATATAGTTTTTTATTGTTGTGGGGTTTTTTGTTTCTTTATAGGATATGTTTGGCATTTTGGGCCTTTATCGACACAGACAGTAAATTGACTCATAAAGGGGAAACACGGGAGGAAAACCCACAAAATGGCCTCTGGTTAAAATCAATCACGGGCCGCCCACACAAGGCAAAAGCCTTCACATACAGTGAACACTGTTGCCTCCCACTCCACCAAACCAACATCTTTGTTATTGTGTTTCTAGTTTTAATGGTGATGTGCACCTCGGGTCCACCTTAAATATTTCCACTAAGTCTCAGACTCATGAAGAGGCAAAATCAAATCTGTAGTCTGAGGTCACCAAAGGTCTTAACATCACATAGTCCCTTATATATGTTATAAAAACAATCCAAACAAACAGCCCGTATGTATTTGTCAGCACCTTCTCCCTTTTGAATCCTCTCTATACTGTCGATCTCGTAGACCTTGATCTCGTAGACCCCTTTGGTTCCCCGATCCATCCAGCGAGACCACAGTCCACTGGCAGAGCGTCTCACAGACAGAGGTGTATCATGGGATTGACGACGCTGGCGAGCACCTACAGCACGGTGGGGCAGAGAGATGCTGCAGTGAGATCCTGCATGTCAGCTTGTTTTCTTTCTCTTAATGCCTCATTTCCACTTACATGTGAAGCTGCTGTCTGAAGAACAACGTCACAAACAAAAGGACGTGCATTTTTTTTTACAGAGGGATAAAGACATTACCTGTTGCTATTGAGGTAGAAGCTAAATTAGCCCAGTTTTCGTCATTCATTACAGATGTTATGCATCCACAAAGGAAGAACAAGATTAATTTTGTGTGCTAGCAAATAAGTGAAGATGACAGTTTCCCATGGTTGTAGCACATTGAGTAAAATACTTTTTACAAAAGATATCTGAATGGCTAATCTAGACAAATGTGTTATCCAGTGACTGCCATCTTACCTTTTGTTAACAGATAAACATAATTTAAACTGTCAAAATGATCTGACCGCAAATCATAAGACTAATAAATCCAAATGTAAATCTTAATGAAATGAAAAATACGATCTCTGTGTGTATGGTATGTAGCCATGTTGTAGCAGGAGTACATGGCCAAGACTTTAAGTTCAAAAATTAAACAGGAAAATTATTTAGGAAAACTCACTCAGTTATCAACATGGCTGCCATACAAAATGATTTACCTGTGAGCTAACTTAGCTGCTCCGTCTCAAGTTTTACATTTAAGTTCAACAGAGTGCTGCAGGAATTAGTTCAAAAATACGAGGTGGGTTGGCATTGTACCCTACTTCCTGGTTCTCAAGCCCAAAACAAAATGGGATTTTAGAATTCCAGTGTCAGATAAGTGCCTGAAAGAAGGTTAATGGTTAACAAACACACATGATATTACAATATTTTAATGGGAAAAAGTAAAATGCATCTGTTGTGACCTGTTTTTGAATCCTTTTCCACTGTTGTGTGATTAAACTGACTGAAGCTAACTTACTGCTAGCAAGGACTACAAAAATGGTTAGGGATTCAACCTTTCTGATCTGACTACACATCATAAAACTAATTAATCCAACTATATTTTATACTATACTGAAAAATGCTATCTCTGTGTTTATAGTGTGTAGCCATGTTGTAGCAAGATTAAATGACACAGATTAACGTTAGAAAAATGAAAGTGGAAATGTTGTTTTACCGTGGAAAAATAACTTAGTCATCAACATTAGCAGCTAATTCAAATGGTTAAGCTGTTAGCTAAGTTAGCACACTGCTGCTCCATCTCCAGTTTTACATTAAAGGTCTGTAGAGTGGTGCAGGAAAGAGGCCAAGAACACCAGGTGAGTTTGCATTTAGCACTGCCTGGTTTTCAAGCCCCAAATAAATGGAATTTTAGGATAGCCTATAGCTTCAGATAAGTTCCTGAAATAAGGTTTGTGGTGAACAAAAGCACATGATATTTAAGTATTAAAAGGAAAGTAATAAAAAGCAACCAATGTTGCAACTAATGACTCTTAAGCCGTTTGTTGTGTGATTAAATGACAGTTGCTAACTAACTGCTAACAAGGACTACGAAAACGGGTAGGGACTGAGTAGGAAACGTGCAGTTTTTATTTCAAGGAAAAACTCAAACTTTGATCTTTTTGGCTGTAGCCAGTGCACAGCATATAGCCTACAATATATTACATAGCACTTTACTTCAGTAACTGCTATAATGCTCCCAAAATGGGGCCTGATTGTCGTACCATCAGTCTCTACAGGTAGAGCCTTCTGTTATCAGGCCCCGCTTCTCTGGAACCATTTACCGACCACGGTTTGGGGGCAGACACCCTCTCTACCTTTAAGGTTAGACTTAAAACATTCCTCTTCGATAAAGCTCACCTGGTAGCCTGCAGGGAGCCAACGAGCTGGTTTTGGGAACATTTTATAAGAAAAATACAAGCACAGAACTGTAAATAACTAGACATTATAAAGTCTACTGCATGCAAGTCACATTTACTAAATACTACAATAACAATAAAAAATAACAATGCAATATGTGCACAGCATCTTAATACTGCCTGATTTTCCAAAACTTTGACCTGCATGGAGGCAAATTTACACTGAGGACACAGAAAAAACATATAGTTAAAGATGCATGTAAGTATATTGTTCTCATATAATGTAATAATCTGGGTTAAAAATTATTTTTTAGGAGTAATTCAAAGTAAAAAGGTCAACATACAGTGTCTATCAAATGCATAATATTTACTATTTTTTGTTAAATTATAAATTTTTTAGTATTTCAGAACATTAAATAAAGCAACCAGCCCTCCATGATACTGTACTCCTCAGCTTTAGGGTATCTCTCAGGCTGATATACATGATTTTACACACCATAAGTATGATAAGAACTCATTAACACACTTGTATTTAAATGACGTACGACTGCTGTTGCAAAGTAAAATGACTTGAGTGCTTCTAAACAGGATTATACTGCATTGTAAGCAAATTATGAAACATCATAAACATGACTATAATACGTTTTTAATGCATTATGATGGGGGGTCCTCATTTAACGTTTTGCTCGTTGCTGAGGTTACTCCAAAAAGACACCTGATGAGTTGTGTTTTGTGTTAAATTCTGTTGGTAATTTGTCAAGCAGATTAACTGTTATGCTCTTCTAAGCATCTAAAAAACAGTTTGTCTTCACACAAATGCAGCATCGCAGAAACAACATTATTCATACAAGTCAGAGGACACCTCAGTTCATGTTCCTGGATTGTTTCAGACTGACAACAGGGATTGTTTAAGCTTTATATCACTTATTCTCTGGACCATGTTTGAACTCAATGAGATTGTTTCAGGCTTTATCAGATTGAAGATGAGTTATTAGGAGACACTCAGAGGAAAAGAAGTCCAGACAGAATGTAATCATCCGATTAACTGCAGAT
This sequence comes from Scarus forsteni, assembly GCA_036419115.1. NCBI lineage: Eukaryota > Metazoa > Chordata > Actinopteri > Labriformes > Labridae > Scarus > Scarus forsteni. The sequence continues at coordinate 5,936,799 of JAZDUH010000135.1, forward strand.
GATGTGCAGGGACTCTAAAATTCATGAGCTCATCCTGCAAAGATCTGCTCCGTCTTTTACCCCATTAGCAGATCTTGCTGACTGAATCCATATTTTTGACTAAACATTATAAAGAGTTTCCTGGTGCATTACGCCATTAGCAAGCATTGTCTAAAAGCTACAAGCGTTCACCTACGTTTACAATTTTTCTGAATCAGCCAAACACTCTCCAGTTTGCTCTCGGATCTGAAAGTGCCGCCACAGGGTTCATAAATTAACCATGTGACCTCCTACACAATTCAGCTTTTAATGCGGAGAAGAAAACTGGGTCTGTCTGCATTCTACAGATGAGTGTCGTCTCCAGTCAACGTCACATTAAAATGTTATGTGGTCGGATTGCAACCCCCAAAAAATGTTTTGATCCCAGAGCTGGTTTTGTAAGAATGTGGCGTTTATTACATAGCAGATTAAAAAAAGTCAGATATGTACATCACCTTCAGATTCTTCACTTTTAGATTTCACTGACAGCTCGATGAAAGTTAAAGGTCCCATATTATGCAAAAAACACTTCAAGGCTTTTGAACACATTTTGGGAAATTTGGCCCTCCTCCTAACTCTGAAAAATGCAAGAATAGACAACAAACCTGTTTTTAGGACAGGCTGCATAAATGTAAACGCATGGTATTTGGTGAGCTGTTGAGTCTGTGGATATACTGTTACCTAACAACCATTTTATTTGCATAAGACTACGTTAACCTGAGTGAAATTTCTAAGCATAGTGCCACATATTGTTTACATTCTTAGCGAGAGTTTGGTGTACATCATGTCAAGACCCCAAACCTTTCACTGCTTGGTTGTTGGCTGGAAATAGCCATATACACCTTCACATATAGGCTACCAGCCTTGGAGGACCAAAGAACCCCGTGGATTGATTTTATTTTCGAAGTAAATGAGCAGACACACACATACAGTCGGCTAAAACCTTTATGTGTGTGTCAGTCACTTCGTGTCCGACTGCTTCTTTAACGTCAGTCAGTTCAACACAGGACTGGGAACTAGACTTTTCCTGAATCCAAGTTAAGTACCAACAATCTGTTGCCGAACCTGATAATGAAAATGTGAGCATTTTAATGCTGTGTGGTATTTATTATTATTATTACCACCAGCCAATGCTTACATCATTGAATAAAGCAGAGGTTACTGCACATGTTTGTCTATGTTAATGTTACTTGTTGAAAGTCTGAAGGTTAAACTTCAATGTATGAACCTTCTTATATTATTCAAGAGAAGTTCAACAGTTGGCTGAATATAATCAGTTCTTTACCCACCCCATTACCCCTCTGTTTCTGCTAACGTTACATATTAGCGTGTTGTGCGCTAGCCTGTGATGTTTGGGGGAACATTCGCTGCATCTGGTCACCAGCATGAATTTGGGTCCATGTGTGTTCAGGACTATAAGCAGGGCATGGTGAGCGCTCCTACGTTGCAGGTCCATAATGAATTGACAAATGTACACTGCTCTGCTCTGACTCATTAGCATATGAAGATGGCCACCCTCAAAACCAGCCTTTCTGAACAGAGGGGTTATGTGAGCATGGAAAGAATGCAGCTGTGCTTTATATATAGTCTTTTTGGACCAAAGCACGTTACTAACTTTTCACGAAGACTTTCAGGATACTTGTTAAACTGCAGAAAAGGAGCAAAACATGGGACCTTTAAAATACATTCTTAGAGTGGCAGAGGATTTAGCACTTTCACAATCATACTTTTTCAAGCTCCCAACAGAGGGCTTCTTTCCTCAGCAGTCTTTTCATGCAGCATTCATTAAAGAGCAACTTGCAGGTTGGAGACCACAATAAAAGATTTTGCAGAAAATTTAGGGACATCATTTTCAATGACATATCATCCTTTGCTTTTTAATGGATTCATGTGAACCCAATATCTAAAGAACACTTGAAGTAATCTTTCCATGTGTATATATTTTTTGACTCATGAATGAATCAGTCACATTTTAGAGCTTATTAATCATTTCTGTATTCAATAACTGAAAATGCTTAAAAAAAAGATTGTCAACAACTTTGCATAAATGTCTCCCTGAACGTGTGAATAAAGTTGGAGATTTTAAAGATCACAGTAAAAAAGTAAGTGTGAAGGCATCTGATGGCCATCTTTATTGTGGACCACATTATTTCAAAAACATCGAAAGGGATTTTCATCAATCTCTGCACTAATGTACTCTCTGACATAAGGATAATGTAATAAGACTTTCAAGGTCAGTCTGATGGATTTGTCTCAAATGCAGTATCTCAAGTATCTTAAGACAGCTCCAAAAGATTTCTGACAAACTCCCCATTTACCTCCTTTCACTGAAGGCTTATCTGACTAGATTGTGAAGGACATAGTTTAAAGGTTATGGTCCAGATCCGGGAGGAGATATCTGGGGGTAGACGGTAGCCAGCAGTGCATGGTGCCATAAAAAGCCTCATAATTAACCCACTTGTAGGTTAAAACTCCTCCAAAAACTACGTTGGTTCAACAACACACAACAGTAAGATTCTTTACAGTGTTTAACTTTTTCCCGACAAAGTCCCTGTTAGAATCACTTTATGTAACGAAGGCCGACGAATCCTTCTGCCAGCAACTCCGCTCATTAGGTCAGAGCGCTGCAGGGGGGTCAAGCAGCCAGGTAACCCGTGATCTGTCCTGCTTCTCTGTTCTCCATCCCTCTTTCTACTTGTGACTCCATCCGTGCTCTCCGGTCCATACAGATATCCTCTCGAACCCACAACTAAGGCGAAGGCTGATGGCGGAGGAATACGTGACCCCCGATCCCAACACACTGAAGTTTTAAGCACAGGGGCATTTAACACTGTAGAGAACCTTACTGTACTGCAGGGATCATCAACTACATTTACACAAGGGCCAGTTTTTTCCTTGGCATATGCTCTGGGGGCTGTATTTGAGAGAACACTAATAATAATTAAAAACAATTATAATTACAGTACAGGCCAAAAGTTTGGACACACCTTCTCATTCAATGTGTTTTCTTTATTTTCATAACTAATTACATTGTAGATTCTCACTGAAGTAATGATGGCCACTTGTTTCTCTTAACTTAGCTGATTGGTTCTTACCATAATATTAATTCTAACAGTTGTCTAATAGGGCTGTCAGCTGTGCATCAGCCTGACTTCTGAACAACACAAATGATGGTCTCAACCCCATTAAAAAGGCAAGAAATTCCATTAATTATCCCTGGAAAGGCACACCTGAGAAGGGAAAACCATTTCAGGTGACTACCTGTTGAAGCTCATAAAGAGAATGCCAAGAGTGTGTATAGAAGTAATCAGAGCAAAGAGTGGATACTTTGAAGAAACTAGAATATAAGACATGTTTTGTTTTATTTCACACTTTTTAATTAAAGGTGCTATGAGGAGAATCTGTTTCCGGCAACATTAAGACTCTGCTACCCATGAGCACTTTCGGCAACTGTCGTAATGCTGCGTTCCAGTAACCTTGGAGCTGGAAGTGACATCATCTCCAACTTATCTGCGTTCCAGTTGAAGTCGGAAAAAAAGATGCCGATCTACCAGGCTATTGTTAGCTGTTGTTAGCACGCCCTGCGTTGTTGTTCACAAATATCACATGAAGAATGTGATTATCACTATGGCAACATTTTTGTAAATAGAAGTCTAACAATATTATGTATACAGCTGATCTAGAGCGACACACCCCAGTCAGAAGTGCAAATAAATGGATTATTACAGGAGATAAATAACTGTTTACACATCCATCTTCAATTGTCAACTCGGGAGTGGTGAGGTTTCACCAAGTTCCCAGTTGGAAATTCAGACTTCGGGAGCCGTTCCAGTTGCAGTTTCCTGCTCGGAACCCGGAAATTCCTACTTCAGACTACAACTGAAACACACCAAAAGACGTGACAATTTTTGGAAAACGTAGTATCGTAGTTTTGTGGCCGGCTATATATCGCTACTTACAGCCCGGTGCTCTAAGACGTGTCAAACAATATAAATTTGCTCTCGTTTTAATTGTCTTGTTCCTGAAGTTGAGTATCCAGGCCAGTCCAGCCCTGTCTGACACAACCGTGAAGGTAAGGAATAGCATTTATAGATAAACTATTTTGATGCTATAAAACTCATCTTAAAGTGTGTATTTCGATCAGGCATATATCTAAAAGTGTGACTTTTTTGTAATTACTTAGAAACTCCTCATAGCATCATAGTTTTGATACCTTCAGCGAGAATCTACAATGTAAATAGTGATGAAAATAAAGAATGCACATGGAATAAGAAGGTGTGTCCAAATTTTTGGCCTGCACTGTGGGTGTTTTGGTCCACCAGTCCTGAAGCAGCCGCATGGGGTTTCGTTAAAATTTGAGGGTATCAAATGACGAAAGCTTTCCTTAAAACAAAAACATCTTCTACTCTGCACAATTCCTCATGTTTAGTAACACGACCGACCAAAAAGGCAAACAAAAACTTAAAAAAGAAAAGAATATTTAAGGTTGAAGTTGTTTTTAGGTCTGTAAAAAGTCCGAATTCTGGAAGGAAAATTTTAATTCTGAGATTACTTTTAGTATTGTGGGGGAAAAACTCAGAATTCTAAGATTATATTTAGAATTATGCAGAAAAAAAACAGAACTCTTAGCCAATGGTCAACATTGCATATGTTGTTCATTTTTCACGGTCACAGAAAAAACTAAATCTCATCAAAAACTTCCTTTGCAGTGGCCTAAATCCTCTTCTCTAAAGTAATAGTCAGGGGGATGTGACCCCCGGGCCGCCAGTTGGTGATCACTGCTGTATTGTATTGTTGAGCCAAAATAGTTTTGTGGTAAGTTTGGGTTAAATACAAGGCTTTCATTGCCACCATGCCCTGCTTTGTACAGGCTACCATTTGTCCCGAATCTCTGCACCCAGGGACAAAGTTCATACGTTCCTTTATCAGCATTCATATTTACTAGTGTGATGGGCCTCTAGAAATCAATCCTTTAACCCTATAATGCAAATTGTATCATATTTGATGCACACTTTTATAATACCTCTATCTACTCAATATGATTAACAAATTACAAAAAAAACCCCATCTGAATACAATCAGATAAATGATAAAAATGTCCTCAAATGGATTATCAGCTGCCAAAAACACCTAACGTATCAAATGAGATATGAAAAATCTATATGCTGAATTTTATGGACATTTTGATATTCTTAGGATTTTAGCAGAAAGTGAAATAAAAATTTAATCTCCAAAAAATTAGAATTTTCTGGCTATAATCTACGGTCTTGGGCCTTAAAGGGTTAAATACAGACAGCTGGATGTCAGGTAGCCAAAGGCAGTCCCTGAATGACAAACACGTTTGCCTTCCCCAGTCGTTCCTTTTCCAGTAAAACCTTCAAAAAGGATTAACCAGTTCAACAGCCATTTTTAGAGAATGTTTAATGTGATATAAAAAGAAAGTCAACCTGCTCATTGCTCTTTAAATAAATAAATAAATAACAGGTAAAGGGAGGACATGACATACAATTATCTGACAGTTCATAATTACATATCAATGAAATCAAAGTAACAAGTGGTTGATTTACAAAACAAAATTATATGTACGAGCCTAAAGTGGGTCTTTGGGGTCATCAAATCACATGACATGCATCCTTACTTTACACAGTCGTGAGACATCACTGGGGGAACAAACAACACCGAATACACAGAATAAGCGCTCAGTTCTTGGATGAGATCTTTTCAGAAGAAAAAGTCATCCAGGTCAGTTCATGAACGCCTATTTCTTACAGGTGCTTTACCTGTGTTCCCCCTCCTCCGAGACGACCGACTGCTGCGAGTCACGCTGAGGAGGGAGCCGCTGCGGTCGCTGACAGAGTCTCTGGTTGAAGTGCTGCTGCCCGTGGCCTCGCTGTCCCTCAGCATGCTGTCATAGCCGCTGCTCACTGTGCTGTTCCTGTTGGAGAAATGCAGGGACGTCTTCCCCATAGCTGGTGGCAGATCTCCACTCAGCACACTGGTGGTGTCACTGGCGTGCCCGCTCAGGTGATCAGGGGTACGGGGAGCGGTGACCCGGCTGTACGGTGAGGGGAGCGGGGCTGTAAGGTCTAATCCCCCTAAAGTAGGGCTGGAGGACCTGTCTCTGAGGAGGTCTGTGAGCCGTCCGTTGACAAACCCCTGGATGGCTGATTTGGTTGATGAGCATGTGGAGCTCTGGCTTGGTGTTCGGCTGATTGAGTGGTAGGATTGTGGAGGGGAGGTGGAGAGGAAGGAGGATGCCCGCTCAAAGCTGACTGATTTACTGTCAGGGGAAAGGCTGGCACTGCGGTTGACTGACTGTCGCAAGCTTTTGTGGGGAAGGCTCAGGTTCTTGATGCTAGGAGCAGAAAGTCGGCGCACTTTAGGAGTTGCCATCTTCAGCTTCCCGACAGCAGAGAGCTTGGAGTGGATGTGCCGAGCTGATTGGGATGCAGCGTTTTCAGTGTGAAATGCATGATGAGCCTGATCAGACCGAGGATTCTTCCTTGAGTTCCTGCTCGTCCTCGGTAATGAACCATCTTCATCAGTATATCCTCTGTATCCTCGCTTAGAAGCTCCCTCAAAACTACCCTTGGAGCTGCCTTTGGAGCTCAAAGAGGTGTTACTACCTCCTCTATCAAGACTTGGTAAGTCTCTTGTGGTTCTCCCCAGTGAGTTAGACCTACCAAGATGCTCCAGTTTGGGGTGAAAAAGCCTGCCACTGTCCTCTATTGGTGACATAAGCCTGTCACTCATACTATCATGCTTCAATCTGAGACTAGACATCTCAAACAAAGACTCAACACCCCTCTGAGAAGCACCACCATGCTGTTTGTACTCTCCGTATCTCCGAGGAGACGAGACATGATGCTGTCTGCCCTGCCTCCTCTCCAGGGTCACCCCTGGGCTACAAGGCGTGGATGCTGTCACCCCCCTTGGGTCTCTGTGGTGGTCTGTCAGGTGTGATCCATGATGGCTGTCCCTGAGACTGGTGTTTTGCCAGCCTCTAGGTAGACTACCTGTTTTAAAGTAAGCAGGGATGGTTTCCTGGCAGCCAGGCACAACAGCAGTTCCCTTGGGACCATTCCCAGCTCGTCTGGAGCTGATGTCTTCCCCCTCTGACGCCTTCGGAGGGTTAGTGGAGTAAACATGCTCCTGGTCTCTGGGGTGGCTCTTGTCTGTGTTTCTCCACCCCTTTACCTGCATTTTGCTTCCTGTAGTCTCATCACAAAGAGGTGAATCCTCCAAGAGCAACAGATCATCGGAGCTACGGCTAAAATGTGATTCTCGCACGTTCTCAGTCTTTTTGACGTGTGTCTCTGCATCAAAAGCTCTTGACTTCTGCTTTGGAGGCTTACTGGGCTCCTGACATTTGGCATTATTTACTCTCGACTCAGATGATGACCTGGATTTTGAAGGATCATCATTTTTGTTAACACCATTCACGTCACAATCCACATCTGTATCAATCAGCATGGGGTTTATAAACGAAGGCAGGAACCTCATCTCCCTCCTCATGTGATGCTCGGACTTCTCAGTGTTGGCCTCCTTGGTTTCAGGACTTATGTTTAAGGAATTTCCAGACACTGATTCCTCAATGACATTGCTGATGATCCTGATTGGTTGCGAGCTCCCGGAGCCTTGAGCATGTGCCTGTGATTGAGCACTGTCTCTGATACAGATGATGTTCCCCCCTGTTCTCGCTCTGTCCAGCGCTCCACTGATTGTCACCTCCTCAACCATCGAGAAGACCAGCTCATCTTGGCCTTTAAGGTCCAGTGGCTGCTGAACAGTCACTGTGATGGTGGCCTTCATTTCCTTCATGTCTTCAGAGGGGCGATTAGGTATGACATCAGAGTTTGAAGGGGAGCAGGAGGACGAGGGGGATATTGGAGAGCTTTTACCGATTGGTGAGGACCTTTTGTCTGGTTTGAACCATTCAGCAGCTTCAGGACTCTCCTGTTTGCTTGTGGACTGAATTTCAGGGGAACCAGAAGCAGCTTTGTTCTGAGAATCCTGAGAAGATGGTTTATCTGCAGACTTTTTGGGCGGCTCAGAACGAGCATGCTTGTTGATATTGAGAGTTTGGTTCAGGAGCTCCTCGCTGGAGCTGGTCCCACTGCACTCCTCACAGTCGTACAGACCTGAATCTTCTCTCTGAAAGCTGTCTCCAGATGAGGTTCCATCTGTTTGCTGCTCTCCTGTTGAGGTTTGACTGCAACCTACAGACTGATTGAGGTGTTTCTGTGGTGGATCTGATGTTGCAGCTTCTGCCTGTTTCCTTGTCTCTTGTGGGGCTTGGGATTTGGTTGCTACATCATGATGAGGAGACCCTTTTGAAGAAGATTTTAGCACATCCATAGTTATCTCACTGCCATCGATACAGCCCAAACGCTCCTGAAGTTCGGCAAATGTGTCACATTTCAAACAGTCTCTCCCTGGTTTCTTCACATCTGCTTTTAAATCCGTGCTCCCCTGAACGGTCTCCTCGATCTTCTTCGCTCCGTGCAGCTGTGGGATCTTCAAGAGCTCCTGGAGCAGAGCAGTAAACTCTGGATCATCCATGTCAGCCTTGTTTGGGTGCAGAGAAGGTATAATTGGAACAAATTCAGGTTGTGCCAGTCTTGGGGGTGCCTTGGACTGGACCAAGCCATACGAGTCCAGTTGGATGACTGTGTCACATGATTGGTCACTACTGGAGCGCTCTCCAGCTTCTCCTCGCAAGTGGAAACGAGGGACGTCAGCATCTACCTCTTCGGTGGAGTGAAAGGCCCGCAGGGAGAAAGTAGTAGGTCCTCTTTTTTCTCTGGTCAAACTTCTTCCACATGGAGAACATGAGGTTGACTGCAGTGAGAAAGAGAGAGTTTAGTGAGAGCACAAATGTAAATCAACAAAATAATTACCATAGAGTGCTTAAAAGAAGATAAAATGAGAGCAAACATTGATTTCAAAGTGCAGTGATGCAGCATACATGTAATTCATTGGCAGACAGAGACATCAGAGGCTAATCACATCACCTCAGTGTTATTTCTGTTGACTAAATATTTTGGTCAACAGCCTTTTTCCCCTGATGAAAACTTGAAAATAACTACTAAAATGACATTTTCCTCAACAAATAAAAACTAGACTAAAATATCTGACAGAGACTTAATCCAATCAGACCTAATTTGGTCATGTAGAAAGTAGAGAAAAATTAGGAATATATCCAATCACAGCTACTTTGGTTGGCGGTGGTGGGATAAGTTGTGGAGCAATCCAATCAGAGCTGCTCTCTTTATGAATTGATATATTCATGTAGAGCAGGTTCACTGTTTGTTGTCAGTTCTGGTATAGTAACTGAGATGCTCTGCCAGGTAGACTAAATAAAGGTGACTGCATTTCACACAAAAGTTAAATTTATGTATGTTAATTTATACATTCAAGCTTTACTAGCATTTAATAAAGGGTAAGGATGTTTCATTTAATCCAAGTGAAAAACATGACTTCAGAAATTCAAGGAAACATATAAAAAGCCTTATACTTTACAATTCATATTTTAGTCGACTAAAGTGATGTAAAATTTCATCAACTAAAACTAGACTGAAATTAAAAGAATTTAGAGACAAAATTATGACTAAAACTTGAAGATATTTTAGTAAAAATACTATACCTAATACTAAATTTAAAAGTTCTGTCAAAAACACACTGCATCACCTTCGTCCTTTTCTGTGTCTTGCGTATGCGAGAGGCCATCTGGATGGTGGACAAGGCTTCTTGAAGTTGTGCAAAAGAATCAGCAACCTGAGCAACCACTGTGGTGTGGCAATTTACATGACCCAAGGACTCTTGAAGGAGCATAGTCAGCTTACTTCCCCTGATGAGAGAGCATAGAACATGAGGTCAACAAGTATCTAAAGGCAATTTTAATTCTTACAGGGACAATTTAAACACTGTATTGTACTAAAATACAATGTTTTCAAGCCAGTATGAAATTGAATTGCATGTACAACTTTGAAATTGATTGATGAACAATGTGAAATAACCACTTCGACCTAGTGGTGGTATTTTTGCTGCCATTTGTCTGTCTGTCTGTTTGTTAGCTCTATTTGTTAATATTGCTCCCAGCAAAATGAGAACTTGTTTTGATTTTGATGGGTTTTGATCCAGGAATTTGGATAACAGGAAATGATTCATTAACATTGGGAGATGACACCGTTTTCCACATTTTCACTTTAACTTGATTAATGAATGCCAGGTTTGTGCTCTTGGGGTATTTCTAGTTTATCAGACAAATTTACAATATAGAAAACATATGTGAGCATGTAAAAATTTAGTTTTGTGTACTTGTGGTGTCCACAGAAGGTGCTTTAGTTGGCAGAAAGTAATGAAGTAAGAGGCCAAGGAACCTTGTCTATAAGGTAATATAACCACATTAATTACAAATATGACTCTGATGTAAGTGCTCTTAACTTTTTCCATTAAAGCAGCCACACATTAAATCCCATCCATCAGAGAACGTGTCGATGAGGAAACAGTTGATACAACGTTCATAAAATAAACCCCAATTCTAATGAAGTTGGGACACTGTGCAAAAAGTAAATTAAATAGAACAAAAAGATCTGCAAATCCTTTTCATCTATAATGAATTGAATATAAAACAAAACAAGATATTTAACATGATTAACTTTGTTCTTTCCTGTAAAAAATCACTAATTTTTAATTTTATGCATGCAACAGGTTCATGTTTACCACTGTGTCAAATCACCTTTTATTTCAATAACATCCAATAAGCATTACAGTATTTTAAGTTCTTAAGTTCAGTTTTATAAGGTACTTGACAGCAGACAGTGAAGTGAGATGGGCTCTCAGCAGCTCCGTACCTTTAAGAAGAACAGCCGGCACAGTGCCATTGGTGGGCTCAGCTATTTGCATATTTTTGTAGGTTTTACGAGAAAATAAGCCACAAAACAATGTTGAATGTACAACTGTGCAAAAATACTCTGTTTTTCCTCCAGGAAACCTCTGTGTTTGGCACTTTTTCATCCTGTAACAAAAACTATTGGCCCTTTTCCACTAGCACGCCTTGGCCCTACTCTACTCGGCTCTACTCGATTTGCAGCGTGTTTCCTCTAGCCTGGTACCTCCTAAAACAAGCTAGTTTTAGTACCTACTCCGCTCTGGTTCCAGGCGAGCCGAGTCGATACTGAAAGATGATGCCACCGACTGCCGGCTACTGATTGGTCAGACAATTGTCGTCATCGATGAGTCATGAGCGCGACGACCTAGCGTGCTAGCGGTAGCTACCATTAGCTTACCCTCACACGTCTTTTCCTTGCAGCTCGATTGCTCTCGTCCTCGGCTTCATTCTGTTGTATTGCTTTCAAAACTCTCCTGTGCTTCTCAAGGGGTATTTCTTCTTACCACCTACAGCCTTCTCCTGCTTTCCTTTTTTACTCGGTTTGTGACAAAAAGCCACAGATTGTTGTGTCGCGCTCAAAATGACGTCACTTCAGTGCCACTCACCCCGTTGGGCAGGCGACTGGGGCTAATGGAAAAGCAGGACAAGGCAAGTAGAGTAGAGCCGTGTAGAGTCGAGTAGAGTAGAGTAGGGCTAATGGAAAAGGGTCATACTCTACTCGACTGTCTGTCTGTGCACATTGATTTTTCCAGTCTGCTGTTTCACTCCATTGACTCAGGATGACACAACAGAAAGAAAATAAGAAGAAACTAATACTGAACCATATATGAGTGATTCTGACTCACGTAATGATGACATTCCTTTTATTGTGGATGTATGGGCTTACCATTAGAGTAAACAGAAGAAGAAATTCTTTAAAATGAGATTCAGCTGCTGAAATCAATGCACAGAGGTGGAAGAACACATGACCATTTCCTGAATCATAAAGTTGTTGAGGAAAAACAAAATACTCTGATTTTTTTTTCTAGTCCTACATTTGGCCTAACATAATCTTGTGGCTCATGTTTCCATAAAAGCCCCACCATTACACAAAATAACTGTACCTGTCATTGGCAGCTTACCTTACTGGGAGTCTCAGGTTGCTCTCCTTAAAGGTGCAGAACTGCTGTGAGCCCCTTCATCCACTTCACTAACTGATGTCAAGCACCTGATACAACCCAGCTTCAAAAATACTGCAATATCCCTTTAAACAATTTCTTTTAAACCTGTCTACTGCTCTACATAGTATCAAAAATACGTAAAACCCAATGTGTTAAACTACCAGATATGCTATATACCTGCTTATATTGATTTATATCCACTTTATTCATCACTGTGCACTTAAGATGTTATCAAAATCTCCACCATAATCCACCATCTTAAATTATTTTGGCAGTTTCTGCAGCATTTGTCACCACAATTATTTTGATATTTGTTTGGCCCATATGTTTTTCTGATTATTTTTCCCCAAAACATTATTCTGTAACACAAAAATTATGAAGATGTCAGGCTGAGCTGTGTTTACAGTAAGTCTTCATGGCAAAAGGTCTGGCCTGTGTCTAAATCCAATATGAAAACGGTTGATCTAATTTTAAACGATCAGACTCCACCTGATTTTGCTTTTAGTACTGACAGAGAAAAATCAGATATTTAGGTCAAGAATCAGAAGAAGGTCACTTTGGCCTGTAGTTTAAATTCAGCTTTTGACTCAGCTGATATGGTATATGCTGATCATGATGGATTCCCAAGGACAATTATTTTATACTTGGTGGACTGAAGCATGTCTGACTTCAGCCTCAGGGGCTGGACAGGTAGGTTTGGTAACCCAAAATAAAGTAGGATTGTACAGATTACATATTTTGCTATCTGTTAACAATAGAGAAATGCACAATTGCACACAGTACAGAAAAAACACAAAGCATTTCATGAAAACAAAGTTCCTAATTTTAAATGTTAAACCTATTGAGTTGCATTGAAAGTGATCACACTGTTCAGTCGACTTTAAAGGAATATTTCACCCAAAGAATGATAATGCCAATTTTTCTACTGTCATGCTACGAACGCACCTCTGGAAACACTTTTTGATGTCTCAAATGCAATAGCAGAGGTGACCGAGACTTCGCTATAACATGTTATCTAACATGCTTAGCAGACCGAAGAAAAAGGTCCATAAAAGTCCACAAAAGCGACTCCTTCGCATGCACTGCTCGTCCGCTGTAATCCAAGTGTCCTGGCCAGATGCGTCCATAATTAATTCGAAATAGAACCTGTAATAAACGGAGGTTGGTTTCAGGTTTCATACCTCTATACCTACCATAAACATCTATCAGGGTCAACTTAGCGGTGTGCTTACGGGTAATTCTTGGCAAAAACAAAAAAGAAGAGAGGATTATTTAAAAGTAAAATACAGAAGAAGTCAAGGTGGCAAAATTATATGTTCAGGCTTTCAGATGACGACTCTACAAATGTTATTCAGTGCTAACACAGATGTTGTCTGGACTTCCATACTCACTTGTTGGGGATGGTTTTCTGTCCACTCAGTAGAGACAAGACAACAGAGCCCAGGTCAGAAAACGGAGGCTTGTTTTGCCTCATACCCCTCATACCACTACAAACATCTATCAGGGTCAACTTAGTGGGGCCACGTGCACCTACAAACAAAAGAAGAGAGGATTATTTAAAGCAAAATACAGAAGAAGTGGAAAGCAAAGAATGTTAATGCACTTCGGCATCGAGGGTTAACCATGAAAATAATTCATGGGGTAACAAGCAAATTCAACAGGGACAGGACGCCCAAGCTGCTGAATAATTCATCACAACCTTTGCCAATGGTGCTGCTCTCCGTACGAGGGGGTTGGATGTAGAGGGTGAAAAACATTATGGAGCTGTGGGACAGATACGTGATGAAGTCATTGTGCCGACGCGCTGCAATGGCAGCGTCGAGGAGGGAAGCGGCTCGCTCGGCAGTTGGGGCCTTCACCCGGTTGTGGTTACGAAGCTGGAGATAAAAGAGAGGAGAAAATGGAGAGGACAGATTTAACTCCTGTGTCTTTCTATAGCATCATGATGGAATATAAGGTTTGCGTGTTCTCCATTCAACCATCCATCAGTCCATCCATCATCTTTTCTGTTTATCCCTTTCAGGGTAGTGGGCTGGAGCCTATCCCAGCTGACGTTGGGCGAAGAGGAGTAAACCCTGAACCAATCACCAGCTGATCACAAGGCCACATAGAGAGACGGACAACCATTCACACTCATACCTACACTGTAAAAAAGGCTAGTTGTTTTAACTTTAAAAAAAGTTAGTGTCAGGGCTGCCTTAAAATTTTAAGTTTTCTGAATTTAGAAATTTAAGTTCAGTTGAATTAAGAACGATTCAGATCAAGTGAACTAAAGCAATCCATTTCCAATAGTATTTTTTTATGCCAACACAGTAATTAAACTTCTTTAAACTACAGTTTTAAAGCTAAAACAACTTGAGCTGAAGTTCAGGTCACTGATGATTTTGAGCTAAATTGACTTATTTCATTTGGATTTAACTTAATATTTCTCTTTAACTTTTACTCATTTTGTTCTGCTTTGACACAAGTTTATAAAATAAATGTAATATTTGCTTTAAGAAAAACAATCTTAAAAGCTGAAAAAAGGTCTAGTATTTAAAGGGTATTATTGCCAGACAAACCAAAACAACTTCTGTTCTTCATGCTTTAATAACACAACTGCCAATTTTTATTACATGTTCAAAAAAGCTCTGAACAGATTCAAGATACATTTGACACAAAAAAGTGCTTGCTTGTGGGAAAGATGCATCCTCATCCACAAATGTTCTTTAACTTTTACTAAAATTTGTCTGGCTTGCATGACGGCTCGTTTGGTGGAAAACGAGCTTATAGCTCACATCTTTTACTGTTTATATTTTTTCACATTTGTGGATGAGGATCAGTGAGCTGAACTTCAGATCAAGTTGTGTTACCTTTAAAACTGAAGTTTAAAGAAGTTTAATTATTGTGTTGGTATAAAACAATACTATTGGAAATGGATTGCTTTTAGAAGTTTGTTAAACTACACAATTCAAGTAGAGCTGACTTAATAGCAAGTTTATTGAACTTAAGAAGTTCACTTGATCTGAATCGTTCTTAATTCAACTGAACTTACATTTCAAAATTCAGATAACTTAAAATTTTAAGGCAGCCCTGACACTAACTTTTTTAAGTTAAAACAACTAGCCTTTTGTACAGTGTATGGGCAGGTTGGAGACACCATTAGATCAAATGAGCATGATTTTTGTCCGTGGGAGGAAGCCGAAGCACACAGAGTGAACCTTGTCATGTACAGAGAGGACATGCAAACCCCCCAGAGAAGAGGCCCTGACCAACACAGGACTCAAACCAGCAACCTTCTTTCTGTGAGGCACCTGCTGCATCACCCTGCTGCCAGGTTTGCATATTCTGACATACTTTATACGCTGTTTATTCAGTTTGTTTATTCATATTTTGGACAATATTTTCATTTACTTTGTGTTCAACCGTGTGCAGACCGTCTACTCCCAGTTTGAGGAAGTAGACGCTCCACAATCATCAAGTAATCAGATCTGATTTTGTTTTAATCTAATAAGTTGCACTCACTTCCAGTATTATCTCCTCATGAAGTGAAGATCATTGAGCTAACGATAGTCCGAATAAACATGAACCTTTTCATGACTAAATGTAAAAATGTAAAAGTTTTAATCCTCTAAGACATCATCCCTCACACCTGATAAAAACCTGATAAGGAAATAATTTGTTTTGTTAAAGATCAGCGATGAAATTAAACATATTATAGCAAATGAGAAACTTTCTAAGTCATTTCTAAGACAGGGCTGTTACTTTTCCAGAGTAATATCTGTGGAGTACACTGTGCTTCATTACATGTTACATAGCACTGGAGTTATGATTGAAACATGAGAAGGTAAACACATTAAAGCCTCCTCATCACTGAATATTAAAATCAAAATTTGATGATGATACAAGTTTTAATTCTGAATTTTAATTGGATCCTGAAAGTGAAAAAGAACAACTTAAAGTATCAGAAACAGTGTGTTCTTAAGGGTTTGTCCCAAAAGTTAATTTACAAAACTAATGTGATTCAAAAGTATTAGAAACGAGATGATTGGATTAGACTGAGGCCCATATTAAGCTGATTTTAGTTTATTTCTTAAAATAAAAGCAGGTTATTATAAAATTAAACAATAAAGATCTATAACCTTAAAGAACAGTTTGCAGATTGAATCAATTTGTGAAAAAATAACTTTTCACAAATTGATGAGAAAGATATTTTTCATGAAATGAAAATATCTAAACACTACAGCAAGCCCTGAAGTTTTTCTGTATATTTTACTCTACTTCTGCATTAAAAATGGCCAATTAGCTGTGATGGACTGAGAATCAGAGGATGGTGGTTCATTTATATTTATATATTCAGCATTATCATATTAATTTATTCAAATGCAGGCTATTTTGATGAAATACTGTCTTAAAGAGAGCAATATATTGTATCTGTTAAAAACTGTAATCATTACAATTCGATTTATTTTTTGTCAGAGTAATACTCTGCTCTGAGGTTTTCTTTGTCAAATGTAGTTATTAATTATTTTTAAAATATTGTAAGACTTAAAAAATGACTTGTTCACTCATTATACTCCAGATGTTAAATTTTGTTGCCTAAAAAATGAATGTGCATGAATATTAATAAGCCGATAACATTTTGAATGAAGTACATTTTAATCTAACTTAAGTAAATCCATAAAGGACTACTTTGACTTAAAATTTCCCCACTGAACATCATCTAACCTTTTTTTTCTTTTTTGTTCATGACTGTATTTAATGTGCTTTCAGTAGCTTGAAATGTCATTTTTCATGATTATTTTGCTATTTACAATAAATTACTCTGATTAAAAGAAACCCCCACAAAATTAAAGATAATAAAAAATATTGAGGTTTATTTGGGTCAGTTGAGTCTGTATTTGTGATTTCAGAGGATAGCAGATGGTTTCAGAGTGAAGCAGTACGAGCACTGAGACTTTAACAGCACACTTTTTATCCAAACTAAATCCCCTGTACCTGTATCCCATAGACGGGGTCCTCCTGGAGCCTAATATGAGCCTTGGGACTGTCATGGATGCTGCCTGTCGAGGGGGTCACTTCCCCTAACAGGTCCCTCAGAGTGTCCTCCTCTCCAGAGCAGAGTTCGATGGCAGACACAGACACCGTCAGCTCAGTCCAGGTTTTCTCCCTGCGCCGCTCGATGGCACTGTACAGCCAGGATATGGCAAAGGGGATCAGCCCGAGCTTCTGGAGGCTCTCACCGCTCCCCACCATGCTGGACCAAGAGCCTGGAGAAGACAACAGAGCACACAGATGGATTGACTCTCAACACGCTGGGATCAAGTTCATGCACCAAGGCTCCAAACACATGAGAGGCTCATCAGGAAATATGACACTGTGGACCAGGACCAAAGCAACCACTCGATGCAACCAAATCAAACTCAGGACCACAATATATTAGTTAATAACTTACAGAAGATATTTACCAACAAAATCAAATTAATGTGAAGTACTGAGAAGAAGCAACTGAAAAACAAAGTAAATTAAAATGTAAAGAAAAGGTAGGGGTGAGTGCTGCACCGGGTCAAAACGTATGCAACAGAGGTAAGATCGGGTGCTCTTCAAGGACCCAAGGATGGCAGTATTTTAGAAAACAACATACAATCCGATAACCTGACAAGCCAGATGGACAGCTCCATACATCTGCCACAGAAATATTTCACTAGTCCATCTGGGTAGGAGCCCTTTAAATTTGTTTTCAGGGGCAGAACGTTTAAAAAAAAACACAAGCTTGTGATTGGACAATCGTTTTGCTCGTCACATTCATCACAGACCAAGCTAACAGACAGCTAACGGCCTTATACTATCGTCTTACACTAAATTGTACCACACAGATGATTCATTTAACACTTATATGTTTCATGAACCTCGTCAAAGACAATCCCTACAAGTAAACTTCTGAGGAGGGCAGATTTCACCAAGTTTTACTAAGTATCTATGAGGACAACAGGCTAATCGGCAAGTCCATTCTCAACTTCCGGTTTTCAACTTCCGGTTGTCGTCACGTCCGCATTCAACAGCTCCCACCTCTCTTCCCTGATTGGGCTGTTAAGAATTCAGCCGAGTGAATTCATTGGACAACGGGGGCTTGCAAGACAGAGCTGCAGGATTTCAGAATCAGGCAGGTCTGTCTGTTCTGCAAGGCTACAATCAGAGGCACTCTAATGAAGTTTAAAATCCTTTACTATGTCAGGGACACGTTTCGACTCATCTGAGTCTTCATCAGGACATGATTAGCAACATGAAACAGGAGTTCAAATTACTTAGGAAGTGTCATGTGATTTTGTCACGGGACGCCATCACATGACATCAGACATTAAGAAAAGACATGTAAGGAAAAAACATGTAAGGAAAAACACAGGAGGCCTGGCTGCACAATAATTAAAATGTGATTTGGCTCCAAACAGAGGATCCAGACTGGCAAAGTAGCCGAGCTCTGGGAAGATCCTTCACTGAGAAAACTCCTGAGGAGGTCCAGACTGAGTGACCACGAATTAGCTTTAGAGAGGGTCTTCACTAAAAGAGTTTGTGGGTCGGGGACCAGGGGGTGGCTGGTTCAAGTCCCAGCTATGTTTGGAAGTTGGGTTGGCAGCAGAGGTGCCAGCTGACTCCCTGGGCAAGGCACTGGACTAATGATGCACAATACTATCTGAGTGAGACTGGCAAATAAAAGCTTAAGATAAAAACACTGGTATTGGCAGATATAAACATTTTATAGCAGCTATTTTGGCAGTAAACACTGTTTTTATTTCCCAAATTGTGGCTTTGAAATTGTCAGAATGTACGAAAGAACCACAATGGTTCAACTCAGTGTCATTGAAAGTAAACTTCTATAAATGATATATCAGTGATCTCTTTAAAAACCCCTCTGAAGACGTACTTTTATCAGACAGCTTTTCCTGATTTCACTTAAGCTTATTTTACATTTTTGCGTTTTTTAATTATTTTGTTTTTAATTTTTTTAAACTGAGTTTTTGTTTTTAAAAGTTTATTTAAAGAATTTTTTAAGTTACTTTAAATCATCCATATTTTAAAGTGTTTGTAAAACCTGCTTGTTGTGTTGAATTTTTTATTTTGTTTTAACTATTGCTGTCCTTGTGAAGCATTTGTAACTTGTATGTGCTATCTTTTGCTATTATTATTATTATTATTATTATTATTATTATTATTATTATTATTATTATTATTATTATTATTATTATCGTAAATAAGTGTTGTTTATTAATGAATAAAGTTGTTTTTCTTGCTTCACGTAACAGCTGTGAAGCAAGAAAAACAGTATTTTGTTCTAACATAAATAGATCAACATCATTAAAAAACAGGTCAGTTTTAGTTAATAATACAATAAAAAGTTAAGTGAAGGCTATGAAGGTGATGTTCTATTTACAAAAAAAATATCAGTTTCAACACCATTATCTGCAATAATGAGCTCAGATATTTCAGTATATCAGGTATTCGTACGAATTTAACATTGTGCTTTCCCAAAAAAACATCTTCAGGTAAGCCTGATTCAATGTCTGTAACCAGGCTGATCCATCTCGCCATCATCCAATCTACAACCATTCTGAGCGGCCCAAAGCAGGATGGCCCAATCAGAGTCATTCAGAGCAGGAAGAGGTGGGAGCTATGAGCAAGATGCCAATAGGACGTCACTGCTGGTATAGAGATTAGCATAGATGCTAACAGTTTCAGTAGCAGTATTTTCAGATATGGGCCATATTTCTTTATTAAATGAAAAACAAATAACAACACTACAAACGTCTCTTTAAGGAGGATGTTTTTGTTTCACTTGAACATGTTTTCTAATGCCTAAGTCACACATTCCCGTTTCTCATGCCAATTGTGCACGACTGTACACGATTGACGAGGCTGGTGTGATCGCTATGATACAGGATGAAATGACTGTCTCACTCCTGGACACACCCTGTAAATACACCGTCAGTAGAGCTTCTACAGCGCTTCTACAGCGCTTCAGGGGGTTAATACAGGGATATGATGAGGGCTACATGAATTTCCATCCCGCTGACATGACGTCCGCCCCGCTCGAGCTCAGTTTGCCTGACGTAAGCCCCGACTGAGCCCCGTCGCTTGCGCTGTCTTGAACGGAACACAGTCGGGGCACAAACGGATACATCCTTGTCAGTTGTCCTGACAGCTGTGATTCTCCACAACAGTTTTAAACAGTTCAAAACAGTTGGGACTCTTACATGTTCCCCGCCGTTCATCCATGACGATACAACTGTGATCCAGACCAAGCAGTGCATGCACCACGAGCAAAGCACGCTTCATCAGGATTATGACAATCGTGCACAATCGCCATGAGAAACGGGAAAGTGTGACGGGGGCTTAACAATTTTTGGCTCACATTTTGTTCCTTACCTTGCTGCACTAATGTCCATCTACAACATTAACTGACTTGTCTGTAATGTGTGTGATTGACAGAATGATTGTTCAATCAACTACCTGATATACTTTGAAAGATTCTGCCCCTAACCCAAACACTATCTATGGACTGTTTCCCTGATGAGC
Source organism: Scarus forsteni (assembly GCA_036419115.1). Taxonomy (NCBI): domain Eukaryota; kingdom Metazoa; phylum Chordata; class Actinopteri; order Labriformes; family Labridae; genus Scarus; species Scarus forsteni. Next base: position 5,957,421 of record JAZDUH010000135.1, read on the forward strand.
TTGTGAAATATACTGAATGGTCCTATTGGTGTCAGATTATCTTTCAGGAGCAGTTTGTGCCTGACCGTAGGACCTTTTGTGTATTTTAGCCTGTGTTTGTGTAGCGTGTCTCAACAACAGGTTGTAAAAAAATCAGTTTACTCATGAGGGATTAATAAAGTGTATCTTCTTCTTTGCTCAGAGCGCTGCTGTAGTGAGTAAAATCACTCCACAGTTTATGAAACACTGCAGCCTTTTTCATATCTCTGGCTGAAACCCAGTGCACTCTTACCTACATTAGTTCTGATGTACAGGCCTTTTTACCCTCTTTTGTCTTATCCAAACTCTGATTGAATAAGAAAAAGAGAATTGGTTTATTCCAATTAAAGGCCACGCCGTGTATTCAGAGAGAATAGAATTCACTGCAGGAGATTGATATCCCCTGGCTGGGGGCCACATGTAGTTTGTATCGGCCGGCTAATTCAATCAGATTTACGGAGAGTGGCGTCATGTGAGAAAGCAGAGCCAAGGAGACCCTGTCCTTACCCTGAGTGTGTGTATGTGTGTGTTTGTGTGACTGTGTGTGTCCTGCAAATCTATTAAACCTCTTGACCGGTGCTAAGTGCAGGGTTCCATCTCTCTAATAGCAACGAATTGCAGTCCATTTTGTTTACAGTCCTGTCCAATCTTGGAGCCCCAAATAAGAGGAAAAAGATATTTGTGTCATTCTTTGCAGCATGTTGAAGAGTCTATCAGCTTGTGGGAGCTTTTAAAACAGCAGAGGTGTTGCATAATTGATGAGTTTGCTTTTATTCATGCAGGATAGGTGAAAGATGAATGATGGAGAGAAGGAGTGTTGATATTGAACACTTTCTGTCATTATTGGGTTTGCAGAAAAATGAATATGGAGGCTGAAAAAAAGAACTGAGAGAGAAAATGGAGGGATAAGGTTTAAGGAAAGGGTGAATGATAGCAGGAGTGGGACAGTTAAAAAGGGGGAGGGGGTTGATAAAAGCATCCCACTCCCATCGAGAGATTTTAACCCATGGCCTCTCACAGTGACCGATTACTCACCCACATCAGCACACCCCAAACCCAGGACGCATCCATCGCTGCCACTGAGCACACAGCGGATGACGTCAGCCAGGACGCCTGCACACACCTCAGCCTGGACGGAGAGAACAAAGAACACGAACAGCTCGTGATTCATATCCACTCTGAGAAGTGAAACATCCAGTCAAATGCAAAAAAAAATCTGCAGCAAAAGAGGAATGCATTCAGACACTGTGAGTGAGAGGGTTGAATTTAATTGAGAGCTGTGTAAATGTGTTTGCTGTCCAGGCCCTATCGGCTTTCAGGCCATCAGACAAAGAATCTGTCTGTGGTGCACAAAAGGAAAAATATGCATTTAATGTTTGAGGAAATATGCAATCAGTCAGTTTTGTTGGGTGTATTTCAGCCATGAGTATCAGAAACTTTTGGGCCTTTTCACCACGGATGAACGTTCTCTAAATTTGAGGATTCCCTCCTTTATTTAAAATTAAAATCCAGTCCACATATGGTACATTTAGGAAATATCTTGGAATACATTAGAACATGTCAATGCACTGATTCATGTTGCCGGTAAAATGCCATTTTGTTGCCTTTCTGCTACAGTGACAGTGGACATTCAAAAAAAACTCTGTTGTTTTGAAATCCTGCATGGGCTACATTAAGAGAATCCTACAGTAGCCACTTGGTTTGATTTCTTTACCAGACAGAAAACAAAGAAAATGGGGAAAATATAAATTAAATATGAGGATGAAGACTGGGATTGCGCCTGGAAAAAACTTAATACCGCTTTCACACTAAAATTACGAGGGTTTTCAAAGCAGTTAAACCCGCAGCGCAACAAATACCCTCCATGTAAACAATGGAAAGAAGCATGGAGGCAATGGACATGGTTTTCTTTAATTTGCACTTTTGTCTAGGGATGCACCGAAATGAAAATTTGTGGCTGAAGCTGAAGCAGAATAAAATAAAATAAAAACGCTTGGCCGAATACCGAATATCCAATGCGGAGACTGGTAGTTCACTATATTTTCTAATAGTGCATAAATAGCTTAGAATGCATTTTTAGACATGTTTTTAAAAGAATGGAATTGTTAATTTAAAGATGCTATGAGGAGAATCTATTTGCGGTGACATTAAGTCTCTGCTACCCACGAGCACGTGCTGCGACTGTCGTAATGCTGTGTTCCAGTAACCTCAGAACTGGGAGTGACATCATCTCTGACTTATCAGCGTTCCAGTTGAAGTCGGAAAAAAACATGCCGATCTACCAGGCTATTGTTAGCTGTTGTTAGCACGCCCTGCGTTGTTGTATGAAGAATGCGATTATCACTATGGCAGCATTTTTGTAAATATAAGTCTAACAATACTATTTATACAGCTGATCTAGAGTGACACACCCCAGTCAGAAGTGCAAATAAATTGATTATTACAGGAGCTAAATAACTGTTCACACTGGGGGCATCCATCTTCGATTGTCAACTCGGGGGTGGCGAGGTTTCACCGAGTTCCCAGTAGGAAATTCAGACTTCGGGGGACATTCCAGTTGCAGTTTCCTACTCAGAACCCAGAAATTCCTACTTCTGACAACAACTGGAACGCACCAAAAGACCCAAGCCAAAGCGCATGTTTGTTGTGATGCTAATAAATGCAGCTCGGACCTTCCTCAGAACTCTGCATTGCTTTACAACTTCTTTTTTCAACAACTTACAGGATGCAAAGCGACGAGGTAATGTATCTCTCTAGATACGTAGCGATAGTTTTTGATGTGTGACAAGCAGTTTTTGGAAAACTTAGTATTGTAGTTTTGTAGTCTGCTATATATATTGCTTCTTACAGCCCGGTGCTCTAAGATGTGTCTGAATAATATAAATTTGCTCTAGGTTTAATTGTCTTGTTCCCGAAGTTGAGTATCCAGGCCAGTCCAGCCCTGTCCAACCCGACCAGAAGGCTGAGGAGTAGCATTTATAGATAACTTATTTTGATGCTATAAAACTCATCTTAAAGTGTGTATTTCGATCAGGCATATATCTAAAAGTGAGACTTTTTTGTAATTACTCAGAAACTCCTCACAGTCCCTTTAATATTGTGAAATTTTTTAATATTCCAGTAGCCTTTGCTTTTCAAAAAAAAAGCACAACAAAGTTTTTCATTCATATCAGGCCTTCAAACAAAACAAAACATTCATTAAAAAGAGAAACTTAAGTGCATTGAAGTGGATAAACCCACAACAAATGAATTATTGTCCTTTCGACACAAGTCTGCTTAGCCACAGTCACACACAATGACATATTTGATTTCTTCACTGCGTCAACAATTATTCGGCCTTGCTATTACCTCACTCTACCGAATATGGCTTTTTTTGCAATATTTTGCCGAATATATTCCGTCACCGAATATTTGGTGCATACTTACTTTTGTCCCTCTTTAAAAAAGGAACAAACTCAGTACTGATGATGCAAAGGTAGATTGAATTAGTTGTTGAGATGGCAAACAGACACATAAGTTACAGACAGAGGGGGCAGGCAGGATATTATGTCGTAGGGACGTTACGCCTGCGTCATCAGTAAATTAGGGGGTCAACCCGGGTGTGATGTTCTCACTGAACCGATCAGAGGTGAGCCGATTAAAACCCATGACGCTTGCAGGGTCAGTCGACCCGGGGTCTAAATGCTGATTAAACCCTTTCAAACTGTCGACAGGAGCTGATTGTCACCGGGTTTAAAATATTTTTTAGCCAGTCTGAAAGGGGTATTATAGTACATCTAAAGCAAAGCATTTGGTGTGCAGTGCAAGTGTCTTCCCTATTTTCCACTTGCAGGTGCCATTTATACCATGTACTTATTTTGTTTAGGTAGTGCATTAAAATAGTAAATAAACACAAATGCCCCAGTAGAGTGGTGCAGGGGTGTCATATTTTTGTAGACCACAGCAGAAGTTAGCATTACACTGATTCTCTCAGCTGTAAGTCAACTAAAAGCCTATGGGATATTTAGCTGTGTGTTGGATCACTGCTAAAAGTAAAAAATCAATTAGAAATGCTTGCCATTGGGTCCCCAGCCATTTTTGTTAGCAGTGACTCAGCACTGGTCGTTTTAAACATACAACAATGATTTAAGATTCAAAAGCTGGCAACATGAGATTCATTTTATTACTTTTGATCACCGAAGTCTCACGTATGTGTGTTCGCCACAAATCTTATTTTTGGTGCACTTATCCAAAATCAGTGTACCAAATCCCAACAAAGGTGTAGTGTGTAGAAGTTTTAAGGACCTCCCTGAACAGAAACAGTGAGCATAGGATATCATGTTTCAATTTGTATGTAAAGTCCGCCAAAATAGGTGTACAATCATCCCCATGAAACTTTTGTTTTCTTTATAAAGTTATGAAAATGTATACAGAGATCCGCACACCAGAAAAGTAGCTCCCTTGAAGTATTTATTTACAGAAAGTGACGTTTCGAGCTTGATCGCTCTTCCTCAGACTTTACATTGTGGTCAGTGAAAAGCCATTTAAATAAAGAGTATACACGTGACCAGACTCAGCTGGAACTCATCAACAATTATCAACAAACACAGTACCCCCTCAGTAAAAGGGAGGCAGTGATTTGAATTGTCACATTATCTCATATAGGTACATTTAAACATAACGTAAATATATATATACATGAGCACAGCAACTGTCATGTATATAATGTACATAGGGTCTAAGGTGTTTTATCTTTTTGGTAAAGATGTATAATATTTGTATTCTAACACTTCATACATTCTTTTCCATTGTCTCGCTGAATACTCAGTATGTCATATCTACATATATGTACAGGTAATATAGAGGGTTTTACATTTACATACATACATCTACTTGTATTGTATTGTTTGTTTTTGTATATATAGATACACTAGTGGATACAGATTTATGTTATATGTATGTGGTTAGTTAGATGTACGGATTTGTGTACATGTAGGATTTGTCTGTGTATGATTAAGTGTATGGGTTTACGTGTATATATATATACATATTTATGTGTTACATTTATATATGTTGGGTTTACTTTATGTAGGTTATGTATGGGGATATATATATATATTTACGTTATGTTTAAATGTACCTATATGAGATAATGTGACAATTCAAATCACTGCCTCCCTTTTACTGAGGGGGTACTGTGTTTGTTGATAATTGTTGATGAGTTCCAGCTGAGTCTGGTCACGTGTATACTCTTTCTCTATTTAAATGGCTTTTCACTGACCACAATGTAAAGTCTGAGGAAGAGCGATCACGCTCGAAACGTCACTTTCTGTAAATAAATACTTCAAGGGAGCTACTTTTCTGGTGTGCGGATCTCTGTATACATTTTCATGTTTTGAGTCTTTTGGATCCAGCACCCTACATGGGATGTGCGCGCCCACCCCGTTAATTCTTTATAAAGTTAGAAAAAGCTTTTTAAATCTATGTACCGCGGGTCTCCCCTCTGTGGAGGTTTGACATAACAATCCGCCATGTTGTCTACCGGTAGGTTTTAAGGACAAAAAGAGCAAAACGTGACTTTTGAATACAAGTCCTCAAAAGTTTACAAAACCAATTACAATCATCTATACTGACCTAAAATCTGTAAAAATAATAGTTAAAAATATGAATGAAAAAACCCTCACCTCATAACTGTTGTAAATGATGCTCTGTTCACAATCCTTTTTGGTCTTCACCTGCTCTTGTAGCTTATACCCCCAATAAAACAGTTTAAACCCGGTAACAACCGGCTGTTGTCGGCAGTTTGAACAGGTCTAACTAACAACATTTCGACCCAGGTTAGCCTCCAATTGGCTTCATCACAAATTACGTAACGTGCCCATGTCCAGGCCCTAACTTTAACCTGATCTAAAAAATGTATAGGGTCAATCAAATCTTTTTGCAACTTCTAGATATTGTTTTAGGAATGAGGTTATACTTTGTGCACACTACAGAAGTTCCCAGTGTGTATTTTGGTAGTTTCTGATGTTGTGGTAAGTCTTCACTGAAATATAACCTTAATTTGAGCATGTGTATGTTCTTGGTATGTTTAAGACTGGCAGTAAAATGTGATTAATTAAGTTGTCCAACTTTTTACCAAATAATAAAACTTGCTGTGTGTTAAAAACCAAATGCAATCCAGCTGATGTGCTCTGTTTACAGGGAGTAGTAGAAGACACTGATTCATTTTGATCATGTCAACACACACCCATGTGTTATTGTGTTAGGAAACACAGTATGTCCTCTATGTGCTCTCTGCATTATGCCAGGAACATTTGTCATCAAAATACAGCGCAACATCCACAGTCTGCTTATCTCAGACAACATGCTTCATGCCATCAAAACAGGACCTAAAGTCATCCTTTATTTATAAGGCTTTATCTCTTAAGGGGTTGCAGCAGATTGACATTTACGTTGGGAGTGATGCTGTGTACACCTTGGACTTGTGTCTTTTAAACTTAGCATATGAAGTAAAATGCTGTGTGCACACAACCAATCAGAAACATCCAGCACCAGACCTCTTTCTTAAATGGTCCTACACCTTCAAAATGTGCAGTCCTGAACAGGAACTTTTCATTAGATAAACTACCCCTGAAGTCAGTTTTTAATTTAGACCCTGGTTCCTACAAAATGGTTCTTCAGGAAAGTTCCTGCAGTTCAGAGGCTACTCAAGTATCTGTCTTTGCCAAACTAATCCATACAGTTGCACTAGAGAGGAATCAATATGAGTAGAGACAAACCTGGCTTGACTCCTGAGGATATGCAGCATCAAAGTTGAAGGTCTTCACAAGGTGTTTGCCATCCCTGTCGAGTGTCATGGTGGAGTAAGTTTTGCTTCTGCTGATCGGCTCCACAATGGTGACTCTGTTCTTAGACGATTCAACACGGAGAACAGATGGTTGGCTTTGGCCTTCAGACAGTGATGGGTTTACCCTGAGCACGACTTTGACCTGTGTGTACAAAAAAAAAGCAGGACAGAAAAAGATTATGTTATAGAAAAAATGAGACTGATTTATTAAATTATGAGGAAATGCAACACCTAATATGGCAGCATGGCTTTTGACATGTTTAAGTCAGTGTGTTTGGTACAAACTTATGAATATTTGACAAGTATAACAGCTGAGCAACACATTCAGGTTTTAAGACATATTACTGTATTTGGGAATATGAGCAGGGACCCGATTGTACACGTTGTTTTTTGTTGTGCAGCTCAGATGTCTTTCCTTTGTTCCACCAGTCAGTGTTATGCAACGTGCTTATGCTATTTTAAAAGCAAAATGTATTGTTTGAATCCAAAGGTGTGCTTGCTTAAAAATTAGGCACGCTCAGGTGTTAAGTTGGCATGTTCCTATGAAAAAATGACAAAGGGACTGCTCCTGATGTTTTGAGGACTTTTTGGAAAGATGGACACACACCTGCAATAACATAATGCACTATTTATGAGCTTGTTCCTAATTTCCTGGATGCACAGCAGCACATGAACTCCACAACTTAATGTCAGATCACTTTGAGTACTGGAAATTACAATTTTAATGTGTCAGACAGCTGTAGGAAAGCTCACCTCATACATCACCAAATCCAGAAAACACACACACATTTAAAGGCTCTCATGCAGCACAGAGTCAATGTGTGCTGTTTGTGCTGTACATCCTTTAAACTAAAACAAACAAGGCAGGCTGAAGTGATAATTTTATTTATTTAAAAATATATTCAACTACCACATTTGTTCCCAGAATCTTTTATGTATTTTTTTACAATCAACCCTCAGATTAATTTGCTCAATACAAGACGTGCCATTAAACTTCATACTCCCTTTTGCTGTACTTCACAATGTCAATTTTCTTTTTATTTACAGAGGTTCAGTAATTTGGAATTCATATTATCATTTAACAAAACATCTACATCTCTGACCAAGTTTAAGTTCAGACTAAAGTCATATATAATACATCAAAATACCAAAGCTTCTTTTTGTTCTCATTCATAATTAATTCATTTGCTTGTTGTTTGTTTGTTGTTGAGTTATTTTGAGTTTATTTAATTTTTATACAATATTATTTCTTTTTCTTATGTTTTTATTATTAATTCTATTTGGGGAGGTATCTTGGATAAGGCCAGTTTGGGGGGGTTCACCTCTCCAGCACTTTCTTGCATTTTTTTTCTATACCAATGTAACTGTTTCTAATTTATGGTGCAAATAAATAAAATAAAATATAAAAAATGTTCAAAGTTGCTGGAAAGTGTAGGACAACATGCAAATTGACAGGATTGCCTGAATTTGCATTAATTATTGTAATCAACAAATCAGACTGCCCAGTGTGTTTCATGATTATTCAATAGATAAAATCTGACATTTCTAACAGATAAAATGGGCATAAAATTGATTACAGTCTTCCTCCAATTAATGTTAAACAAAAAGAAGATATATTAAAGACATCCTGACCAATACTAATGCTGTGTCTTGAGATCTGATAAAGCTATACTTTTGTGGTCTTTTTGTTCATGTCTGGTGTTGTGGTACCCCATAGGTGAAATACTACTTTAATCTGTGCTTTATTATAAGCTTTAAGCAATGTAAATGTAAAAGAGCAAATGAAAAGATAATTATACCACAGCTATAAGGATCTTTTATTTACCTTTACTGGTAAAAAAAAATGTTTGGAAACAGTACTGTGGTTAGTTATTTCTCCCCATTAACAATACCAATCAGAATCTGAAATAATGTTTCTCCATCTTTCTGAATAGTATAGCATTTTTTTCTAAAGAACACTTTAACTCAGGTCTGTATGTAAAACAACAGGTAGCCCCAAGTGGGGCCTCAATCATGAGTACTTTTGTTTTGGCTTCATTTTCAGCATCAGAGGACACCACTTGGTCCAAACATAGCAGATAATGCTGAATCTTTTTTTGCTATTTAGCTGCATAGATTCACAAAGTATGAATGCTATAATAAAACAACAACTAAATCAAACAGGATGATACAATCCAGTCCCTCAAGGCAAATCTCAACCAGTTAACCATATTCCCACTAACCGAGTGTGTCTGAAAAGTTGTGCATTTGCCCATTAAAAACCAGTTTGTATTGGTCCCAGATGTCCCCAGAACACGGATTATTATTTTGAGTTTCTTTCCTTAAAATATACATTCAGATATTGAATTTTGGCATGCCTTTAAACCCTTATGTTCCTGCCCTGCCCAGAGAATGCTGTTTTAAAGAAAATCCTGACCAGCTGTGTCCAACCACAAACCTCTTAAAGACTGGATGTGGCTTAAAGGGACTGTTAGGAGTTTCTAAGTAATAACAAAAAAGTCTCACTTTTAGATATATGCCTGATTGAAATACACACTTTAAGTTTTATAGTTTTATAGCATCAAAATAGGTTATCTATAAATGCTATTCCTTAGCCTTCCGGTCGGGTCGGACAGGGCTGGACTGACCTGGATACTCAACTTCAGGAACAAGACAAAACTAGAGCAAATTTATATTGTCTGGACACAGCTTAGAGCACTGGGCTGTAAGTAGCAATATATAGCCGGCTACAAAACTACGATACTAATTTTTCCAAAAATTGCTTGATGTCACACATCAAAAACTACCGCTACATAACTAGAGAGAGATACATTACCTCGTTGCTTTGCATCCTGTAAGTTGTTGAAAAAAGGAGTTGTAAAGCAATGCAGAGTTCTGAGGAAGGTCCGAACTGCCTCACAACAAACGCACGCTTTGGATTGCACACGTCTTTTGGTGCATTCCAGTTGTAGTCAGAAGTAGGAATTTTCGGGTTCCGAGTAGGAAACTGCAACTGCAACTGGTTCCCCGAAGTCTGAATTTCCTACTGGGAACTCGGTGAAACCTCGCCACCCCCGAGTTGACAATTGAAGATGGATGCCCCCAGTGTGAACAGTTATTTAGCTCCTGTAATAATCAATTTATTTGCACTTCTGACTGGGGTGTGTCGCTCTAGATCAGCTGTATACATAGTATTGTTAGACTTATATTTACAAAAATGCTGCCATAGTGATAATCACATTCTTCATGTGATATTTGTGAACAACAACGCAGGGCGTGCTAACAACAGCTAACAGATCAGCATGTTTTTTTCAGACTTCAACTGGAACGCTGATAAGTCGGGGATGATGTCACTCCCAGTTCTGAGGTTACTGGAACGCAGCATTACAACAGTCGCCGCGCGTGCTCATGGGTAGCAGAGTCTTTACGTTGCCGGTAATAGATTCTCCTCATAGTCCCTTTAAGCCTTCAAGGTCTGTGCTCCTATGTTTACTAGGGCTGCACAGAAGTGCCTCAACACGTTTCTTCCAACGCAGCTTGCTGTAGGCTCAACTAACAGGTTGCTCAGGGAGTGTCTCCCATCTCAGGAAGTGAAATATTCCTTGACATCTTAAGGGGAAAATTTCAAACTGACTGTTTTTGCACTCATGTTATGACAGGTGGACGACAGTTGTCAGGGTTTGTGAAGATGCCGTGGACATATATACTCATATAAAAAAAAGGTTAGGTCAGCTCAAAAGCACCTTAACTTTACTTCCCTCTATCATTTTATTTGTACACACTCTGTAAGGAGTAAACAATCTCAAACACTCAACTTACATAACTTGAAAGTAGTGTTTCATTATTTATCAGATCTGATAGTTGAGTGGTTTTCGCAGAGCAACATGAATGTAAGAGATCATAAGAGAGGCCCTGGATTTCTGACAGAGAACGTAGTTTACCTGTACCAAACTTTTCAAAGAAAATCTGAGCACCAAAAAGAAACATTAAAAAACAATGAGTTTGCTAACAGGAAGTTCAAAAATACCCTCATGCAAAATTCAGTGAAACTTACTCATCACAGTCTCCCAGAGATGTGAGGAGGCTGATAGAGCAGTAAACTCAGAAATAGATGAACACAAGTCTTCACATCCACCATGGAAAGCTGTGCATTCTTGTGTTTCCATGAATTCTATTTATACTATGTCTTTAAAAAAGATCTTCAAGATTTTCTGTTTACAAAAACAGCTGTTTTGGCTCTGGAGGCTGGCTGTGGCTGTAGCTGCAGGGCGGAAGTAATAGTACAACCTTGCCAAATCCGTGATGTTAAGCCATTGGAGGCTAAGATACTATTTTATGCAGCATGGGTTGTGAAAGATGTCGGCTGGAAAAGGAAAACCTCACAGAGCAAATTAGTGAACATCAGAAAGGATTAGGTTCAAAGATTAGCTGTGGATAGTGCTCTTTGCTGTTGTGAATGTTTCTTTGCAGAAGTTTTTGCAATTTAACACCCTGTCCTTGTGCTTCTTCGTCTGCAACTGACTGAAAGGTGGGTGATGTTGAATTTTCAATTATTTAATCAAAAAGCACTTTTTTGAATCCTTTGTTTTATTGACTTCCTCCTAATATCTCCCCAGTGACAAAGCTCACAAGTTCCTTTACTGGTAATCATATTTGCTATAGGTCTCTAGAAACCCCGCTCCAAAAAAACCCTGAACTGTCTAACCTTGCACAGCAGCTGGATCTGTCTGATACAGCATCTATAATCAGGCAGATACATTTTGCCAAGCTCCAATCTTCAAAAACTGTGAACAGCATGGTTCCTTTTCTTCCTTTGGAGGAAGGGCCAACAGCGAGATGACAGCAGGAAGTGACTGCATGTACAAGGATTAGCATTAATGCTAACAGTTTCAGTAGCAGTTTATCAGATCATGACCACACTCCTTTATAACATGAAAACAAATACTAACACAACTAACCTCACTATAGAAAGGGTATGTTTTTTGCCTTCGTTTCTGATTTGCTTTGACAAGAGTTTGTTTTACAAAGTGTAAAGTGTTTACAAAGTGTTCTTTAGCACAGTGGTGCCGGCCAGCAACATTATCTGATTGGACTGTAATTAATGTTGATTGATGCAATGATTGTCCAATCACCTGTCAGGTATGCTTCTGAAAGGTTCAGCCCTCTCCAAAGACTTTCTGTGGGCTCTTTCCTAGATGAAGTTGTCAAATATATTGAACCGTCCATTTGGTGTGCTAGGTTAGCCTTAGTATAGTAAAACTGATTTATTACCTCCGCCAAGGAGGTTATGTTTTCGGGAGAGTTTGTCTGTCTGTCTGTGAACAAAATAACTCAAAAAGTTATGGATGGATTTGGATGAAATTTTCAGGAAATGTTCAGCATGAAAGAAGTGATTCAATTTTGGTGTTGATCCGGATCAATGTCTGGATCTGCCATGACAAAAAATGCGATTTTTATGAATAACTACTGAACTTAAATAGATATCATTATGAAATCAATTGCTAATGGTATGTTTTCATGGTCAAGGAATCTAAATATTTGATGAAATAAAGGTAGGACTAATATTTATGGTCAAAGTCACAATATGGGAGAGGACTGTGGTGCTGGCAGAGGTCTGCGCTCTCTGAGTGCTTTTCTAGTTATTTTTATTTTTATTACACGAGTAGCTTGTTACGCTCACACCTGCAGTGTAAAAAGCACTTTGTGTGGTCAGCTGCACTATAAAATGTCAAATTCAGTGCAACAGATGCCCTTGATTTTTATTAAATAAAGTAAATAAGAGAAATTAGTCAGCAGTGAAGGTGGGCAGAGCTGACTGCAGTGTCCCTACATATTATATCTTGTTTTTGTTTTGATAAGAAAACGCTCTCTGATGGTGTAATTTACATACTATATGTGTTTAGAAAAGAACAGAGTTTTTTGTGCCTCATGTTTATGTGGTTCCAGACTGCTGTTGGAATCCTGCTGAGCCATACATGCACTTAGAGCTGCAAGGCTAAGTATGCATACCTCTGGAATATTTCCACGTCATGACATTAATTCCTTAATGCAGCTCTCTACCGGAAGCCTAAGGATTTAGAGGTTTTAAGGTCTAAGATTAAATTAGATCCTGACTCTTTCAATCATTTAACAAGGCTCAGAGGTCTGAGTCTACAAGAAGACAGGGCAGGATGTGCTTCAGTGGAGACAATAGGCTTTAATAAGGTATATAAACCAATTATGACATTTTTTAAACAAGGATTTGGGTCTGCAAGATTACAAATAACCATGTCAGACACATCAACAAGCTTAGTTTGGTTCTCCTGAAATTGTCCAGGGCTGCATTACACCATGACATCATCTCTCATTGACTATGCAGGCCTCAGAGCCATTTTCCATCTGCCACATGACAAGTCCACAGCGACAGTGAAGGATTTATTCTCTGTCCTCCTCATGATTTTAAGATGTTATGCAAGAGGTGGTCCCTAACCCTATTGAACATGTGCCAAACTCTATTTATGAAGCTTTAATTATTCAGGAGATCCTCTCACAAGCTGAGGAGGCTTACTACTGTTCTTACACACACATACGATCAAGCATGCAGAGCTGAGTGCTCGGGCAGGTGTGGGGTCTGTCTGAACCCTTATCTGTAACTCTAGACTGAACCCAAGAGCCCATCCATCTGAGACAAGGGAGGGTAGGCAGTCTTATTGATCTCCACAGATTCTCCCAGAGGAGAGGAGGGGAGGAACAAGATGGAGACATTAGCACCACAGTACAGTGTATCATACAGAAGGCCTGATATAGGATCTCCTACAAATTGACTGTGATCTCTTTATACTGTAACACGGGCGGAAAAAACACATCCAAGGTGGTGGATGTGGGCGAGGTGGGTGTTTACGTCATCACGGTTATAGATAGACCTGCTGTATGAATTTACCAATGGTGGAATATATCAGTAGAAACCTCAAATAAACTATACTATAATACCGACAAAAAAAGAAATACATGTGAAAAATCAGGAAAAAATCACAATTATCTGTACCTGTAGTTTTGTGTTGCATGAGAATCTTTGGTTGTGTGTGTGTTTTTCTTGTTTGTGGGGTTGTTATCCATTCTAGAGAGCTCAAGGTGCAGCGCTCACAAAAAGAGGAAGTGCTGATTGCATCTTGTGTTTGAGCAAGTTAATTGAATATGTAATTGTTTTTGTTAATGAGTGTCCACTTCTCTGTGATCATCAAATAGCTAGATAACAGCACCAAAGACTTTAGACTTTTGACCAAGTCATTGTCTATGAATTAGTTTCTAGACTGGCTCAAAATATCAGGTCAGACCAGGGTTCAGACTAAAATCTTGATTTTAAACTTAACCGGGTTAAAGGCTTTTGACCAGCTTTTAGATGACAAACCAGGATAAAGACTTAAACCAACACTATGTAGTTTTTCCAAACCTAATATAGTCCTTCGATATTCATCGTCATGGTCCACCACTTTACAATGTGTTGAATGAAACCTCTTTCGTGCTCTGAAGTGGTCTGTATCACTTTCACTAGCGCTATGTAACTTCGAGGTGGATGGTGGGAACCCTGCCACACTAAAAACTACAAGTTTGGACTGCTTTACGGCACAGGCTACATCACTTCCCCTGATTTCCGATTTGTTTAAAACACGGAAGTGTCGGCGAAAGCCAAACGCAGAGCTGTAGTCATGGCGGAGGCAGCAAAGAACGCAAGAAAAAGGAAAGTTTATTTTGAGGATACCGAACAAAGAAAGTGAGAGAAAAACAAGCTGAAGACCAGAATAAACATCGGTTCGGTGTTCACTCGCTGGTGTGAAATAAAAGACGAGGAGGGACGTCCGATCGATGCCGACTTGGCCCTGTTATTGCTGGACTTGTAAGTACTTGTTGATTGTTTACCATCCGTTTACAGTATTCGTGAGAACGTACCAGTATGTAGTTTTGTTTAGACCTATTTCAAGTGTGTGATATCGCCAGCTCGTCGTTGTCTTTAGTTTTATTCACTTTATCGCTTCAACAGGACGGGGGCGACTTCCCGATAATAAAACCAAGTTGAACTTAGTGATTTTTAACATCTTCATTTAGTCAAAAATAAATACATCACCTCGTCGCTATCCATCCTGCAAACAGCCGCTGAAGACAGAAGAATACTTTTGAGTGAAGTCCTGGCTTCTGTGATTCGCCTACAAAACAAATGCACGCGACCGGCAGATCTGTACCTTTACGGCAGTATGCACGCGCTAGGGCTCATGGGTAGTTGAGTTCTCGTTCCGGTCAAGCGAGAATCTTCCGTAGTGCTGCTTTAAATCTTTGTTTTAGGCTTCAGACCAAGTGTCAGACTTTAGACCAGGTTAAAGACATTAGACTGTGTTTTAGACTTCAGACTAGGTTTAGGCCTTAGACCAGGGTTCACACATTGGGACAGATTATATCCTTTAGACCTGGTCTCGGGCTTTAGACTGGGTTTTAGAGTTTAGACCAGGTTTGTTTTTAGAACAGGTCTTGGACTTCAGATAGGGCACTAGGTTTAAGACCAGTTTTTAGGCCTTAGAACAGATTTCGGGCTTTAGATTAGTTTATGACCTTAGGGTGCTTTCACATTCAACATGTTTGTTTCAAACCAAACAAAGTCTGTTCTGTTTTTTTGGAAAGATTGCTTCATTGGAGTTGGTGTGAAAGCTCACACAAATTCTGGTGCAGACCAAAGAGCCAAACACTGGTCCATCTAAAAACAGAAATCTTGTTTTGCTCCAAGTGAACCAGAATTCAGTTTGTGTTGGTTGTGAAAGCAATCCAAACCAAACAAGGCAAGCAAACCAGAAGACGGCGAATTTGGGCTTGAACTTGTCTGAATGTAACAAGAGAAACGCTAACAGCACTGACAATATAAAGCAGAGTGGGCTAATGTTAGCATAGCACCACCAGCCTCCGGTCCATTCTACGGGTTAACATCCACAAATCCATGTGAAATATGTTCACACATCGCTCCAGTCAATATGCAAGTTCAACCCAATGAAGACTACATACAGCTTTATCTTTATTCTATAGGACAGAAGATTTCCAAACAGCTTCAAGCTAAACGTAAAGCAGTTATAGGGCAGATGGCAGTAACAAAGACCATAGCTGCAGCTCCAATTGGTGGTTGGAAAGTAGATAACACAATATTAGACAGACTTTGGTCTGCCTGACAAGGTACAGTATGAGAGCAAACCAAACCAAGACAAAATGAAACACTGTTGCAGGGATGTTGAAAGCACAATAAATCAAATGTGTGCCCTTCACATAACACTTCAACACTTAACTTCATTTGTTAAAATAAGCCCTAATGGAGTAGGATTTGATCCTAGATCAAATGTTTCAAAGAGCACACTTATCTTTCACCAACATACACATGTTGTATATCAATTGAAACAGAAGGAACTCAACTCCAAGCTCATGTGAATCATTTTTACCTAAATGACAAAAAACTCCAAGCTTACAAATGACCACATTTTTCTTTAAAAAAATGAGTGTGGATGGTACACCTAATCAAACCTATTTGCTGATAGCAAAATACTGCTGCATGATACAAACAATAAGTTAATTATTGATGGACAAAAAAATAAATAAGTAAATAATAAACCTTTAATGGTCCAAAATGTCAATTTTATTGAGACTCAAAAATGGATACCATAGTTGAAATTACATCTGCGTCATTCTGAGAAGATACTTATTTCATTTTCATTGTGCAGGCAGAAATTAAAATTTGATTTGTAATGTTTGCCAACTTTACTCTTGCCTTGTATACTTGTATATGTAGTGGAGGGTCAAACCTGTAATCTCCATTTTTTTTCATAAACAATGCTATTGGTCACCTTCCATGTTGGAGAGTCGGATTTATAAATTTTAACCTTTTAAAAGTAGAAATCCAGACAAAATAACGGTCAGTCATTCGGTAGTAGGGTGTCTGAAGAGCAGTATTTTTTTTTTGGAAACAAGAGATTTGTGCCAATTAGCAACACATACCTCATAAAGTGTCCCCTTCCTTACAATACCTGTAATGTTAAAAGTAGTTTATGTACTTTAAAAATTATGGGCATGTAATCTTTAAGAGAATGGTCCAAACATTGGGTCAACAGGTTTGAAAACATGACCGAAGGACATAAAATTGACAACTGCATCAAATGGAAAATAAGAAAGACATTAACGCTACATGATAAAACACTTTGTGTTTGGTGTAGGATGGAGCTCTTTGAGATACTTTCTGAGGATAGTTTGCTCCCTTTCACCATTACTCTGGTTAGTAAATACTCTTAAAGAAATAAAGGTCAAAATACACAGAATATTTTTTGTGATTCCCAACACTTTGTACCCAAACTAAACACCATTCACCAACAAATCTTAATTTGTTTTAATTTTGCAGCCCTGTGGTCTACCTTGCCAACATTAGGCGAGTCTTTGGTCCTGGTGGCAGCTTGCAGCAAGCAGGAGGGTACGGGAGGTGGATTTTTCTGGATCAGTTCCCGGAAGCAGGTGGAGGAATGAGCGGGAGCTGGATCACAAGCCTGGCCTTTTTTCCTCAGCGTCAGGTTGAGCTTCTCTGCTGCCCTGTGGAGACGGAGGGAGGTGGCATGTCATTCCTCTGGTACTTGTGGAGCAGAGCAGCCATGCTGTAGATTAAGACATTCTTGTATACTCTATTTGCTGTTTGAATGTTTGGTTTAAAATCTTACTTACCTCGCTAACAGAGACATGGCAGCAGTGTTGGCGATGTTCACCACTCTGGATATGTGAGGGATCTTTGAGCTTGTCTGCACAGTCCCAGCATCACCACAGGCCAGGGTGGCATCATCTGCAGCCTGCTGGGGGAGACGCTCATTATAAAAAAAAACCAAATCTGTAATTGCACTCCAGCATCCACTCCAAAAGGGGCTATTATCAAGGGTATTACTCTGGGGACGAGTATGGGTGCGTTTGTCTATGTAGGGCATTCAGACTGAGAGCAGAATGGGTTAAGCACTCACTGTTGTCTTTATTCTGGATTTAACTGGACGTGGAGTGTAAAGAATAGACTGTGATGGCTGCCTTCTCAGCTTTACGCATGAATCAAAGACACACTCTCATTAAAAACAGAGCAGTGTGTAGGCAGCATGACATATTCAACATGTTACTGCTCAACATGAAGTCACAGAGCCGCACCGAGACCCCGCAGGCCACACAGACAACATCTTTGTATAACTGTGCTCTCAGACTCAGCAGAGATGTCTCACAATATTTCACGGCAGCATAACGCCAGCTCAGATTTTTCCTTTAACAATGTCCGAGCATAAACCACCAATCAGTGCAGCAGTAGTGGTTGATCTGCGAAGAGGCTGGGAGGAATATAAAGTCAGGGTTAATATACAGTATGTAACCCGAGCTCATTTGGATAATGTACAGATACTCCCTTCCTCTCCTTGTCTCCTCTTATTGACTCACATCCTCTTTCATAACCTTTTTATCTTCACTTTCTCCATCTGTCCGCTCTGATTTCTCCTTGTAGTTGCTTTAATATAGACTTTCATTATTTTGTGTGTTTTGCCATCCCGCCCACTCCATCTCTTTCTGTTCTCGCCCCCTCTCCAGCCTCCCCTACTTCAACATTTAATTTAAATGTCCCCTCATCTGCCATCATTCCCCCCCTTCCCTTTCACCCTCCTTTTTGTCTCCTCTCTCCTCAGTCTTTGTCCTCTGCTTTCACTCTTGTCATACAATTTCACATCAGCCAGACAAAGCTGTATTGATCTGCCCTCTTACTGGACCCGCCTTGCTAACTCCCTGTACAGTCTGGCATACAGCAGCTCCATTTTATTTAAGTGTTGTTACTGTTAAATTTAGTCAAACAGGTCAATTACGAACAACACTGTGAACAAAATATCGCCCTCAAGATCACGACAGTTCACTTTATCGGATCAGTCTTTTTACGATCCCTGAAGTTGACAAGACTCCTCTTCAAGGACAGTCTGGAGACAAGATAAAATGAAGGACAGACTTGTCTTTTAGCCACATTTCCAGCTCCCAACACAGTAAAAGATCTTTCCATCACATCCCATAACCTGATGCCGCCTGCAGAGATGCCAATGATCACACTCAAAGTTAAAGGTCCCATATCTTGGTGCGTTTGACTGTTTAAATTATGTCTTGAATGTCTACAAAGCAAGGGTTTGATTTAATTTTGATAAAAACGTGAAAAATTTCATTTCTGTGGACCATCAACTGAAGCTCTTTTTCCCTCCCCTAGAAAACACTTGGATCTGAGGGAGGCCGACGAAAGCTACGATACCAGCCATCATTTCACAGGTCGAGGAGCGGTTTTCCAAAACTGCTGTGAAAGATACTATTCTGGATCACCAGATCCAGTACAGGGCCAGGATCTGGACCAAACTCAGCACATACATGGAGGTTGTTACCCTGTATGAACTTTTGGCAACATCATCAATATATTTTTTTAAATGCCTCCCAGTGTTAACCTATAGGATTTTTTTTAACTCCACCACTAACTGTATCACCACCAGAACTTAATTGTTTCTTCCTTGGACCAAACTACACGTCTGGATGAAAAAATCATTTAAATTCATCCAGTATTTTTTTCTTTTTTGTGTTATCTTGCTAACAGACAAACAAACAACAAACAAACTGGCAGACCCTGGTGAAAACAACCTCCTTGGCAGAGTTAAAAATCCCTGTTTCTGCATCCATATTCAGATCACCAACAAAACCCCCTCTGTCTTGTGTCATGACCAACAAAACCTAGAAATTCATTGAATTTCAATGAGAACTTTCTGAGTTGTTTTTCCTACAGAGACAGATGATCAGAAAAACTGCTAAATGGTGATGAAATTATGATCTCCTTGGCATTAACAATTACAAATATTACTTTACTTCAAACACTGTCCTCAAGACCATGTGTCTACACTTAATCAAATCCTTTTCTGATCCTTGCAGTTACCAGAATCCTGTTCAAGGTCAGTCTGGAGACGGGATGAACTGAAGGGCAGATTTGTCATTTTCTGGATGTGTCTGCCTCCCCACAAGGTAAGAGGGATTTCCATCCTAATGTGAGGCTGGTGGTAGAAACCCCCAGCCTTTGTTTAAATGTGCTAAAATGTACATTTAAAAAAAATAAGCCTGCCTGCTGCATGCTTAAAAACAGCTGTAGTTAGTGTAGTTCATGTCATTATGGGCACCCAAGCCAAGGTCAGACAACATGATTAATGTCCGATTATTACCCGTCCCAACAGCATTAGGGTTTCAGGATCTGTTGGCCATGAAAATGGGTTGTTTTATCTCATGGTGGTGTGTCATGTCTAAATTATGGAACGACTAACCCCCTAAATCAGAATGTCCTCCACCCTGTACTCTTTCAATCCTTGTCTTAAAACGTATTTTAATTTGTTGGCTCTTAATTCAGCATTGGAGTAAGTGGGTTCCCTCTTGATTTCAGTGGTGGCGTCGGTGACGCAGTTGGATAGTGCGCTTGGTCAGTGATCGGGAGGTTGCAGGTTCAAGCCCTGCTCCGGGCGACACATGGCGATGTGTCCTTGGGCAAGACACTCAACCCCAAGTTGCTCCCACTGCTGCGTCAGTGGTGTGTAAATGGGCATGAAAGGGTGTGAATGTGTTAGAGATACTGATGGATAACTGACATAGATACTCTGAACCATCAGTGAGTGAATGTGGGTGCGAATGGGTGTGAATGGGTATGAACGGGTAGTTGTGACCTGCGGTGTAAAGCAGCTTTGAGTAGTCAAAGACTAGAAAATCGCTATATAAGCTCAAGTCCATTTACCATTTAATAGTACTTAGTTACAGTACTTAAGTATGTTTTGGGAGTATCTATACTTTACTTGAGTTTATATGTTTTTTGCAACTTTTACTTTTACTTCACTACATTAAAAATTAAAAAATGATACTTTTACTTCGTTACATTTAAATTGTCAACTTAGTTACTCGCTACATAATAAAATGTGAATATAAATTACACTTATTTTCGCATTTTATATTGAAGAGGATTGTACGGACTGTTCGTGCTCTTGCACGAAGCTGAACCCACCTCTGCCTGCTTCTGCAGCCTGTGAACGACTGTTTGCATTGCAGGACTTGTATTCAGCCCGCGAACTCAAGCAATTTTGAAAATCAACTTCTGCTATAGATGAACCGCAAGTTTGTGGACTTAAAGTGAGGGAGGAATGGAGAGAGGGAGTAAGAGGTGAAGGGAGCTGAGGGAGGGAGGAAGAGCTAAACTTAATAAAGCTTGGGAGAGCAACTATTTGTACCTGTTCTCTTCGTTTGTACTTTTACTTTTAATATTTAAGTACATTTAATAGTAGCTACTTTAAGACTTTTACTTAAGTGCTTTTTTAATGAGTGACTTTCACTTTTAGTTGAGTATATTTTATATAAGATATCTTTACTTTTACTCAAGTATGGGTTTCAAGGACTTTTTACACCACTGCTTGATTTATTTTCTTAATTGTCATTGATTTAAACTTTCTGCTTTCAGCTTTTATGTGCTTTATATAGTTGATTTAACAGTTTTTACTTTTGAATGTTTTTCTATTAAGTGGTTTTATGTCTCTTTTATTTTATTTTGTTTCTGATTCTATTCACTTGGCTGCATTTTTGAAAACGTAATTGTTTTTAAAATGTGCAAAACAGATAAAGTGGATTAGCTTTCTGTTGTTGATCTGGTGGTGCTGTCTGATAGTGCGCTTGGTTGCAAATTCAAGCCCTGTTCACATGATAATGTGTCCTGGGGCAGGACATCAAATTGCAAGTTGCTTCCACTGCTGCGTCAGTGGTGTGTAATAATAACAATATCTTTAATTGTATAGCACTCTTAAAAACTGGGTTTTACAAAGTACTTCGACAAACAGGAAGGAATATACAGACTTCAAAGCACAAGAGCTTAAGCACGAAAGGAAATAAAAATCAAAAAGCTCAATTTAAATCAAAGAATCCTTAGACAAGCACTAAAGATGTAATAGACACTGGCATCAAAAGAACCTAAGGTGCGAGCATTTGTGCTTCTGGTGTGTAACGGACCAAAGATGCTCATGCAGTGGTGAAAATTTCACAAAACACGAGAAACACCTAAATCCCAAAAGGTGGGAGTGTAAATGGGCACTAGAGAGTGTGAATGTGTTAGCTGATGCTAATGGACAACTTACACAGATACTCCAACTACCAGTGAGTGAATATGAGAGTGAACGGGTAGATGTGCACTGTGATGTAAAGCTGCTTTGAGTAGTCAAAGAGACTAGAAAGGTGTTATGTAACCTCAAGTCATTTGCCATTTTACCTTTCCAAACAGCAGCATTGTTGATCCAAACAAATCTGCAATAAAATCTATACATAATACTACAGACTTCTATCAACTGCCAGCAGTGGAAGGGGAAGGATTCTCTGATAAAACTTTAAGTAAATATTCATGAATTTGTGTTCTGGTGGGAACACTGCTGTCTTAAGAATTTGAAGTAAATGCACAAACATGGTGTCAGCTTAAATCATTTTATCTGTTTTGGATGTGTTCATCTATAGCTTGGGGGGATGCAACTTCGCTACTTGATGATAAACTAACTTTGCTACTGAAATGTTCTTTTCAGAAAACAGCCTCAAAGCTACTAGGAAATGTAATTAAGATACTAATGTCAGTATTTGTAGTGATGTTACTGCCCATCACCGCATTTTTTTGTGTTTTTGGTTGACCAAAAGTTTGATTTAATCCGAAACCTTTCAAAGTATATCATGGCAATTGTTGCCAGTGTTTTGAGCTTTTTAGGATGTTTTATGCTTTGGTAAAAACTGCTGCATGACACTTATCTTCTACCTCTTTAAAAAAAGACATCCAACTCCATAACAGCCCCAAAGTTAAACTATCAACCTAATTAAATGAAACACAGAACCCCTTTCACCTTGTGCAGGATCATAACCGTTTTCATACACGGTTTGTGAGAGAGGGGCCCCAATGTAGTGTGGCACTGGCTTCCATCACAGTAATGCATATTTCACAAGCCGCTCTGGTTAAATATGACCATCCCCCCCACCATTGATCACAAGTGCTTTCTGACCGGCCGTCTTTATGACAGGGTAAATCATGAGCCAATTCCATTCCATTAGCAAAAGTAGTTTTAAACAACGTCCTGGGCCATGGGATCTAAATAGGCCCTGATTAGGACCCATAAATCATAGCTCTGCTGACACGGGCCCCCATAAAGATGTACTTTGCACATAGAGCTCTTTAAAAGGAGAATGCACACCCGGGGATGTGAAACGTGTGATTTAACGTTAAGAGAAGCTTTTAGGGTACCTGACGATGGTGGTATGTGGTGACGCCATCAGATTTAGATGAAACCAGCTGCTGCTGCTCCTCCACCCAGCGGTCCATGTCCACATTAAGAGGCTTCGGCCCCCTTCTTCTGAGGGTCTGAGGGGTGCTCTGAGGGGTCCTCTGGGGGGTCCTTTGAGGGGTTCTCTGAGGGGTTCTTGGGCTCCGTGGGCTGTGAGGACTCTGGGTAAGGCTGCGGGATTGATGCACGGCTGTGGCAGCCTCACGACGGCCTCTGTCTGCATACTTTGTCTCACTTTGTCCCAGCAGTGACCCCAGACTGAAGCTGGGTTCAAAGGGGGGCTTTGCTAATGGCTGACCCCTGCCCACGGCTAAGAGGACCGCCTCCTGTTTGAGCTGGTTCAGGGTGACCCCACAGGCTCCACACTCGCCCAGCTCCCTCTCTCTGTCCCTGCTGTCATTTGTGAAGCGACTGTGGACACGAAGATTGTCATAAAGAAACATGGACAGATCCCCCGAGTCCTGTGAAGATGTACAAAGGTAAAGAAAATTAATTTACATGAAACAACCGAATCATGCTTAAAAAACAGTTATGCTAAGATCCACCACTAGGGGGCTCTCGGCTAAGACAAAGCAAGTGATCATGATAAGACACCACAGTCTGATGAAGACAAAGGATGACCTACAATTCTGTATTGGCCTTCTTCGTTTCTGTTTGTGTTGATTGAGGACTCTGCAGTATTTTTGGGGTGAACATGTAACTTTACAGACCAGCTCACAGATATCTTCACTTCACTATTAACATGTTTGGAGCAAGTTTGTTCTACGAAGTTGCTCACGTTTTGTACCTTGCACTGTGGCATTAGCACCCATCTACTACATCATTAATGAAAGTGACTGACAGTATGATCATCCAATCACCTGCAGGAAATGCTTTAATAAGGTCCTGTCCTTCCCAAAGACTTTCTATGGGTAGTTGCCCATGTGGGCTGGTGACATATATTCGGTTTAATGTAAATTAAATGGTTTATCTGGTGAGTCATGCTAGGGTTGGCTGCCATTCCCAGTGGCCCTGAATCATTTTACTTCCCATGCTCTGGTCAATGGACATGAATTAATGAGGCAACTACAGAGTGACATCATACTGGTAGGTTTATCAGCAATTATGAACAGCAACTGCACTGTTGACAGGAGAAGGAGTCACAATTTGTTGTCTTGCACACAGAATATGTTAATCATCTTTCAGGTGGGATTACCAGTTAAGTTACAATATTTAATAATAAAAGGTCATACAGTTTTCTATATTTCTAAGTTTACACAACATTACCTCAGCATTAATCATGCATTCATTTCTTCATTATCTATACTGCTTAACCTTTTCAGGGTTTTGGGGGTAGAGCCCATCCCAGCTGAACCCGACGACAGCCAATCACAGTTGGTGTTAATCAATTTAAATACATTTACCTCTGTGGCTTCAAAGCAGCACCCAGTGGTCAACAAAAAAGCAAACAAAATAATAAAATGGCTCCTGCAAGGTAGTTTTATATTTTTTTGTTAAATAACTTTATTGATTGATGTTATGGGATGGACATTAAAACATAAGGTAGCATACGTTACAACAAACAGATAGCCATCTTTTAAACCTAGTGCCCTCTGGCCACAGGAGTGAGTTTAAAAAAGAAGAAAAAGTCCATCAGAAGACAGGAGGCCCCGTCTTCGGCAACACTCATTCACACACAGTCATACCACAAGTGACCAACTTAACAAAATAAATAAATAAATAATGCTGACAAATCTTGAAGTAGTTAGGAACAATGGATTAATGTGAAAAAATATAGTTTTTGTATGAACCAATTTTCCCCCCCAAAAAATGATAATTAGTTACATGCTTTAAATGTGATTTTGAACATTTGCATGAATTATCTTTTTTCCCTGCATTATGGGAAATGTATCTGCCAGTAATGTTAATTTGCTGTTTAGAGACTTTGCCTGTATTTATTCATGAATAGTCCTCAGATGAAAACAGTGGAGGTGTCTGAGTAACAGTGAGGCTGCGTTTACATGGAAACTCCTGCCCTGAAGACGCAAAGATTTGTCCTTTGCATCATAGAATTCGGTGACGCTCGGAGACAAGTTAATCTACTGTAGTGTGCATGCCGGTTCAGTAGATGGCGGTGTAGGTCTGCAGAGAGGCAGCGCTGCTACAACACACGAATGAAGAAGAACTTTTCACAAACAACAATGGGGAAAAGACGCACAGAGAGGCAGGAGTTTCTTTTCTGGACAACAAATCAGTTCGGACAACAAATCTGACCGAGCACGGTAAGACGCTTACACGTTACTCAGCGGACGGCCGAAGCTGTTGTTGTTCCTGGTATGTTCCTTCATGTGAAAGAGTACTGCGCATGCGCTGATGTCAGCGTTTCACCCTGAAACGCTCTGATACGGGTTTACACAGAGCTAAACAGAGAACGTATATAAATCTTTCCACTCTAGAGCCTGTTTTCAAAAGTTTCTGTTTTAGATGGAAATGCAACGCGTTCTCATCTAAACGCAAGGCCAAAACGCAATGAAAACGTATCGGATTTGACCGTTTTCGACGCCATGAAAACGCAGCTTGAGTATCTACTTTGAAAAGTCGAGCTGTTTCTCTATGGGGGAATAGGGGGGATGGGGTTTTACATTGCATCAGGTATTAGGCGAGGGTTGGGATGAAAACTAGTAAGATTTCATTAATACCAACGCTATTGGTGATTCTGGTTATTGATCGATTCTTCAACAATTCCCTTACAGATTCCGGTTCATTTTTTGTGGGCAATAGTTTGCTTTAACAGGTTTTTCAGTTTCAACCATGGCAAACACTTGGTACTCATGATATTCAATGCACAAATAAATGTTTCTGCAAGATGCTGGTGTGTCCACTTACTGAAAGCTAAACAGTAAGACTGCTTTGTTATGATTTCCTCTGAGGGCCTCTGATGAAAGTGTGGCATCTTTCATTTGCAAGATGAGAAGAATAAGGGAATTGATAAGCAGGAGGATTAATAATATCAAGTGTTTGAGGGAGTTATGGTACACAAGCTGTGTCTGTCATGGCAGCTCGGCCACATTGGTCATCTTGATAAAAGGACATTACAACTAGAAAAAGAAAGAGTTTTTCTTGAATATTTGAGGTCAAATACTCATCTAAATTACACAAAAAGTGGCAATTTAAGAAATTCCGTTTCTCAAATTTCAACAGTTTCCATCCTTAACTGTTTGAATTTGAAGAAGCTACTTGCCACTAACTGAGATAATCTCTGTTATCATAAATGAGAATAACATAATGAGATTCAGCTCAGGCCTCTCTAAGATATAATCATGAGGCTAATAGACGAGCTAATTTGCTCAGTCTGATTTGCTTGGTAACAACATAATTGATCACTGAGCACGGGCAAATTGATTCGTGGAAAAGCATGGCAAGCACTCTGAGCATTAATAAAAGTAATCATAGAGTCAGAACGATTAAACCATGACGAAAAGTGCATGTTTTCTCATAGTAGAATGAGTGGTGCCATCAAGCCATCTACAAAATCCATGAAAGCAATGGGTTTTAATGCAAGAAAAGTGCATATTATTTCTAATTTTCCAGCTGTGGTATATTATATTTCCCTTGTAAAAATGGAAAAACAGATAGTGAAGCACTTTGAGAAATAGTATTTTCATTGTGAAATATTTTGCTCCATGATTGTTGAAGTACTTTTTTGATAAACCACATCCAATTATCACACTGGGACTAAAACAGTTCATTTAGGATGTATAAGGAAGCTTGTACAAAATTTTTAATCATGCAAAGGGGACGTTGACTCCATCATGAGATTATCAAACAGCCAATAATATTCTGTAACATTCTGAATGTTTTTTTAAATCTTACAAAAATGAAACCAAACCTTTAGTTTGCAGTACGGCATGACATTGACATTTCTTGGACCACTTCCTGTTTGCCCTGCCCTTGACATCTACCATCATCCAGCAGACTCCCTCCCCTCCTCACATCCCTCCTCCTGTCTGTCTTGCAGGCTGACGGCACATCCTCAGTGACCCATATTCTCCCAGAGGAACAATGAAGGAGCTCTTAATAGTTTTCCTCTTTAAACAAAATCATTAAAGCTGCAAATGTGCTGAAATGTTGGTAACTAAATGGATGTATTACACAAAATAGTTTTAGAGTGCAGAGTCAGTTACTGCAAGTCCAAGTCATGTGTTAAATCTTAGCTACAAGTCTCTCAGTAGAAATAAGAATATTTAAAATGGCTGAAATAGACTTAGAGTAACTTTACTCCAGATAACAAAAATATTAGCGGCATTATTATTAAATGTGCATAACCATTGGAGTTAGAGTACATTTGAGTTAGGAGTACATATTTAGGGGTGGCCTGGACAATATTAACACCTCTTAAACTCTTTTCCTCTTATTAATGAGATAATTTGACACTTAAGACTTGTTGACCAAACAACCAACGAAATAGGGATATGAGTTAACTCATCATACTGCTGTAGTTTTAGAAGAAGCTGTAGTCGTGATAAAAAAAAAAAAAAACAGGACCACCTCTAACATAAAAAAGTACTACTTAATAATAACATTTGGATCCCACAGAGTCACTTTCTGTGCACAGACACAACATACAAAGAAACAAGCAACAGGTAAACATAACGCACAACCTCTACAGCAGATCACCACATGACCGATCAAAAACTTTGCGGGTTCCCATAATTAAGTCCAGCTCCAGCAGGAGGATTCTCTTCTTTTTTAAAGCTGCTCTCTGCTTTTTTCAACCATAACACATTCAAAACTGCCCAAACCTGTCCACATTCAAAACCCTCACCAAACCCACCTTTTAAGAATTGTTTTAAAAGTATGACTGATTTTTATTCATTCTATGTTTTTCCTTTACTTTAAAATCATGTTTTTGTTATGGTGTTGTTTTCTATGATGTTCTTAGCCTCTGTACAGTGTCTTTGAGTGTCTAGAAAAGCACTTTATGCATACATTTATTATTATATTTTTTTATCATTATCATTGCTGAAAGTTTCTTTGTGGATGCTGCTGCAGGTGTTAGATTGTTACCATAATTAGTTACCATACTATCATGAGGGAGTATAAGGCATGACATAGAACAATAAATATGCTCATCCGTATAATCTTAAATTGGATATTGAATCTTCACTATCTTCATTGTTATCATATCATTTTAGGGGTAACAGTGTCGATGGCTTCTGTCCCTTAATGCAAAGCACTGCTTGCAGTCAAAGCAATGCAATAACATAATAATATAAGGCCACATGTTGCCTTTTTGAAACTCAGAATACCACTTGTGCGACTTGGGCTGGACTTGGCCCTTTTCTAAATACCGTCATGTAAACATGATGCAATCCAAGGGAAGTATGTAAATATGTTGTTTTCTGCAGTCTTTCTACGGTCTATGCTCTTCACTAGGCCCCAAGCTAATGGGTGTAAGCTACTTACCAAACAATGGTAGCATGACCTGATCTTCATGGTGGTATTTGTGTTTGTAACTGTTTATGTTTATGACTTTCAAATGTACTGCAGACAGTTTTGGCTAAAACACTCTAGTAAATGAGATTCTTAATCTCAATGGAGTTTTTTCTTGTTAAATTAATCTTATCAAAACTCAAAAATAGGATTGTGAGCTCTTTGAGATAGCTTTTCTCCAGTAAAACCCATAAAGTCATTATATTTCATTTAAAATGCCCAACAATATGAACTTCTCTGCGTTTTAATATTCCATGTTGACACTAATCACTCCTTTTGTCTGAGAGCAGCTAAATTAGCTTACTTTATTGGTTTATTTGACAGGGTCCATGCTCAACACAACTGTTGAGCCAGAGTTAGCTGTAAAGCTACTTTAAATGTCACGTTCTGGTCATTAAAGCTTTTATCTAAGATGTATGGCGTTTCATTTTGATGGTTTATATGACCATCAGTTTTGCTCTTCATTTCACAATGCATTATGGGATACAATTAAGGGCACTATATTAGGATTGCACAGATTTCAGACACCACTAAAAGATGCAAAACAGCACAGAGATGCTCTAGTTAACAGATATCAGGATGGGGCGAGAATATATGTGAGGCAGCAAAGGAAAATTTTGTCCTCAAAGTCAAACATTAAAGATTTGAGCAAGTCTGACAAGGGCCAAGTTGTGTTTGCTAGATGGCCATGTCAGAGCATCTTCAGACCAGGAGCCCTGGGTGTTCCCGCTCTACAGTGGTCAGTATCTGTCTAATGTGGTCAGAGTCACAGCCAAGTGGTCAGAGTCACGGCCAAGGCTCATTGATGCATTCTGGGAACACAGGCTGGTCACTGTGGTCCAATTCAACAGACAAGCTACTGTTAGTCAAATAGCTGAAGAGGTTAAAGGTGTCAGAAAACTCAGAGCATCACAGTTTGTTTCAAAGAAACAAAGAAAGGGACCACCACAGTATCAGGCAGGTGGTCTTCATGTTCTGTCTGTGTATTTATTCAGCTCACTTTAAAATGCTAATTTAGTGACCACAAAAAACTTTCTCTTCTGATCTAAATAGTTTTTAAGAAGTCAAGTCTACTGCTGTACCTAATATAGTGGCCGGTTAGTGCATAAAGATATTAGCTGGTTTAGCAAGAGTAAACTTTCAATCCGAGCCAGATTTCATCTGAAATGACGTCAGAGCCGAGATGTTTTCAGAAATGTTCTTCAGATCAATAAACCTGCAAAGAGCGAGCCGGCCTATCAGATTTCTCCTGACCATCTCTGCGGCCACAGGATACATCACCCGCTTTCTCTGAATGTGTAGTGCTCTTGTCCTGTGGTCTCTCCCTTAAAAACATCAGTCTTTCTGTGTCCCACCCACTTAGCAGGACAGAAATAAATAGCCCACCCTCAGTGGAGAGCACTGTGGACATGACACATGGATATAACAGATAAAATATTCATTTGAAACCACTTGCACAGGGATGGCACTGGTTTACTTTGTCAATTGGAGTGAGTTTGATGGATAGTAGTGGTGACAAATGTACAGGGGGATGGAGTGCAGACCTCCCTGAGGCAGCACTGTAGAGACGGATGTGCTCGCATGAATATTATAACACTTCTTAATTGGCTTTAACACACAGCACTTGTAAGGAAATGGGTTAGAAGTGGTGGATTTATTAACTTAATATATGACAGGATGCCGTGTCTTTGCTCATTGTTGTGAAATATTCATAAAGTTTCTGGCAGAACATTGACAGAAAATATACATCTTTTTGTTTTTACTTTAGAAAATAAGAATCATAGAAGGAAATTTGATTTTAAAAACCCATTTGTGTGTAGTATTCCAAAACAAATGAGTATTTCAGTGTGTGGTGTCAAACTATATGGAAATCTTAAACAATTGACTGATAAGGCTGTAACAGAATTCATCAGTTTAAGAGAATGTTCATAGACAAAATGATATGAAAACATAAAATTGATAAAATATCTTCTGTTGCTTTGTATGCAATTGTTGTTGATGGTGAGTTGTTGTGTATGTTTTTTGGTTTGTTTGTTTGGTTTCCCTGTTTTTTAGATAAGCAGAAGCTGTTAAATATATGTTTTATTATTTTGAAAAGGGGCTGTAATCATGAGACTTTCTTCTTCCTGCCCCTTTTCAATCATGGAAAGGTACATGTGGCAGAATTAGAATTATATAGCCTGTGAACTTTTGTTTCCATCATAAGGAATAAAACATGGTCTAAAATAAGTTCAGTCTAGCATAATGAAAAGTCACTATGTGGGAATTATAATATACATTTTGATGTATTTAAAACTCCTTGAAAAATATTATGCCAAAAGCATATCTCTGAAAAATAAACAGGCGATTAATTAGTAGAGAGCAGATATTTTCCTTTTTCAGCAGAAATACATACTCACATCAGTAGTATACATTGCAGACAAGATAGAAACAGTTCAAATAAGCATCATAAAGTCAAAGCTCAGTTTCTCATCTCTGTGGAGAGACTCATTTTGTCAGAGAGGAACATTTTTTAGTTTGAACAAAGTCCTGTCAGTAATTGAATCAATCAAATCACTTGCAGGGAGATTCACTGGTCCCATCTAAACTTTCTATTGACTTTCTTTTCTTTAGTGAACTTCATGGAGAATCAGAGCTGTGACCGCAGGGAGATGCAGCCAACATGCAGCACTCAGATGTGTCTCATTATGAAAACCACAGGGCTGCAAACCAGAGCTGGCCTGCACATCCACCACACGTCTCCCACTGGCTCAGGCAACCCCAGCGCAGACTATAGAGGGTAGAATGATTCAAGAGCTGTTGACAACATGGCGCCGTCAGTGCTGAACTGACCAATAACCACAGAGTGGACCAGTCGACCAATCAGGGTGGACTTGGCCCACATGGAGAAGAGGCTCTTAAAGGGGCAGGCAATCTAACAGAGCGTCTTAAGACAGAGTGAGAATCTAGGTGGATCAGGAGCACCCAGTATGTGAAAACTAGATGGTGAACATTCTTTAGCAGTCATCAAAATCAGAAATATGAGGTAAGGTGAAGGAAGGGCTCCTGAAATACACAGTGTGAATATATGTTAAAAAAAAAAAAAAAATGGAAACTGACTTTTCTTTACACTGACTGATTATATGCTAAATATATTTTTCAGTTCAAAGTTTACAGGCACGGTTGGTTTATAAATGGCGGCTTGGCTGATAAGCAGGACCACATAACCCTGTGTTTATATTTTGTGCTGCTTACCTGTGATCAACCACTTTACTCTCTACATGCTATCACCTGAAAGTTCTGGATAATAAATTATTTTCAAATGACTATTTTTTGAGCATTTTGTGCTTTTATTGATAGGGGAGAAAGTGAAAAGGCTTGCAAAATGGGGCAAGTAAGAGTATTTTCTTTTTTAATCTAACCTTTATTTAACCAGGAAAAAACCTCATTGAGATTAAGAATCTGTAATGCAAGAGTATCCTGGCCAAGACAGCAGCACATTCAACAGTTTTACACAAACACATGCAGTCATCAAACACATAAAACAAGACTTAAGTACATTAAGAAAGAAAAGTCACGATTCCAGATGGCCAATTTTGCTTGGGTTGTCCACATGAGAAAGATAAAGTAGGGGAAGACACTTTTTAACCTGACCACAGGCTGGTTTTGAAGAAGCACACACATGGGTCATGCCTGCTTGCTTACCAGTCCGCCAAACCAGCACAATAACACATGATTTAATTCACCAGTTACTTTAATTTCACCTGAGGATTTCTTGGCATTGCTTGAGACATATCTGTGTCTTTAAATGGGATAACTTGGCCTTGACAATTATAAGTGGTCCATTAAAGAATAACATATTGTCATATATTTATCAGTTTCCTTCGCAGATGCTTAGAGCTGGAGAGACTATGCAGAGCTTGTTCAGGACAGGTCTGATATCTTTACACTGGGCCCCTAATATCTGGCAGCACCCCTGTAGCTAATTAAAACTGCCCCTGTAACTGTAACTTTATCCCACAATCATTACAAACAAACAAAAAATTCCTTAAGTTTTTAGATTAAGAAACATGTATTATGATATTTC
This sequence comes from Scarus forsteni, assembly GCA_036419115.1. Lineage (NCBI taxonomy): Eukaryota > Metazoa > Chordata > Actinopteri > Labriformes > Labridae > Scarus > Scarus forsteni. Next base: position 5,990,146 of record JAZDUH010000135.1, read on the forward strand.
CCCTTTGTGCTCCCTCTCCTTGCACAGCCTGATCTTCGCGTGCAACACTCAGCTCCACCACACTCCATCAGCTCCATCCGTGCGTCCTGCTCACTCACCTTGCAGGAGAAGTGATGGTGCACAGCCAGGCTCAGAGCTTGTTTCTTCAGAGCGACGAGGGTCGCTGAGCACTTCTCACAGCACGCAACTTTCCTGTCGGACCTCCAAGAGCCGGGGTTCCTGGACATGGTCCCTCTGCATAAAGTCCCGCTTCCAGAGGACAGGGAGCTCCTGATGCGCTCTCCCATGGCCCCTGTCAGGGTCCTGTATGACGGAACGGCGTCTCCTCTCTGGCACATATCCCGATGTGGGTCGCCGAGGGTCCCCCCGGCACCCTCAGGCGCGGGACGCTCCTTGTGTTGACGCTCTTTCCCGGTAGTTGTGGAAAAGCGTGCTGGCTCACGGTGATGGGGCACCTCGGAGTTCTGAGGAATAAATCGTGAGAGGGGTGAGAGGGGGCTTTAGCAGCGGGAAATTAGATGTCAAACGAGGCGGGCAAGTGTAACCACACCCAAATGTTTAAATCGCCGGGCAACAACATTTAATACAAAGAAACTCAATAAGAGAGCTGCGGATTCTTTAAAAATGCAAATAAATGTGCGCAAAACGAACCAAAGTGACTCACCCTGTGCGTCTCTCTGATCGAGGCAGTAAATCTGTCTCCTCTTCCAGTCAGAGATGACATGACAACTTGTTAATATTTAAAAAGGCATCCGAACAAAGGCAGGGCGCACTTTTGATGGATTCAGCCAAAGCTCCGAGGATGCAGAGCCAAAGTGTTTCACTCATTGTTGGAAAAAGTTAAAAATAGACAGAAGCTGCAGGAGGCTGAAGACACCGCTGTGTGATCAGGAGTGATGAGAGAGGGACAGAGGAGAAGAAGAGGAGGAGAGCGCACTGAAGAGCACCTCATGAAATCATTCTTTTATTTACGGTAAACGTCCTCAGGGGGGCAGTAAAGAGCTGGTGCCAGACAGACAGACGGACGGACAGGCGGACAGATCTGTTGCTTGGCTTGATTGTTCTGATTTTTCTTCAAGAGTTATTTTCCACATTTAGGACCATGCATTCCTCAATGACGTGAAAGGATGTTAATTTGAGCATAGCTGTGGTATAGTCAAAAAAAATGAATGGACTATATAAGGCAAGAACTTATGGAGACTGGAGGTGGTTGATATAATTGAACTAAAGCGTATAGGGGAAAAATTACAACACAGTTTTTTTTTTTTCATCTTAGGATATTTATTGCAATTTTTCAGAGTGATAGGCCTACCTGATTTATGTAACCTCGTGCAAAAATTAACGGGACTGAAGAGTTACATTCATTTACCGTTTTTATCAAATGTATTAAATTCCCTGTCTAAAAATGAGAAAAGAAAATTTTTACAAATCTATCAAAAACTTGTTAAAAACTGAAAATGTTATTGATTTTGAACAGGAATGAAGAATTTAAAACCAAATTTTATTTTTTATACCCAAATTTGAGCTCCTCACTGGGCTTCTCTGAGATGTCAGAATTTAATTCAGGAAATATCTATAATTTAATACCTTAATTGAGAAAATGAATGTGCTTTACAAAATTTCTGTTGTGTTTTCTTTCTTTTTAACAGTTAAGTTAAAAATTCATGGCAACAAATATTAATTATATGTCAAAATAAATAATATGATATAATCTCAGAGCTTCTTCAGACTGGTGCATTCACTGCAGAGACATAAAATTGTTTTGGGAATTAGTAATGATGTATATTTAGGACAGCTTGGCTTAAACCACTGGTTGTTTGTCTAATATATTTGTTAAGAACTATTAATTGTAGGTCATTCCATGAAAATGCGACAAACACTGGCTACAGTATATATTTTCAGTGCCTTATATTTTAGAAGATATAAATAGAATTATAATGGAATGTTTAAGAATATATAGATAATACAACAGGAAAGTATAAATGTGGAAAAATGTTTTTGCACAACTGTGGAAATTTTCTTGTGCTCAAGAAAAACTTTTGGTAAACTTTTGGTTTCTTAATTGCAAAAAAATCAAGTGCCTATGAGAAAGTTTCACATGTGCACAGGATAGTTTCCTGCTTGTTTAGGAGCATTTTAGAGACCAGCAGTTTACCTTTACCATGTAAACATCTATCTATCTATCTATCTATCTATCTATCTATCTATCTATCTATCTATCTATCTATCTATCTATCTATCTATCTATCTATCCATCCATCTATCTATCTATCTATCTATCTATCTATCTATCTATCTATCTATAAATATATACATATATATATGTTAAGAAGGGTCAAATCATTGGCATCAAGCAGAGCAAACATCTAAGGAGACTGCAGAAAGTACTAAAATTGTGTGAAGAACTGCCCGACACGCTGTTAAAAACTGGAAGGAGAGTGGAGAACCATCGTCTTCGAGGAAGAAATGTGATCAGGAAAAAATCCCAAATGATCTTGATCAGTGATCACTTAAACAATTGGCTGAATCAAAACGAAGAAAAACAACAGTAGAACACAGGGGCATGTTTAATAGTGAAAGTAACAGAGTTTCCACACGCCCAGTGAAGAACTCAAAGCATTGGGACTGAACAGCTTTGTAGCCTTAAGGAAACCAGTAATCAGTGAGGCTAACCAGAAAAAAGGCTTCAGTTTGCCAGGGAGCATAAAGATTGGACTCTGGAGGACTGGAAGAAGGTCATGTGGACTGATGAGTCCAGATTGATCCTGTTCCAGAGTGATGGGAGCATCAAGGTAAGAAGAGAGGCAGGTGAAGTGATGCGCCCATCATGCCTACTGTCTACTGTCCAAACCTGTTGGGGCAGTGCTGTGATCTGGGGCTGCTTCAGTTGGTCAGGTCGAGGTTCAGCAACATTATGGCCCAAAGAATGAGCTCAGCTGACTACCTGAATATACTGAATGACCAGGTTATTCTATCTATGGATTTTTCCTCCCTAATGGCATAGGTTCCAAGAAGACAATGCCAGGATTCATTGGGCTCAAATTTTGAAAGAGTGGTTCAGGGACCATGAGACATCATTTTCACACATGGATTGTCCACCACAGAGTCCAGACCTGAACCACATTGAGAATCTTTGGGATGTGCTGGTCGGGGTTTGTGCAGTGGTCAGACTCTCCATCATCAATACAAGATCTTGGTGAAACAATAATGCAACAATGGATGGAAATAAAGCTTGTGACATTGTATAGGCTTACTGAAACAATGCCACAGTAAATTTGAGCTATAATCAAAGCTAAAGGCAGGCTAACAAAATATTAGAGTCTGTGACCTTTTCTGGTGGCAACAGGTTTTTTTGCCAGACAGTATATATACACAAGCACATATACGTATATTTGTTGCACTTCTGCAACTTCCTGTTGAGTTTGTCTGTTAGCAAAAAAAAATGGTTTCCTTCATATGCTGACAGTAAGCACTGCTGCAACCACTGCAACCATTTGTGGGTGCTAGTGGTGGTCTAAAGAATAGTTTACTCATGCTCAACAACACCAAACATACAGCATCAGTGCAGGCTTATATGACACCATAGGTTTTCAAGGAGAAGACTTTTAGAGTCTTTAGAATGAAGAGCAACAGGAGAATGACTGAAGTGAATTTGTGGACTTTATGAGTCAAATTGATGAAACACGCCTGAAACCAGCAGTTATTTAAGAAAATTCTGAAATGTTCTGAAATAATTGCTGTGAGGAGTGGTGTCACCATGTTCATGTTGCATACCAATGCTGGAGATGAGTAAGCGTACGGCTCTGAAATATTTCTCTTTCAAACATGCCAGAACCAAAGAGGTGCCATAACTGAACATGGCACAATAATAAAGCAAATAAAGACAGATTAACACCATCAGGGTTAGTTTTAATGCTTTGAAAGAGTCTATATGGGTCCACAGCACAAGGTAATTTTTTCACTCTTCCTGGAGAGTTGGTACTTTCTCATCAAGTTTAATTATTGACTTTTATTGGAGGTAAAATTTAAAGCTTTGTAAAAATTAACAGTGTAACTCTATCACATTTCACTGTTATGAATTCGCATTCTCAGAATATTTTTTGACAAATTGAATTTTAACATTATTTACTCACTATAAATAAATGGGGAACTCAGTTGAAATAAGAATAACATGTTTGGTTAGATCACATGGCACAGTTTTCATTATATGGGCTTGTGGCATCTATTGATCCAATAATGGGTGAAGGGATGATTGACTCTACAAGTGTCACCTCTAGGTTCAGAGCTCAGAGTGAATGTTCAGAGTTGAAGATTCTACAGTGACATTTATCTGTGATTTACTGAAACATTTTCGGACTTGTTTATGACAACTCTTTTTCAAATGAGAGTAAATGTTTAGAGATTTGACTCCATCCAGAGTACATTAACTCTTCTCTAGCTGAAATGTTCACAATACCAGCATTTAAAACCTTTGTACCATCATGAGGGTCAAACAGTGTTATGTTTACAAAATTACAAATATACTGAAACAATGATAACCTGCGAGCTAAGCATTGAAGCAAACTGTGAGGCTGTCTAAAAAAAGACACAGCAGAGCGTGTTCTGCTTGAGAAAACTTCTCCTTCCATATCAACAGGACTGTTTTTTATGCTTTCATTGAATCTGTTTGATCATTTTACTCATTGTCATGGTTTAAGAAGCCATCTCTAAAAACAGAAACTGCCTTAATCAAATTGTAAAATGATCCTGGAGGCTGATGGGAGAGTCACAGCTTCATCCAGAATCCCTGTGTCGCAGTTACAGAGAATATCTTTCTCTGTCATAGCAAAAAGCAACACCCATTCTTACATGACAAATTTCTGTTTTTCTCATTCTCTCATCATCTTCTTATCTTGTTTTTTCTGACCTGTGTTCATTAATGGGTTAGTTTTTATTTTGTTCTATTAATGGTTCATTTAAGTACTAAGATCTTCTTGATATTCATAATGTTCTGTCTCATCTTGCCTTTTAACGTTTGTTATGTGTGCAGAAGAATGTTAACTTACTCACTGTAAACCAAAATTACCTAGAGAAACAAATAACGTTACCTTATCCTACCTGGAATTTAGGGTAAATTGTGCTAGAATATGTTTCATTATAGTGTGAGACCAATGGTTTCAAACTTTTAGACCAATGCAGTCCTCAAAGAGGGCCAAATTCTCCAGGTACACCATTTTCATATCTAACAGATGTTACACCCTCTCATCAGTCTGTACATGTTCATGTAAATATTTTATAATGGCAAATAAAACACAACAAATCACATTATTACTGATGGAATATTCATTTAAACAAGAAGGTCTCTGAGAGGCAAACCTCCATTCAGGGGTTTTGAACAATGAGAGAAAGACAAAAATGGGGAAAACTGCCCTTTTTCCACATTATTACCAAATCCTTTAAAGGGTTTCTGGTTCAGCATCCAGTTTTGGATCACCACAGAAATCAAATCACTTCTGCTTTGTGCCATGGCAAATATTCCCTGAGAATATCATCAACATCTGTTGGAGTTTTATGAAATAAATAAAGTCTGCTTTTTATAAAACAAAGTCTTTATAAAAAGCAGAGTAAATAAAGATAAAAACAAAAAACTTTAAACCATAAATTTATAATAGTAAGACACTACATAAAAGCAAGACTCAAGTAAAAATTGTTGCTTTAATTAAAAAAACAGATCAAGAAAGATCAACAAATTTATTTATAAAAAGCATAGTAAAAAAAAAAATTAATCCTGGATCAGGATCTGGATCTAATTAGCCTACCCCTTTTTGGAAACAAAATCAGTTGAAAGATCATTGAGTTATCAGCAAAAGCATTAAAAAAGTATCCTATCTTGCAGTGTTAAGAAATCCTCAAAAGTATTTCTGGATCCACATCTGGATTCTGACCACCACTAAGATCTAACCACTTATCCCTTGTGCTATGGCCATCATTCACTGACTACGTTATCAAATCTTTTGAAAGACCAAAAACTATAAAAACCTGCACTATAATGCAGTATTAAAATAACTCCTGGATCCACGACTAGATTTGGACCACCACCCAAACCTGATCTTTTTTTCCTTGTATAACCAACATTCCCTGAAAACATCATCAAAACCTGTTGAACTTATAGAGCTATTGATGAAAAAGTGGGAAATTGCTCTGTCTCACACTGTTAAGAAATTCTTAAAGAAATTCAGCATCTGGATTCAAATCACCACCAAAGTTGAATCACTCATACCTTGGGCTATGACCAACATTCCCTGACTATCAAAATCTGTTGAAAAATCATTGAGTTATTGGGGGAAATGTGGGAAAACTGCCCTTTTCTTTTTTAAATTCGTGGATCCACATTTGGATTTGGATCACCAACAAAACCCAATCACTTCTCCACTATACCATGACTAACATTCCTTAAGAATTTCAGCAAACCCACTGATAATCACTTCTCACCCCTTAAAAGTGATATTAGCGAAAATGTGGAAAATTGCTCTACACATTTAAGAAATTCCTTCTTTTACAAAACACAAAATAAGCTGGGTTATCCTTCTTATAAACAGAAAAAAAATACTAACTAGAAAAGCACTCGGAGAGCGCAGACCTCCGCCAGCGCCACAGTCCTCAACCATATTGTGATTTTCACCATGAATATTAGTCCTACCTTTATTTCATTGAAATATTTAGATTCTTTGACCATGAAAACATACCATTAGCAACTGGATTCATAAGTACCTCCGCCAAGGAGGTTATGTTTTTGGGAGAGTTTGTCTGTCTGTGAACAAAATAACTCAAAAAGTCATGGATGGATTTTGATGAAATTTTCAGCAAATGTTCGGCATGGAAAAGGAAGAACTGATTCAATTTTGGTGTTGAACCAGATAAGCGTCTGGATCCGCCATGATGAAAAATGTGATTTTTGTGAATAACTCTTGAACTAAAATAGATATCATTATATCAACCAATTGCTAATGGTATGTTTTTATGGTCAAGGAATCTAAATATTTAGATGAAACAAAGGTAGGACTAACATTTATGGTAAAAATCACAATATGGCTGAGGACTGTGGTGCTGGCGGAGGTCTGCGCTCTCCGAGTGCTTTTCTAGTGATATCTATTTTAGTTCAGTAGTTATTCACCATAATCACATATTTCGTCATGGTGGATCCAGACGCTGATCCGGATCGACACCAAAATTAAACCATTTCTTCCTTTTCCCATGCAGGAAATTCCCTGAAAATTTCATCAAAATCCATCCATAACTTTTTGAGTTATTTTGTTCACAGACAGACAAACAGACTCTCCCAAAAACATAACCTCCTTGGCGGAGGTAACTAGAAAAGCACTCGGAGAGCGCAGACCTCCGTCAAGCAGCACAGCTCCCAGACGGTGATCCGGATCAGCACCAAAATTGAATCACTTCTTCCTTTTCCCATTCTGAACATTTCCTGAAAATTTTATCAAAATTCATCCAGAACTTTTTGAGTTATTTTGTTCACAGACAGACAAACAAACAAACTTTCCAGAAAACATAACCTCCTTGGCGGAGGTAACAAATACCAGCAAAAGCATAACCACCTTGTCGAAAGTGAAAAATATTCAAGAAAACAAGGCAAACTTGGTTAAATTTAATACATTTAGCCAAACAAATTTAAACTTGACTGGTCTATATTTTTAAAACACAATCAAAAATGGATAATTTCCTCAACCGACTAATGAAGACAAGGTTCAATTACAGGTTAATGAGGTTTTTTGTTCATGTTTGAAATTGCAGTCATATAGTATATGGAAATCAAGCACCTAAAGTACAGAGAGAGTATTAGTTAGTTTTTCTGTAGAAAATTTTATAATTCAAGGTTGGAAAAATTCCAAGGCACACCTACACTTGCCTGAAGGCGCACCAGTGTGCCCCGCCACACCACTGAGGAGCCACTGCCGAAGACGTAAAACACTTTCTTCCCTTTGTTTTGTTGGTGAAAAGCAGCCCCGCAGCAACAGGAAAGATAAAAATAAGACAAACTGAAAACAGTATGAGGAGCGAAAGTACAAATATAAACCAGTAATGTTTATTTGTAAAGTGTTGCAGCAGGTTGAAAGCGTAGCGGTGCCACATTATGAGGACTCTTCTTTGGCAGCTGTATGAAGGTCTCTGTGTAAGGATGTTTTTAAGGGCTGAGGATACAGGGGTGATCTGTGAGAAACTGTTCCTCTGCCTGTTAGAACGGGTTTCAGTGGAGTGATACCTCCTTTGGGTGGTGTGGGGTGGGGCAGCGTGGAGCCAAAATACAGTACTTGGTGTGTTGTGTCCTTTGTGGTAGTTTGCTATCCCAATAAACATATAAAAAAGATTTATGAATATAACTTGAGGCTATTTTAAATTTGGAGCCGAATTCAAGTTTCTAAATCTTGTTATCTCTGTAACCCCATTCACACTTGCAGAAGAACCCTGAAATTATCCTGACTTTATATGCTGAGTTACGTAACTCAAACAGAAGACTTTTTCAGTCCTTTACCCTGAAATTACCCTGCTGTCCCTCTATCTTTCCCTCCCCATCTGTTCATTTGCCATCATGCAAACTGCAGGTTAACTTCCTGATTAAGAGCTGAATGTTAGCAAGCAAGGCATGGGACTATCAGGGTAGGTTACTCGAGTACTCTCTGGGAAATCAGGGGTTGTATGTGTGTAAAGGGGTTACCACTGCAGGAAAACCCTAAAAATATCTGGAATTTACCAGATGATTTGCAGTTGATCTGCATCTACAAGACTTGAAGGCAGAGGAGAATGTTATTATTTTTAAACGAAATTCAAGTCCTACCTTTTTATTCTGTCTTTTGGCTGAGCTTTAATTTAATCTAGGCAGTTTCCTTTATTCATGCATTTTCCTTTTTATTGTGTTTTATTGAACTGTGTATTTAATAATCAATTAATCTTCATTTGTATACCACCAGTTCATAACAACTACTTTCTCAAGATACTTTACAATGGAGCAGGCCTATGTCATGCTCTTCAAATTACATATACATGCATGCAAACATAAATAAAATACACACAGACACATATGCATCCAAACCTGACACCTGTAAGTGGACCTGTAAGAGTTTAACAATAACAGTGGCAGGACATAACTCCAATAAACTGTTTGAAATCTTGTAAGAAGCTGTTTTAACTTTGTTTAATTTTCTCAACATTTTTATTATTAGCCTTTAATAGCCTAAAAACACAAATTATAGCCAGAAAATTCTTTTTTTTTTTTTTTTGGAGCTGAAAAGTTTATTTCACTTTCTACTGACTACATATCAAATATGATACAACAGGCATGAAGGGGCTGTCTTAGTCATTTTAGTTTGTGAAACATATTTTTTAGTGCCAAATTTCATAGTGTTTATTATCTCACTTGTTTTTTGTGTACGGTTTTATACATGCACTTTGTATATTATACTGTCTTCTATTTTTGTGCGCAATTCCTTATTTATGTATTTATAATTATACTTTATACTTTAAGTTTTATTTTTTCTCTCTTTTTTTTTAACATAATCTCATCATGAACTCATGGTGGCTTTTGCTCATTAAAAACATCAGTGGATAAAACAGCAAGAGTGTGTTCAAAACAAAGTGTGATTTTATTTGAGGTACAGCAGGTTAAATATCATTTTTCATTTTTACTGCCACGTTTTCTTGTTACAATTTTGTGGGGCAAATGTAAAACTTTGACTTAATTGACTTGTCCTTTTTAAAATCTTGTCATAGTCTATTTTTTTTAGTTGCTAATATGTTTTATTGATGTGATGTTTGTAACCTCTGGGGGGACTACAGATGCTTTAGCAGTCATGCTAACACTGGAATATTTACATTTGCATTATATACTGATGTTTATGAATGTGCAATGTACCTTACCAGTAAAAATTAAATAATAGATTTTTAAAATGTTGAGAACATTTTAGGTTTTTATCATATTTTATTTTTATTTTATTGTTTATTTTCCGAAAGGCAGTGCACTTTGAAATGTAATTGCACCAGAGTTAAGTGATAGCTTAGTTGCATCTTCTGTCCCTAGGCAGGTAAACAGTTCATAGTATATGGCAGGGGGATACGTGATATAAAATAACACAGTATATTAAAAGTTTATTTGCAGGAAAAAATATAGGACAGTAAATGAATCTGTCACTGTTGGACAAAAACATCTTATCTCCGTTGTTTTCATTAAAGAAAATTTGTCACCTGCTAGGTTTGTGAATATGTTTTTTTTTAGATTGTCAACCAATTAAAAGTACAACAATCAAGTCCCTATCAGGACATTACATACATTAAGAAGTAACATATTTTTTTCTTCATTTCCTGAAAAGCAGCTTTTTGTAGACAGGCGTGTGCCTGACAGCAGCAGTATACAGTAGTATTAGTAGACAATGCGAGTTTTAAAGGGAAAAGTGTTGCATTTGCCCCCAGTCTCCCCTGTTCCCCACTACGTTACCCTATTTCCTCTTAAAATCATGTTCCCATATTTACCATAGTATGCGCACCTCTTCCAAATGAACCGATAAATAGGTTCGGCTTGCTGGACTAAACTGGATGTAATCCTGCATGTTAGTGTTACATGTTTCTTACTACACTGTGTGTCCCACTTTTCTCACAAAGGCGCTTTCTTTTTACTGGACTGGATTGGTGATTACGGCAGCGACAGATGGCGGGCGTGCTATATAACCAAGCTGCGTCGCTCTCTGGGTAATTACGGTAGGAGACGTCATCCTCCCCCACACCGCAGGCTCCGCAGCTTTTTAGCCGGCGAAAGATTGGTTGAGCGGCACTGGTGCCATTTGGCGCAGTTTTGAGCTGTAACGTTAACAAATTGCGTCCTGATATTTATTTCCCGTCTTCGTATTTGACTTTTATTTAACCTATTCCGTCGAACGAACATTCACAATGAGCTCAATCAACGTGAAGAAGCTGAAAGTGAACGAGCTGAAGGACGAGCTGAAGAAGCGTAATCTGTCGGACAAGGGGCTGAAGGCCGAGCTCATGGACCGCCTGCAGGCCGCGCTGGATGAGGAGGCTCTCTCCGGAGACGCTCCGCTGGACCAGGACGCCGCGGGGGCCGATGCCGGCGACCAGGAGTGCATGGGAGAGGAAGAGGAGGGCGACGGCCAGACCGAGGAGAGCATGGAGGCGAACGAGGACGAAGATGAGGAGCAGGAGGAAAACGGAGGCTTTGGTGGCGAGGACGAGGAGATGGGAGAGGGTGAGGAGGAGGACGAGGAGCTGAAGGGAGACGCGGAAAAGGAGGATGGTGAGCCCGCGGACCAGGCTGCTGAGGGTGAGTCGAAACGATTGATTTTGAAAATGTGACTGGCTGGATGGACTGTGGCTGGGTGTCGGTTTTTTGATAGAGCGTTAATGGTACCGCGTAGGGGAGCCGGCTGGGCATGACCCTATTGAGATGTTAACCATGTAACGGCGTCCATGTTGGAGAGGCAGCGTGACCTCACTAGGCTACCAACCGTTAGCCTGTTAGCTTATACAGTAGCAAAGGCCACCGCCTTGACGAGCTAGTATTAATCATTTTGTACGTCGGGCAACCGCAGTCCCGTCCTATATACCCTCACAATAACGCTGTATCGTTATAGGTGATTAGTAAAACCGCTTAAAAGTCAAATACCGAAAGAAAACATGTCATTTTTCAACGTTTTAAGACCGGCTTTTAGTTTCGGTTGGTTAGCATCTTAGCCGGTTAGCAGCGCCATCTCTTTGTCTGTGATGCAGTGCTGTAGCTGCAGAGACGGCTAGCTAGTCCAGTGTTCCCATGGTTTACACCGACATAGAAGAGAAATGAAGCGGAATAGATTGGCTAAGACAACTACTAACCCCACATCTACCGTCAGATTTGAAAGAGTGTGAAATAAAAGCAGGCTGGTTGAATCGAAGTATATTTTATTTGCTGAATTGTAGGTAGAGCCTCGCCCTAAAGAGGCAATAAACCTCAACAAGTGCGCGCTTGGGCAGCTTCTTAGAAATATGTTCCAACCTTTTCTCCCCCCAACAATATCTGAGCTTTAATTTGGAAATTTTAGATATGATTTTCTGACTGTGGGGAGCTTGAAACGACTAACACGCGTCTTTCGCATCAAAAACCCGGGAACACTTGAACTAGATGACCTAATTAGAGCAATATGAACAGGCGCTAAAACTCGTTGCGTGATTAGCGTTTATGCAGCTTGAGTTTCATGTTATCAGTTTTATTTTATTGGCATAGAAAGCTCTGATGTAGACCATAGGTCCCGAGGTTATTTCAGGACAAGATATGTGGGAGGGCTAAGCCAACATTTATGTAGCTCTTATTACCTTGCATGATGCATCTGTCCCATATAAAGCCAGAGTAATACACATAGAAACTATTATCAAGGCAATTTCTTAGACATAATTTTCCTTTTCTTTCTGTTTTTTAAAAGACTTGTCTGTCCAGTCCCAGCCAACCTATTTCATTCTGTTGTATTTTGACCAGTTTACATTGTAACTACTACCTGGTCATTAGGGCTGTTTCACTTTCTGGAGTATGACTGTGTTGTTTTAAGTGTAATCTTGAGGTGTAACCTCTTAATGTTGATTAAATTAAAGACACAATGTAACTAATGAACGGGCTTTGTGGGCCAGAACCCCACTGCCAGTCCGACCTCTCTCCATAAAAAGGAGCACCTCATGCTATATCTTTGTTCTATTTTCAAAGGGGATGCGGACAAAGACACGAATGCTGATCAGAAGAATAAGAAGGGTGTTAAGAGACGCCGGGAGGAACATGGAAGGGGCTACTTTGAATTTATTGAAGAGAACAAATACAGCTGGTAAGGATGGGACAGAGCGAAAATGGCCTTCAGCATCCCTGAAGCGCCATACATAGCTTTGTTAAAATGTATTGGCTTTAAGTGCCAATGCACATATCTAGCAAGAGGAAGACCCTCATTTTTAGGTAATCTATCAAATAATAAACATCCTTTCACACACATGATTTGAGGGTCATCCCTGACTTCTTAAGGAGCCTTACCATTTATCTTCTACAGTGCCCACTCACATTTGTGTCTTTTATGGACTGCATTCTGTAGCAGAAGTGCAACTTCCAGTCTCTATGAACTGTCACATCTGTTCCTCATGCCACTTATTGTTTTGCAAAGCCCATTGTGTCCTCAAGGTGAATCAAGGCTGCTCAAAGACCACAAACCCAGAGGAAAGTAGCAGATGTGCACCTCTTGAATGAAGGGGAGGTTGGGGAGGGTTAGCTGAGGCGTGGGAGGAGGGTCAAGTACTGCAGAGTAGCACACCAGGATGTAGCAGACCTCCAGTGTGTTTGGAACGTCCACGGAGGAGCTCGCAATTGACCGTCCATCGTTTTGCCTCGCTATGGTCCCTTTTTTCCCCGTTTTGTTTGGTTGTATGATGTCAAAATGCTATTTCTGTTCCATGTATCATGTCTTCTGTGTCTTATCATGGAGTGAGTGAGTGTGTGGATGTGCCTGGGAAGTTCTTTTCTACCCCTACGCAGAGACATCAAGCATGTGTGTTTGTCAGTGTGTGTATGTGTGCATACATATACCCACTCTTGGTCAGTATTTTGTTTTTACTGTACTGTGGACAGACTGCACCAGTGGAAAATGCAGACCCCTTGGAGGTAGTCTTTTTTTTATCCCTTTTTTTTGTGGAAAAGTTTCAGATTTTTTGGTTAAGGAGGATACCAGGACACAAACTTTTTTTTTTTTTTTTACCAATTGCAACTATTTTAATTAATAGTGCCCTTTGCATTTTTTCACTTTATGAAATAGATGAACAGACTTTTTTCTCAGACATTTTCAAACCTGTAGACTGGGCAGCCTTAATAGCATCAGCACCTACAAACACTCGCCTCCTTTGAGCTCCAACCCAGATAGTATTTCATCTGAACACACCACAGCAGCCATTTGTACAGCATTTGTGGCTTTTTGAGGGCAAATACACTGACATGATTTCTTGAGATGATGAACTTCAACTACTTCTGTACACTTCTGGGCTTGGAAAATTGCTTGAGATGGACAAATCCTTCTGCAAACCTTCAGCATATTTAAGTTAAACTTCCCTGTAGGAATTTAGGTACTTTTGAGCTTAAGCTACAGAGTTGGTAAGTTGCTGTAGCTCATCTTTTCTATTTCTAGTATGAAGCCACAAGGAATGTTGTACTGCTGAAGTCATGACCTTTTCATTGAGAATCTCACACATTGAGAGTTAAAAATAACTACACTATCAGTTCAACTGACCCCACAGCAACCCATGAGATCATAACACAGCTATCTCATCTTGAAGAAGTCTACTTAAAATAGTTTTCAGGAGCAAAAAGCTCGCATTTAAATACAAGAAGAGGTGCTTTTTTTTCTGTGTATCTCTCATGTTTTAGATTTCGCTGGATACTGCAAGGTAAGTGTTGTCTGCCAAGGCTTACAATACAGCTGACTTTTCAACATTTTTGGAGGATTTTCCTTACTTTCTAATTTACTACTCAGTTTATTTCAATCTATTCTGCATTGTATCCCCTCGCTACTTCTCTTCCCAAATTCTTTTCAGCAAGTGGTTCCAAGTAATCTATGTGCTGTATGAAGTTGCTCTATGATGTGAATCCACTAATGGACTTTTGGACATGTCCTTTCAGGGCTTCATTCAAGTCTCCTGTGCCACCCCTGGAGGAGGAAGATGAGGATCTTGATGACACAAAAGTCTGCCTTGACAGCTGTAAGTCATCTTAACAGACGTTTTGGTGACTAAAGACTGCAGTAGTTCAAGGACAGCTCAGTATTTCTAAAGTGGCATAGTATGGCATGCATGTAAATGGATGAAACATTAGCTACAGCGATGCAGGTCAGCGGTGCCCTGAGAACTGGCAGAGATGTGGTGTACATTGCTGCTGTTAGGGCCGAGTGCTGTGAGTTATGTTGTGAATACAAAGATTGTGGTGAGGCACTGTACTGGACACAATTTCCTTGAGCAAGTGCCTTTTTTGGCTCCACTGCTGCGCTCTGTACAGCCTTAGGCAAAGTAGGACTAAACCAGGAGGCTTGTTTGCATTAAAGTATTAGTCTATGTGTGAAGCAAAGTGAGTGATTATCAACACTTTGTTTTATGTCAGCAAGGTCCTGCAATAGTGACCAAGAGCTTAGAATTGATGAGTAAATTTGGGGTTTTAATCGACCATGCCAGTCCTCATTATAGAAGAAACTGTTTTGCTTTACTGACGTTGACCTGAATGTCAAACTGTAGCGCTTAAACGAAATGACACCATGTGGAGAGCTCTCTGCAGAGTTCAATGATAAATGCCATGAATACAATGTGCTGTCTTCTGTCCTCAGACAACAGTGACCTGCACTTTAAAGTGTCACGGGACAGATACAGTGCCTCATCTCTCACCATGGAGAGCTTTGCTTACCTGTGGTCCGGAGGCAAGGCTACCTACGGTGTGAACAAGGGCAAGGCCTGCTTCGAGATGAAGGTACAGTTAAAGAAACACTCAATTTGTTCAATGTAATAATTTCTTTTTAAATGTCATTATTAGAAAGCAGTATTTACCCTCAAAACATTAGACAGACAAGAACATCATAATGAATTTCAATTTGTTTTGCTGTATTTCAACAGATCACAGAGAAAATACCTGTGAAGCACATTTCCAGCAAGAACATGGAGATTCATGATGTGCAGGTTGGCTGGTCCCTGTCCACTGGAACCCTGCTCCTTGGTCAGTCAATTATCTTTGCATCGTAGCTCTAAGGGGTTATGGGCAGTGTATTTGGGAGTTTTTAATTTAAAGTTTTCTTAACAGATGCATTACTCATACTTGTTTTCAGAAAGCCATTTAAGAATATTGTGTGTAAACTTCCATCTGTGTAGTTGATCTGATGCTTCAAATGGCGACTAAAGTAATCAAGACAATTGCTTGTAAAGGGGGAAGAAGTTGAACTTGCATGTCAATGTATAATCTTGTATTTAAACCAGGAAGAATCCCATTTTCTCGCATGAAAGTCTGTCAGCCGGGTTCTTTTCACTGCAGCGTCTGCCATCTCTTCAACATGCAGTCCATGCAGAGAGGTCCCTCTAGTGTTTGATAGGCAGCACAGCATGTCGATGTAAAATGGCTGCAGCGCTGCCTGCATCTCAGTAATGGTGGCTGGCATTGTGCCCACATGGATGATTCACACACCCTAACATGGTCTCGCTGACTGAGGCGTGGCAGCTCTGGTGCATTTTCAAATGTGCTTTTTTTTTAACTTACTGGGTTTTTCCATGTTTTTAGGGGAGGAGGAACACTCCTACGCATACTCTGGGAAAGGAAAGAAGACCACCAACTGTGTGACTGAAGACTTTGGAGAAACCTATGAGGAGAATGATGTCATCTGCTGCCTCATTGTAAGAAATGAACTCATCTCTTTTTAGAGATTTAAAAAGAGCAGTTAAAGGCAGAATTGTTTGTGAAAAGTGTCAGGTTTGTCAATATGATTTGATCTTTGAATAAGGTCGCCAAATTAACCTGTTTTTATGTCAAAGTGCACAAAAAGGAAAATAATTGCACTTGAAGTCTCTTTACAGTGTGTTAGGTGTAATCCAATACTGGTAGTATGAAAGAAAATCACTTTCTGCATGTTAACATTTTGCTTTTAGTTTACGGGGTGCAGGAAAAAGTAAATTTCAGTTAATGTTCAGTGATGCAGTACTTACTTAGTGTTGAAGGGGTGTTCATATTAAGTTAATAAATCAAGTAAGTTCAGGACTGTTTGTTTGTGCTGTAGTTCCACCTCTTACCACTAGTCTTCAGCAGGTTTTCAGACATTTGATGCTTTTTTCTTTTTTTCAACTCCTGAGGCAGGCTTGGTTTATCCATATTAACCATGCTAATATGGAAAAAACTGATTTTAAATTATAACATCTGTTATGATTTAACAGGCTGTTTGTTCCAGGCTGTTTAATACTCTTGGAGGTTTTCTCTGAGACTTTCCAGATAAATATACGTCCCTGCCACCAGGAGTCCTTGTCATACTTGACAGAACCTTGCCAATATACACCCTAATATTGCATTTAAATGTTTTAGGGGGTAACATGACAGTTTAGTGTTGGTTGCTTAAATGGAAGCGACAGCAGCCATAGAGTAGTGAAGGTGGATCACAAGTTAAAGCTCAAACATAATTATGATACGAACACAACAGCAGCCAGTCCTACCTGCTTGTACAGTATTTGTTGACATTTAAAATCTTTTTCCAAGACTGATTAACAAACTCTGTTCTTCTTCTTCAGGACTTTGAGGGTGATGAGTGCGTGATGTCCTTCGCTAAGAATGGAGGGGAGCCAGCTGTTGCTTTCCAGGTCAACAAGGACACCCTGAATGACCAGGCCCTCTTCCCTCATGTCATCTGCCACAACTGTGCCGTGGAATTCAACTTTGGCCAGATGGAGACTCCATATTTCCCTCTGCCCGAGGGCTACACCTTCCTGCAGCAGATCCCTGTGAGCGACCGAGTCCGGGGGCTCAAGGGCCCACAGACCAAAGCCGACTGCGAGGTGAGAACCACTCCATGGTATTTTTTCTGTCCAAACATTAAGTAGATGGGCACATCCTATATGGGGTGCTGGATCTAAAGATTGCATGGAAAAGTTAAAGCTAAGATGTCTGAGGAAGAGTACAGCTTGAAACATCACTTGGTTTAAATAAATGTTCAGGGGAGCTCTTTTTGGTGTGTGGATTGATTTTTATTTTTCAATAGTTTTTGTCAATTTTCATTTTTTTAAATCATCAATCCAAATTTTCTTCCACACAGATCATTGTGATGGTTGGCCTGCCTGGTTCAGGGAAGACCACATGGGTGAAGGACCATGTCCAAGAGAACCCGGGCAAATACTACATCCTGGGCAGTGACACTATCGTGGAAAAGATGATGGTCAGTTTTGATGCATCTGTGGATGTTTGTTGCTTTTAAATCTCTGGTTATATTTTGTGTTTTAGTTGCTGTTTTAACGTTGATTCTAACGTCTTGTTACTAATCCTGTTGAAACAGATCAACAGTCTGAAACGCCAGTCAAAGGACATCACAAAGCTCACAGCCATTTCCCAACGTGCACCTCTGTTCCTGGGCAAGTTCATTGAAATTGCTGCTCGTAAGAAGAGAAACTACATCTTGGACCATGTAAGTGATCGCTGGTCTTATCCCCAGTCAGGATCATACATATAACATTTAAATTAACACCAGTATCACAATATGTCTGATCTTGTCGTCACCTTCAGACCAACCTGTCTGCCCCGGGCCAGAAGAGGAAGATGTGCTTGTTTGCAGGTTTCCAGCGCAAGGCTGTGGTGGTCTGCCCGGCTGAAGAGGACTATAAGAAGAGAGTCCAGCAGAAAGTGGAGAGTGATGGCAAAGAAGTCCCCGAGCATGCACTCCTCAAAATGAAAGGTAACATTTAGACACATTTGCTGTAGACCTGTGTTATTTATGTCTGTCCTCAGTACGATTGTTCTAAATCCTGCTGTTTTCTCCTTTGTTACAGGTTTCTACTCGCTGCCCGAGGCAGGAGAGAGCTTCAGCGAGGTCGTCTATGCCGAGCTGCAGAAGGATGAGGCAACAAAGCTCCTGGAGCAGTACAAAGAGGAGAGCAAGACGGCTCTGCCAGCTGAGAAGAAGCCAAATCAGGGAAGCACAACACCAAAGAGAGGTGGAGGCCAGCGTGGTGGCAGAGGAGGCAAGAACCAGTTTGGTCGTGGTGGACCAGGAGGACAGAGAGGTGGCAGCCGTGGAGGTTTCCAGAACAGAGGCAGCTTCAGAGGAGGTGGGGCAGCTTCACCGGTAACACTGACGTTCTCCTCATAACTCCCAACACGACTCTGTTAACTGTGGTGTTCCTGTTCACAGGCCCTGGCCCTCGTGGTGGTTTCAACCGTCCTCCACGTGGCTTCCTTCCTCCCCCAGCCTTCAGAGGAGGGTACCCCAGCCGTGGAAACTTCAACAGGGGCGGCCACATTCCTAGCCTGGGAGGATCCCCCCGGTCTGGACCAATGAGGGGTGGCAGCATGGGCCCCAGAGGGGGACACATGAACAGAGGCGGCCCATCACACCGCGGGAACATGAACAGAGGAGGCGGAGGCAACATGAGCCGTGGTGGAAACAGGGGACATCCCGGACAGGTTCGTTTGGAGACCTCGTTCACACTTCCCTCTCCTGTACCTCAGATAATTCTTCTCAAAGCCTGAAGTCTAAACAGCCGCTCTAAAAGTGTCCTCCGCTCTGCTTTTTCTCTGCACAGTTCCATCAGAGAGGTGGCAACCGCGGCAACTTTGGCAACAAGAATGGCAACTACAACAGGAGCGGTGGCCACTTTGGCAACAGGAATGGCATGGACAAGGCTCAAGCCTTCAATCAGAGCTGGCAGCAAGGGGTCAGTATTTCCAGTTCTTCAGTGTTTTTCCATTTGTGGCACCAGAATCTGCTCCGCTCTGCCAGGTTTCCATCAGGCTCAGTGTTTGTTCTTTAGTTTGCTGTAGTAAAACCTCCTCGGTGTAGATGTGGCTGTGTGCCGTCCAGCGCAACAGCAAAGTCTTTGAACGGAAATGTTCTAAAAAAAAATAATGCTCAATCAGCGGGAGAAAAACGGCAAACTAACAAAGTCAAAATTAAGATACACTTCATCTCACCTGAATTGAGAAGAATGGTGACATCTGCCTGCCCCCAATTCCAAACATTTATTTGACAAATGCATAAATTTGAACCTACCTGCCCCCACCTGGGCAGCTGGATTATGGGAAAAACCCCAACTGAGTTTTTTTTGATGGGTATTGATCAAGATTGAGGAACACAGATAACATAATTTCTAGATTTTGTTTCTTAATTCTTTAAACCATCTCTGAATTATAACACATCCCATTTTTTCATGTTTTGCCTAAAAAACACTGGACTTAAATATAACACGCACCCAAATTTTGCTCAACCCTTTCTGACAACTCAAATGACCTTTTATCTTTTTCAGAGTTTTAATCAGATATTTCAGTATTTCCCAAACAAAACATTTTCTCTGTCGGTTTCTGCCTGAGCACAGTTGGTCGTAGTGTACTGACCAATCAGAGAGCAGCACTAACATGCTGATGTCTTAGACCAATTACAGCACAGCTAGTTTGCTTCCCTTGCTCACAAAATGGCAACACTCTATTTGCTGGTGAGTGGTAAGGCTTGACAATTTGATGATTACACAAATTTAAAGTAATCAAGACCCAAAGCATTTAATTAGAAAGGTTCAACAGTTTGATAAGAATTACAGTTTTGGTGGGAATGTTTTGCAGAGAGAATATTTAGGCTTTGTTTCAGATGTGTTGCAATTGTGATGTTGGGGAGATGATACTAATTTTGCTTGTGCTCATGTATAATACTCATCTGAAAAATGCGAGCTTATTTAAAGGCAAAAAGTAAGTTATAATCAAAACTATGGCCCTCAGTGATTTTAAAACGAGCACAGTAAGTCATCATTGATTGCTTGTAAAATCATTCTGAACATTTGAATTAAAACTTTTGAAATACGAGTACCTTATAGAAATGCTTACAGTTATCGGGGAAAAAAAGTACGTTCTTCATGTCATGTGGAAATCTTGATGATCAGTTTGCATAAATTTAGAAGGCAGTGATTTGAGTTTAAAACTTGATCATTGTTGGGGTGTTAGTTTGCCGGAGTGGTTAGCAACCATGCGCGTGCAGGTTCAAATCCAGCCTGTGACCAGTTAGCAGAGTGTCTTCCCCTTCACACTCACTCTTTCACGGGCTTATCCACTGTCTCTCTCCTATCAATACAAACACAAAATGCCCAAAAAATACATTTAAAAAAAACTTGATAATTGCACAGCTCCAGTCCCCAGTTGTTTCTGCAGTAGCTGTATTGTCATCAGCTGCTTATTTGCTGGATTATTCTCTTATTTGCTTGGATTTTCTGTCACCCTGGCTGTTTTTTTTTTTGCTTTGTTTTGTTTTTTTAAATAATCACAAACAGAGGACATGTTGACTGGAATTCAAATCTCCCTGCACATTTTTCTAAACATCTTTTTTGATTTTCTCTGCAGTTCTGGAACCAGAAGCCGTGGAGCCAGCAGTACCAGCCCGGATATTATTAAAACACTTGTTCTTATGGACTGGTGGCCCAAACTGAGATCCACCACAAGCCACGGAACATCCTCCACCCTGCATTTTTGATTTTCTACTCATATATAACCCACTTTTAATAATCTTAACCCCCCCCCGACTGAGTAAAACATGTTGAGCAACAGCATTCCACATCAGAGAGGAGAGCCGAATCCCCGAGTGTCACTCAAGTTCTGTGTGTTAATACGCATTTATGATGTGGGTTAGGTTTCATACAATCAATTCTCATGTTGTTGTATATTTCATTATCTGCTTTGCCATTTTTAAATGACCTGCTTTTAAAGAGAATCTCATGTTTGTAACACCAGGAACCCCCCCAAACATTTTGCCAGCCCGGCACATGTTGAGTTTTGTTGTTCAGGGTTGTGCATTTTATCTGTGCTGTGTTTTTTTTTGTTTGCTTTTTTTATTCTCAAATGTAAATATTTTTTTTGTAGTTTCTATGCTAAAATTTAAAAATAATTGAACAGATCCTTGGCTTCTTAGTGACCAGCATGGTAGGTGATGATATTGTTAGACTCTTTGTGTCTATATAGTCCTCTTGTCAATCATTTAAATCAACCAGTGACTTTACAGCAAGCGTTTGTGTTCTGTTCCCAGTATCAAACCTGTAACCACAAGCTCCATATAGACCTACAATAAACAACTCAATGGCTTTTTTTACATTCTCCCTGGCTTATGACTTTTGATTGAGTTCAAAGGTGTGTTAAAGACCTTTGAATGGGCGATGTCCCGGTTTGCTACTTCAAACGGGGAGGACATCAGCCCTGCTACTGCCGTAGTCGACACCTCATTACCGAAGCAGCCCCTCCTATCGTCCTGTCTTTGTCTCCTCTGATCCTTGAACTTATTCCACTGTACAAAGCTGTCAGAGTATTTTGGCCAAGCCATTTTAAGGATATAATTAAGCCATTATGCTGCTGCTTTATGCTTCTTAGTCTTTATAACACTTCACACCTTTTCTTTTCTGAGGAGGGAGACGGAACCTTTTAGCCTTTCTTTTAATCAAGATTAGAAGTGCAGTAGACAAAGCAGGAACTAAACAGTCTGGCAAACTGAAAGAAAACCTTTATAGTATTTATTAAAGCAGGATGTGTATACCATTATCACAAAGTTTCTGAAGGTCCTAGTGCAGCACAAGAGTGGAAGCAGGCAGTGTTGGTCATTTTCACCAGCAAACCCAAAGGGCTACACAGTATTAGCACATCTAACATCAACACCACTGATGGGGACAGGAAAGAAGCTTAAAGCCACAATGTGTAGATTTTCACAGCACAAGAACTCAGCTGCAAGAGTGGCATCAAGACATTTTTCTTCTTTATCCTAAGCCATTGCAAAAAAAAATCCCAGAGGCAAGTTCACTGTAGTTTTCTCAAGAGAGCATTAGCCTAAAGAAGCTAGCATCAGGCTACTCTTAAGTGTGTGGACACCACTAACCAGTTTGAAGGTGTTATTAGACTTTATGGTTCCAGTATTGAAAACTTGTGAACTGCTCCTTTAGTTTAGAAAGGCTTCAGGTCTAATGGTGACTGTGTGGCCCTGCAGTAATGGCAGCTCCTCTAACTGCTCGTTTTACACTGACGAAGGACATCCAGCTGAACACAAAAACGATCAGAGCAAACATTTCAGACCAAGTCAGTTGTGTGTCTTATTTTATTTTGACCTGCCCATGTTGATATTTAAGAAATGTGTAAATATTGCACCACTATCTGAACCATGCACGAATGTTCATTAGTAAATTGACTGTATTGTGATGAAGAAAGTGTTAGTTTGCCCGAGTACTGCTGTGTGATGAACTGTCTACTGTGTTGAGATGTGTGGAGAGTTTGCACCTTCCTCTTTTATTGTACTGAAACCATAAATCCAGAGTTCAGGCTTTGATTTTGCCGAATAACCTATGATACAACAGACACTATATTTTTATTGCTTTTTGTTGCAGGTTATATATCAGGTCTTTTACAATAAATCAATGCAAAGGCTTTTCTATCAGACAGTTTTGATATTTGTTTTGGGAGAGTTTTACAGCTGTATTATTCTTTGTTTTCTGTCTCAACTCAATTAAAGTTACAGAAACCAGTCACAAGAGTGTGGTTTGTTAAGAGGTTGATTCACTTCACTATTTATATAACCAAAGAAGAACAAGTTAGACGTGGATTTATCGCCAACTTTGAAGAAATGTATGCAGCTAAACTAAAACACTTAGACTGACTGGGATGAATTATTACACTTAGCACCTTCCAAACTCCAAATGCAGATGAATTTCAGTTTTGTGGCTAATTCTCAAGATTACAGAAGAGCATAGGACCATGGTAGATAAAGAAAATAATTTCGAGGAAGTCAAAATTTTGAGATTATAGTTGAAATGTCAAGAAAAAAATCGAATGTGTGGAGAAAAAATGTCGAGAATAAAGTTCAAATCCATTGTTTCTCGACTTTCTACTTCTTTTCTCACCATTTTGACTTTAATCTCCTCATTTTGACTTTATCAGGAAACTGTATTTCGACTTTGTCAACATTTCAACTTTTATCTGAAAATTTTGACTTTATTCTCATCTTTTTGACTTCAATCTCGACCTGCCAAAAAATATTTTTTCCATATGAAATGGCCCTAAAGTCTTCCATAGGGGGTTATGTGACGATTAAATTTTTGTTCCAAAGCAGTCAATTATAAACCAGCTCTCACTTTTTTTCCCACATTGGGATTCAATAAAAGGATTTGACAGTGAAACAAATACACTAAAACCTACACAAAACAAAAACCTCATGTTGTTACAGGTGAAAAGCACAGTTGGCTGATATGTTTCATTTCCAGAGCTCACCTCGGTTGGTGGGTCAAAAGTTCATTTTAGATACTCAGAAGCAAATTACCAAACCTGCAGTCAGTGTTAATTGTTACTCAGTTTAAAATATCACTTAAATTTCACAAGAAATGCTTGGTTAATGACTCAAAATAACTAAAAACTAGATTAAATAGTGTTTTGTAGAAACCCTGACTTGGAAACACAATTGTAAATCGAGTATTATACTGAAAATTACAACAGGGTATCATGAATGCTAAAGTTGCCTTTGATTTGACGGCACTCTTCTGTGACTTAGAAGTTCCAGTTAATTATTGTTTAATTACAGTATGATGCTGTAAAGTGCCCACAACAGTCACTTGTAATTTCATATCCTCCCTCTTAAACCACAGAAACTCTTAAGTCAGTAAATTTCCTGTTGAAGATGTCAGACAATGAAATACTGTGATGTTACAGATATTTACCCACCATGCACTGCAAAAACTTGACCACAATGATTCACTTAAAATTAATCGTCCATTAACCCTTGAGAACCTGTTGAATTTTTACGGTGAATCATGAAGGCACAACTTTGCCACTGACTTAAGCTGTCATGTCAACATCTGGCTTAGACAAAGATTCATGTCCTCAGTGGAAGAATGTTACTGACTTTGTGAGGCTCAAAACTTTGTGCACAGCTCCACCATGAGGTGGTAAATTAATGATGAACAAGTTCTGCTCTGACAACAGCCTTTAACCTCAGTGATGTCCACAGCTGCAGGTTTCACTGCAATTTAAGAAACATATTTCAGAAATGTTTTGAGTTTGGTGCACATGTACAGACAAGAATTTGTCTTGAAAGATAAATGTTATTTTGTGAAACATGAGCAATATCCAGATTTTTGGCTCTGTTGCTGTGAGTTTAATTATGTTAAAGATGTGGTTTGGGTCACAGACAGGTAAAGAGTAGACAACAGTAAAATAAATTCTGTAAAGTTTTTTTTTTCTTTACATGTTTCATTCTGATGTATTTTTCTTTTTCTTTTGTCATTGTGTTCTGATGTATGCCAGGCTGCTTAAAGGTGCTATACAAAAAAATTTGCCTTGCCATTAAGATCTCACAATATTGTAATCAAGAAAAGAAGAAAAGAAAATGCAGTTTAATATCAATGTTTACATACAAGTTTATGTAAGATTTATGCCACATCTGCCCTAAATTAACTGCAATGGTAATGACTTAAATGATTTTAATGGTCCATTCATGATAAACACACCATCATGTAGAAGCTCTTTGGCTTATATACTTAGATAATTGAGATCATTTTAATGAAATAATATGATTTTATTGTTTTCCATGTATTTTCAAATTTACTCTTTTACCAAAAACAAAATCACATTATTATTTCACGGTTAAGATGTCAAAGTATTGTTGTGTACTTGCATTCCTAAACAGAAAAATAACTTTTAAATAACTTTCAAATGTAAGGATTGGTCAATTTCTGATTTTACATGGAAGCTTTGCTCAAATTTGGGTATAAAAAGGTGAATGTAGCTTAAAATCCTTCATTCCTGCTCAAAATGTCCAATAATAACATTTTTGGTTTCTGCTGTTTTTGAAAGATTTCTGGATGGAAAGATGGAGAGAGGAGGCAGTTTTTCTTCTGTCAGTGTCTGGAAGCTAAACTTAAACAAAAATGTCCTAAACCCATGTAGATGGTTAAATTATAAAATATCTCTGTATTTCACTAAACTGCCACAGGAGGGTGCCAACGAGCCAAGAATTCCCCCTGGTCACAAACTGTTACACTGAACACAATTTAAAATGTTTTATTTCCTGACTGCTGTGCGAACTAAAATGCACGAATGCTGTGGTAGAACTGACCTGCCCTTTGGGATCAGTAAAGTTATATGAATCTGAACAGAAGTGTGAATGCTTGGACTTAACTGATGCTTACATGAACAGAAATACAGTATCAATGTGTGGACATAAGAGGTGGATATATAAATGGAAGGACAGGAATTATTTTCGGAAGAACATTGTCATGTATGTGAGGACAGAGGCATTCACTCACAGTCTCCTTTGCTAAAACCAAATCCGACCCTCTTTTGCCTTCAGAACTGACGTAATTCTTTAAAGGGACTGTGAGGAGTTTCCAAGTAATTACAAAAAAGTCTCACTTTTAGATATATGCCTGATCTAAATACACACTTTAAGATGAGTTTTATAGCATCAAAATAGGTTATCTATAAATGCTATTCCTTAGCTTTGTGGTCGGGTCGGACAGGGCTGGACTGGCCTGGATACTCAACTTCAGGAACAAGACAATTAAAACTAGAGCAAATTTATATTATTTTATTATTTATATTGCACGTCTTAGAGCACCGGGCTGTAAGTAGTGATAAAGTGCCGGCTACAAAACTACGATTCTAAGTTTTCCAAAAATGCTTGTTGTCACACATCAAAAACTACCGCTACGTAACTAGAAAGAGATACATTACCTCATTGCTTTGCATCCTGTAAGTTGTTGAAAAAAGAAGTTGTAAAGCAATGCAGAGTTCTGAGGAAGGCCCGAACTGCATTCATTAGCATCACAACAAACACGCTTTGGCTTGGGTTACGTCTTGGTGCGTTCCAGTTGTTGTCAGAAGTAGGAATTTCCGAGTTCAGAGTAGGAAACTGCACCTGGAACGTCCCCCGAAGTCGGAATTTCCCACTGGGAACTCGGTGAAATCTCACCACCCCCGAGTTGACAATCGTAGGTCGATGCCCCCAGTGTGAACAGTTATTCAGCTCCTGTAATAATCAATATATTTGCACTTCTGACTGGGGTGTGTCGCTCTAGATCAGCTGTATACATCGTATTGTTAGATTTATATTTACAAAAATGCTGCCATAGTGATAATCACATTCTTCATGTGACATTTGTGAACAACAACGAAGGGCGTGCTAACAACAGCTAACAATAGCCTGGTAGATCGACATGTTTTTTTCCGACTTCAACTGGAATGCCGATAAGTCAGAGATGATGTCACTCCCAGTTCCGAGGTTACTGGAACGCAGCATTATGGCAGTCGCCGTGTGTGCTCATGGGTAGCAGAGTCTTGATATCGCCACATATAGATTCTCCTCATAGCACCTTTGAATCATAGAACAAGGAGCTGGAGGCAGTTTTGTGGGACTTTGGTCTCACCGCATCCCAAAGGTGATCTGTTGGACTGAGATCTGTATCTTGAGTACAGTGACTGTTCAAGAAAGCATTTTGACATAACAGAAGCTTTGTGACATGACATGTTAGCCTTCTGGCAGAAGCTTTCAGAAGATGGACAAATATGTTTTGCAACACTTTTTAGGAGGGCTGTAGCATTTTAACGCTGTTCACCTGGAATGAAAGGCCCCTAAGTGTGCCAAGAAAATATATCCCACACCTTTACACCATCAGCACTAGCTTGAAATGCAGAGACAAGGCAAGATGGTCCATGACTTTACATAGTTTATGCCAAATTATTGCCCTTCCAAATTATGGGCTCATGATCCTGTTCTTAGCTGACTGGAGTAACACCTGGTGTGGCACCTGCTTCAAGATTCAATGGGTTGTGTATTCAGAAATGGTCCTCTGTAGACGGTTTGAGGTTACTGTTGCCTTTGTGTCATCCCAAAGCACTCTTGCCACTCTCATCACAGGCTAACGCACAGCATGCTAACACAGTGGGACAGCCACAACTTACCCTACCTTACGAGCTAACATTAACAGAAACTGAGGAGTAATTGGGTGGGTAAAGGACTGATTATATTCAGGCAACT
This sequence comes from Scarus forsteni, assembly GCA_036419115.1. Lineage (NCBI taxonomy): Eukaryota > Metazoa > Chordata > Actinopteri > Labriformes > Labridae > Scarus > Scarus forsteni. The sequence continues at coordinate 6,017,904 of JAZDUH010000135.1, forward strand.
GTTAAACTTCTCTTGACTAATGTAAGATTGCTCATACATTGAAGTTTATCCTTCAGACTTTCAACAAGTAACGTTAACATTGCAGTCTGGCTCACTCCTCTGCTGTTAGCATTAACTCGTAGCAATGAGCAAAATAAATACCACACAACATTAAAATACTCACATTTTCATCATCAGATATAGTGAAAGATTGTTGGTACTGATTCAGGAAAAGTCTAGTGTCTAGTCCTGTGTTGAACTGACTGAAGTTGAAGAAGCAGTTGGACGTGAAATGACTGACACACACATACAGGTTTTAGCCAACTGTAGCGGCTCATTGCCTTCACAAATAAAATTAATCCACTGGGTCCTTTGGTCCTCCGAGCCTGGTAGACCATAAATGAAGAACTGAGCTATGACGGCTTCTTAGCTTAGATATGCTGAGCGCCGATCTCTGACTAAGAATGTAAACAATATGGCTGCACTTTACAGGAATACCACCAGCAGGGGTGGGGTAGGGGTACTCAGTTAGACGAATCCGGATAGGAATATGCAAATGAAAATATAATGTTGTGTAACACTATATCCACAGACTCAAAGCTCACGAAATACCACATGTTTACATTTATGCAACCTGCCAATATAGGTTTTGTTGTCTACTATAAAATTTTGTGTGCTGGAAAGAAGGCCAAATAGTCAAAATGTGTTTAAAAGTCTTAAAAAGTGTTTTATTCATAACATGTCCCCTTTAGATCCCAGTAAATCAGCAGTTTCTTAAATATTCTGCTCAGTCTGCATGCTAAAAGTCAATTTGAGCTCCGTTCTTCCAGCTCTGATGCCCAATGTGAACTTCAGCTTTTTTCATGACTCTGTCTACATGCCTAACTGCATTGAGTTGCTTCCTTTGATTGGCTGATCAGCTACTTACAATAAGGAGCAGTTGTATAGGTGGGCCTAATTAAGTTAGCAGTGAGTGTACATGTGTGTATAAGGGAGTGATTGTTTTTTGAAGATATTTAAGAGATTATTTAGCTTTGGATAAAATAAGTCAGATAAAAATGTTATGAATTACAAAAAAAAAATTGAACAAGATGTATTTCATGTCATTTTATCAGACAGTTATCAGCATATTATTGGATCCTACAAATGGGCCTTATGCAGGAATTGAACCCGGACCAAGTGTGGGGTAATACATATATGACTAATACAATGCCTTTGTTTTTATTGCAGAAAAGAGCGATCAGAATCATTCACAAAGTCAAATTTAGAGAACACACCAATAGTTTATTTATTAAATCAGGGTTATTGAAGCTTTCAGAGTTGATAGAACTCCAGACATTACTAACTATGCTCAAAGCCAAAAACAGAGCTTTACTAGAAAACCTACAAAAGCTGTTTGTGTTTACTTCAGAAGATCCAAATCATAGAAGAAAATTTTATTTTAAGCACCAAGTCGCTCGAACTACTCAGTTGTTGGTGTAAAAATATGGAATTCCCAATCACAGGACTTAAAGGGTTGTGCAGAGACTCAACAATTAAAAAAAAATGCACAATGCACACCAGAAAATTAAATTGGATGTTATGCATGTTTTGAGATTTAAATTGGTATTTTTGGGGGGTTCTTTATTTAATTGTACTTATTTGTTTTTGTTTTGCATGTTTTTGTCGTTAAAAGCAGTGACAGGTTGATGTAGGCTGTAGAAAATCAACTGTTCTTTTTTTAAAAAAACATTATTCAAGTAGGGGCAGACAAATATAAGAGACATTTCTCTTCTTGCTGCTCCTTTCCTATCATGAATGTGTTTGTTTTAGGGTGTAATGTGCACCTCTGTATGGATTTTGTTGTCAGCTTTCATGTAAGGAACAAATGAATAAATAAATAAATAACCCAAGTTAGCTGGACAAGGCAAAAGCCTTTAAATATAATACATGCATGGCTGCCAACCACTCTACAAAACAAGCACCCCGTAAGGTGTTTTATGAGAAAAGTAGAGCTTTGAGGGGCTTGAACTTCATTAAGGGAGCAGAACAGTCAAGCTATTTCATCTAATTTTGGAATTAACACTCTAAGTAAGGGGTGGAAAACATGAGGCCTGGGACCTTCAAAAGTTTAAATGTGATGATATCTATTGAAAAAAAGTTGCACAAATTTCAAGGACGCATATCATTAATTATATTTGATTGTCTCTGTAAAGCTTCCTTTGGTGCATAATAAATTAACTTGTTAAAATCAATATCAGACTGTTTCTAACAATGAGGCCCACTTATTCTGAGGCTAATATGATTGTGGCCTCCTTTCTTACCAAATTTGCCCATTATATTCTAATGGTGCCATCCAGTTGATCTCAGGAGTCTAATTTCTGTATTGTGAATTAAATCCATCACTGGGAAAGCTCCCTTTGGTTGAAATTTCCCACTGGGAAGTCGAATGATCTTTACATTCACTGACTTCACCAGCTCATAACTGGAGCACGTTTAAGAGGGACGTGACATAATTCCCACATCCATAGGGATAGGGAGGTAAATGGACCCTCTTTAATATTCAAAGGGTCAAACCTCACATTTGATGCACACTTCTGCCTGGTCCATGGTGCCTCTTGCTGCATGAGGCCTCAGGCTTTTTCCCAGCCCTACCTGCTGGTAAAACCACCATGGCTGTTTAGCTTGAGGAGATTCTTAAGTGAATCCACTTCCCTCCCAGACAGACAGCTGCTCGTCTTTGGGGAGGCAGCGTGTTTGCCTCCATCAGCAGCATATTAGTAAATGACAAGACCCCCTACTCAGACAGCAAACAGTGCGTTAGGTATTGGCCCTGATTACCAATGTTTGACCAGCCTTAGCCAGATGTAAACACACATACAGCCGATTCTAACTGAATGTGAATTGAATTGTAACTCTGTATGTGGCCGTGTAGCTCCTTCCCTCTGTAAATAAAGCATTACAAGAAGGTTTGACTGCCTTTGTCAACAACTGTGTGCCAAATGTTATAAGTCATTAGGCAAATGATTTGCTCGGCTCTTGCTCCTTGTGATTGTAAACAGAGAGGTGAAAGAGGAGGCAGCTGCATGTCTGCATCTGAATGTTAACATGAATGTGAATGGAGCAGACAGCAGAGAGGCAGCAGGAGAGAGGAAGACCAGATAGGTACTCTTAAGTGAACAAAATATTTTATTTTTCAAACATAAACTCATATTATGTACAGCTTAAAAATATAACACTTCAGACAGAATTTGAATGATCGCTGTTGTTGCAGCATAACAATACAAATTTGTATAAAAAGATATCAAAATGTACAAAATATATAAAAGTGCTTGTGGGAGGAGGTGGAGCTGCACACAGCAGGACTCTCCTCATAAAAGTCCATTTAAATAGAAGTACTAGACCTTTAAATATTCAACACACCCAGCTGTAAAAACACACTACAGCAGTCCTATAACCTCACCATCAGTCTGTCATTAAAGGATCACTGCAGCTGTTTTCCTTCATATCATACGATAGAGACATTATCCATCGAGCACGCACACCTCTCTACAATCATGTTAGGAAACTCAGCCACTTCTATCTCAGTGTAGTCCCCTTTCTTCACCAGGTACATGATGGGTAGAGGGGCGCTCTCGGATGCCGTGCACCGCCTCTCTCCATAGCCGTAGTTACGCTTTGGCTGTTTGCAGCCTCCGGTGCACCTGAAGGCCTGGTATCCTGCAGGCTCGATGATCCAGTACTGCGTCCACGTGAGGGCTCTGAAGTTGACGAAGTACTGCTCCCTGCAGCAGGTGTCTTTGTTCTGGTTCAGGTCGCAGTCACCGCGAGAGCTGAGGAGGAAAAGACGGAGAAAGTTAGATTACAGCAAAGTTCAGGCAACTTTAAAGTGACGATATGTGGATATTTTTGGAAGCAGAATTTGTTGAATTAGTAATGAAAATGACTAATTCTACATTAAATGTTCTTAAAGTTATTTCTGTTGATTCCCTCAAATATCTCCTGAGTTGGTAAAAATAGGAAATTTTTAATTGTAGTAGTTGTAACATCCAATCGCTGTCATGACTGAGGCACCATGATAGACATGACTTGTTTATTGTTGCCATGGAAGCTCATAATATTGCATTAAAGGCTGCTGCACAAGCATTCAGCTCTGCCACTCCATTTTTGTATCCAACTCATGTGTCTGCTGTTTACTTGTGAGGGACCATGCTGTCCTTTCTGACACCCAAACTCCCCCTGAAACATTGAATCCCATCACTGACCCTGGTTTAATTAGATATTTCCATGCAGAGTGGGGATCTGCTGCAACCTCAGGCCACCTTTACTCTTACATTTAATGACTTTAATTAACAAAATCTACCCCTTACCAGTTGTATTTGCTTTACTTTAAACTGGTATTTCCGTTTTGGTCAATTAATTTAACATTATAAAGGAGAAAAGCTGTTAAAAGTGGACTTCCTTCTACTAAACAGAAATGCTGGTTTACTGCTTTTAACCACAGCTCATGGTGTGTAATTTTCTTTTAATAGCTGCCTCAATTTAAAACTAAAGGACAGAAAAAAGGCTGTCGAGGTGACAAGTGATTACTCTCCATCCACAGTCAATGGTCTTCACTCACTATTAATTGCTTATGTTATCGTTAAGAGCCTGTGATGACAGGATGAGTTTCAAATCATCTGTGCTCGCTTGCTGCTTTAGGGATTTATATGGAAGTTGACATTGGATGACGCAAGTTTACATCCAGTAAATCCAATATTAAATTAGCCTGAATGAGCCCAGAAATTTTGAGCAACATCCCTGATGTCCAAATGTTTTTAATCTGGCAGTCTTTGTTAATGGGGCCTTATTTAGGTCTATTTTGAAAGAAACGTTCTCCATTGAGATCAGATCAGAACTCAAGCCTTTACTCTCATGGGCACACTAAAGCTGCACAGGCTTAAAAAATCATCTATACTACCACAGTCCTTCTGGTATAACCACACTGGAAAATACTATATTAACTCTGCACAGTACATTTTATCAGTTGTGTCTTTAGATGCACTTTTGTGGCTTTAAAGGACTGATATTAATGTTTTCAGTGTTTACTGTATTTATCGTTTAAGCCTTTATTTAGATTTTCTCTCACTGCTTGGGACAGAACGTTTATCTATCTTTCTATCTACTTAAGTGGTGGGAAACTGTTTGAGCCTCTGAGTTTGCATAAAAACCCAGACAGAGATCTGCTGCCACATTTCTCCTGCACATGCGAATGAGTAAATTGACGCCACCGTGTCACCCAACAAATCGACTAATGAATACGGATGGTGACAGGTAAAAAACAAGAGGATACAGACTAATTGTCACCCTGATACAATATCCTGTATTTCAAAGCTCGCGCCCTTACCCGTACTCTTCGAGGTTGAGTGTGTAGAGGATGAGCTCGGGTTTTCCCAAGGTGTTGTCTGTCTGCTCCTGGGTGGTAAAGCGCACACTCTTGGCCATCTCTGCCGCGTAGCTGCCAGGTCTCTCGCCCTCGATCCACACCTCCAGGTGCATAGGTGTCTTCTGCTGGCTCTTGGACCAATAGTGCACCGCCTGCGTCACATCAAAGCTCTTCCAGCCGGTTTCGTGAATGGGGATCAACCTGTGAACGTGAGCGATAAGGGCGATTAATTAAACTGAGATGAAACGGAAATTACCTGGAGAATAATGCAATTTAATTATTGCAATTAAGAAACCAGGTGACGCCCTGGTGTGGATCTGTGGTTAATATAATTTCTAAAAATCATTTGCAGTTATTGATGGACTGCTTACCGAGAATCTACCAGCGATGTCCGGTTGGATCCATTTGGCAGCACCTCCACCCAGTAGATGCTGACGCGCGCATTGTTCACGGGCCTGTGGTTCTTCCTCTCCATGGCATAGCGTTTGTGGAAGGAGGCCCGCTGGTACAGCTTCAGCTCTGCCATGGTCACCTCGCTGTTATCCGGGATCCTCGCCTCCATGTCGAACACCATGCGATGCCTCGTTGTGTCAGAATACACATACTCCCCAGAAATATCTGTAGCAAAGAGAATTTAAAGTGTTTTAGTGGATGTTTATGCTTGTACTAGAGTGCGCCAAGTAGCTGGTGCGCACCATTTCTGTTATTATGCGCAGAAATAAGAGATTAATGCGTGCGTAAAATAGTCCTTGCACGTTTACGCTACTTTTACGCATCAAAATAACTGTTTTATCTATGACTCTATGTATGACAGGTCTCATTTTTACTTGAAAAATGATCAAATAGCGTCCTTTACTTTCTAAAATATTGCATTTCCATACCTGCATTTCCAGGGATCCCCCTCAGAATGCCCGCCAGACTGGGCAGAGATCTCCTCCTCCGGCTGTGGTGCATCTTCAGCATTGACAAGTACTTGTTTCTGATATGCGCCGGAATAACAAGATTCTCCAAATCCCTCTTATGGATTTTAGGAACTTCATCCAAACCGAGTTTTTGTAACAGTGCGTCCTTCATATCCTGTTGCGTAAAAGCAGTGCCAAGCCCGAAGATTGTGGTGAAAAGCAAACAAGCGCGGAGGAAATCCATGATAGAAACTTCAGTGATAAACAGCAGCAGGCGCAGTAGCTCCAGTCACTCAGAGGTAGGCAGTGTGCCTCTGACACTCCCCCGGGGCCCCTTATATTGTTGCGGTCCTCCCAGTCGTTCGCACTTTGTCAATGGGGGCAGGGACCCTTATCAGAACAAAGGTGCGACCATACAGCCCCATCCTAAACAGGATATCTAAGTGGCTATACTTCAAACAGCAACAATTAAACTCAAGTGCCATCAGTATTGTGGTGTAACTTAACCATCACTGCAGCTATGCCTGATGTTGGTGGCCTGTGCTGGATTTGATGGCAGAGGGGTGAGCATGTTTGCCCTTACAGTTATAATCATTTGGGAAACATTAATGTGCTTGATTATTGCAACAATATACTCTCAAATGGTCTCAATATGTGCACAGGGGTGCACAATAATGGTGACATATTGATTTTAGAAAAAAATAGCTGACAGAGTTAAAGATCAACATATATGAATTTTTCTACAAATATTTGCAGCCAATATATTGCCCTTATATATCCTCAATATACAAAGACACACACTTACATATATATATCTATATATATATATCTATATGTATATATATATATATCTATATATATATATATATATGTGTGTGTATATGTATATATATATACATATATATATATATTATATATATGTATATATACATATATATATATTATATATATATGTATATATACATATATATATATATATATATATAAATAAAATGTATGAATATATATACATAAAATGTATGAATGTAAACATGAATGTGTCACAGTGTAAGGAGGTATATATTAATAAAGTGCATTCGTATCAAAATCAGGGTCTAATATAATGAGAACAAAAATGTCAGCATAATGGATTTCAGCAAAAATCCAATATCATGCACCCTGTGTGCAACATAATGTTTCCAATCTTCTTACATGTCAGTTTACCCCAAAATGATTGACATCACATGACAAAAAAAACAAAGATGCATGTTTTTGGAGATTGCATTCACTTTAAAACGCTGACTTTGAGCACAGTGTAATTATTTTGTAAGTATGTGATAAAAATGTATCATCAAATCAAAACCGGATCTTGACCAGCTGGAGTTAAACCCTGATGCTTCTGTATAGTTACGCTTTTAGAGCTGTAGCAGCTGACACATGCTATCAGTCATGATGTGTTTATTTCGCACAGTAGAACAAAGTTCTTACTTTTTTGTGTTCAGATTTTAATTTTTCCTTCAGAAGTAAATCTTGTGTCCCTGGTCCACCCTGAAGTGTGCTCCCTGCTGCTCCACATGCGTCCCAGACAGACATCTCTTGACCCTGTGAACCTGAAGTGCCCTCTCCTCAGTAGCACCCTTGTCTACACACACACCCCACACTCTGCCGTGTACATTCCTCTGGACGATGTCAGGCCGGGACAGTCTGGCAGCGGTCTGTCACACAGCAGCTTTACTCTTGTCTGGATGGCAGATTTTGTCCTTCAAAAATAACTGGACCAAGATCCTGATCTGGACTGGAAATCCAGACTGTTCATTGTGGGTACAAGTGTCTACCAAGGGGTCAAGAGGAAGTACTGCAGGAGTCTGAGGGAGGAGGGGACCTGCAGGATTAGATGTTTATTCCAAGCCCTGTCACCCATTCTTGGCCCTCTCTAGAAGATTAAAATTATTAGCCAAACAGACAGTTAATCCAGGGGCCGGGGGCCGGCGTGGATGTGGATTGGGGCAGGCTCTTCACAGGTTGGTGATTATCTGATTCCATTGCGAGGATTTGCCTTGCCTTTTTTGTCACACAAACATTAGAAGAGGGCTGCTCTCACTGGCTGGCCCACAGGGCCCTGCCTGGGGTTGTGTATTGGCCTGTGTTTGCTTAGAGATGTCAGACAGACTGAAGGGGCACACAGGAAGAGCAAATGACAGATGACTGCCAGACCAGCTCACTCCAGATATACTGCCCTCAGCACACAAACAAGACAAATTATTAATTAGTGCTGGAGACCAGTGGCTCTCAACTGGTCTGGTCTCAGGACCCCCCAACGCCTCCTTAATGAGATATCATGACCCTAATTAAAAATAAATCAGCAACTCCAATCCATTTCAAGATAAAATGCTGCAGCTTGAACATAAGATGAATCAAAAATATTTAAATGAACATGAACACAGAATGAACAAAACATGATTTGAACCTGTGTGTTGTCTCAAAGGGGCATTTAAGCATTTTTAGAGTGGAGCTGGATGAAGTTCATTTCAGTAGTTTAGACATAAGCCATGGTAATTTTGATCAGCTCTGACACTGTATGGAAAGAGCCAGCACATAAGCCAGGCCGTACACTGCTGCAGATGGGGCCAAGAGCTTCACATTATTTAGTACATTTTTGATAAAAGCAAGCATTATAAATAATGTCTAGGTGATTTTGCACACTGAACGCATTTAAAATGATTTACTTATTCACTATCGGGCCCCAGTGTTTTGGCACAGAAGGATATATTGGCTATGCAGACAGCAAGAAACAAAACAAAGGGGCTTGCTGACAGGACAGTTAAGTGTTATGAAGGTTTCAAGAACAATGTACAACCACCTACATGCTGTTTAAAAGTAAATAAAGTGCAATAAAAATGAACCATACTGCATGTAGCTCTTGACTCCACCTGTATGGCCATGATCTCCTGCCTGTTCTCTGCTTGCAGGAGTAAAATGATCAAAATCATCAAATGTTTAAGGGTTGACACGCACATCATACAGCTGCACTTTGATAATGCTATAATCTGAGCTCATAGAACCTCCTTTACCGTTCAGATTGTCTTAGTTGAGTTTTTAGTCCAAGATCTATTAAAGAGGTCTGTCAGGTTTAAATCAAAGTTTTGTGACTCATTCCTGCTTTTTAATTCAGAATTAATTATTCAGTGTTAAATATATATTAAATGTATTTTTTGGCATTTTGTGCCTGTATTGGTAGGAGAGAGACAGTGAATAGGCTTGTGAAGGGGGAGTAGGGGAAGACACTCTGCAAACTGGTCACAGGCTGGTTTCAAAGCCAGACTGTCAGAAGTATGTATATGGGACGTGCATGGTTGCTAACCACTCCACCAAACCAGCACCCCAGAGTTAAATAGTTTGGATTTAAAGTTTTTTCCTTGTGTTTACATTGAAATAGTAATTCAGAATTAAGGTTTACATAGAAAAAAAAAGTTTATTCGCCTTTATTCAAAGCCTGGAGGTAGGGAATGGTTCTGATTGGACAGGGGCAGACGTAACGTATTTATGTCTACTGGAAGAAAATCTCCAGTTCAGCGTCTACAGCGTCTCTGAAGAAGAAGAACCGGCACAGAAACAAAACTGTTCAGGTCTGTAAATGGGGCCAAGAGCTTCTTTTACCGAATTATAGATAAAAATAAACTTGAAGAAAGGGCATTGGAGTGACCCTACTCTTCATTTTATACATCTACTCCGTTTTATTTTTCCACCAGCCTCTTTTTTTTTTGGCACAACGCTGCACAGGCAATGTCCCTCTGCCTGGAGTGAAGGAGAACAGCAGAGGGGCGTCCTAGTGCTAAAGTAGAGCCTTGTTAATATGTTCAGCATAGAGAACACTCACCAAAACATTGTTTTTTAGTTTGTATTCATCTGAAGCTCAGTTATTCAAAACTTTTGGCCCCATCTGTACAGCTGAGCTTCAGTGACAGCTCTTTCTTACAGGGACAGAGCTGATCAACATCACTGAGGCTAACCTGATTTTAAGGATGCACAGTTAATTAAATGAATAGTACATATTGTTTCCATTAAATTATTATTAAAAGCTCATTAATTAAAGACAGCTTATGGCTTGATCAGTACAATAATTTGATATTTCTTCTATTAATTTCTAAAAATATAGATGAAGTATTTCTTGAAAACTGAAAATATGCATTGTTAAGATCATAAAGAATGCATGTGCAGTAAAGGGTATTAAGAAATGACAGCAAGACATCTTCATGCATTTATGTAGCACACTGCGTACAAAATACTGTAATTTTTGTAATTTAAAAAAGTAAAATGTACTATATTCATTAGAGTCAAACATCTAGATTTATAGCCTGAATATGGAAAATAATTATTGATATTTACTGCCAAGTACATTTAAGTATATAAGGAGGTTGGCTTGGTGAAGTGATGCAAAAACAATGAAGATGTAGTAAGATAAAAATATAGAGTTAAGATGAATAAAATAAAGTTTAAAAAAGGAAGAAATTGGTGCACATTGAATTAGGTAGATAGAAAATATATACATTATATACAATAGGCACAAAAAAGACCAGACATGTAGCCCATTACACTGAAGTACTAAACAGACACGTGTTTAACTTAAAATCATTGTAAATGTTGTAGTTTATTCTATAATAACGTATTTTTGAAAACATGTTTTTATTGCAGTGTAATTAAATTTCTCCCAGAAAGTCGTACGTTTTTAAGTTACCTTATTTTACTGTAACTATTGTACTATAACTACTTTATTATAATTTGTGGTGTAATTATCCATGTAAATGCATCTAACCAGTGTTTTTATTCTTTTGTTTTTATTCTTATTGTATTAAGAAGTTATTTTCATATGATGGTGCCTTTTTGGTGATGGTTGTCATTTGTTTTCCATATTCAATAGCATAGAAATCATTGTAAATTAGCATTATTGTATAGATTTCCTCAGCGCCCCCCTGCTGCTGGCGATTGTTAAAAATAGAGTAAAACAAAATGTATTGATTATTTTTTAAAAATATTTTAAAATGTATCTTGAGTCTCATCTGCAGACTGTAGTTTTATGTCAGATTGAGATAATTTGTTGTCATTATTTTTTGTAGTAAAAATGTTTTTTCTATATTTTATGAAATTTGTGGGCCCTACATAAGTGTCACTACCCCCCTCCCCCCACCCTTCAGAGTCAAGACCCCACATCTGCACCAAACAGCTTGTTTGAATATGATCAGTATGAAAATGATTCATCCAAAAAAATTGAATTATTAACAAATTTGAGAGACAAAAATATCTCAGCCCTGAACACATCACCCACACAGCTGTATAATTTCATAAGGTATCCTGATAAAAATGTAATTACTGCAGTCATCAATGAATTTTAAAATTTACTGATTCACAAAAAACTGTACGTTACATATACGTTATGTTTTAATTGTCAAATTGTAGTTGTTTGCTTACATCAAAACATGGTAAAGCACATTATTATATTTTATTGATTAACACTTTCATGCATGGAGTCCGCTTCAGTAGACAGATATTTGGAATTAATGTATACCCTTTAGTTTGCAGCACCATGTCCAGCAACCAGGAGGTAAAGTCCCAAACCCTTGTCCTGAGTTTCATTTTTATTATGTTGAGATATTCCATCATAAATCTAAATTTCACGTACTTCTTGTATTTTACATTTTGGTGGAATTTACAAAAGAATAGTTGGATTAATCAGCAGTAATAGGCCTACATATACTTCAGATTTATCCTTTTTAAAAATAAAAATAAAAAAATAATAATACTCTTAATGTTGTCAAAGACATTTGTGGATCTTTATTAAATTCCACTAAATTACTTTTTATAACGTTGATGCTTGGTGTCCTCTCTGGTGGGCAGATGCATAACTCCTTCAAGATATACATTCGAAAAAATATAAAATTCAACTTGTTTGAAGGCAAAAACAAACATTGTAAAAAGTTATTAGTAATTAATGCATGAAGGGTTAAAGTGTCATATTATAGTCATTAATGTGTGTTGGTAAGAACAACATTTATTGAGTGGATTAAGTGAGTCAATTATAATTTTAGTTTTATAAAGGTCAATTAGGTTTGAAATTCTTCATTCTGGTTATTGATATTTCCACAATAAAAAAAAAGACATTTTCAGTTTTAGATACGTTTTTGAAATATTCAAAAATATTTTTGTCTTCATGTTTTTACCTCCACCAAGGAGGATTTGTTTTTGCCAACATATGTTTATCTGTTTCTTTCTTTCTTTCTTTCTTTCTTTCTTTCTTTCTTTTCTTTTCTTTTCTTTTCTTTTCTTTTCTTTTCTTTTCTTTTCTTTTCTTTGTTAGCAATATTACATAAGAACCACTGGACAGATTTGGTTGAAATTTTCAGGAGATGTTGGAGATGACCTAACTTGATTTTGGTGGTGTCACATAACTGTTGTTGGTAAACTTTTGTTTTTCCTCAATAATTGTCCAACAAACAATGATATCAACATAATTCCGAGCACTAGGTGTGGGTTTTCAGGGTCAAGGAATCTATTATGATGATAACTTTATCATGGAGCTGTTGTTTATAGACCTCAGCACAGGTTTTCACTCTCCAAGTGCTATCTAGTTTGACAGGTGTTCTAATAAGTAAGTTTAGCACTCTACATTTGATATATATATATATATATATATATATATATATATATATATATATATATATATATATATATATATATATATATATATATATATGAGTTATAACACATTTATCAACAAAATCTGTAACTATATATATACACCTTTACTTAACCAGGAAAAGAAACTCATTGAGATTCAATTCATCTCTTTTACAATGTTTCTTACATTCACAAACAGCATTACTCACAAATACTCAAGACCTGTAAGACACTTAATGTACAAATAATGAAGACATTTGACGGGCTGGATTATTAAAGGAAGCAAGATCATCTGTCAACCCATCTGCAGCCAGATGCCTCAGTGTTTACGTCATTTAACATCCTCTTAAAAGTGTCCAATGAGACCAGCTCATTAAGTTTCAGTTTTACAGATTGTCCTGTTTTTGTGGATAAATACTGTTTTATTTTGGGCTTACTGACTCCTGTTAATGCATTCTCCTCTTTAACCCTCTCTTGCATGAATTACTAAATAACTTTTTACAATGTTTGTTTTTGCCTTCAAACAAGTTAAAAATCATTTTTATTTTATTTTTTTTCACTGTTAGATTTTGAAGGAGTTGTGCATCTGCCCACCAGAGTGGACACTAAGCATCAACGCTATAAAAAGTAATGTAGTAGAATTTAATAAAGATCCACAAATGTCTTTGACCAACATTAATTAAGAGTTTTATTATTACTATTATTATTTAATAAAGGGATAAATCTAAAGTCTATGTATTACTGCTGATTAATCCAACTATTCTTTTGTAAATCCCACCAAAATGTAAATAAAAAAGTATGTGAAATCTGAATACAGGCATAATGTCCAATTTGTCCTTCGATGACTTTTTGGATTTATGATGGAATATCTCAATAAAATAAAAATGTGAAAAAATAATATTTCTATGAAACTTAGGGCAAGGGTTTGGGACTTTACCTCCTGGTTGCTGTACCTGGTGCTGCAAACTAAAGGGTATACATTTATTCCAAATATCTGTCTACTCCATGCATTAAAGGGTTAATATTGTCTGACAGAGAAGTTCAGCAGTTCAGATCACAGTGACCATCTCCACCAAAGCCTCCATGTGATCTTCAGACTGTCCTCCAGCATGATCAGAGCAGACATGTAAATCAAAAACACATTCATTGTCCAGTCCAGCCAAAGGCCAAGTCTACAGGCCCGTTCCCCTCAGACCTCTTCTCCTCTCAGCCTCACATTACAACCCCTAATTCGGGAAATTAAGATTCCCTTTGTGTGACATTTCTCAGTCTTTCTTCCTTCCCATACCAATCAAAGACAAGTTTCCTAGTTCAAAGCTACAGCTGATGCTCCAAGGTGCCATTTCTTTTCAATCAAAGGCCAACGAGCTCACACAATCAACAACTCAGGTGTTAATTAACATCCACGCATTTGCATTCAAAAGCAGTCCAATTTATGGGTCATCGCCTTCCATTTGTGCAGCATGAAATCCCCCTTTGCTCTTCGCTCTGCTGCTGCGGGCCTGGCTGGAAAATGGAAGAGCTGACTAACAGTTCTGCGTGTTGTTTGCGCTGCTCAGTATGTATCAGCATCTTTATTTGGAGTCTCCCTGGGAACAAGGCGGCGCTGCAGGCTGCTCCACAGAGTCAATATTGAACTTGTGTTGGTGGTCAGCCCAAACTCCTCATTATGCACCCTGCTCCATTGTCACCAGCTTCCTGATCCACTATTTACCGCTTTATCTTAATATCAAATATTTGGGTCGATTAAGCCAGCGCGTTATTTTGCACCTAAATGGCCCTCACAAAGCCCGAGGCCGGCTGCAGACATGCGGGTCCACTCCAGTCTGGATCAGGCCGTGCAGCTGGCTGCCAATAATCATCGATCAGTCTGACAGAGGGGGAAGCGCCAGACCTGTGCACAGACAGCATCGTTATTGCTCAATGGCCTCTACATGTAGACGGAGTACAGGCAGTCTAATTACATTTCACACAACTAACGAGCGCTCATTCAGGCTTTAATCCCGCTGGAGACTTAACCCAATAGGATCAGACATGATTAGAGGGGACGGACAATTAATATTTTCTCTGACTTTTAATTAATTGACAGAGACAGAGTTTAAGTGTGCAGCTTAATTATAAGGAATCTTATGAAGCATTGTATTTAAAAACGTCCACTGGCTCCACATTTCAGGTAAACTGCTGCGCATGCATCAAGTATCACTCAAATAAATTCTGTTACGTATTAAAATAATGATAATAAATCTAAATCAGAGCTCCAGATCTGAATTTCCCATGACCAACACAAGAAAAAAGTCCCTTTTTTAATATTAAACACATGGCAGCTGCAGTGAGGCGCAGCGCTCAGCAGGGGGCGCTGCGGCCTCACAAAGCAGGAGCTCGCGCCTCTGCTTCACTGACTCATGATTTCTCAACCAGGAGACCCCCACCCCCCAAAAAATGTGTATGACCTCTGCCCTCTGCTTTTTGATTAGTCTATCAAATATGAAATACTTATTAAAACTCTACAGCAGCGCTTTGGAGAGAATTTGGTCAAACAATATTTATGTTTTTTTTTCTTTTTTTGATTCAAATAGAATACAAACACTGACTTGTAAATGTGCCAGGCAGGTTGATGTACTGATTTGTAAGAGTGTGAACAATCTTATAATAAATGTAGCACATAAAACAGCAGTGCCAGACAGAAGAAAGGCGACAGAGAGGCTACACAAAACAGCATGAGCTCTACATTAATTTACAGACACATACAACAAAACATAAACTGATATAAAAGATCATCAGGGTTAAAGTGGATTAAAGTGTTGTGTAATCCAGGAGCTGCAGAGTGTAAAAGTGATATTTTTACACACCACTGTAAAAGTGCTAATCAATACATTATTCCATGTCAGTTATATTGAGTTTTATGGACACCGCGTCTATATAATAGCTGTTATTAATCATTGCTATTTAAAGGGTCTGAGACAAGCTGCAATGTAGAAAATGTTTAAATGCAATCTAAAAACTAACCTATTCAGCCAGGCTTTCATGCAGAACTTTATTATTTTAATGACTATTATAATCATTTATTTCTGAGTAGCAATTCTTATTATTTTTAGTTTAATATTTTATTGTCTGATATTTTATTCCATTTTTACTATTTGCTTATATATTTTGATATAGTTCTTGTCTTTTACATTTAATTATTTTAGGTTTAATTTTAATCTTTTAACATACTTTTATTTGTTTTAAATATATTTTTAGTGTCTTATTTAGATGTCTCTTAGTTTTATTCTTTACTCTCTTAGATGTTTCCTAATTTTATTGCTTTGCTTTTTCTTGTATCTGTTGTTATTTGTTTTTTTTATTTTAATTGAACTTATGTAGTGTGCATTAATCTCCAAATCTTCTTGTCATCCTACCAACTCTTCATTACAATTACAGTGGCATACTACTGAGTAGATGGACTTATGATGAGTGTTTATTTGCCAAGTGGTCAAATGAAAATTATTGTCATCATTTATGTACGTGTGTGTGTATATACATGCAGATATGTGTGTGTGTGTATATATGGATGCGTGTATATATTATATATATATATATATATATATATATATATATATATATATATATATATATATATATATATATATATATATATATATATATATATATATATATATATATATATATATACATATATTTTTTTATATATATATACATATATATATACATATATATATGTATATATATATATATATATATATATATATATATATATATATATATATATATATATATATATATATATATACATATATATGTATATATATACACACACACACATACAGACTTTGTCAAACTTTTGTCTTGATGTAAAGCACTTTGAGCTGCACTTGAATATGTATGAACTGTGCTATATAAATAAACTTTGATTGTTTGATTGATTGATATTTAGCATAGTTAACTCCTGAATGAACAGTCATACACAGACAACTGGAAAAGAAAAATGAAACCTGAAATTCATTGTTAGCACATGTGCTTGTGTTCATAAAACTGGAGTAACTTAAAAACCTGCATTTTTAACTATTTTTAACACGACTTTGCTGAACCTTTATTATCTTACGTTGTATTATTGTTGATTCATGTAGTGTATTTATTGAACCTGCTAAGAGACCATGGGTGCACCTTAGCATTCACGCTAACTCTGAAATATTTACATCTGTATCATATACTAATGTTCATTAATGCTCAATGTTCCTTCCAAGCAAACATGAATTTAATTAATCTGTAGTCTGCCAAAACCCTCATACAGCCATGACATGAGCCACAAAATATCCATAAATATCTCTCTGATTTTTAATCCACACAGTTTTATTTAAATGTCCACATTAATATATTTATTACTACATTATTCTTTTGTACTTATTGTAGGATTCTGCTGATTATTTCCTGGAAGCTCTCATTTCTTCAGAAGTTTGATTAAGTCCTGAGACATGCTTTTATCGCCAAGCCAATCCTGATTTGACTTGGGTTTGTTTCATTGTATTTTCCACAGTTTGGTTTATTCATTTTATTTTGGTGAATATGTTTAGTTTTTAGAACTCTTAAATGAGCTTCATTTCTTTTAGAGTTCTTCAAAAATGTCATGTTTCCAAAGTATTTTCTTGATTTTTTTCTTGGTTTATGTTTGTAACCCACTTTTGTTTTGTTGTATGTTTTATTGTTTTTTATATTGTTGCTGTCCTTGTGAAACATTTTGCACAAAGTTTGTTCTGCGCAAAATAAAAGAAAAGAAAACTAAAAATAAGGAACAAGGCAGCATAATAATGTAACACATGGCCTTTTCTGTTTTAAGACAAAGTTAAAGATGAAGAGGTAAAAAATCTTTTGGTTGATTTTGAAGGATCAGGGACTGAGAGCACCGTCAGTCATGATCATTTAAAATGACTTGAATTAGTCTGATGGTGCCTCTTTGAAAAGAACTTTTATTAGCCTGTCTGGTCTGAAATAACACATTTTTTTCACACTGACCCTGAAATAAGGCATTTAGTTAGCCATTCACTGTGTGAATATCACAATATATTTAAGCCATTTCAAAATATTAATATATTTATGAAAATTTGTTATGAATTTGAGCACTTTGCCCTTTATTTAACTGTTTTTGTTATTTGATGTTTGTTTGTTTGTTTTTAGTTTTTTTAGTTTCATTCAACCCACTTTAACCCTTTAACTCCCAGCTCAAATGTTTGGCAGCAGTTAATAAATTAGTAATATTTAATGTGTTAAAAAAACATGTCAATGTCAGTGTTTTAGGATACAGAATAGACTCAAACAAACCCCCAATTTTTTTTTTTTTTTTTTTTTTTTTTGTGGGGGGAATTAAAGGTTTAAAAGCAAAAAGCTAGTATTATTATGATCAACATTATTATTTTAATATGCAACCATTTCTCGATTTGATTTTTATATAAAAAAAATCTGATATTCATCCAAAAGAGTTTTGTGTGTTTTTCAAACTCAGTATAATTTATTTTAAGTTTTTTTTTCATTTACAAATATTTATGCATTTTCTAATTCCGTCCCAAATATTTCAGCATTTTTATGTCATAACGTAATCAACTGTTAGCTCTTTAAACCTTAAATCCCACAGCATAAAATATATATTTTTGGTTTATTTGTAGTTTTCTTTGTTTCCTGAAATGTTAAATCAGACAAAATTTTGATTTGTTAAGTTTTTTAAAACCTTAAATATCCTTGTTTTTATTGATGATCTCTGCCAAACAGTTGAGCTGGTAGTTAAAGGGTTAAAATACAACCAAGACACTAACACATAATCAACATCTCAACAACTGCTTGCATATAATGCATATTCTAAGGCTTAATTCACCAAGTATTATTATTATTTTTGGGCTCATTGTGAAGGACGGAGAGTGTGATGCTTTTCTTTAAAAATGTTCACACAACTTTCCTTAGAACAGGACTGACGTGAAAACAACAACACGAAGTCTCTGCCCCATTTGTTAGTTCTGAAACAGATTAATTTCATCTGTAATGTTGTCAGAAAGTCACATGAATAAGAAACTTTCCCCAAAGCCCTGATGGTGTTTCCCACTCACTCTGCGTACGTACATGATACTTGAAAAGGATCAGAGCAGCCGTAGTGACACCAACGGGCTGATAATGAGCTCTGTGATTAAACCTCCTCTGAACTTCTGAACACGCCCAAAGTGATTAACCACAAAACTGTTAACGCCATAAGGAGAGCCAAATCAGAGTGAATCAAAGGGAAATCAGTCCTGATTAATCAGAGGCAGTACATACAGCTAAGATATCAATGAAGTCAGTACAATGGAGAAGAAAAAGCAGCTGTAGTTTCTCCCTCTGACAGAAAGTCATCTCTATCGGTGCTTTCGATGGTTGATGGTTGGATCTCTTCATTGATCATTTCGTTGATTAATGTTTATAATGTTTATACTTTTGCATTTAATCATAATAAAAGTAATGTCATTCAAGAACTGAAAAGGAATAATGCCAATTTAACCCTATAAAGCCAATCGTATCATATTTGATACATACCTTTATAATAACTCTATCTACTCAATATGATCAACAAATTACAAAAAAACATCTGAATACAATCAGATAAATGATAAAAATGTCCTCAAATGGATTATCAGTTGCCAAAAACACCTAATGTATCAAATGAGATATGAAAAATCTATATGTTGACATTTTGATTTTTATGGATTTTAGCAGAAAGTGAAACAAACATTTCAGCTCCAAAAAAATAGAATTTTCTGGCTATAATCTATGGTCTTGGGCCTTAAAGGGTTAAATTTGCTATTCTGCTGTCAGGCACAACCCTCCTGTTATCAAAATTACTACTTTTTAGGAAATAAAAAAGTCTCACAACTTTATTAGTGAATATTGTACTGTCCTGATTACTTTTTTTAAACATTTGGTTAAATATTTATAAAAACCCACTGATCAACATGGAAGGTGACCAATAGTACTGTTTTATGAAAAGAAACTGAAATCCTGAAAAATGAAGATATAGGAGGTTTGTGTCCAACAGCAACAATTCTCTAGTTATTAAGGTTTGGATAACTTTCTTTCTTTAAAGACTGATATTTCAGAATTTTGCTTACACATTCTTATTTTTTTAATTCAACAGCTGCCTTACAGTGAACGGAAATAATGAACAGTATACGAACAAGAGCTGCGCTGAAAAACAAACTGCTAAAATAACTATGAAAAAGGAGTTAAAGAAAGAAAATACAAAATATGTAAAACACAAAATACATAAAAAGGACCCCCATCATTCCTGGAGAAGGTTCAAGTCTAAAATAAAGTCACATTTTAAGGTTTTTTGTCATGAAGTTATGGTCATTTCATCATCACATTTAAAGACTGTGGTTTCTGTTCAGTTTAACTCACTTCATGTAACAATACATATTGCAATAGTAAGTAAAACTACACATTTTGAAATCATTTTGATTTTATTTGTTTTGTGCTGACCCACCTAAGCATCCTCTGCCCCTCCAGGAGGTCCTGATGTCCACTTTAGAAGCCACTAGAATAATTAATAAATTAGAATAACATAAAGCAATAATAAGTCATTGATATGTCTAAAACTATGGATACACAATATATAGGGATGATAAGAGTATCAGGCCACATCAGCCTAATGAGTTAAATATCTGTATTGGCTGATATTGAAATTGCTGCTGTTATTTCCAGCTGATTTATTGGTCATGTATTGGCTTGAATATAAGCAAAATACTAAAATGTAACAATGTGCTGCATCTTATCATCACTGCAGTAAAGGAACAAGTCAATATTCATAAAGTAAAGTGTGCTCTTGACCAAAACATCTTTACCAGTATCAGAAATTTGGCATAGAGGATTTGAGCAAAAATACATTCACGTGCATCCCTATTGGAAATCAGTCAACCCATATCCCAGCAGTTTATTGGAGGGTCTTTTTTTTAACATATATTTATTGATTTTATCACAATGACTTACCCATGAACATCATAACTAACAGCGTCAATATATTACCCCCCAATCTGGCAAAAAAACAAAAAACAAAAAAACATACTGTACAAGAAATAAGTCCAATAATTTCACAGCAGTGCATAAATCATAATATTAGTCACAATTCAAGGTTGTGAGCTTCCAGAAAGTCCATGTAAGGTCTCCAAAGGTCCGCTAAGTTTTTTTCCTTCTTCTTTATAATATATGTAAGTCTCTCCAAAGCTAGAGAGGTCATAAGCTCCTTTTTCCACATGCTGCTGGAAGGCGTGTCCACACTCCTCCATAACAATGCGATTATCCTCCTGGCTTGTAAGACTCCGAAATCAACAAGCAGTGACTGATTCTGAGACACAACAAAATTCTCAGGAAATATTCCCAGTAAACATATTTTGACACGCAAGGGAACTCCTTTCCAACTATGACATCCACACAGTGTAAAACACTCTTCCAGAATTGGTGTATCTTCGGGCACTCCCATAGCAATGAATTAACGTGCCTTTTGTGTCCCTGCATTTCACACAAATATCAGGTACAGTAGGGTATATTTGGTTCAACCTGCAAGGAGTAAGGTAGGTGCGTATATTGTAGAAACTTAAATTTAGTACAAAACCCAAAACCAGTGAAGTTGGCGCGTTGTGTGAATCATAAATAAAAACAGAATACAATGATTTGCAAATCCTTTTCAACCTATATTCAATTGAATACTCAGCAAAGACAAGGTACTTAACGTTCGAACTGGTAAATTGTATTAATTTTTTCAAATATTAACTCATTTGGAATTTGATGCCTGCGACATGTTTCAAAAAAGCTGGCACAAGTGGCAAAAAAGACTGAGAAAGTTGAGGATAAATGGCTTTGGCTTTGCATAGTACAGGTTTAACTTGCACTTACAGATGTAGACGAACTGTAGTTACTGACAGTTGTTTTCTGAAGTGTTCCTGAGACCATGTGGTGATATCCTTTACACAGCGATGCCGGTTTTTGATGCAGTACCGCCTGAGGGATCGAAGGTCACAGGCAGTCAATGTTGGTTTTCGGCCTTGCTGCTTACGTGCAGTAATTTCTCCAGATTCTCTGAACCTTTTGATGATATTACGGACCGTAGATGATGAAATCCCTAAATTCCTTGCAATACCTGGTTGAGAAATGTTCTTAAACTGTTGGACAATTTGCTCATGCATTTGTTCACAAAGTGGTGACCCTCGCCCCATCCTTGTTTGTGAATGACTGAGCATTTCAGGGAAGCTGCTTTTATACCCAATCATGGCACCCACCTGTTCCCAATTAGCCTGTTCACCTGTGGGATGTTCCAAATAAGTGTTTGATGAGCATTCCTCAACTTTCTCAGTCTTTTTTGACACTTGTGCCAGCTTTTTAGAAACATGTTGCAGGCATCAAATTCCAAATGAGCTAATATTTGCAACAAATAAAGTTTACCAGTTCAAATGTTAAGTATCTTGTACTTTGCTGTGTATTCAATTGAATATAAGTTGAAAGGGATTTGCAAATCATTGTATTCTGTTTTTATTTACGATTTACACAACGTGCCAACTTCACTGGTTTTGGGTTTTGTATTAACAGACAGGTCTGAGCTTTAAAACAAGCCCTTTGCCAGTCAGCTTGCTTAATGTCCTCCTCTATATCAGTTATCCATACTTCCATTTTTTTGGAAGATGACTCTTTGGAATAACATTAACTTATAAAACAATGAAAATTGTCCTTTGCCATTCATGTGGGGTAGAGTTAACTGCTCAATTTTAGATAATGAAGGTACAGACAACAGTTGTTTATTGATGGATATAATAAAATATTTTGGTTGCAAGTATTTAAAGAAGTTTTTTCTCAAAATTTATTAGAGGGTCTTTATGGAAACATCCATCCATCCATCCATCCATCCATCCCTTATCCCCGTCAGGGTCTCAGGATTTGGAGCTTATCCCAGCTGTTATTGGGTGAGGCAGGGGGTACACCCTGAACTGTCGCTGTCAATCACAGGGCCACATAGAGAGACAGATAACCTGCTTGCTCCTACCTAATGGCAGTTTGGAGTCACCAATTAACCTCATAATGCATGAGCATGATCAATGAGACAGGGCGACATATTTGATCCTCAGGTCATCAAACACCTGCAATAGATACAGAATATATACAGTATGTAAGCTTCACTTTTTAAGTTGCACAGGTTTTAACGTAAACAAGGTAACTATCTTCAACCAATCAAAAAGACAAACAAATGTTTTGAAAGCAACATCAAGAGCTGTTTATGTAAAATTATCATGCCCTTTTTTATGCAGAACATGTAAAATCCAGACAATCAGTAGACTCACTGCAGAAAATATCAGCTGTTTATCTGTTTCTCATAAACATTCATGCCAGTGTAGCACGCTTCAAATTACACCCAGTCTCCATCAAATTATGTTTTATGGACACAACTTCAGAATCAGGTTCTGAATCTGAATTTGTATTTATTGCCAAGTACATTTGCACAAACAGGGAGTTTGACTTGATAAACTGGTGCAAAAACAATTAACATGTGGTAAGAATGAAATTAGTGCAAATCGAATTAGGTAGGCACAAAAAAAATACAAATTATATAATAAAGACAAAAAAAGTACAAACACACAACCCAACGATATTTACATAAGATGAAGTGAAGGAGCTGTGTAGATGAGGAGTGACCTTTTGGCTTTTTTTACGGTAGATATATATAACTATAAATGTAAATACAGAGTGCACTGGGCTGTTCATGATCCCGACAGCAAAAAGGAAGAAACTGTTTGTGATATTTCCATCTCAGAATTTCCCTTCTGTGACAGAAAAGGTCAAATTGTTTGAAAATAGCAGTGTATTATCCTAAAAATGGCCTCTCTGAGACAAAAACACACCAAGCGCCTGCCCCCCTCCCTCAGACTGTGATGCATTGTGGGCCGTTAATCATTAATAGTTGTACTTTGAGCAGCAATAAGAGCACTTCAAAGGGACGGGCCTTTTTCAAACAGGACATGATAATGAAGTGAAAGACTGTAAGTGAACCCATTCAGAAAGCAAACAGTTAATTTTTAACTTAATTCTGTCATATTAATTAAAGAAAGACTGACAGTTTAAAGGGGTAGTTCGGGTTTTTTTAGGAGAGCTGTATGAAGATCATGTCAACTGTAAACACATTAACTACAGTGATTCTGTGAGGAGAGACCAACGTGGACGCTAGGTCACATTTGGCTGCATTCGGGGCCATAATTAAAAATAGTTGTGTGAAAGCAAACTGAAAAGCAGTGTTGGGGTGATTAGAGTCTGTGCTTCACACATGAACAATGTTTTACTTTCCCAGTAGCTAGTCCTTTATTTTGGTGATGAAGTTTTACAAAGTAAAAAAGCTCTGAAGGCACAAATCTTCACCAAGGCTTATCCAACATTCTCAAGCAAGTTAACAAACCCTTGAAAAAGTTCCTGGATCCATATCTGGATTCAGATCACCATCAAATCACTTCTTCCTTGTGCCATGACAAACATTATTTGAAAGTGACATCCAAATGGGATGAGAAGATGTTGAGTTATTAGCAAAATGATAAAAAACTGCCCCACTTAACAATGTTGAAAAATCTGTTTGTTTGTAAATGTATCCACATCCAGGTTCAGATCACCGATAAAGTATTGTCACAGGTGCTGGCTTGGTTGGCACGACCCAAATACATGCTTTGCCAGCCGAGGTGTGAATCCAGCCTGTGGCCAGTTTGCAGAGTGTCTTCTTACTCCCTCTCGCCCCTTCACAAGCCACTCCACTGTCTCTCTCTCTCCTATCAATCAAACAAAACTGCCAAAAAAAAAAATCTTTAAAGAGACTGTGAGGAGCTTCTAATTAATTGCAAAAAAGTCTCACTTTTAGATATAAGCCTGATCGAAATAGACACTTTGAGATGAGTTTTATAGCATCAAAATAGGTTATTTATAAATGCTATTCCTTAGCTTCTTGGTCGGGTCAGACAGGATTGGACTGGCCTGGATACTCAACTTCGGGAACAAGACAATTAAAACTAGAGCAAATTCATATTATTCGGACACGTCTTAGAGCACCGGGCTGTAAGTAGCCATATGTAGCCGGCTACAAAACTACGATACTAAGTTTTTCAAAAATTGCTTGTTGTCACACATCAAAAACTACCGCTACGTAACTAGAAGAGATACATTACCTCGTCGCTTTGCATCCTGGAAGTTGTTGAAAAAAAGAACTTGTAAAGCAATACAGAGTTCTGAGGAAGGTCCGGGCTACAACACAACAAACACACGCTTTGGCTTGGGTTACGCCTTGGTGCGTTCCAGTTGTAGTCAGAAGTAGGAATTTACGGGTTCTGAGTAGGAAACTGCAGCTCGAACGCCCCCCGAAGTCTGAATTTCCTACTGGGAACTCGGTGAAACCTCGTCACCCCCGAGTTGACAATCCAAGATGGATGCCCCCAGTGTGAACAGTTATTTAGCTCCTGTAATAATCAATTTATTTGCATTTCTGACTGGGATGTGTCGCTCTAGATCAGCTGTATACATAGTATTGTTAGACTTATTTTAACAAAAATGTTGCCATAGTGATAATCACATTCTTCATGTGATATTTGTGAACAACAACGCAGGGCGTGCTAACAACAGCTAACAATAGCCTGGTAGATCGGCATGTTTTTTTCAGACTTCAACTGGAATGCCGATAAGTTGGAGATGATGTCACTCTCAGTTCTGAGGTTACTACACAGTCCCTTTAAATCATGTCTTCCTTGTTGTTCCATAAACAGCATTATCGAAAGTTTCATTGAAATCTAGCAATAAGGGTTAAAGTCAGGGGGGGTCCAAACTATGACCCCGGGGCCATTACAGCAGCAAATACCATCAATCATACATATTTTCTGCCATATTTACTTTGTCACAAGGTCTCAGTTTAAAAGTATACAGCAATATTCATCTTCAAGCACCAACATTCTTGCAGTTTACTCTTGTTTTGTGTCCGACTATGAAGATACGCCGCCAGTTTCTCCCATCTCTGCTGATCAGAAGGTCATTCTGGCACTGACTAGGTGTGAATCCAGTGATTGCACAGGGTTACAAGAGCCCCTCGACAGGTGATAACCCACCCCTTAACCCTAAAACTTTAACTTCAATACACTAAAAGTGAGGTGCAGCAAGTGGCTCAGTCGTCCATGTATTCCTCTTTATCTGGCCCCCTATGTAAAAAGTTTGGACACCCCTGGTTTAAGTTAATCTCCTTGGTGGGGGTAATAAAGGGGTGTGAAAGTGTGGAAGTACAGCAAATTTGAGTAGAGTGCATATTCCCCCCATGCTGTTTTCTTTAGGTTTTACCTACAAAATTCATTGAATATCCCTTCATTTGTGAGCAGTTCTTGGTCCCATTTGCATCAGCGCAAATGTAAATATATTAACCTTCATGTCTGTGGCACCTTTCACAGATAAAAATTACCATAAGAAATGCAAATAGCACAGGGTAAAACAGAAAAGAACAAGAGAGCACAGAAACAAGCTCCAGAACAAAGAGTCGTGATTCAGCTGAAACTAAAAGCCTCTAAATAAATGAGCTCAGCTGTTTCTTAAATCATCAGCAGACTCACACAGCGTTAAGACAGAGAGAGAGCCTGCCATGACCGAGGTGCTACGGCCTGGGAAGAGCAATCTCTGGTTTTAAAGCATGTGCAGGGGACCATCAAGTGCCTCTGGTCTGATGATCTCAGCGATTATGCAGAAGAATAGGGGCACAAGAGATCAGAATGTATGAGGAGTCTAGTCCATGAAGGGCTTTAAAAGTCAGCACCAAGTCCGTAAAACTGGTTCTAAAACTGACAATGAAGGATCAAACCGGAGCAATGTGAGCTCTTCCCGTAATGCCATTCAAAAGCATTGCAGCTGCATGTTTGCAGGTGGTCAAGCAGTGATATGTTAAAACAAGTCAAAAGTTCTTTGCAGTAATCCAAACAGGAAGACTTACAGTACAGGCCAAAAGTTTGGACGCACCTTCTCATTCAATGTCTTTTCTTTATTTTCATCACTATTTACATTGTAGATTCTCAATGAAGGTATCAAAACTATGAATGTGGAATTATGTACTTCATTAAAAAGTTTGAAATAAATGAAAATATGTCTTATATTCTAGTTTCTTCAAAGTATCCACCCTTTGGCTCTGATTACTGCTTTGCAGACTCTTGTCATTCTCTTAATGAGCTTCAAGAGGTAGTCACCTGAAATGGTTTTCACTTCTCAGGTGTGCCTTGCCAGGGTTAATTAATGGAATTTCTTGCCTTTTTAATGGGGTTGGGACCATCATTTGTGTTGTTCAGAAGTCAGGCTGATCCCCAGCCCACAGCCCTATTAGACAACTGTTAGAATTAATATTATGGCAAGAACCAATCAGCTAAGTTAAGAGAAACAAGTGGTCATCATTACTCCAGTGTGAATCTACAATGTAACTAGTGATGAAAATAAAGAAAACACATTTAATGAGAAGGTGTGTCCAAACTTTTGGCCTGTATTGTAAATGAACAAATACTCTTTTCAAATTTAGAAATGTCTCTCCCCCCACAGGACGAGCTGACCAGAGTCACTGTGGCTAAACTATTGACTGCTGGCATGAACTTCATCACCCCACTTTAAAAAAACATTGAACTGTCCCTTTAAAAGGTCATCATCATTGCTGGTCATTGTTTTGCAGCAGTACATATTCTAGTTTGTAAATGTTGGCCCACAGGCTGTGTCAGTTCAGTCATAACAGAGCAAACAGATCAACAAAAAGTCCCTGACAGAGACTTTCATTCATTCAAAAGTTTAGTATTGATCTGTCATTTGTTCTCTATAAGCTGTCTGTGCATGTGTGAGTCTGTCTCAGTCAGCCTGCAGGGACACAACAGATCAAAATCCATTTGTGTGTGATTAAGTCAGGGGTGGGCAACTTTGAAACTCATGAGAGGCATTATGATGATCATTTCACTATCAGAGGGGATCGTTGTTACAAAGTGAAGGATAATATTTATTAGACTAGAAAAGCACTTGGAGAGCGCAAACCTCCGCCAGCACCACAGTCCTTAGCCATATTGTGATTTTCACCATAAATATTAGTCCTACCTTTATTTCATGTAAATATTTAGATTCCTTGACCATGAAAACATATCATTAGCAACTGGATTCATATTTACCACCACCAAGGAGGTTATTTTTTCGGGAGAGTTTGTTTGTCTGTCCGTCTGTCTGTCTGTCTGTCTGTCTGTCTGTCTGTCTGTCTGTCTGTCTGTCTGTCTGTCTGTGAACAAAATAACTCAAAAAGTAATGGATGGATTTTGATGAAATTTTCAGAAAATGTTCAGCATGGGAAAAGGAAGAACTGATTCGATTTTGGTATTGATCTGGATCAGCGTCTGGCCACCATGACGAAAAATGTGATTTCTGTGAATAACTACTGAACTAAAATAGATGTCATTATGAATCCAGTTGCTAATGGTATGTTTTCATGGTCAATGAATCTAAATATTTACATGAAATAAAGGTAAGACTAATATTAATGGTAAAAATCACAATATGGGTGAGGACTGTTGCGCTGGCGGAGGTCTGCGCTCTCCGAGTGCTTTCTAGTTTGTCTTTTTGATTGGTTGAAGACAGTCACCATGTTTAAGTTAAAATTCACAGAAATCACATTTTTCATCATGGCGGCCAGACGCTGATCCGGATCAGCACCAAAATTGAATCAGTTCTTCCTTTTCCCATGCTGAACATTTCCTGAAAATGTCATCAAAATCCATCCATAACTTTTTGAGTTATTTTGTTCACAGATGGACAGACAGACAGACAAACAAACTCTCCCGAAAACAAAACCTCCTTGGCGGAGGTAATTATCATAAATACAAATCATAATTATGAAATTCATAAATAACACATTTTCATGATTATGCAAACATTTTTATCTAAGGCTCAAAAGAATAAATTCAAAGCTAAACTCAAGAGGTGAATGTGGACTCAAAGGTAATTACCTTAAAACACCAAATAAAGGCCTGGTTCCAATTAATCACCTGGTCCCAAATAAATGCCGGGTGTAGCAGTACATTTTGACAAATAGATGCCCATTCTAAATAAACGGCCAGTGTAATTTATTACAGCCTCGGAGCTACGGTCGAAGTTACAGAACACACATGCAAACCCTGAGCTCACAACTGACAGCCGACACATGAAAAGAAACATGGTCAGACTGAACCTTTACAGTCCACACGCTTTATTTGTCTCTTTGGACAACCTGTCAGCTTCTCCTCCCTCTGTATGTCAACAAATGCGGGTTGGTGTGCAGCACTCTGTTTCATGACAGTGCAGTTACACTCAACAACCACAGAGGCCACTAGAGAGCAGGAAGCCAGAATCTTACATACAAGGGCTTTGAAAATTCAAAGAAGAAGAGCGTTTGATTTTTGCACTTAACTAACGTCCGAAGGCCGAACACGTCAGTTAGCGGTACATTGCTGCTTATCTCCATGGCACTTTTTAAAACAATAAATTCCTTCATTTAATAGATTTTTCTTCCAACGCATTTAGTAACACTTTATAAGAGAAGTCTGCAGAAACCATCACAGCAAGTCATATCTACCGATTTCTTGTAAATAAAAAAACACACCAGCCAT